>OX438785.1:5412792-6612792 GCA_949316455.1 Acleris holmiana
AACACGTAACAACAAGCCAGTGTATTAGTAGCAAACGATCAAAATTAAATTGCAGGTGAGAAATCAATTAATTTATTTAAAATCTTTGGAGTCATGTCCACATTATTGCGAATAATGACGCCAATTTGTCCGATCTCTGCCAATAATGACACTAACTTCTTTTTTCGAAGATCATACTACGGTTATAAATTGATTGTTGCAAAACAAATGAATAACCCTGATCTTGCGTAAAATAAGAATCAAGTGTCCATCATTAGTCCTTGTCCATTTTTGGTTCCATCACCCTATTTCCTTAAATTTAGCTTGGAATTGATTTTGGCTTCTATGATTGTGGAATATTAGCTACTAGGCCCCTTGTTGGCTATTTGTGTCAAGTACTCACTAAGTATGTCCGTGTCGATTAAAATAGGTAAAGATGTAAACAAAACCACACCATAAGTGTAATAACCAATGATCGGCGACCGGTAGCATTTTATGTCACTTACACGTCAAACGTAATGACTAATATGGATAAGTCTGTGTTGTTCAAAATTAAAACATATATATTTAAGAAGTCACTGAATTTAATTGGTAAATTATAATATTTTTTTCTTTGTTTGATACTGTCAATCGATTCCTTTTAATGAGAATCCGTTTATGTAAAGAGAATAACCTCTGTACATCAATAGATGTGAGAGGTAGTTGTAAACCGATATTTCATCGTTATCAATTAAGCTTCTAACAAATTTAAAAAAAAAATGTATCAATTGTGCACGAAATTTTAATGGTATCATATCCATGTTATACTTTCGTTGAAGAATTGCTACCGGTCGCCGATCATTAGTAATAACTAATAATAAATTCTTTGGTTTTTTGATAGGTCATCACAAGGTTTGAATGTAGATACATTCTCTGTCTCTGTCTGATATGCTACTGTAACGTTCGAAGAGGTCCAAAAGAGGTCCATTCTTGAGACTCGATGTTGAATTTGACATTGTGACCGTAAAAGTGGAAGGAAAAAGCAGTCTAATTTATGTTTCATTTCCTCTTAAAAAATACGTGATCCAAAAAGTAGAGAAGGATAGATGCTGCCAAGTTTATGTTATGCTTACTAATGTTACTTAGTATTATAAATGTGAAAGTAACTCTAAGGATAAACCGCTTAACCGATTTTGATGAAATGGTACTTTTCATCTCGAAAACTTGGGTGGTCCCTGAGGGAATAGCGATAAACGACTTCTTCGCGTACGGAGTCGCGGGAAACAGCTAGTACGCTACAATTATGTTATTATTCTATGTTCTTACTCGACTTCTCTGTCAATTGTAAATAGAACTGAACGGATTTTTAAAAGTTTGTAGTGGGTTTATTGTCTTTAAATCGTTAAATTTTTACTAAAGCTTGTTTTGCAATTTTTTATTCGATGTATTTAGTGCCCTATAGACTAGTTGGTAAGTTTAACGATTGTACCATTTCAGATATGGAGGATGTCGATCACAGGTTACTCCCGCTGCCTCCGCCCCCCGTCGTGGCCCCGCGGCACCCCGTGCCCCAACAAGGTATGACAGTTAACTGACAACATACATACACACATAACACCACGCCTTCATTCCCAGAGTGGGGTAGGAACAGCTACAAAAATACATACAACTAAAAATACTTGTTTTATAATTTCTATAACCACATTTTGCACAGTCAGGCCAAGAAGTTTAGTAGTGTATTAGTGACAGGTTGCAAGCCCATCGCCTAACAGTACTACAAGCCCTTATTCCCTTAGTCACCTCTTACGACATCCACGGGAAGACATGGAGTGGCACTATTCAAACCCGGCAACCACACGGGGAACTGACAAAACGTACATAAATACAAATCCAGTAGTTTTTGGTATTGGTTCCTTAGGTAATCATCGAGCATTCAGACGTTAAGTTAATATTTCTTTTGACCAGCAGTGTACCAGTTTTTTCTTCTTGCCTGCAGAATTTAATTAGAACGCCCATTGTTGGGTAGTCTCTCCAAATTTCTTCCCATTTGCCCTATTTGTGTGCAAATACATATAGCAAATTAAACAAACTAACTAGAGCACCCGATCCCGATACACGTGTTACACGACCGCACGGGTATCCGTGTCCTTAGCCTCGGTAGCCCGCTAGCGGTATTTAGCGTCCAAACTACACGGATCCGTTTAATACCCACGTTTAAAATCGTGTTTAAGTTCGGACACGGGTACACTAGTAAATACTCACGGGTATTACCCGTATGCCACGGTTTAAGGCAGGCATTGACTGTTGTTAATAAGGGCCACTATAGCAAATCCATAATTATATTCGTAACTAGTAGGTAGTTTATGTAAATGATTATTTAATTTCTATTCAACATAATAGGTTCAGTTTCGAGGTAATAAAATTACTGTAAATATGTTTACAGACGTAGATCACAGAAATTTGATATCTCTAACACATCAACCGCCACGGCCGGTGCCACCGCGCGGCGTCCCCCCTCCCATCAACCTAGACCAAGTAAGTGCTCATCACCATTATCAGCATCATCACCATTACCTGGTGCTCGTTAACAGTATAACCACCATTACCGCCATTTTTACTACCACCACTGCCGCCACCGAACAGTATCACCACCATTATCACTACCAAAACCGTCACCACCATTATCACTAACATTATTATCACTACCACTATTAAATTTGCAGTATTACCTCTATCAATATTATTTATACTGACACCACCATTGTCAATACCACCACTACTAAAATCTACAGTATCACCGCCATCATTACTACCAAATCGTTATTACCATTACCAACACTACCACTACTAACATGACAGTATCACCACCATCATCACAACGTTCACAACCAACGTTACCACCCTTATCACCATAGTTATCGATGCATCTGGGTGAATCAACTTTTAAAGTCCTCCTTTTCTACACGCTAATAAAAACTTACTAGAATATGTGAGATTGATAATGGTTTACACATGTTAAAATTAGATAATCAGATTTTCGGATTTCACTATTCATAATCATAAACCAATTCTATAATTTTGTAAAAACATGGTAACGCAGTGGAAAATGCACGTTTTTCATACAAAACCCGGGGACAACGTCGTCCCCTGCGTTACCTGATATATTTGTGTAAATCATAGAAGAATTTTTAAAATGGTCAGCTAGAAAGTAAGGTTAATTGTCTGATTTATTCAATATACTGACCACATCAAAAAAAAAAATGCATTCTACCAAATTAAGGTGACATAGTGAGACATGTCGAAAATTGGGGAGTACCTTAAAAGTTGATTCACCCATCTAACACTTATTAACACTACCACAATTAACATTCACGTATCACCACCATCATTACTATCAACACAAAAACAGTATCACCACCATCATTACCACCAACACGTCACCATTATTATGACTATCATATTAATTGCTATCATTCTAACTACTGCACTTGTACTGCATACTGTACTTGTTACTGCTACTTGCTACCCCAGATGTGGGGTATGCAACCGCATAGCTTTATTTTACTCCGTAAAACAATATGGCTTTTAAGATTATTGTCAACGTTATGATAACTCTTATTTAGTTCACTAATCTCTTTACCAAGTAAAATACTGCCCTCATAAGATAATTCAACATGTAAAGCAGATTCAATCCTATTGCGTTAGTAATAAGGTCGCATTTTGTAGAGGAGTTTTGTCTGAGATACTGCCAGTTGTATCAGCAGGGCAGAACAGTCCCTGAAGCGATCTCGCATTAACTTTGATCTGTTTACCAGGACTACAGGGTGCCGCCGCTGGTGCCGGTGACGGACATCGTAGAGAGCGTCGACATGGATCTCTCTGAAGATGAGGACCAACGTAAGACTTATTATATTATCCTATTCTCTTTGTTAACTCGAGTTTAGAAAGAAAGAAAGTAAATAAAATGAAAATGAAAATGTTAACTGTGTGATGACTTCGTAAACACATATAATAAAGAACACATGGTTTCCAGAAGGTATGTATCCTGGACAAGCGGGGGCACCGGAGGTCCGGCGGCACAGCTTCAACAACAAGGTGCTGGTGGGCGGCGACAACGGCAAGACCGACCGCCTCGCCGAGCGCGACAAGGAGCCGCCCCACTCGGCCCCCGTCGTGCCGCCCATGCTCAACCCCTTCGAGAACATGCCGCCCGACCTCAAAGCCTTCAACTTCCCCGACTTCCAACCGAAATTCCAAGAAATCGAAGACGAAGCCTACGAGGAGGATTTACGGAGTCGAGGCATCGAACAAAACATGCCCAGGGAACTCAGAAACCCCTCCCCTCCCGACTATGAAGACATGAATGAAGACTGGAACAGGGGGCCGAGGTTCAATCAGAGGTTTCCGAGGAACTGGGGCCCTAGGACTATGAGACCCGGTTTTGGAACCCAGCAGTTCTGGCCGAGGAACGGGCCCCGGCCGCCCAATAGATGGATGGGGCCCAGACCGCAAAGATTTTGGTGATCGTGCTGTGTATATAGTGATTGTTTATCAGTGTGAGTGCGTTTGGTTAGTGTGCGTGGGAAATTCGCAGATACAGTAGATAGCGGGAGTAAAGTTATTTCGGTGCATATGATCGGTTTTTTTCTTATTTAATAAAGCATTTTAAATTGAGAGAACATATTATCACAGAGAATTGTTGAAAAGCGAACATATGCATCTAATTAATATTTTACTCGGACAATAAAAAATCCTATGAAACTCAGTGAGTGATTTGCGAGCAATGCTGCTATTTGTAAGTACATTATTGCTAAAGCGCATTTCCCATTTCTGATAAACTGAAATATTAATTTAAACTGCGGCTGGATGCCAAAAATGTCGGGAAACTGCTGTGAAATTTATATTAACTGCCATTTGACGAGTTGTGAGAAGCAATTCAACACTCGAGATTATTTCTTGTAAGTGAATTAATCATTTCCCACTTAAAAGTGTTCATCACAGCGAACTTTGGTGGCCTTATTGTTGGTTTTTGCTAAGTTTACTTAGAGAAAGACCTAGCAGTCATGATCTTCCTAAATAGATAGCAATAATAATTCTAATGGACGTTGTGTTGTGGTATGCTTTATCAAATCATCATTATATTGATGTAAATTCATTCAACACCGTTATTGGTCCAGTAAATAAACATAATGCCTTATACGGGGTTAAAATGGTAGCCTTATAACGTCATTTCAAACATTTATAGTTTTTTATCCTCGTAATTTTATCCCAATGTACAACAATGTATGTAATCAAAACAATTTAATTGAAACCATAATGTAATGAAATAAAGTTACTATACCTTTGTTTAAAAATTGAGAATGGCGTGAGCAAAGGTAATTTAACTTTATTTCCTTGCTAGTGGGTGCAAATTCACAAAATATACCTCTTTGTATTATGGTTGGGCCTTACGGGGTTATGAAAAGTTGAAGAAACAAGTGTAATACAAGTTCATATGAGCTGTCAGAGGGATTATCTTGGATTGACCGAACTGTAGCTTATCTCGCTATTATGGCATAGTATGTCAACCTGTTGCTAGTTTCAAATATAAAAGATTTTTTTATGAGAGGATGCAAAGGCAGGTTATCTAGGTCGTTTTAAAAAAAAAACATAGTTAAAGGCTTAATGAAAACAAAATCACGATAGCATCCTCTGTGTAACGAAAGTTAATCATACAAACTATATGGGTCACTTTCATTACACAAAGAAATTGATTAAAATTTGTTTTAATTAAAGCCCTTAACTATGTAATTTTTTTTCGAAATCGTCCCATGTATGATTTTAGTCTTGAGGCAATTTAAGGTTGGATTAGTTGGATTTCACAAATTTATTTTACTTTTTCAAGGCTATGTCAAATTCAAAAGCAGAGTGAATGTCAACTTTGTTTCATAGATACTAAGGTCTATTTTGCGCTGTCAACCATGACGGAAATATCCGTCAATGGCGTTGAAAAGGTTAACGTCTGTTACTCTTTACGTAGTTTGGCAACTGTTTAACATGTCATTGCTCTAATATTCAAATAACAAAAGTATTTTTAAAGAGGTAAATGTTATTTTTTTACTCTAAGTAACCAAATATAAGCGCAGTTTGAATATTAGAAATGAAAATTGCATACTTTACCTATTTGTTGGTTAAATCAGTTTACAAACATACAGTTTTACTCTTGACGTAAGACAGTCACCAGTACTGTCTAACTTATTATTTGTGTTGAGGTGTGACAAGAAAAGGCTCGTATATATATTTCCTTTCTAGAAAACTAGTATTAAGTGATTTAAACATGTAGTCACAAACAAGAAAATTTTGTGTGATCTCCTGATATTCTGTTGTCTCCTGGTGTTCTACACAATACTTAGCTCGATTGATAGACCTCTATTTGCTAGTTATCAATCTGGGCTGGGATTCTACACGGTAATAACGATATCGTCTTTGACGTGTTTCCGTATTGTCAACGTTTTGATAACTCACATTAACGATTCTAAAACACGTCAAACACGATATCGTTATAACGCAGTAGAATAGAGGCCCTGATTTTATTTCGTTCTGTACTTTAAGATTGTCATCGCTTAAGATCTATGTATGAAGGAGCAGATTTTGGTCAATTATCATTCAATAAAATAGCTGATCGTGAAGTAACACTATTTTGAGACGTCTCTGCAACACTAAATTGCTCATGAAACTCAAAGTCATCTCAAGAAAATTCTTTGTTAATTGTGAACTTATATCTACATGTTGATGACCCTGGTCACTGTTACAAATAAAATTTATTGGGTAGTTTTCAAAAAAATTGTACCTAGTTAAGGACTAAAATTAAGAAACGGTAACTTTTACATGTGAGTAACGAAAATTAGTCATACATTTATTTGGTTAATTTTCGTGACTCGCATGTTACAATTATTTTGAACACTACACTATTGAGATGTAGTATTTGGTTTCATGTGTAAATTGAAATAAAGAGATTTATAAGTATGGGTTGATATATGTTAGTAAATTAATTGTTATTGGTCTTTTGGCCTAAATCTTTAAATATCAATTTAGTTTGTTGAAGTGTCACCTGGCATGCCAAATACGAAATCACACTTTCTCAAAATCATTCCTTTCCATTATTAAAAGCTGTGTGCGAAAGCTTATGGCATAAGAGTAGTTTATTTTTTAACCTTTTCAACACTATGTCAAATACAAAACCAGAGTGAATGCCAACTTTACCGCATAGTTACTAAGGTCTATTTTGCGCTGTCAACCATGACGGAAATATCCGTCAATGGCGTTGAAAAGGTTAATCCGAATCAAATTCAGTTGACTGCAGATGAAATTCCTCCCAAGTCCTATGTTAAATGCTTTGAAAATCATATGAATTGTTTAGTACGGCAAAAACATTGTAAAAAATGCAATAAGCTCACTGAAATGATTTGTTAAAAAAACAGATGTAAATATTATGTTCATAGTTTTATTAAAATCACTGTGCTGTGGTTTTTGTAATTTTATGTATGATGGAACATACAACAGTTGTTTTCATAATTATCATGTTTTCTTCTAGTCTGTAAATCCGCTATATTAGAAAACGCGTATATTTTCTGTTATATCAATAAAAATAGGTTTAGGAATAAGATTTACAGTTATAATTTTGAAAGCGATTTTAATAATTAAGGAATCCTTTTGGGTTTAGTACAAACCAACAAGATGTTCTGTCAATATTTTACGTTTGTATGACTAAAAGATAACAGTTTTTAACATGGTGTTACTTCAATTGGCATTAATCAAATATTAGTCTTACATCTCACGTTTAGCTTACCAAATGAAAGAGACTCAATGCAAATATTTCCCAAGTGAAGTGCTGCCATCAGATTTGCTTCATTAGTATTGTCAGAATATTAATTACAATTTACGTCGCTTTCAAATGTTGTAAATCTTTGTTTGCACTATTCTAGAAACCGTCATTAGGTTTAAAATAGTCGAAATGTAAAATAGAAACTCGCTTTTTTCTCGTAAAATTAAAAGGGTTGGCAGTTTTAGCATTAAAACAAGAGTTTGCTTCTTGCTTATAAAAATAAAGCTTAATAATAAGGTGGTATATTATTTTGTCTCTGTAGACGACTATTGATAGAACTTGGGTATTTCTACGTGCATATTTCAACACTTGATATTATCCTCTTTGAATATTAAACAAATAGCCATGTTATTAATAAATTAAGTGCATGAAGTTGGTTGGTTTATTTGTACTTATTTTTCTAAATGAAAGGGGGTTTTACATCTCAATCTTCGTAGTATTAACACGATAATGTCGTTTCGTCTTTCTTTAACTAGACAAGGCTGAAGAGAGGAGAGCTCTGCCTGTTTTAAACCGTTTCTCATGGTAACATAAATAATGTAAGAGTCAAAGTGCAATACAAAATATAAAACAACGGTCCATGGATTTTTATTCGTAAAATGGATCGGAATGGATTCGTTTCTTTAAATGTTACAGTTAAGGAAATGGATTGCTACGATTTCTCTAACTTTTGACTGCAATAAATCGACATGTTCATTTCGAGGAAAATAATCTGAAGAGCCAACAGCTGATGCCCCGCCCCCGTTAACATCTGTCCTCCCGCGGGGCAACAGCACACGGGACTATGAGCGATGCCCTTAGGATAGACTTTATGATCAGTAGTAAGAGGGCGCCGAACGTCCAGCGCTCTCATTAGGTACCATTATTGTTTTCTAAAAAAACAGAATTGTTTTGAAATCAAAGGATGGTTATTTGTTGTACAAATGAATACACAATTTAAAGGGTATAAGACATACCTTAACCTTTTGACCAACTTTTGTTGCAACTTTTCGTGCTCCTGACGCCAACGACGTCACATGCCGCAACAGCGCCGATACAAAATGTAAGGAGCATACCGAGCGCTCGGCGTCCCCGGCACGAAAATCCGATGACGTGATTTGCCGTCTTCGGCGGTAAAAGGGTTAATAACAATTGACCTATGGCCATCTTTTTTTGTTAAGTTGGCTACACGAAAATTAAAGGCTATTAAACCATGTCTTATATGCTATTCATTGCGTATTCATATGTACAACAAAAAACTACACTTCGATTTCAAGACGATGCTTTAGTTTATTAGAAAACACAATAATAGGTATTGCGCCACTGGACGCTCGGCGCCCTCAAAAAACGAATCGGAAATTTGACACATTTGGTTCAGATTTAACAATTAGATATTTTTAACCTTTTCAACGCCTTACGTCAAAAGCAAATACGTCACTCACACGCCAAACGTGTATTAAAAGTTACACAAAATTTGACTTAATCCATACGAAATAACGTCTCTTAAACTGTACCTGTGACAACTTTAAGTGTCGGTGGCGTTGTCGGCACGACAACTCATGACCACTAGGCATCGCTGGCGATCAAAAGGTTAACCATTAGTTCAGTTAACTACTGATCATTTAGGTCGCCCTTAGGGCCTGTTGTTTGATCAGTAAAGCTTGTCCCAGAAAAAAATGTCGTTTATTGATTTGCCTAAAAGTATGGTAAACGAAAAGGAACTACCTGTTGTTTTAGACGTAGTATTATTAAAAAGACATTCAATATCCAAAATTATATTTTATTATTTTACAAAATTTTATTCATCCAGAATCTTCGCAGTTTACGTTTCACCCCTGCCATCAAGACTTGTACATCTGAATCTGTGATTAGTTTCGAAGCTTCGTTCCACTTTCGCTTGAAGTTATCAACTGACGTTGCATTAGTCTTATGTTTTAAGAGTTTTTGCTTCATGTTAGCCCAGTATTTCTCAATGGGCCGCAACTCAGGGCAATTGGGAGGATTATGGTCTTTTTCCACAAATTCGATGTTGTTGGTCTCATACCACTCTATAGCTTTCTTTGTGTAGTGGCACGTGGCCAAATCAGGCCAGAACAGAACAGGCTTTTTATGTCGTCTTATAAACGGTAAGAGTCGTTTTTCAGACACTCGTTCAGGTAAATGTCGCCATTAACAGTACCCTTAGCGAAATATGGGGTACTGCGTTTGCCAAACGAACAAATGGCCTGCCACACGAGAACTTTCTTGGCAAATTTATCAGTTTTGATAACCTTGTACTCATCATCGACAGTTTTTCTGTCGGTTCCAGAATAGAAATAATGCCCTGGTAATGACTTAAAGTCCAATTTGCAATAGGTTTCGTCGTCCATAACTATACAGTAATTTTTTGTGGTTAATTTTGAATATAGTTTTCGTGATCTGGTTTTTGCTTCTGTTTGCTGCTTGGCATTTCTATTCTCGCACTTTAGTTTGTTTAAAAGACTTTATGTGATTATTTTTCTTCACTCGTTGCACTGTAGATTTCGTTGTTTTAAACTTTTTAGCCAAATCTCTTACGGAAAGGGTTGGCTTCTTTTGCAAAGCAGCTATGACTCTTCTCGATTTCCCCATCGACAAACCCACTCTTACGACCGCTTCCAGGCCGTCGCCGTATTCCACCAGTGTCCCTGAACCGCTTTAGCACCCTTTGAACGGTTCTTATAGATGTATTCAGCTCCAATGCTACTTTTTTCGCAGAATTGCCTCCGTACTCGACGTATTTGTACAATATATTTTCATGCAGCTTTTCTTGTGCAGACGACATCTTTACAAATGTTTTGAATTTCGTTTTTATTTTTTAAGAAATAGCAAAGGCCAGTGTCTTACAAATGACATTATTATTAAAACCTTGTTAATTGAAACTTTTAAGACAATCTCTGCTTGTGTAAACGACATTTTTTTCTGGGACAAGCTTTAGTTAAACTAACTAATTGTTAATCGTAACAATTGGTTAAATCTTTTATCGATATTTAACCATTACTTCAGTTAACTACTGGGCGGTTATTATGACATATCTAGGCAGTTCATTTGACGGTGAGCGTAAAGGACAGGGCTATAAACCTGTCATAACTCTGTCCTTTACGCTCACCGTAAAATGAATTGCATAGCTAGGTCATAGTAACCCCCTGATCAAACAACTTGGCCTTAGTCGTGCGGCTTTGCCGGTAATCTAAAAGCGGTCTTATTGCCATGATCATACGGCTGTAGTTTAGTTGAATTTATCATTGTAATAGGTGGATATCAAATATAAATATATCCTTCGAACACTAACACTGACTGAATCTATGTGCCGTAAACGCAAGAACGTTAAAAAGAAAAAAATCTATAGAGGATAGAACAACAAACAGATATTAGTAGTTAAACGGGACTTAACGCGTACAATTAGAATTATTTTTACTAATTGCACGGTTTGTTTACAACTAACGTGGTTACGAGAAGGCTAAAGAGGCGGTCATCAATCTCACAAATTTGTCTTGTTTTTTGCATTAGCTAAAGTTCTAAACTATTTAACTAGCTAACCAATGCAAGGCAACATGAATTTGTAGACTTTATTGTAGACTAGCTGTTTCCTAAAAAGTAACCTGTCCTTCCTGGTAGGTAGGTACTTAAACTATCTCCATACCAAATTCCACCGCTGGACGATTTAGAATCGTCCAGCGGTCAGACACAGACATACTTACAGAGTCATTTATAATATTAGTACAGTAGATTTGTTGAGTTTAAAAAATTGTTTTTACGTTCAATTGTGTTATTGTACACCTTAGGGTCTCGAAAAAAGTGATATTTTTCCCTTTCCCGTGTCAAATAGGTTCGGGGAAGGACCAAAAAGTTAGCCACGCTAACTCAAGCCATTATCTATAAAACTTCCGGTGTGCGACGAAAAATAGACTTTTCCATCTTCGTTGTTTGTATGGTTAATTGCACTTAGGTAACTATGGTCAGACTTTTTGGTCCTCACCCGTTCTTGTCTAGTTTGTAGTAAAATCCAATTGCAGAGTCACCTGAAATTCGCATTTGATAAAGAAGGCGTTTTAATGCTGTCTTTTATTGGCAAGATTTTCATAATGGTAGTTTTCGTTCACACAAAGAACGGATAATGCCTTATAATTTATAAATCACAAAAATTTTTGTCGACGTCGTGTTAAAGAATTAAATATTAATGTCTTCACTTTTGCGTAACGCATAGGGCTGATTTCACTTATACCTATTTATTTTACATCGATGCCGGATTCTCTCTCTCATAGCCGTCTAGTTAGAAAAAGATGGGTGCTTTTAGCACCGCAATAAAATACTTGGCGGCCCGATCGTAACACATTCACTGCTAGGTAACGTTACATGCGATGCATCGTACCCCGTGGCAGGAAATTTCCGTTTTTTAGAAAAAAAAACCAGCAACGAGCAGCGTAACCGCCTAACGTTAGAAATAAATGTGTTCATGAAAATGTAATATGAAATCCTAATGATGCCTGTGATATTAGAATATTTAAAGAAATAATACCAGAACCTTTATGAGAGTAAGTAGGATAAATTACAATAAATGTTCTTTTAAATATTCCTTGTGAAAAAGTCCACCAATTCGAGAAGCGAGTTTCTATTTTATGTAACAATCTATAGTTTTATCGTGTTTTACCGGGAATGAAGTTAATTGATTTAACGCGTACGATGCGCCATTGCATAGATTTATGATGCATAATGTCGGTAGTGCGTCATGCGCGGAGAATGAGTCTATACTATGGCAAGATAAGGTTCCCTACAGCAAAATTAACACTATAAAGCTTGACATTTCACAAACGGATTCCTTGATCGAAAAATTGTTACCACAAACCCGCAATATTTTTGAAAGACCTATCCAACATCACTTCGCGCCATGGGGTAGCCAAGTAAAAAAGACCATCTTAACGTTAAAAAATCTTTTTTTAAGATTTTAGTATACTATTTTGGCGTGACTTGTATGTATAATTCATGCCAAGTAACAGCTTTCTAGTACTTACTAAGAGTCTCTGAGCTAAAATGACAGGATTGACTGACATAGACGGGACCATTTAACCCTAAAAAAAGGACGGTGCTTCGAAGTTAAACGTTGATTTAGAGAGAGAGCCTTATCTTGTCGCTTAGCTAGTTACAATATCCGGTTTTCAATCGACAAAGGAGCACCCTGCCGAATTGACAGTGCATAGTTGCGCCAATGTACAGTCCAATCTACTTTATTGCATTGTAATAAAGGCTACAAGTGGATACGTCTCTTTGTGGGGTGCAACTTGGCGGATTAAAAACATGAAACATGTATCGAGTTGTGTTATCGATTACCGGCCGTTCCTAATATTAATTTAATCTTGTACAGAAAAAAAACAAGCTTTTCTATATCATTTTATCGTAATAAACGTTTTAGTTTTGTTCTTTACTATTTAACTGTTATTTTAGCTATATATTGACCTGTAGATTTAATATTGGGAACGGCTCTAAAAGGGATGCTTAAATGGACTAATCAGAAGCGCCTAGTTTACTCATACTGCAGCTTTTATTGGTCACGATAGTCACCAACAACGTGCAATGAAACAGCACACTTCTCTAACAACGACAAACAAAGTTGCCAGGCATTTTTGCTCAAACATACCTTCATCCAAAATTTCAGGTACCTAATGCATTCCGTTGTCCCATGTCATTCGAAACGAATTCTTGATAGAAGGAGATAAGGGTGAGGGCTAAAAATTTTGACCATAGTTAAGCGAAAAAAGTTCCGTTGTCCGATGAAAAGTATCCTTAACCTTTTGAACGCCACAGTCGGCCGTAGCCGTCAACGGAAAATCGTACCCTGGACGCCAACGACGGCTACAGCCGACATGAACATCAGTGAAATAGCGACCTACTTGGATTCGCATAAGATTCAAAATCGAGTTGGTATCAAGATGGCTTGGCGTCTGAGTTACATCTTTTGCATTTTGGGTCTGGCTGTCAAAAGGTTAAAATTGTATGGGTAATTTTCGTCGCACAACGGACAAGTTTCATGGAAAATTTAATTGCGTGAGTTAGCGTGGCTAACTTTTTGGTCCTTACCCGATGTACATAACCGTGAGTTTATATTTTTAAGTTAGGGTCCGTAGGTCTATTATGGCTGCATTTATTGCTTTGGAACTAAAACACCAGACTTACTGAGAACTGTTAAGTGCGAGGGTGACGAATGATTTATTAACAATTATCAAACGTGACATAATAGGCTGGTTTCTTGTTGTCACGTCCACGTGGCAGGACACAGGGCTCTAATGTGGCAGGCAGGTTGACGCTGATAAGAGTCCTAAGATGCCCTCGCTATTGTCCATTTGAATTACGTCGAAGTGAGTGAAGGCCCTAAGAATTTCTAGACAGAAGGCCGAGGTCAAAGACATCTGGAGTGATGTCCGCGTACCGGAGGACGCAGCGTGGTGGACTGACGATGTGACCAGCCGAGAAACCGGTGGATGGAAGCCGCGCAGGACCGGCAGGACCGCCTTGTGGCCAACCGGGGAGGCCTGTGACCAATAGTGGACGTCTTCCGGCGTTATTCGGTATTATGATGATGTGATGATGATGAGTCGAAACTCGGCGTCAATCGACGCGTCAGAGGTCGGAAGGCTAGCAGATGTTGTTCGCGACTTATTTGTCGCTCGAATATACCTTTCTATCTCGTCTGAAACGATAGAGACGTACTGAGGGACAAGCGAGAAAATACAACTTGTGCTGGCCGTACAGAGATACTACGCATAATACGAGATACTGCATAAAATTGTTGGTTGGCAGTTGAGTTGCTTCGCAAGAGCACGGCTGGGATAGAGAAGTTCGAACGAAACAGGATGTATACCAAAAACAAATTTTAAGCGTTGGTCAAGTTCCTCGGAAATCATTGTAACGTCTCAATCCTACCATTTGAATTGAACAACTTAAATAAATATTTTTTTATTACATATGTGTTTCTTTTAAAAGTTAGCAATCACGTCAAATATGTAAAACCTTTGAAATTTTCCCGATTAGTATGAAAATCTGATAATTAAGATCAAAGAAAAGGTCATTGCATTACTTATTCTCTTAAAACATATCAATTTAATCAATCATACTCACTGCCTTCGCTTTTGTTCGCTTTCGGCGTGGGAGAATTTTATTATTGTGATTAAATCTCCGGAGCGAGAAGTAATCGGTACCTACTTAATGGGGGGCTTGTAATATTTTAATGATAATAAATTGGCCAAGTGCGAGTCGAGTCCAGAAATATTGTCTTTGGGTTCCGTCGCATACAACAAAAAAATATATTATCGTTTAACATTGTGAACCATCTTTAAGGCAAAATGTAATACGTGATATTGATAAATAGGTTGGTACTTAAACGAAAATACAAAATAGAAATAAACACCTTAGTAGGTACTCGTACCTCACAGACAACTAAGTAATTATTACAGGGCTCTGTTCTACATGGTAAAACAATATAGCTTTAGGCGTTATGGTATCGTTTTTTGCTCACCCGCCTTTAAATAGAGCTATCGTTACCTTGACAATACCATAACGTGCCAAAGGCAATGTTTTAAAGCACCCACATTACGTTGCTTTCAACAGAATCGCCATCAAGTTTTCTCAATTCGCTTTAGCGGAAGCACGAGGTAAATAATAAAACTACCTCATTAATATAACAACATAAGAAACTAATCTCCTGCTAGCATTTTTACTTGACAAACTCTTACAAACTAGAATCTTCAACACTGAACCCCAAAAGCACTAAGTGACGTCGGTAGTCAAGTTAATGAAAGTCTGATAGAATTGGCCCTCTTCGATCTAGACAGTTGAATCTATTCGAGTTGATCCATCTATTTGATCTCTAGCCTCGGTTGCGCCCCACCTAACCTTAGCTCATGAATACAGACATTGTTTGGAAACTTGAACACAGCTTAGGAACAGCGAGCTCACTACACACTAGTTCACTAACCCTGGGTTCCTATATTCAAAACGTCTCGTTAAAATTTGACACATTTTGTACGTAGCAAATGTAAATTTTTAACGAGACGTCACATATTAACGAGACGTTATAAATATAGGAACCCAGGGTTGAGGAACATTATAATATAATGTCGTTACGTTTCGCTATAACAATAAATAATAGAAGTAAATTGAAATTAAATTGCATACTTACAGGAAACGTTTAATATTGTAGTGTAGTACGAAACACTAGGTATTTATGTGCCTGCATATAAAAATCAGAACGCCAGAAATATCAGAGCATACGCGGCATATGACGACTTTGTAGGTGCCCTGTATTAAAAATCTAACACTGGGGTCCTGCCCCGGTACAATTGGGTTTTTGAATCATTTCTATACACCTTTTAGTTACCGTAATTAAAAAAATTAAGCTGGGCAGTTTGGACTAACTGGACTAAATTTCAGACGGTATTGGTTGTATGTCCAATATTTGCGGATACCCGAGCTTTTGCAATATATGTATGTATATAAGTATACATAATAAGTATATATTTCTCAATATAAGTACTTTATCGTTGTCTAGTACCCATAGTACAAGCCTAGAGCTTAGTTTGGAACTAGGTCAATTTGTGTGACATTGTCTTGTGATATTTATTATTATTATTATTATTAATATTAAGTATCAGTGTATATGTGTATAAGTGTACATAGAAAATATTCAAGACTGACTACTTATCTGCCTACCCGCGCTTATAAAAATAAATGGGACCAGACACGGATCGGTTTTACTGAGACCCAGAAGGCAGAAGTTAACCATCATGTCAATAACATTTGGTAGATGAGATAGAAGGGATCGTTTTAAAAAAAAAACATTGTTAATGGCTAATGAAAACAAAAATCATGATCGCTTCCTTTGTGTAACGAAAGTTACTCATACAAACTATATGGGTAACACTCGTTACACAAAAGAATCAATTAAGTTTTGTTTTAATTATAGCCCTTAACTATGTACATTTTTTTTTAATTTCCTAAATATGTTTCGTAAATATGTTATTTTTACTATAGCCAAGTCATATACACTGGCTGAAAATGATTTGTGAATAAATGTATATCTTCTTTTTCTTCTTCATACATATGACGACACTAGCGGTTCCCGGTTCAAATCTCGGTAAGGGCAGATATTTGTATAATGAGCGCGAGTATTGGTTCCTGAGTCTTAAATAAGTATGTATTCTACACTCGCGGTCAAATAATACGAGTCAGGGTGCGTTTTTTCGAAGCCTTGTTTCCTGGCCAGTGGTTGTTCTGAGTGAGGTTTAGTGGTGGATACTCCGAGGTTCAATAGAGGTCAAAAGTTCCTAAGATAACTAACTGATCGCACAATCAGTCAACACCATAGGGCTCTCCCTAACTCTCTAGTTTGGGTCAGCATTTGGATTTCCCTACATTTTATTGCCATTTTAGATGTTTTTCCGGCAAATATTATGCAGCGTTAACCGCAGATTCAATCATTTGGGTATCCTAGGCACTCTTGGAGTCCTGTATGCTCGGGTTATCCATCATCAGATTTCACTAAAAACATCTCCTGGCGAGGAACCAAGGCTTCGAAATAGCCTCTTTAGTATGAAAAATGCACTCTGACCCGTACTATTTGATCGCGATAGTATGTATTTAAGCACCTATACAGTGTGTAAATGGTATACGGGCGTTCCTTTTAACTGTGGTTAGTACAACCCCTACAGAGCACATTTAGGCAGCTTTTGTTAAAATTAAATACAAAAAATAACCATACAAAATAATTAAACACGTAATAAACGAAAATAACACCTGACGGATGGACTTCGATGTACATTGCGGGTCGATAGTACGTTCAAAAATTAATAACGGTGTATACGTTAGCGTAATCAAAATAATTCTTTCTGTTAATGATTAGTAGTCTTAATCTATGTCCAGTTTTAATATACGCCCGTATACCATTTACACACTGTATATTTCTCTATATAAGTAAGTTTATCGCTGTCTACGAGTACCTTAAAGCCTAGTTTAGTTTGGGACTAGGTCAATTTGTGTGACACTGTCCCTTATTATTTATTTTATTCATAGTTCGCGAGAACTTCCAGTGGTCACAATGTTTTAAGCGCGAGTAACTCTGCTGTACTGAGCTACCGTACCGTCAAGTAGACGACGCGCTAAGACTCTCTAACTTGGATAGCCGCGCCAAACTTGGCCAACGCAGTTACTAGCCGTTTGAACTAACTCATAACTGAGACGGTTAGCACTGTGTTAAACACGGCAGAGTGCCTTTATAGAGTACTTTGCATAAGTAACTCAAGTTTAGTTCGGGCTTTATTCCTAAAAGTCTATAGTGACGTCCAAATTGTTTATATTTGTAACAAAAAAATCATCAGGGCCAACCTCACACAAACTGAAACCTAGTCCCAAACTAAGCTGTCTTGTAATAAGCTCTTACTTATGTCCAGACCCCGCACGTTTGGTGCCGCTGACGTAAACGTGACGTAATTTCTGATACAGCAGGTTGTTTTATAAAATTATATCACTACCGTTAGTTACCAAATTGATATTTAATTTTCTAAAACCTATCAATGTAAAACTATGCACGTAAATAAAAATACATACATGTAACTATTTCAGTTTACATAAAAAATAATTAACCTTTTGAACGCCACGGTCGGCTGCAACTTTACGTGCCCCCGACGCCAACGACGTCATATGCCGCAACCGCGCCGATACAAAATGTATCGAGCGTGCTGAGGGCTCTGCCATCCGGCTCGACAATCCGATGACGTGATTTGCCGGCTTTGGAGGCGAAAATCAATTAGACATTTTGTATATCTTCACTTATTTTTAATCTTGATAAAGATTAACTAAAGAAATTGACATGTAGGTACGTTATAAATGATTACGATAAAACTAATTTGTATCAGCCTATATGCACCGTGACGTCGATTTTGTGTCAACGGCACCAAATGTACGGGGTCTACTTATTTATGAACAGTGCTCGAGTTATGGACCATACGTATAAATAAAACCTTCCGAGATTGATATGCTTTTTGCGTTACAATTACGTATTGAAATTATTCGGGATTATATTAGAATGAAATGCGGTATTGCCAAGTTTTTATTAAAAAAATGTTGATGTTTATCACTGGAGTATTGCCCATAATAGGTGCTTTTTAATGGTAACAACGATAAATAAAAAAAAGAAAGATAAATAGGTAGGGACATTATGTAAAAAACATCCAAGACTGAGGAAGAAATTACCTACTTGCGCTTATAATAAAATATTTACCCATACCTACCTGGAAACGATCTCGGACAACTACTGGGTCTTGTAAGTATAGACACTAGTCAACTATTTATAATTATTTATTTACTTAGCTGGTATCTCTCGGTATGAACATTGAATAGTTGATTTCTGCAACCGAAGTCTACAAGAAAAGTCGAGGGCGAAAATAAATAACTAAAGCAACTAAAACCCTTTGGATCCGTCGACTCGGACTTTTTTCATCTAAACTTCGCAACTACCCTCGCGGTAATCATAATGTTTTTGTTCCGCGGACTTTAGGTCTACGGGACATATAGCGTTGGTTAGATCGAGTAATACTTTACAAATACGAATGGATTTTTAGAAATAAACCCCCTTCACCCGTAAGCTTGCGACTTTAACGGGGATCGCAGTGTTGACAAGTTTCGACAAGTCTAATAGACAAAGCATTGCCGGATATCAAGGATGTATGTAGGTATGTGTTGATGTCGTTTAATCGTGGAACCAGAATCGGAGGTGGAGTCAAAACAGAGATGAGATGTGTATGTGTGTGAGTAGGTACTTGAGTCTAACAAAAATTTGCGCTTTAAAGCTTAATATTTCATAAACGGTTTGCTTAATCGAAAAACTGTTTTTACAACCCCGTAATAACCTATCCAACGATACCCCACACGATGGGAAAACCGGCAAATAAAAATACAACCCCACATTACGTGTAGGGGAGGTACCCTAAAAAAATATTTTTTTTACTATTGTATCACTTTGTTGGCGTGACTAATATGCATATTCATGCCAAATTACAGCTTTCTAGTACTAAGAGTTTCTGCGCTAGGCTGCGGACGGACGGACGGACGGACGGACATGGCGAAACTATAAGGTTTTTTAGTTCGACTACGGAACCCTAAAAACTAAAATCTGGTACCTACTCAGTTCGATAATCTAACCTGGAAGTTTTGAAAAATAAAACGTGCATTATTTCTACGTCTTAAGCAGTAAATGTTACTATGAAACAGTATCTGAAATGAATAAATGCACTGTTTTTCATATCCTTTAATTTCAATTAGTAGGTGTTCTGGTGAAAGTAACTCTGTCTGTCTGTCTGTTAAGCTTTCACGGATAACCCGCTGAACTGATTCAGATGAATTTTGTCATGGCGATAATTTGAGTCCCAGAGAGATACTTAGGATACATTTTTGCCGAAAAATTAAACGGGCCCTGAGGGAATAGCGATAGACGACATTTACGCGCTCAGAGTCGCGGAAAGCTAGTAGTGACTATCGAGTATACAGCGTGTACATTACATAACGTTAAAACTTGTGTAACAGCAACATTAGTTGTGTTTTATTTTTTCTTACTAATTAATTCAGCAAGCAATGTATCACACATTGCGCCAATTAATTAAAGCATCTACATAACATCTTGAACAGGTCAAGAACACGAATTTCTTAGGTGTTACAATAGACAGCAACTTAAACTGGAAGACTCACATTGAAAACATAAATAAAAGAATTTAAAAGAGCTGTTTTGCACTATCAATGTTAATTAATATAACATCAATTGAGGTTGCTTGTAAGGCTTAAGTATTATGGTAATGTTTATCCTCAACTGACATATTAATGGCATAATTTTTTGGGGTAACTCAGTAAATGTTGAGTCCACTTTCCTTCTTCAAAAGAAATGCCTACGCATCATATTTAAGCTTAAAAATACGGAATCCGTAAGAAACGTATTTAAAAACCAAAGAATTTTAACTCTGACGTGCATTTATATATTAGAAATAAGTTTATTTGTTAAAGAGCGTACTGACGACTTCAATAAAAAAAGTGAATTTAAGATAAATTTACGATCTCAATATAAAAATGACTTATGTACAGTTCGTCCTTCTAGCTTTATACAGAACAAAAGCACTTATGTCACTGGAATAAAAATACATAATCATTTACCGGAATGTATAAAGTCGCTATGTAATGCACAGTTCAAAAATAATCTTAAGGAATGGCTACTTTGCAAATGTTTTTATAATTTAAATGTTTTTTTGTCTGTAAAGTATTAATGAATAAAATTTAGATGTAAGGTTATTATTGTACGTCCGAAATGGGCAAACTGTTGGAACTATTAATCTTTTGATTTTGACATGTAATAACAATTGTACACAGCTTGACAATAAATGCTTGTCTTATCTTATGGTCATGTCATGACTCATTAATTATTTTGGTTCACTATTTGTTAACTTCGCCAATAAAAGTCAAAATTAAAGATTATTAATACAGGCGGTTCTCTCGCCTGAGATAGACTTTCCACATGTCATCGTTGCATTTGGATACAGGCAATACATTGACGACCGATGGACGCTCGCACACTTCGTACATTGCTCCTAAGACAAACTTTAAAAAATTAACTGATCTTCAATAATTTAAGTTACCAACAATATCTTTCTGTCATGATTTGTATGACCGTTAACTACGTCTGGATAAAATACAGGGTAATTTTTCAATAGGTGCTTCGCTATTGTTAATCAATAACACATGTTGTGTTATTTTTACTCTAGCTTAAAAAATATTAGAGATATTGCCGATTCAATGATTCCACTAACTTAACGATATTCAT
Source organism: Acleris holmiana (assembly GCA_949316455.1). NCBI lineage: Eukaryota > Metazoa > Arthropoda > Insecta > Lepidoptera > Tortricidae > Acleris > Acleris holmiana. The sequence goes on from OX438785.1 coordinate 5,434,464, forward strand.
GGACCCTCTAATGCAGGGGTGCGAGGAGAGGGGAGTATTATTAAGTTAGTTAATAAATGAAATTTCAAATTTAGAATATCAGTAGGAGAGGGGCTTGTTGTCTGATAAGGTGTACATGAAATTTCAAATTTCGAATATCAATACAGTTTATCGCATACCTACAGCTTGACAACCCATGTCATAATTTCTAGTGTGACTTTGTGTCCACACGAGAAGGTAAAAGAGATAATTTGCAACAAAAAAAAATGTTTCTTTAATTCGTTTTACTGTCGTAATATATTATATTCATGATACAAAATCATATGTTAAAATTTGTGCACTGATAAAAAAAATACCCTGAATATGCATGTACGATATTTATTCGCTGTATATCAATGGAAAGGTATTTTTATGTAGAGCAAAGATAGCTATGGCGCATATCTCAATTGCTGTTCCTATTTGTATGACCTATTCAACGACACCACCATAGTTGCTATTAAGCGGGTACCAAAAAGCCCATTGTCATTTGATCTTTTCTGGGCTGGGATTCTACTATTCTAATAACGATATCGTATTTGACGTGTTTCCGTATTGTCAACGTTTTCATAACTTATGTCATCTACAATAATGGCGACTGTGACATAAACGATTCTAAAACACGTCAAACACGATATCGTTATAACGCAGTTGAATAGAGGCCCTGTACGATATTAAAGATCTCAAACTGGCCCTTCAAACCCGGATTATATATATCGGCGCATCGACGAATCGTGTTGATTATTATAAATTAATTTCTGTTTTTCTAAAAAAAAAAGCTATCATTGTTATCATTCATTCATAGCGTTAGACGTAGATTTAGTTCCATAATTTGCCACATTGACAGTGGCGCCATTGCTTTAATCACAATCTTTGTTTCGTTAATTGGCTGATCAAAAGTAGCTAAACAATTGTTTGTGTTTTGGATTAAATGCGTTTTGATTTGCCATTATGTAATCGTAACATTAAAACAAACTCTTTCATAAATAAGTTATGCTGTTGATTTACGTTTTAACAAGACGACCAATCACAGGGCACCTGGTTTGTGGCGTCCAATCAGGGCGTGCCGACCAAGTGACAGTTGTTGCCCGAGCTGATTTTTCGTCTTATTAAAATGCGCAGCATTAAAGGCACTTTTGGCTGAGCATCGGATCAGAACGGTTGATTGTACCTGAAGTGGAATTGTGGCTGACCCGAAATACACGAAGTTAAGTAATCTTCTGTGGCATTTATTACTGTCAACTATTTCCTTGCTTTCATTCGCAAATATAGCAGAAATTTGTAGCTATGGATGATACCAGCGGTGGCGTTGGCGACTCGGGGCAACCCGACCCCGCTATCCACAATTGTCCTAGCATCTCCTCTCCGTTATCAGAGGTGGTATCTGCTCGCACGCCTACCGTGCATCCTGGAGATCCTGTACTTACTGATTTAAATGCATGCAACTCGAATAACCAGCCTACAGTACAAGGTAATATGCCAACAGAGTTCTTTTCTCATATGATGCAGTTGATGAAACAAATGGCGGATAGATTGGCCGCGCCACACGAAAATAAGGTAAAAATCAATGAAATTTTTCTACCCTCTTACGACCCGGATGCCAATGTTGGTGTACGCGAATGGTGTCAGCACGTGACCAAGGCTATCGAGACATATAACCTGAATGATTATGATGTAAGGATGAAAGTTGGAAGTTTGCTTAAAGGCCGTGCCAAGCTGTGGGTAGATAACTGGCTGGTCACCACTTCATCTTGGGAGGAGTTGCGGGATAACCTCATCACTACATTTGAGCCAGAAAACAGGTACTCTCGTGATATCGTAAAATTTCGTGAGCATTCCTACGACCCGACTAAGGATATAGCCGAATTTTTGACTCGTTCGTGGGTGCTTTGGAAACGGGTGACAAAAGACAAGCTTAATAACGACGACGCTGTTGAAGCAGTAATAGGTTGCGTGAATGACGAGCGTCTTAGAATAGAACTTCTTAGTGCTAAAGCTTCTTCCGTACCGGAATTGATCTCAGTCGCGTCGTCGATACGAGTGAAACGTTCTCATCCCAGTTCAAACGCCGCGATTCCAAGTAAACGTCCGCGATTAAGCGATTCGAATTTTACAGTTTTCTGTCAGATTTGCAAGAAAAATGGTCACGTAGCTCGAGATTGTCGTTTCAAGCAAATTGAAGCATCGCGGCTCCTGCCTACGTCTGCATCACCAACTGTAAAAAGAGCTGACGTGTCGCAAAATAACCCAACTACATGCACCTTTTGTTCAAAAGTAGGTCATACTTTCGAAAATTGTTTTAAGCGGCAACGATCGGTTATTTCAAACATAAATTGCGTGGGCAACTCTAAGCTTACTTCAATGAACATCAGCATAGGCGATTTTACTTTTCCCGCTGTTTTCGACAGCGGTGCAGAGTGTTCTGTAATGCGCGAGACCGTAGCCGCGAAAGTGCCGGGTAAGAGACTTCATTGCGTTAACTATTTAAGAGGTATCGGGCAGTCTCCGGTAATTTCTACAGTTACGTTGAAAACTGTTTGTATTATTAATAACGCTCATATTGAAATGCAGTTTCTCGTCGTCCCAGATGCTGACATGACGTCAAATATTTTGATTGGGACTGATTTGATCAGAAATACGAATTTTAAAGTCATTGTATCATGTAGTGGCGCGAAACTTGTTCACCAACCGTCAATAATGCACGTACGATCTAACAATGAGATGTTTGATAAACTTGATTGCGATCTTAACGATGGATATGAAATTGACTTGCTACGAATTTTGCTCAATAAATACGCTCATTTGTTTATACGAGGTTTACCAAATACGCGTGTAAAGACAGGGCAACTAGAAATACGTTTAAAAAACACCGATAAGTACGTTGAGCGTCGACCATACCGTTTAAGCCCGGTTGAACGCGAAAAGGTTCGAAATATAGTCAAAGATTTACTTGATCACAACATAATTCGTGAGAGTAATTCCCCGTTCTCTAGCCCGATTATTTTGGTCAAGAAAAAGAACGGCGATGATCGGCTTTGCGTTGATTACCGCGAGTTAAACTCGAATACAGTTCGCGACAACTACCCACTACCGTTGATCTCCGATCAAATTGATCAACTCGCAAACGGACATTATTACACGACTTTTGACATGGCAGCGGGTTTTCACCAGATCCCCATAGCTGATGAATCGATAGAGAAGACTGCATTCATCACTCCTGACGGTTTGTATGAGTATTTAACGATGCCGTTTGGTCTCAGCAACGCGTGTTCAGTGTACCAGCGCTGCATCAACCGGGCCCTCTTCCCTCTGCTTGGCAGTACAGGAGTCGCTCAAGTCTACGTCGATGACGTATTGAGTAAAGCCACAGACTTTCAACAAGGTTTGTCAAATATTGAACGAATCCTTAAGGCACTCGAGGAAGCTGTATTTTCTATTAACGTTGAGAAATCTGCATTTTTTAAACGGTCTATTGAGTATTTGGGCAATGTAATAGCTGACGGTGAAGTTCGTCCTAGCCCTCGTAAAGTCGAGGCCCTAGTCAAATCACCTATTCCCAAGAACGTCAAACAAGTGAGACAATTAAATGGACTGGCAGGATACTTCCGCCGCTTTATCCCTAATTTTTCCCGTGTCATGATCCCGCTGTACGAGTTGACAAAACAAGGAGCCAAATGGGAGTGGAATCATAAACACGAGGAGGCGCGTAACACGATTATAGAACATCTCACCTCTTCTCCTGTTCTCTCAATATTCCAGGAAGACGCCCCAATCGAGCTTTTCACGGACGCGAGTAGCCTCGCTTACGGCGCGGTGCTTCTCCAAGTGGTAGCTGGCCGACACCACGTCGTCGCCTACATGAGCCAGCGGACGACCGACGCTGAAAGCAGGTATCACTCGTACGAGCTCGAGACCCTGGCAGTGGTAAGAGCTATCAAACACTTTCGACAGTATTTATATGGCCAAAGGTTCACTGTTATAACAGACTGTAACGCTCTTAAAGCGTCTAAACATAAAAAAGAGCTCCTTCCACGCGTATACCGCTGGTGGGCGTTCCTTCAAAACTATGATTTTGAAGTCGAGTACAGGAAAGGAGAACGGCTACAACACGCAGACTTCTTCAGTCGGAACCCGAGTACAATTGAGGTAAATATAATGACCCGGGAGATGGATTGGCTCAAAATTGAACAGCGCCGTGACGACACACTACGGGCCATTATAAATGATCTAGAGCGTAATCAAACAGTAAACAACTACGTTTTAGAAGAGAGCATCCTTAAACGGGTATGTCTAAATCCTTTAATTGGCCAACTTAACGCAACAGTGGTTCCCAAAGCTTTCCAGTGGAGCCTCATAAACACCTACCACACTGCCCTCAAGCATACAGGATGGGAGAAAACCCTACAGAAGATAAAAGAATCCTACTGGTTCGAGAAAATGACTACGGTGGTACGTACTTTTGTAGATAATTGCATCGTGTGTAGGACTTCAAAGGGTCCGTCTGGTGCCGTGCAAGCAGAGCTTCATCCACTTCAAAAACCGACTGCTGCATTCCAAGTGGTCCACATGGATATTACCGGCAAATTGGGAACAACTGGCGAGCACGAGTACGTGGTGGTAACTATAGACTCATTCTCTAAATATGTGTTATTACACTACGCTACCAATAAGAACCCTCAGAACACTTTAGCGGCACTCAAACGAGCTGTACATCTGTTTGGGACACCGGCGCAGATCATAGTGGATGGAGGCCGAGAATTCCTCGGAGATTTCAAAGCTTACTGCGACAGGTTCAGTATAGACATACATGCTATTTCGCCAGGAGTAAGCCGAGCTAACGGGCAAGTTGAACGCCTCATGGGAACTCTCAAAAACGCATTGGTAATGATTAAAAACTATGACACAGAGCAATGGCATACAGCTTTAGATGGTCTACAGTTGGCCCTAAACTGCACGCCGCACAGGGTGACGGGCGTGGCTCCGCTCACGTTGCTCACTCGGCGCCAGCACTGCGTACCTCCTGAGCTTATGCATTTGATCAACATGGAAGAACAGACTATCGACGTAGAGGTACTCCAACAACTTGTTCAACAGCGCATGACTACAGTTGCGCAACAAGATAAACAACGGTTCGACAGAACCAAAGCAAGGATACGTCCTTTTCAAAGAGGCGACTATGTGATGATTAAAAATAATCCTCGCAATCAAACTTGTTTAGACCTTAAATTTAGTGATCCATATGAAGTTCTCAGGGTCCTGGACAATGATCGCTATCTGGTGAAGAAAGTGGTTGGTCGGGGGCGGCCCCGCAAGGTGGCGCACGACCAGCTGCGCCGCGCGCCGCGGCCGGGCGAGCAGGCGGCCATATCGGCGGTCTCTGAGAGCGACGACGGCGCGGTAGGCGACCCTTCCGCTACCACCGGCGGCTCCACCACGCCGCAGCCTGGTTGCAGCCATACTCAGACCTACCAGCAACTATCTAGTTCAAGCTCCGCTTCGTAATTGAAGCAAAGTAAAATTGGTGAGTTAATAAGTAATATTTTTATCGTTCCTTAACCCTTACAATAAACATTGCTCTCAAGCCTCTACATATAACTTGCCAAATGCAGTAATTATTTGTTTGTAGTACGAGTTACATAACGTCTGATTCACCTAGACCACACCTTTTCTATCTTAGAGCCTCTGTGTACCACGGTCTCAAGACCCAGAGCACAGTATCAAACCCCTATTCCCTAGAGCCCCTGTGTACCACGGCGTTCATGACCGCCCAGAGCACAGCATCAACCCCTAATATCGGCGAGACTTTCATTAGTTAGTGAATGTTGTTCATTAAAGCCCCTGTGTACCACGGTTTATAGTAAAAACCTAGAGCACAGCATCAACCTTTACCCTTTATCCTTTTCCCCTGTGTACCACGGCGTTCGTGACCGCCCAGAGCACAGCATCATGACCTAATATAAATATTGTTGACGTAGTGAGACGTAAGACAATATCACAATTATTTTATTATACTTTTGGTATTTTGATGTACCTACCCCACTACACTGCAAGAATACAATAAAACTCACGTGATGCAAACATTTCGATGTTTATTTTACATTGCTATGTTTAAGTTACAGTTAATTTCCTTATGTTTACTTGTCAGCCCATCATCGTGCTGTTATGTGCATTTATAATTAAACTATCTTGCTGTTTATAAGTTTGACATGTTAAGTTAAATGCTTCAATCTATTTTCTATGCTTTTAAGCTTGTCACTACTGTTTGACAACATTCATACCCGCTAGGTAATGCCATTCTACGGATACCTAGCTTAAATAACTTGTTTTGTTTCAGTTATCGGATAGTGCAGAGCGCGCACTACCTCGCAGAATGGCCGTATCGGCGCATCGACGAATCGTGTTGATTATTATAAATTAATTTCTGTTTTTCTAAAAAAAAAAGCTATCATTGTTATCATTCATTCATAGCGTTAGACGTAGATTTAGTTCCATAATTTGCCACATTGACAGTGGCGCCATTGCTTTAATCACAATCTTTGTTTCGTTAATTGGCTGATCAAAAGTAGCTAAACAATTGTTTGTGTTTTGGATTAAATGCGTTTTGATTTGCCATTATGTAATCGTAACATTAAAACAAACTCTTTCATAAATAAGTTATGCTGTTGATTTACGTTTTAACAAGACGACCAATCACAGGGCACCTGGTTTGTGGCGTCCAATCAGGGCGTGCCGACCAAGTGACAGTTGTTGCCCGAGCTGATTTTTCGTCTTATTAAAATGCGCAGCATTAAAGGCACTTTTGGCTGAGCATCGGATCAGAACGGTTGATTGTACCTGAAGTGGAATTGTGGCTGACCCGAAATACACGAAGTTAAGTAATCTTCTGTGGCATTTATTACTGTCAACTATTTCCTTGCTTTCATTCGCAAATATAGCAGAAATTTGTAGCTATGGATGATACCAGCGGTGGCGTTGGCGACTCGGGGCAACCCGACCCCGCTATCCACAATTGTCCTAGCATCTCCTCTCCGTTATATATATATTATTATAATTACACGCACGCAAGACCTTCAAAAGTTACTTGAAAATATATTTAATTCTACTAATTAGTGCGACAGTAACGTTGTTTATCAGGTGGCGCTCTCACTGCCAGGAATTTTATGTTCATACGAAACGGAGCCGAACCTCGGCCGTTGTCGAATATTTGGCGTCAAACATTTTATTTCGCCGTGAGCGACCCGCTTCCTTCCACGTACCGTGTACCCTTAAGTTAAATACTGTGAGGTACTTACCGTGTGGCCACGAACCTAAAGGATCGACTCAAAAAAAGAATTTATTTTAATTTGTAAACTACGAGTATGTTTAAATATGACAGCTCCATACATTTTAACATAGCTAAATTTAAAACTAAGATTTATCTTTTTGCTGTACAAGCAATATTACGAGATAACGAATGAGGGATCAATGGGTATTTTAAAGATTTAAAAGGAATAAAATGCCAACATTTAAATAAACTCGGGCACTTGAGTAGAAAAAGAATAGAAATAAAAATACAGTAGAATCCGTTTATTATGACATCGAAAGGAATTGACAAACACGTCATAATAAGCGGACGTCAAACAAAACGTTTTGTGAAATGAAAAACCTTTTTTATGTAAATATGTATGTACTTAAGTATTTTAATACAGAAACATAGTAAATACATATGTATACATACAATATTAAATCAAAATCAAAATTGTACATAATCAGCACATTGAGACGTCATTTTTTTCACAGTAACAAACAAAAAACAATGCGTGACCTTCAAGCGTCAATTACTCACTGAGATTCAAAACAAAAACGAGCCACGTGCCGAACGTCATCGGGAATCAACGAACATTACCGGAGGTGTAAAGAATCATGTCGGTCATTATAACCGGACATAATTTATTAAAAATGGGTCATAATAAGCGACATGTCACTGTAAGGGAAGTCATTATATCCGACTTTTTTATAAAGATTTTTATATGAAAACCAAACTTCGTGGTGTAATTACGTCATAATAACCGGTTGGTCAATATAGGCGGAGTCATAATAAACGGATTCTATTGTAATGTCATTGACAAAATTTTACACAATAGGTACATGTTAAAAATGAATCCATATTTCCCTTGGTTACGGCATCACGCGCGAACGACTGGACCTATTTAACTTTTTTAAAATTGTATATAATATTATTAGGAGATGGTTGTTATGAAAGTAAAAAATAAGAAAGTTGTGCCTACAACGCCACGGACACTTATAGTTGTCACAGGTTGCCTACCTACAGTTTAAAAGAGGCGTTATTTCGTATTGATAATAAATAAATATCACAGTACAATGTCACACAAATTGACCTAGTCCCAAACTAACCTCTAAGCTTGTACTATGGGTACTAGACAACGATAAACATACTTGGATAGAGAAAATATATACTTAAATACATAGAAAACATCCAAGAATCAGGAACAAATACTCGTGCTCATTACACAAATATCTGCCCTTACCGGGATTTGAACCCCGGGCCGCCGGCTTTGGAGGCAGGGTCACTCCAAACTTAGTCAAGATTAAAATAAATTGTACATAATATTTAATACATGTTGCATATCATTTGTTATAATACTGAAATAAGTTTACAAATAAAATTGGGTAACGATACTCTTAGCTGTGGCATCCAAAATTTCATTTACTAGCTTTTGTGCGCGACTCCGTCGGCGCAGAAGTCATTTATCGCTCTTCCCTATTCAATGTTTCGGAATAGAAATTGCTATTCCAAAGTACAAAATATCTCTGGGCCAAATTTCATCCAAACCCGTCAGGTGTTCTGGCATGATTGATCAACAAACATCCTAACTTTCGCATTTATAATACTAATATCATGATTATATAAACATCTTCGCAAATAATGTATCATTTTAGAACAAAATTGGTTAGCATAAAAAAGGTTATAGTGAGCCAACCTCGTATTTAAAATTTTGTCCAGTATAAACTGACACGCACTAAGTATGCACTTGCGTACTTATTGCGTGTTAGTTTATACTGGACTTTATTCAATATAAGAGGTTGAGTCACAGATCCGTCGATATGCTGTCGCGGACTTTTGTTTAGAACTTTAAAGAGGAACCAATCTGTCATACATGATTTTTGGAAAACTTTAACCGTTTACGCTGCGCACGCAGCGGAAGCACTCAAAACGAAAAAAACCCGATTTTGAAACATTCGTCATTGGTGGTCCGCTCTTATTAGTCTTAGCGTGATGATCTGATAAAAAAAACATTCACAAACAGTCACTGATAATTTTAAAGAGGTGTCACTAAGTACTACGTATTACTTTTGTATTATAATATACTGGGTGTTGCCTGTAATAGGAGCAATAAATTGAGGGATCGTTATACTGTATAAACGTAGCAACATTTGTTCTACAACTTTAAAAAAATATGTAATTTATTATTTGGGATTTTTTCGAACAAACTAAATAGCATATTCAATGTACTCCATCCAATAGTCTAGTTGACATCTACTGTCAGCCTACAAACTTCGTAGTTTTCGCATTACTTTGCTGCTGGCTTGGAAAATCTAAATTCATTAATATTTAGTAAACAACAAGTTATTTTCAAACGATCCCTAAATTTATTGCTCCTATTACAGGCAACACCCGGTATATATAATAATAAACGAAGAAATAAAAGTATAGGGTGTTCGTTAGTTAGGAATAATCAATTATATTTTCCACAATAATTACAATAAACTTTACACAACTGTACATCGTCAGTGTAACTATGGGTTATATAGGGATTTTCGTGATGACAAGTTCCACATTGGGCGGCAACTATAATGAAAATGATTAACTAACGAACACCCTAGACTTTTATTTCTTCGTTCATTATTATATATATTATCATTACACAAAAGTAATACGTAGTACTTAGTGACACCTCTTTAAAATTATCAGTGACATACAGTATCGACATTTAGATAGTCGATAAAAAAATCATCTACACTACTGGAAAACTATATTTGCGACAAGATAACGGGGTCTACTGATGACTCTTGTCTTTTCCTAACAAACGCAAAATCGCAGTTTCTCAGGCCCTCGCGTAATTAGCCCCAGCATATCATACGTACTTGCGAATGTCTTCCAATCTCGAGCACCTCCACTCGCTCAGCGCTTACTCGACTCGCTAAGACCTTTATTAGCTCACGCGGAACTTTATGAGTGAGTGACTCAAAGAAAACAAAAGGCTCTTGTGAAAAACTTAACTCTAAAGTTAGCTAATGTAGAGTGTTGCGCTTGCTTCGCAGTGCAAAGGTGTTTCATTTCACGTTCTCAGTTAATGGGACGCTGCAGTTTGTTGAATGAATGAAAGCATTAAATGAAACGTTTAGTCGGGAAATATAAACGTTGAGCATGCTCAGAACCTTCTCGTTTTAATTTTGAATTAACATTATACTTACCTTTAGTTTGAAGTTCAAGGGCCGGCATATATAGATCGAAGCGCTTTGCACATAATTTTTCCCTGACAAAGCATCATCGTCTTTGGCTGTGTTGAAATAAGATCGAAATTAAATACCACGAATTCTCCGCAACTGTCTCCTCGTATTTGTGGTGTTTAATTTCGTTCTCATTTCGATTCAACAATACATCTGCGCTTCTCTTTGATCTATGTGCGGGCACTAAGGTGGAGTGGGTACACAAACACCTTTCTGCAGTATCCCACAGTATCTTTATTAAATAGGAATAGAATCATTAATTCGGCTTTTAAATAAAAGAAAACAAAAGAACACTTACGAAAAAAAACAAATGTAACCTATTTATAATGAAATAAGACCAATTAGCCCAAACGGTGTGCTAGCTCAGCATGATGCTGTGGCACTGAACCGCGGTGCTGATTCTCAGCTGGACTCGTATGAGATAGTTGGATGGCAAAAACAGCAAAAGAAATGTAATAAGAACAGAATAGTAGTGGTAAAAACAGGTCTATTTATTTCGTCTTTTATTAGTGTATTTCCTTGATTTTTGATTTAATAGGTAATGCTATAATTATATTTTGTCGCATTTTTAAGAAAAATACCATAAAATTAAGTTTTCTTGTTAAATTAGTTCTAATTGAAGCAAAATAGATGAATGCAAAAATCAATGATATTGAAAAGAAAGAAAAAGAATCCTGCACGATAATTATATGGAAAGGTGTTGCCCGAACCCCGTCGCCTTAAGTGAGTCGATCTTTTCTTTGGGGCAATCTACTACGAGGTACAAACGAACTATATCAGACGAGCAAAGCGAGCGTTTTATTTGTGAAGAAATGCATGCAAGTTGCGACTTGTTGCAACTTAAGCCGGCACTTCGCTCGGCTGTTATTTGTCAAATAATTTTTTTGCATCTCTACAGCTGAGCTGAAAAAATATGGTAGCGTCTTTTGTTTCAAAAACATGTATACACCAACATTCATCTCCGACATTAGAGGCGTGAATATTTTTTTAAATTTGGATGTTACCATATTTTTGTAGCTGAATGTACTTACAACATTCTATTTAGTAACTCGAAGACTCGTTTCCCCCAAGAAGTCCTTCTCGTTTGCCCCAAAAAGCGCTAGATGGTCGCGTCGCGGAATAATGGTGCTTGTCTACCTAAATTAGTTGATATATTTTCTAGCTTATAAATTAACTTAATTGCATATTTTTAGCTACAGACTTACGGCCGAACCCTATATTCTAGCTGCGGATAGATAAGGCTTCCTTTGGGTTGAAATTTGAAATTTGCCCATACAAAATGTGTCAAATTTTAATCCGAAGTAAGGCTATCTGACCGCGGTTAGAATATAGGGTTCGGCTGTTAATGAAATAGTATTCCTAAGGCAAACGTGTTGGATTCTTAGCTACCGTAATACCAAAGAAGGCGGCTAAGTGCAATGTAGTCGAAGTTTTCTATACTCTATTGGGACTATTGGTAACCACATTAAATTTAAAATGCTATGCAGTTAGCAACCTTCTTTGGTTTGACGACAGTTAAGTTTGTCCTTACATTTCAAAGCAAATCGATAGTCACAACAGGGGGGTTATTATGACATAACTATGCAGTTCTGTTTACACTCAGAGAAAAGGACAGAGCTATATAACTCCTTTACGCTCACCTTAAAATAAACTACATAGCTAGGTCATAATAACCCCCAGGAATAACAAAGAAACGTTTTTTATAAGAACAAATTCTAAGTAGAGTTTAGGCAAAACGTAGTATGATTATAACAACAGTATTAGGGCGTTCGAAAAAAGTGTAAATCTTTAAGGACAAAATTAAGAAAATTTAACTTTTTCCATTTCGTCACGAAAATTAGCCATACATTTAGATACTTATATTAATTTTCGTGACGAAATGGTAAAAGTTAAACTTTCTTAATTTTGTCCTTAACAATGTACATTTTTTTTGGAAACCGCCCATTATCCCAAAATAACGCATTAATCATTACTCACAAGGGTTAAAATCGATTTGTACAATTTAATAGGTAACAAACTGGGAAAGGCCCTTTCATTTTAAGCTTATAAGGAAAAACTAAGGTGTATCAACCCTACCCTCCACGAAAAAGGATCTCGAAAATAAAATTACACCGTAAAACACCTTACCACAGACAATTTATACGGCCTAATCTGGGAGGCAGTTAGGTGAAGTAAGTAATTAGTGGTGTTGAAAAACACTTAAATTTGCCGCTTAATGTGTTTTTGCGACACCCTTAATGATGGGGAGGGTGCGGGTGTAACCAAATAAACATCTTTTGTTTTGATTGCGTGTCAGAATGAGGTTAGGAATTCAAGCGTTATTCAGAGGACTGAATAAAACGAACTAAAGTTTATCTTCGTGCAGCCTGCCTATCTGTAAATTATTTGATACTCAAAAACTAGTTTACACTCATACACACTTTTTTGGGGATTACCTAATTTTAATGGTAAATAATCGTTAATTTCGGACTTTTACCGTCGTTCACTCGGAGTCATGGTAGGTATAGATTGGGATAGTTACACCTATTTTTAACAATACAATCCGCAACCACACGGTGGTTGCCGGGTTAGAGTAGTGCCACTCCATGTCTTCCCGGGGATGTCGTAAGAGGCGACTAAGGGAATAAAGGCTTGTATTACTGGTAAACATTATTACTAGCCTGAATATGCAGAATTTTTGAGTGGGGGTAGGCACCACTCTGGGAATAAACGCGTGCATATGTTATGTATTTTTAACAAGCTCGTTTTTATAAATATGTTACAAACATGAAATAATTTTATAAAAATTAAGAAATTATTTGCATTTGACTGCTAAATGCCGTCCGAACGCTATTTCAACCTTTTTGTGGTTTTGTATAATCTCTACAATATTTTATCGTACTAGTACACGTGCTGAAACCTTTGATGATAGGCACGTTGATTTCGAGAGTGACACTAAACTAAAAACAAAACCATTGAAATAGTGACATTATTGCGATTAAAAATAATTTACTTTTCAATGAAGTTCTTTTTTGCATAGTCACTCTCGAAATGAACGTGCGTGTTGTCGTGTTGTTGAAGGAAAAATAGAATTCGGAAACCGTCAGAGAGAGATGATCGCCGATTGGAAAATGCTCGGCTTTTACTTTTGAGTTGTACTTCGTTTACTGTTAATTTATTTTACTTACTGATTATATTCACATTAACTTGACATTGGCGAAAACTATAAGTCACTGCCATAAATAAAAATGAAGAAGGAAAAATAGAAGGAGAAGAAGGAGGGCAAGATCTTATATATTTTTTTTGAATTCTGTGAATATTTCAATTATTTATTAATATTGAGCAAAAAAAAGCAAAAATATCACATTAGTTGTATTGGAGCCCCACTTAAATTACTTCTTATTTGCCTCTCGGATGTAGGTATGTACTATTTGTTATTTGTGTTACTCTGTTAATTTATCTATCCTCTTGCATTGTCCTTGTTTATTCAACTCCAGGGTTAACTGGAAGACGTCAAATATGGGATAAGATCGCCTATGTATATTATCTATATTGATGCAAACATGTCTTGTAATTGTTTATGTGCATTAAAGAATTTACATACAAACATAATTATACCAAATTTGTTGGTAAATCACAGTTTTTACCTAGATAGTTCGAACTGGTATATATTTTAACTTGAAATAGTACATTTTGATGCAGGTGCGGAAAGTACGTCATTTTACATGAGTCCCGAGGTGTCGAGGTGACAAGACTTGGGACGAGTTTAAATAACAGTTCCGCATGTGTATCAAACGACGTTTTTTAATAACGACGTTTTTTGCGAAAAAATAACAATGAAACAAAAATAAATCCGTAAATAAAACTTTTACACTTTTAATTCACACTTTATAAAATGGCAACGGCTGTGACCATTCAGCCAAATAAAAAAAAATGTCTCATAGTAATTTAATTACGTATATTAAAAATGAAAATGTATAATCCTCTATTAACCAGCGGTAATGCATAAAGGTGGATTCACATTACGTCGTGCTGGGCTGGGCCCGGTTTCGGCGTGGTCTAATGTGAATTTATGTACCTTAATATCCAATCCGATCATTTGTAATACTAATTCAGATTCAACCATCTTGATGAAGGCTGTTTTTTTTTAAATATTACCTAGATACGTGTTATGTGTGTATCTTTGTATGTATTTATGTAATTTTTATATTTTAAATTATATTACCTACCTATGTAAATTTTCTATGCTAAATGACGTAATCAAAAAGTGGTTGAGCATGCAAACTCTTTGGTTGGATGCACAGCTTGGAAGTTGAAACAAAATTATATTTTAAAAAGTTGAAAAAAACAAATTAACAAAAGCCTTCATCTCAACAAATAGCGGCGATGAAAATAATCCCGACTTTATTTACAGCGAAAATGGTTACTTACAGATTCGTGTCATACGAATCAGAATTATCAATTATAATCTTATTTGTAGGCAATGTATATTTAATGTATATTTAATTTTTCCTCGTATTTACCGTTTAGGCTGATCGCATACGATAAGTCTGTAGGAAAACACTTATTAGATCAAAATACTTAGCTATGTGAAGTCGGTAAGGTAATTGGCAAGATTGGCAGGCCTCCCTTAGTAAATAAGACGATCTTTAGACATACCCTTACAATCTGTGGTCGTGAGGGTAGTGGAAAACAGCCGGATGTGTGTAATTCGCACTTTGCATCTATTCTACTGTGTTAAAACGATATTGTATGTGTCGTGTTCTAGTATCGTTTGAACAACTCGTCTGTCATTAATGTCAAGTACGGGATCCTATCATTTCATAACCAACGTTTCACAAATGATTCATTTCACAAACATATCATTTGACAACCCGCGTTTTTTTCCGAAACTGTAAATAATTCTGGATTTATTCCGGGATCGTGTAGAACCCTATAGGTTAGGTTAGGTTAGTTTTATAAAAACACTGAAATATTTGTAGTTACGAAAACAAAAGGGTTGGCAAATGAATAGGTTGCGAAGCGATGCATTTGTCAAAGATTTGTTGGCGAAAAGGCAGAGAACCGTCAAGTATAAGAGTTATCAAAACGTTAACGGAAACACGTCAAAGACGATATCGTTATTACCGTGAAGAATCTCAGCCCAGAACTGATGATTTGATACTTCATTGGGGCACAAACGGTACAATGTAACTTACAAGTAAGAAAACATGAATTTAACAGCAACCAGCGAAGTTACCACAAGTTACAATACCATATTAAAAATAGAGGAAACGTGGGTACAACAACAGAGGCCCGTCTCACGAAGCTACAAGTTACAAATTACAAGTGGAAGAACTCCTAACTCCTTTTTACCAGACTACGGCGAAGCAAAGGAAGGGTAATGATTTTGACACCCTATGTATATATGTATTTTCCACTCTAGAGTCGTTCCTAATGAACCGATTTTGACAAATGATGTGTCTCTCTGTCTGTGTTGTCGATTTGCCTTTCTTGTGCGAGGTTATAGGTTATTTTGTTTTATTATAAATTTAACATGGCGGCAGGAAATTTAAAAAATGTTATTAATAGACTTTGAGGACCATCTAGCGGGTTGTGGCGGTACTACGCTTGTGATACGTAGACCCCGCTATCGGAGGTGCAAGTTCGTAGGGATGAGTAAAAATATTTATGATGTCGATATTGATATTCTTACTTTTTCTGTACAACTAGTTTTATACGTAGGTACCTACAATACCATTCTTAGACTACAATTTAATAAGTTTTTTTGGGATCCTTGATTCAAAATGAATAGATAAGATATTGGGTTTACTGTTAAATATATCACGACTGCACTAGATTACTGCAGATAAACTGGAAGAAAACTGATCGTTCATTAAGAATACGATAATCAATACCCTTTTTGGTGGACATAAAAGAGATATTTATTGATTATTTAAAATTTAAATCATTATGAATGGTTCGTGCTATGAAGATAACGATAATTTGTTAGTAATAATGAAAGATTGAAGATTTTTATTTACAGTAATGAAAAATATGTAACACAGTCATTCTGTAATTATATAGCCCTGTTTTATAAAATAAACAAGCTTAATTAAAGTCCTAGACCCTCATTATGCAAAGAAAAAATATCGACATATAGCTATAAATATCGACATAGCTAGTATTTCAAAATAATTTTAACTCATCCCTAAGAACTTGACAGCTACCGATTTGCACCTCCGATAGCGGGGTCTAATGATATCTCTAGTAACTAGTTTTGCTACCGGATGGTAAATTTGTTACAACACTATATTTTTTATGATTATATGATAATTGTATAGTTTTCAAACTCAAACTCTTTGTTTGCTGTTATAAAACATACTTAGGTCGGTACATTTATGAACACTGCAAGGGTACTGCAAAAGGGTATCATAGGAACTTAAAACTATAAATATAAAAATAACATAATAATAAAATAATAAAAACTAACATTAAGTAGGACCTTACTAACAAAACGTTTATAATAAAAATAAAATAATTTTATTCTTTTTTTGCAATCGGGTTTTAGTTATTGCAGTCGGGTTTTAGTTTTTGCTAGAAGAGAGTTCCGCTTGTAATTTGTAATTTGTAATTTGCTACTTGTAGCTTTATGAAACGGGCTACAGCAGTAATAAACAACAACAGGAAACAATAGCCGTGCTGGTCTTCTCGCTCCTCCCCTGCGGGGGGGATGAGGAACCGGTGCCGGGCAGAAAGCCCTTGGCCGGGGTGGTCTGCGCCGACCGTAAAAACGGCCGGGTCCATGGGTTTACAGCCGCGCAGGCTGTAAGGGGATGAAGATGGGGAAGGATTTAGGGAGGGGGGGGGCGTCAAGTCCGGGTAGTACGCTGCTCGCGAGGTCCAGCCAGCTGGGTGGGACCCTGCTGGCGACCTACAAGCAGAGCAGCGTCTTCATGGGTCCTCACTTAGTTGTCGACGTCGTCGCAGAGTCGAGGTCGCGGGGGTACGCCTTGCCGTCGGGAGGACGCGCGTGCTGGGGCGTGATGTCCCTCAGATGAGGGAAACGCGACGCGTCCGCTCGCGCAAACATCGACGTGGCAAGGCGTCCGATGAAGTCGTCCAGGCTCTCGATCCTAAGGTCCCTCTGGATCGTGGCGTTCCTCACGTAGCGGGGGGCATCTGTAATGGTCCGCAAGCACAGGTTTTGCTGGACACGCAGCTTCTTCCTGTGCGTTGCGGCCAGGAGGGCGTACCAGGCGGGAGCGGCATACGTGAGGCGGGGTCTAATGTAGGTCTTATAGACCCCGAGCTTCACTCGCAGAGGGAGGCTGGATCGGAGCACTGGACGAAGGAGTGCTCGTGCGGTTTTCGTGGAGGCGACGACGGATTTGATGTGAGGACCCATGGTTAGTCCTCGGTCGATCTTGATCCCCAGGTATTTGACTACCGGGGACCAAGGGATGTTTGTCCCGTGAAGAGAGAGTGGTGGGTCTGGGGGGCGGCTCCTGCTCACGAAGATCGCCTGGGTCTTCGCGAGGTTGACGGTTAGCCTCCACCTGGCGAGCCAAGCTGGAAGGGCGTCGAGTTGTCGCTGTAGCTTGACGACGGCGTGCTCGGGCTTAAAAGAGCTCGCATAAAAAGCCGCGTCGTCAGCGTACAGGGCCAGGTGGGAACCGACAACGACTGGGATGTCGTTGGTGTACTTCGAGTAGCATACCGGTGATAGGCAGCTACCCAGCAGTGTGGGACTCCAGCAGCGATGGGGCGATCTTCGGAGGTGGCGTCTTCCACCACCACTCTAAATCTTCTTCCGGACAGGAAGGACTGGAGGACCTTCACCAGTCTTCGTGGGGCCGAGGACATCGATAACTTGTAGGTAAGGCCTGCGTGCCAGACCCGGTCGAAGGCCTTCTCCATGTCCAGGAGAACTGCAGCCGTATGCTCGCGCTTGTTGGCGGCCACCGCCATGTGGTGCAGGACTCTGGACAGTTGGAGCGTCGTGCTGTGGTCTTCGCGGAACCCGTACTATTCGGGGCGAGGCATGATGTGTGGGACCAGTTGGGTGAGCAGTAGCTTCTCGAACACCTTCGAGATGCACGGAAGGAGGGTGATGGGCCGATAGCTCTCAGGCTTCAGGATGTTTTTCCCCTGTTTGGGCAGCATGATCACGTGGCCGGTCTTCCAGTTGGAAGGGAAGTTTCCGGTGCGGAGGATGCCATTGAAAATATGTGTTACCGCCGCGATTGCGCGTGGCGGTAAGTGGCGGAGGGTGGCGTTTGTGATTCCGTCCGCACCGGGGGCCTTTCTGGGTTTGGCCTTTGCGATCATGCGTCTCACGTTGCCCGGGGAGAAAAAGATGGGGTCTTCATCGGGAGCTATCGGGGTGCCGAAGTATTCTTCCAGGTGTTCGTTCACCGCTGCAATGTGGTCTGCCTCGTCCGACGGGTTCGGCTGGAACTGACGCTCCAGGCACTCGGCGAAGATTTCGGCGCGGTCCTCGGCCCGGTATCTGGGTGTACCGTCGGTGTGAAGTAGTGGGCGGACAGGTGTGGGGGCTCCGCTAAGCCGGCGGCATAGACGGTGGATGGAGTTCCAGTCGTCCGCCGCTTCGGCTAGCGTTTCTTCCCAAGCAGCTGCCCTGTGGTCCTCCAGTGCCGCCTTCACCTTGGTGGTGAGAGCGTTGAGGGCGGTCTTCATGGTAGGGCACCGGATGGTTTGCCAGCGTTTGCGGAGACGCCTCTTGTCCGCAATCATTCTTGTGATATACGCTGGCAGTGGTGGGAGTTTCCGGGTGCGTGCTGGTGGTGATGACGCCGCGGACAGAGCTTCTCGGATACGGCTGGTTAGTTCCGCCGAGAATCTGTCGATGTCCGCGGCGTCAGCGAGGGTGTGGAGCGGGACAGGGACGTCCATGTGGCGGGCGAATGTCTCCCAGTTCCCAGGAAACAATATTTCACCAGCAACTAGACAACACTGCTTGCTCTACCTTCTACTCTTACTCGATGATGGTAAAGATCTTTGGGGAAGACCCAAGTCCAGCAGTTGATAAAACGTTATTCTGTTTGCTAAGTTGTCGTATCAATCTCCAGGCACGTTGTGCTCGTATGTGTACGCACGTATGTTTAGCGTATTTATAAGCAATAGTAAAACGAAATCGATATCAGTAGGTACTATTACTTTCCCAATAATTCGGAAAAATCTTATTTATATTAAGAAGTAATACTATTAATAATAAACTAAGATTAACTTATATTAACGCATATTATCGCTTAGCCTATAGAAGTGTACATGTGAATATTGTGAATTATTTATTAATTTATTTAATTGTTAAGTACCGCAAAAAAATACAAATTTGAGTACTAAAGGTCAACTTCGATTAACCCCCGTGTGGTTGCCGGGTTAGAATAGTGCCACTCCATGTCTTCCCGTGGATGTCGTAAGAGGCGACTAAGGGTATAAGGGCTTGTAGTACTGTTAGGCGATGGGCTTGCATCCTGTCACTAATACACTGGTAAACATCTTAGCCTGATTGTGCAAAAAGTGGTTACAGAATTATTTGTTAGTATTCTGTAGCTCTGCCTACCCCACTCTGGGAATAAAGGCGTGACGTTATGTATGTATGTAAAGGTCAACTTAATGCCTAATGGGCGTACTTATTATTTAAGGTCCTATAAATAAATAAGTAGCCTTATCTCGTAACTTTCACTGCCTGGAACTTGTCGGGTTTTTAGAGAGAGAGAGCTTATGATACCTACTCTGAAAACAAAACAAACAAGCTTGGCACACGTGTGCGCTCGCCCTTATTTTCATAATATTTATGAAATAAATTGCCTCAAGGCGTTCGAATTAAGAGACACGTTCGAATACCTACTCTCATCGCGCGAACATCTATCATCTGAGATTCGCGACAGCAATTTACATTCCCTCATTTTGTATTCACAAAATCGAGCCTCACCCAAATAAGTTAATGCGTTCGCTTACATTTTTTATCGGAAAATGGTTTATTAAGGAATTCCTTTGAACGCACCTGTGGCCGGATTTCAGCAATTCAAAACATTCCAATTTAGAAATGTCGGCTTGCAAAAAACGCCTTTCGACCGGCACAAAGAAATATGAAATGAATATTCGGGGTGCGAGGGCATATTTCGAATTTCGAAGGTAAGACGTGACTTTTACCCGGGCTTGGTGACGAGAATTAAAAACGGAAATACATTTCCCTTGATAGGTTGTACGTTGTGTTGGCTGAATTGGAAAATTTATATGATTTGTATCGTTTTGAACCCTTTTGTAAGGTGCGGTTTTTTGTACCATTTATGGATATACCTACTTATCTAGTAGATGTTAAATGTATTTTTTTTGTATTTTTACCAACACTTTCTGTACTCGTACATAATTTTGCTAAGTTTTTAAACCTATTAATATTTTTTTGCTCCATTCCTATTTATTAGCATATTAACCTCTACTTATTATCAACATTCCAGTAATGCTTATTTTATCTTATTTGTGCAATTTTTTACCCTCTTACTCACTCAGCTGTTCGAATGTGCAGGTTTCCTCACGATGTAATCTGGTAATGTACATAAGTTAGAAAAAACAAAATAAGTAATACCAAGGCTAATTTAAGTGAAGACGGCACAGTAACAAAAGACAGAATTACCTACACTAAATTAATCCATATTTCAAATGGTAAGTACTGAAGTTGCCAACTTCCCGTATTAATTATTTCCTCTAATTCAGACAAATAAGCTCTGTATCCGTAATTAGGCTACATTCAACTTTGTTTTGACGAAATTTCGCGCCATTCCTGCTACCCGCGCCTATTTTGACGGATAAATTAACATAGCTCCCGGCCACAGATAATATAAGGCCATCGTTATAATTATGGCTATAGCGTCTCTTCTTTATGCCGGGACGACATTTTGTTTTAATAACATGACATTTACGGTTAATTTTATACAGGAATAATTGCCAACATTACAATTTAGCCCAAATGAAAACAAAAGCTACTTCAGCCCCCTTATTACGGCCGCTTCACCGCGGTGGATAAAGCGTTCGTCACTTCTGCACTAACTTACTACTCAGATAGTGACGGCTGTCACACATAACAAGTGAAGAGAACAAAAGATAAGTGTCTACTAGTCCGTTCTATCAACGAAAATAAAATACAAAAATGTTAATTAGCAGAGCGTGGTTTCGATCCACGGACCTCTGGGTTATGGGCCCAGCACGCTTCCACTGCGCCACTCTGCTTATACGGACAGTGCTGAAATTAAGAATCGCATTGATTGCATTTGTTTTGGTTGCCTACTTAAAGTTGTTGCTTTATTAATTTTATCAACCAAGGAAAGGTAATGAAGTAATTAATGAGATTAAAAGTTCATTTATGTATGTATGTATGAGAGTATGTGCAATATCTGCATGACTTGATCCCGCCATCTCCCTTTTACGACCTGAACTCTATGAATTCTATGTTAAGTGTTTAGTTTTTTATCTATGCCTGACTATGCATGACTTGATCCCGCCATCTCCCTTTTACGACCTGAACTCTATGAATTCTATGTTAAGTGTTTAGTTTTTTATCTATGCCTGTCTTCTTTTTCTGTGCACCCACTATGTACATTTCGGATTGGTTATTTTGTCGACTGGTAAAGAATGCCACGAGGCATTTAGTTCGCCATTTGTAATTATTTCAGTGCAAAAAAGTTTTCTTTTTCAATGAGCACGTTCAATATTAATTAGTTAATTAATTTCTTTATGCAATTAAAGTTCACAGTATAACAGTAAAACTTAAGCACTGTGCATTTTAGTCTACGTTTACATAAGAACAAAGAAACACAAACAGGGCCTCTATTCAGGTTCGTTAAAACGATATCGTGTTTAACACGTTTAAGAATCGTTTATGTCACAGTCGCCATTATTGTAAATGACATAAGAGTTATCAAAACGTTGACAATACGGAAACAGGCCATCGAATAAAACGATATCGTTATAACGCAGTTGAATAGAGGCCCAGTATATAACAATAAAGCATTTAAGAACAGATGAAGATCGTTCATTCATCATCTCACAAAAAACTCAAGATATGGAAAACCCTGCCAGAATCTGTATTTCTAGGTGGTTATGATGACTCGGTGTACCACAAAAGTAGGATCAAAAGGTACCTCGTGGTAAGCTCTCTCCATCTTCGAGATTGTATTAATATATCGGTCTCGACGATATTTTTTATTGTATGACTAGCGGCCCGCCAGCGGCTTCGCCCCGCTGTAAATTTCTGACTTTCCCGGTGGATTTTTGAATTATTTTCTCAACTTTAAACCTTCCCTGGACAAACATTTTAAAAGCAAAATCAGCCAAATCGGCCCAGCCGTTCTCAAGTTTTAGCGAGACAAACGAACAGCAATTGATTCGTATATATTAGATAGTTAGAAGTCGAGGTTTGTAATTAATGAATGATTTACATAAAAACAATTGTAATAATTTTCATTTTGCAAAACACGAATTGCATAATCTCGATCAGTATTGATATACCGGTAAAATGCATGACAATAAAACGGAACATTCCTTGTAACGTAACGAAAAAATAGTATAATAATCACCTTACATAATGCTTAACATGCGTTATTAATAATTACATTTGATGTAAAAACGGATAGCATAATGCTAAAAAAATATAAAAATCGAATCGTGCTCCAAATTTGACAGAGCTCTTATTCCTCCTCTCTTATTGGCTAATACCATGACACTTATGACCAAAAAGTTGGCCACGCTAACTCACTCAATTAAATTTTGTATGAAGCTTTCCCCTTGTGACACGAAAATTAGCCATGCATTTGTAGGGATAATTTTCGTGTCACAACGGAACTTTTTTCACTTTTGTTGTTTAACTATGGTCCAACTATTTGGTGTTTACCCTAATATAAATCAGTTTAAAAATGTTCTCAAGAATGTACAATGGGACTATTTAATTTTAATGAAGAAAACTGTAAATGAAATCTATAATGCATTTGAAGAAACATCAAAGGAAGCGTTAAAGTAATGTATTCCAAATAAAAAACAAGCGAGTTAAAAAAAAATAAAAATTAACACCCAAGGGCTAAAAGTGTCGTGCCGTTATAAAAAACCTTCTAAAGTTATTATTATTAGTATTAAATGATGTTTTGCGCCATTACTATAAACAATTGTAAGTACCATTTTCACCATACGATGTTAACCACTTTACAGACGATTAGAGCGTTAACAGTTGTCAAAATGTATGAACTAACAGTCGATTAACACTGATTAAATTTAACATCGTACGGTGAAATTGGTATTAAAACACTTAAATAATCCCCCAACTCAGTAAATAAATATTTTTTTCTGGGCCTAGTTGAACGCAATCAAATATGCCTATTACTAAAACATATTAAAAAAAAGTCCTTTGGCATTGATGAAATCCCTCCTACATTATTTAAAAGTTGTTCAGAGATATAAGGGGAGCTCAACTAATAAATCAATCCTTTTCAGAAGGCAAATATCCTGATGCGTTTAATTCACATTCATAAAAAGGCGAAACCGCCGCGGACGTAAATGACTACCGTCCAATTGCACTTCTAACTTCAGCAAAAATATTCGAAGCCGCAATGATAAGCGCCTGAATCTCTTTCACGATTTTTTTAAATTATACCTGACAGCCAAAATGGTTTAAGGCAAAACCGTTCTAGTGACTCTAGCAATTTAAAATTACGCTTAACACATCGTAAAAGCAATAGATATTAAAAATATGCTATACGTCTAGACATGAGCAAGCCTACGATATATTGGTTGGATAAGTTATAATAATGGCATTAAAGAAAAATATACGCAATGGTTCTAAAATAAAATGAACATAAACAAGCAAAAACAAAGAAAGATTAACACCAACGTTGAGCAATTAATTTAATAATTACACCGAAATGGTTGCCACTCGGCAAGGTGTCAGGCTTACTAGCCTTGACGCTGGTTTTCAGGGCCACCGGACAAAAAACAGAGGAGAACGCTGCCAGTCCATCTCATGTCACTACTAATAAATAATGCTCAAACTAAAATAGAGGCCCTTTACTAACATAACAAAAAATAAAATACAAAATTGTTAATTAGCAGAGCGTGGTTTCGATCCACGGACCTCTGGGTTATGGGCCCAGCACGCTTCCACTGCGCCACTCTGTTTATACAGACCACGCTGAAATTACGAATCAAATCACTTTAGCGGCAAAATACGGTTTATAAAAACCATACCAACATACCGAGTAGAAGAGAGGCCCAGGGCCTCTATTCAGGTGCCTTAAAACGATATCGTGTTTGACACGTTTAAGAATCGTTTATGTCACAGTCGCCATCATTGTAAACGACACAAGAGTTATCAAAACGTTGACAATACGGAAACACGTCAAATACGATATCGTTATTACCGTGTAGAATCCCAGCCCAGTATGTAAGTGCGAGAGTGAAGGATGTTTTGTCCAACGCGATAGACGCGACAAAAATACGGGTTCTGGACAGCTTTTTTAATGCGCACTGTCAAGATAAAGCACCCGGCCGGCGTTTGTATTTCCTGGTGCTTATGACAAATTGACCTTTCTAAGTTGGATTAAAAAAAAAATTACATAGTTGAAGGCTTAACACAAAAATCACGATCGCGTCCTTTGTGTAAGGAAAGTTGGTCATACAAACTATATGGGAAACTCATTACACAAAGGAATCAATTAAGTTTTGTTTTAATTATAGCCCCTAAATTTATATTTTTTTTAAAACGTCCCTTTAATTATGTTCCTTCTGGGTAAGCTCGCTCCATCTCCGATATAGTCCTGACATTTCGGTCTCGACGGAAAATATATGCGTAGGTATGCTTGCGTATATTGCGTATATATGTTGGAAATCGGATATTTCACTCTACAGCTCCTGAAATAATGAAAGCATATTAATTTATGATGTGTCATTATCAGTTTGTTATATTTATAACCAAACCTGTCCGCTATATTGCTTATGTGTGTAAATTATGTGGCATTAACCACCTGCCAAGCAACAGTGATCGCATTGTTGTGTTCCGGTGTGGGGATACGATAACCGGTGAAATTACTAGCATAGAGACATTCCATCTTAGTCCTCAGGGTTGGCAACGCATTTGAGGTCTTAGGATTATAGTCTTGAGGATTCAAATGTCTATGGGTCTCAGATTCCACTTACCGGTGGCCTGAGTGCTCGTGTGCCTTCTCCTTAACATTCAAACAATAAAAACAATAAAACATTTAATACTGCTTTACTAGTCTATGATCTATGGTTGTGTAGAGCGCCTAACAAAATAATGCTGTAATTTTGTTCTTCCATTTCATTATATTACAGGACTTAGCCTTTATTAAATTATGTCCGAAAGCATATTATTGCCAATTACGAGTCGTTCTGTTTTTTCCCATTTTCTCAAAGCAAGAAAGTAACAGAACAAGACAATGTTTTTAATAAAACTAAACTAAATATTTGAAGAAAGAAGCTTAGGTATTAAATTTGTTCTCGTCTACCGTAAATTCCTCTCGAGAATAAAATAAGTCTGAATTTAAAATGGGTCTTGGGATACAGCAGCAGGATGTTCTCTTGAAATAAATATAATTGTGCTAACGCAAATAGAATACCATTTCGTACTAACTCAGACTTCATCTCGACATAAGTAGGGTTGCTACACAGAAGTTTTTAAATGTCTTCAAACTTTGAAAGCGCCATCTTGCTCAATTATCGTAATGATATTGAAGAGTCTTGAAGAATTTTTGTCCTACAAACAATTGACGTAAAAATTTTAGTATTGATTGGCCTTATATTTATGGCCTTATTCAATTGATACGATATAATATTTATTGATCTTACTTAAGGTTACTAAATGTTAATTTATTTCGACTTGGTATTTCACATTATTAATAAAGACTATCTGTGTATCTGAAGCCACACTGAGCCTTGTTGGTAGTGAGCCAGCCTGTTTCGGTATGGGATTTTTTATCGCAAGAAGGCAAACGAGCGAACAAGCCGATGGTAAGTGGAATCAGAGACCCACAGAAAAATACATTTTCATGACTAATCTCAAGACTGCAAATGAGCTGTCCCGGAGGATTAAGCTTTTTGCTTCATGTTAGCGGCAATCAAACATATTAGGTTCGTTTTAAAAGTAAATGTAGCATGGTTTTAATTAAGATTGTAATGTGTTGGTTCATCTGTTAATTACAATTCTATAGTACTCGTAAATAAATAAATATGTATAAGCGTAATTTTATGTCTAAGTAATATATTTATTGCAACCATCTAAAGTGCTACTAGGTAGACAAAATCTATAAAAACTTAAAAATTAAAACTAAACTTACATAGAAAGGCTAAGTCGGGCCCTGTGGCATTGTACCAAAGATGCTGGCAGCATTTCCTTGCTGAATAATTAAACTATTGCGTTGACCGAGGAAACTGCCAGCTCTTCGGTCTCCAGTGACGTCAAAAAGCCTATTGGACATTTATTTATCTAATATATAAAATTCTCGTGTCACAGTGTTAGTTACCATACTCCTCCGAAACGGCTTGACCGATTCTCATGAAATTTTGTGAGCGTATTGAGTAGGTCTGAGAATAGGCCAACATCTATTTTTCATACCCCAAAATGACATAAAAAAAAAAAAATGCAGCGGGCGAGGCCGCTGGCGGGTCGCTAGCGTATAATGTAATGTTATATGGAACGTGATGTAAGACGCGTTTGCTTATATAGTATACCTATAGCCAAGCCTAGAGCTTAGTTAGGGACTCGGTCAATTTGTGTGCCATTGTCCCTTGTATTGTATTCTTAACGTCATTGTTAATTTTCTAACTTGACAGTAACAGCTGGTATAGCGTTAACAATGCGATTGCAATAAATAAGCAAGGTGGTCTAATACATTTTAGGATAGACATTGATAACACATCAATCAAAAATCAAATCAAAATGTATTTATTACTATTTAGCAAGTTCGTAGATTTACAGTTGATGAGGCCTCCCTTTAGGCTTACAAAGCCTGTGTTGGGACACCTCGCTCTTCCTACAATCGACATAAATTATACTTAGCTTAATAAATTTAAATTTACCATGTTATTAACTTGGGTGTATGTGTGTGTGTGTGTGTGTGTGTGTGTGTGTGTGTGTGTGTGTGTGTGTGTGTGTGTGTGTGTGCGTGTGTGTGTGTGCGTGTGTGTGTGTGCGTGCGCGTGTGTGTGTGTGTGTTCATGCGTGCGTGTGAGTGTGTGTGTGAAAGTGTGTGCATGTGTGTGTATGTGGGAGTGATTGTGAGCCAATTTTTAGTTATAAACTAATAGTCGCTCAGTTTCATTATATGTTTTTCCTTGAACATCCAAGAGCTTTAACAAGATAACATAATAATTACAAATAAATTACTTACAAATTATACAAATAGAGTAAAAAAGCCGGTCAGGTGCGAGTCGGACTCGCGCACCGAGGGTTCCGTACAGTCTTATAAGAATGTAAAATTGTATTGACTGACAAACTTTACTTTGCCTTTGAAAAACTGTTGTAAGTGATCCTATAAGGGATCTGATTTTTCATCATAAGGTACGGAACCCTAAAACCGGGACAGGATAAAAAGGCAAACGGGTACACAGTCCACCTATTAAAATAGCAAATGCTTGGACAGCAATCTCAAGCGTTGCCAACCCTGTGGACTAAGATGGAATGCCTCAATGCAAATAATTTCACCGGCTACATCGCGCCGGCACGAAACAATGTAAGTAGATGCTTGTGGTAGGTTGGTAAGGGGTGGTGGAGATCGAGCTCTGGACAGACCCTGGACAAGGTCCTCCCCCCACAAATTAAGACTGCGCCAAACAAATGCCAACCGTCCAGTGGTTTTTTTATGTCAAGGAGAAGGCAGAAATAGTTATACAGGGTGACTTCAAATTGGTAATACAAAATCAATGTTTTACACACATTTCCCCTAAACTTAGCCCCTCAATTAAGTCTCATACTTTTAAAATAATCAGAAGTATTTTTTTTTAATTTTTAAATTATCCCATTTTTGTTGGCTTAACATGGTAATCCTACCATAATAATTAACAAAGAAGTTTAAAGAATTTCAAATGAACACTTTCCTCTTTGGTTATCCGTCACCTGTCACAATTTATGAAGAAAACGTGTTTTGATTAGTAATTGTCACTTATCAAAGAAAATAAGATTGTATTGTAAATGTAGTGTAAAATATAACCTTTATCTACAGACATATTATAAACCCTCTATGATGCGTTCAAAAACCGCAAATTACGACTAGCATAAAGATAAACTGCTTTGTTAGAACACATTTCTTATTTGGTGAAAATGTTATTATTGCTTAATAATGACATCAAATTCGATATCAATTTCGAAAATCTTTGAAAAACAAAGCAATTTTATTTGACCTCGATTCTAATATGACTCGAGATGTCATTTTATTCAAAATGATACATATCATACATATCATGATACATGTCATTTTGAATAAAATGACATCTCGAGTGATATTAGAATCGAGGTCAAATAAAATTGCTGCTTGTTGTATGCAATTGGTATCAATTGCATACAATTTTGACAAATTTCTCTTGTTACTTGATATCGAACGATATGATAGTAGAGGCCGACTCTAGTTTGTCTCTGAATTAAAAAAAAAGTACGGGTGCCGCCATTTTTGACGTTCTATTTCTCTTGTCGCAAAAATAGTTTAGATTATTTTGTTTTATTTTTATAATAATATATGTATGTAGATTGTAACTGTACATAATTAGGCATTAAAACACTTGTGTGATGTTATTATTTAACAGTCACATAAACTACAATAAGTAAACAAAAACAACATGGTAAAAATAAAACGACATCCCCCAGCCGTCCGTGCGCCGCACCACGGCCACGAAACAAAAATTAAAAAGTTACTTTGTCTCACGCTCGCAGCAAAATCGAATTTTGCTCACTGTTTTTAAACAGCAAAATCACCTTTTTTGAGGTGCTGAGGTGAAAATGTTTTTGTGACGTGCGCGAGTATTTCATACTGGGTAACGGATGCTGTCCATGTATTAAAGTATTTATCTCTGTTTACTAAGTATATCGTTGCGTATTTAGACCAGCTGAAGCCTTTGAAGTGGAAATTATATACATATGATAATGGTAAATGCGGTAAAAGATATTAAATACATAAATACAAAACCAAAAACTTGGTTCATTAAATTTTTCTCATACATTTTGAGGTTATGTGAAAAAAGTGAAAATACAAAACTTGTAGATCATTTTATTACCTACAACTTTGCCATTTAACTTTTTTCCATAGGACTTGTGGTTTTGGCGGAAATCGAGATAAACCGTTTTTTACCCTTAAACCCCCCGACCCCAGATCTCTTCTCTTCCTTTTCCAATGGGTTCCATCCTACTACTTGGTTTTAAAAATTATCGACCCTGGTCTAATTATCCATACTACAAGCCTAGAGCTTAGTCTAGGACTACGCTAATTTGTGTGACGTTGTCCCCCGATATTTTCCTACCACCCCTATCTCAATAATAATAACCTGCCGTCAAGCAGCATTGTACAAACGGCATCACTCTTTTGTTTTTAAAGTGGGGGCAAGACAACCAGTGAAGTTACTACCGTTCCATCTTAGTCCTAAGGGTTGGCAATGATTCGTATTCGTATATGTATTGCTCAGTGTAATATCTAATAACTTTAAACGAGAAATTCTTGTATCTACATACATAAACTTGTTGATAATTCTGTAACCGGGCGTTTTCCAAAAAAGTGTACATCGTTAAAAAAAATCTTTTTTTCTTTCGTCACGAAAATTAACGTATCTAAATTTATGGCTAATTTTCGTGACGAAATGGGAAAAGTAAAATTTTCTTAACTTTGTCCTTAACGATGTACATTTTTTTTGGAAAGCGTCCAACCACATTTTTTTGCACAGTCAGGCTAAGATGTTGACCAGTGTATTAGTGACAGGTTGCAAGCCCATCGCCTGACATTACTACAAGCCTTTATTCCCTTAGTCGCCTCTCACGACATCCACGGGAAGACATGGAGTGGCACTATTCTAATTCATAATATAATCTGAATCCGTTTCCGTGTCGTTTTCCGTGTGGTTGCCGGGTTAGAATAGTGCCACTCCATGTCTTCCCGTGGATGTCGTAAGAGGCGACTAAGGGAATAAGGGCTTGTAGTACTGTTAGGCGATGGGCTTGCAACCTGTCACTAATACACTGGCAAACATCTTAGCCTGATTGTGCAAAATGTGGTTACAGAATTATCAACAAGTTTTTTTAGAGTTGTTGGTAATTCTGTAGCTCTGCCTACCCCACTCTGGGAATAAAGGCGTGACTTTATGTATGTGTATGTATGTATAATCTGAATCTCGGAAACAGCTCCAACGATTTTCATAAAATTTAGTATGCAGGGGGTTTTAGGTGCGATAAATCGATCTAGCTTGGATTCATTTTTAGAAAACGATTTCAGGTCATTCAGGTGCTTCATACTAATATAACAGAAAGTGTGTTTCTTTGAATGTCCTTCTTTCACGGTTAAGCCGCTGACACGATTACGATGAAATTTGGTAAAGAGACAAGTAAGGTCCGGGGATACTTTTAATCCCGGTTTACTTGAGTCTAACAAAAAATACCCTTTTAAAGCTTAATATTTCACAAACAGATCCTTTAATCAAAAAATTGTGCCCACAAACCCGCAATATTTTTGAAAGACCTATCCAGTGACACTTCACACAATGGGATATACGAGGTAACCTAAATTTGTTATAATCTTTATTTTACCACCTTCTTGGCGTGACTAATATGTATATGCATGCCAAATAACAGCTTAGTAATATTTAGAGTCGCTGAGCTAAGCTGCGGACGGACGGACGGACATGGCGAAACTATAAGGGCTCCTAGTTTGACTACGGAACCGTAAAAAGCTATCTGAAGATTAATGCCAATGTATGTCTGTCTGTCTGTTGGTTTTTTTAAATGTTTTTTGTGTTGTAATAAGTGAGCAAGCCCTGCGTCAGGCCGCGGGCGCCTACTACAAGTCACATTGCTACATCCGCGATAACACATCCGACCGCCGCTCCAAGTTAACATATTACTCGTATGATTCAAATTTAAAACGCCAGGGACGGAGACGCGTAAGGAAACAAGTAGAAAATATATTTTTTTGAGTTGGTATTTCTGTAGCTCTGCCTACCCCACTGTGGGAATGAAGGCGCGATGTTAAGTATGTACCTATGTATACCAAAATTTCTCTTAGTGCTGTGTATTTGGCTACTTATTCGTTGTCATTAATTAACTCTCAATCGCTTAAAGGTTAACTGGAAGAGATCCTTTAGAGGGATAATTTCGCCTTTGCACATCCCTGCTATATTTTTGTCTATTTTATAATGATATCTCTTTTGTTTGTGCAATAAAGTGTTTACATGACATACTTCTTAAAAAAACTTTAAAACACAAGCATATTTTCTTGCCGAAAATAATTCTATAAAGGATTTGAAAGTTACGAAGCACATAACACCATTCTTATCAACAACACGAACACAGCTGAGCTTTATGTGTAGACATAACAAACCAAATAGAAGTAGGTACATAAAATCAAATGGAATATTCACATCCCAAAATGCAGGGAAAATCGTAAGCCCTGTCGCCAGATGCTGGGGTTCTGGGCGCCACAAGTTGCCTCGCTGGATTTGCTAGAGAGCACTAGCAGACATTTAACTCTAAACGAGAAATACATTTTATATTTCACTCGAAAATATGAAATACTGACTTGAAAATATAAGAGGTATCAGCTTCGTTTAGGACGTTGTTATTCTTTCAATGGCGATTGTTTTATCTCGGTGACGAACTTGTGCTAGCTTAGTTTCTGCGTGGACAAAGGAAACAGCTGAAAAACGTTTTAGAGTTTCAGAGAAGTGACCCTCTATTCCACTTGGTAAAACAATAATGTTATTGACTTGTTATCGTCGTTAACATTACTTGACAGTAATGGCAGCTGAATTAAGAATTAAACAATAACATGTCAAAAGCAATGTTGTTTTACCGAGTACAAAAGAGCCACTAAATAAGCTCCCGACTCCGATCTCGTCTTATATGGGCCACCCTGGAATGAAACATTTACCTTCATCGATGTTCCGCGTATCTAACCTAACTTTAATTCCGTGGAAACTGTCGAAAGGCACTTCCACTGTAACGTAAGGCGCGACATCTTGTCAGTCGTGTAACATAACTGTCCGAGCCATAAACCCAGTGATTTATCCAATAGCGAATAATAGTTTTCTCAGAAAAATAGTTTTTGACCCGCGCGTAAATGGCGCTTGAGGCGCTGCCACACTTCACGGAAATGGGAAGAAATATTCTTTAACCGATTCCACGAAGTGAATAGGTTTATGCGTTTCGCAGTTTATCTGTGATAGTAAGATGAAACTGTCGGTCTTATAAGTAGCTTAACTTTAGTTCTTTGTGACTTTAATGTTTGACAACACGTTGGCCTTGTTGGTTCAAATCCCGGTGATGGCAGATATTTGTGTGATGTTTTCTTTATATAGGTACCTAAGTTTATCGTTGTCCTGTACTTGTAGTACAAGCGTAGAGTTTAGTTTGGGACCAGGTCAATTTGTGTAACATTGTTCCCTGATATTTATTTGATGCTGCGATAATCTGTCAAATGTGTTAAAGCGACAAGGTTTAAAAATGTGCTATGACTACTTACATGATAAAATATACTTAAAAATCTTTATTGCAGTCAAAAGTTTAGGTATATTAAGCTTAAGAATACCCGAAAAACATTTTGTTCTTACCAACATTATTTAAGCCTTAATTTTTTTTACTACTAATAATACTAAATAGGTAATAGTAAAGTTACCGCCACGCAGTAGTCACATTGTTGTGTTCCGGTGTGAGGATAAGACAACCGTTAAAATTACTTGCATAAAGGCATTCCATCTTAGTCTTCAGGGTTGGCAACGTATTTAAAGTTTTAGGATTGGAGTCTTGGAATTGTAGTCTTGAGAATGAAAACGCACTACACCGCACTACCATGAAGTTTCTGAATATTGATAATGCTCACGGAAGTCATAAGACCAGCCCCCTATTTGACAATAGTAGGTGACAGGTGACATTTTAGTGTACATGGCGCAGGTTATATGAAACCCAGTGATGTATCAGCGTGGTAACTTTGCAATGTATACCGAATCGTCACCTGCCACGGCGGTTGATGCATGTCAATCGGCTGCCGCCCTAATTGGGGACCCACAGGCAATGGATCGGGGGATCCATCGCTTGCATTCAAAAGTCCCGAGCTGAAAGGTCTCCGAGTGTGTGAGGCGCCTTTAACGGAGAGGGAAAAACACCCTATTGAAGATGGGCTCCTCGCCGATAGACTAGTTAGCGGATGGAATACCACTCCCGCGGCCTCGTCCAAGTGGGAGAAGGAACACCTTAGGGGTTTTAGTCGGTGCGAGTCCGACATAAACACTCGGCCCCTCCAGGTCGCTAGGCATCCATTAGGAATTTCAACTGTGAAAATAAAAGTTAGACCCATGACCACGAAAAAGTAATCTGAAATCAATAAACTTTCAGCAAAAATAAACGTTCTATGACTGATTTCATATGTATTTTCGATGTCGGTGAAACAGTGTACAATTTAAATTTTAATTTTCATTTTATTTAATTTTCATACTGTCTCAAGTAATCTCGGTTTCTATAAACTGTAAAAGTAGTATGTGTGGTAGCGGCTTTGGGTCCGGGATCAATTTTACGGCGGCAGTACGGAGGTCTTCGGTTTATGGCCGCCCTTAGCACACGCTCGATGGGCGGCGGGCGGCGGCCACGACAAGTGCGGGAGGCGATTCAATATATTAATTTAACTTACATAACATCACGCCTTCATTCCCAGAGTGGGGTAGACAGAGCTACAGAAATAGCAACAACTCTAAAAAGAATTGTTGATAATTCATAATCAGGCTAAGATGTTTACCAGTGTATTAGTGACAGGTTGCAAGCTCATCGCCTAACAGTACTACAAGCCTATTCCGTTAGTCGCCTGTTACGACATCCACGGGAAGACACGGAGTGGCACTATTCTAACCCGGCAACCTCAGGGGAATCCAACGCGGCAACTGCACGGGAAATATATTAAATACAGATTAGTTATTACATTACAAAATCCAAATAAAACATTAAACAAATTGAAATTACGGGCAGTCGAGTCAATATAGCTCCATGATCGCTATTTATTATCAATTTCAGCTAAACACACTGCAATGTTTACTGTCAAAGTCTCGTGATGTTTTCATACCATAAATGGTAGCGGTCACGAGTCTAGTGATAAACGATATTTGTCGAAACGAAAAAAAGACATGGATTGATAATTCTGTAGTCGTTTTAGATTCTCTTATCAACTTGACAAATATAGGGCGGATATGCGATTATTAAATAGAAAAATATATATGTATATCCTTGTCAATGCTCATTGTCAGTGAGATGACTATACATTTTGTTGCTATCTATAATCTGCACTTAGCGACAGTTTCTTGGTATGTACACAACTTGTCAGGCTATACCTGCTGATTATTAGTAAAATGTACCAGAGGGTAGAAAGTACGCAAGTTTTAGACGAGTTATAACTCGATATAGAGGGCCAAAACGAATTTGAGGCTCTCTTGTGTACGAGTTCATAAATTGCACATTCTTGCGAGGCAGACATAGTGCTTTTCTTGAGAAAAATCAAATTCAAATTATTTTGTATGA
Source organism: Acleris holmiana (assembly GCA_949316455.1). NCBI lineage: Eukaryota > Metazoa > Arthropoda > Insecta > Lepidoptera > Tortricidae > Acleris > Acleris holmiana. The sequence continues at coordinate 5,469,724 of OX438785.1, forward strand.
AAACTGCCTGTCGTGAAAGTGATGTTTTTTTTAATAAGGAGAATGCACACGAGCACTCCGGCCACCTGATGGTAAGTGAAATCTGAGACCTATAGACATTTGAATTCTCAAGTCAATATATTATACTATAATCGTAAGACCTCAAATTCGTTGCCAACCCTGAGGACTAAGATACAATGCCTCTATGCTAGAAATATCACCGGTTGTCTTATCCCCACACCGGAACACAACAATCCACTGTTGCTTGGCGGGTGGTTAATGAACAAGATGGTAGTAGCGATCCGGGCGAACCCCGCACAGGGTCCTACCACCACTAAACCAAACTAAACCAAACCAGACCAAAATGTTCATATTTCCGAGCAGTGTTAAGTCTCTTTAATATCTAATAACGTTTAACAAGTTTTTGCGGAATAACTGTCAAAGTAAATCAAAAGTAAAAGCTGAACACTTTTCAACTGGTACTGAAATGTAAGGTTTTTTATTAACCTTCCACAAATCAAAGTCAATTCAGTTCTGCGGTGTTCGTGGCCACACTCAGAGCTACTGGCAGTACTTACAAAGATGGGTGACGCTTTATGATGCCAATCTAAGGCGATATGTAGTTCGAGCTTACGCTGTCCGACCGCTATCACACTACTCTTACACTTATTATATTTACATTAAAGGTTATTATTGCGTGTACGGTTTAAGTGAATTTCTCGCGCTATTAAATTTTTGTTCTTATGTTCGTGTAGTATAGAGGTTGTTATTGCGTGTATCTCCATTCTACTTGGTCAAATCATAATTGCTATTGACATGTTATCGTATTGTTTTAAATAAGAGTTACGGTAACGTTGGCAATACGATAAAATGACAAAAATAATATAACTGTAACTAGTAGAATAGAAGCCCTCTCCTGGGCCCAAGAGTTTGAGCCCAGGAGAGGAGAGAGTTTTGTTGGAGATTGTTTTTAACGCAGCGAACATTTCTGACAAGTAAATAATAGCTATCAATACGTTGACAATACAATAAAGTTTCACCGAGTAAATACTTACGTTAGGACCTATTAGCGTTAACAATATTACAAATAGGAAAAATGCATGAAAAACAGAATTAATTTTCACTGATACGATTTAGAAGAAAATGTAAAAAAATCATATAAAACGCAATTCACTCAGTTTTGACCCGTTTATTAAGATTTTTATATAGAATCAAAGCTTGTTATAATTTTTAAAACTTCCTTTAAGGTTTATATTGTTTTTTTCGGCATCCTCATTTTGTTTACGTAATATTTTAATTGAATGATATTGGCTTAAACAGTATTTTTTGAAAGAAAAAAATATATGCATGCTCCCAATTGGACTATAGCCCAAGAAATTCAACATCTCTTGTTAGGGATCTTTTTATCATCCCTATCCTCACTAACATTACAAAAGCAAAAGTTTATCTCTGACGCTTTCACCGATAAACTACTGAACTGATTTCGATAAAATTCCGAGTCTTGGATGTTTTATTTTTCTATCTAATTATGTTTATCGTTGTCTAGTACCCATAGTCAGACGACACGTTGGCCTAGTTGGTAGTGTCGTTGCCTACGAAGCTAGCGGTCCTAGTTTTAAATTCCCGTAAGGGCAGATACTTGTGTGATGAGCACGAGTATTTGTTCCTGAGTCTTCGGTGTTTTCTATGTATTTAAGTATATGTTTCTCTATATTAGTAGTTTATCGTTGTCTAGTACCCACAATACAAGCCTAGAGCTTAGTTTGGGACTAGGTCAATTTGTGTGACATTGTCCCGTAATATTTATTATTTATTTTATAAAATTAGGTAAGAAGAAGAAAGAAGAAAGAAATCGTTTATCTGGTTCAAAACACAAAACAAGAATAACATAAAGAAATACAGATGGGAATGGCTAGCTGGATGGAGATAGCTTAAACGGGTCATACACACTCTTAAAAACTAAAGTTGTCTTTCCTGTGGTCAAAAGTTAAAAGCTTGTGTAAATAAGTTATGTTTTTATATGATAGGTCTAGAGCAGTCCTGACAGCGTTTTTGCGGGAATGGGCTTAGCCAGAGAATTAGGCCTTAAAAACGTTAACTTTCGGTGTGTCCACAGGAAAGACGGTAACCTAAATCTGTGTATGACCCAAACGCTAAGGAAGGACATAGAGTTTTTACCCTTGATATACGACTTCTACGCACACAGAGTCGCGGGCAACAGCTAGTTTACCGTGGGAACTTAATTTATTGTAATATTTGCTAACACTTGTTAGTGAAGTTAGTGTAACGATAGCCTAAATACAAACATTGTTGCTTGTTGAAGCTTACTTTTGGAGTTATGTTTGTGCCGACACTTACACGGTTCTGTTTGCCTTCGCTGTTTTATTAAAGTAAATTGGCGGCAGTGGCCACGGTACCACTTATAATCAACACGTTTTACTGTTCATATATTCTATGCTATATGTTTATATACGAGACGATACGTTGGTCTACTTGGTAGTGACCCTGCCTTAAAAGTCAGCGGTCCCAGGTTCAAATCCCTGTAAGGGCAGACATTTGTGTGACGAGTATGAGAGTAGTAGTTGTTCCTGAGTCTTGGATGAGTTATAAGAAGTTCAGTATACATTTCTCTATGTAAGTAACTATATCGTAGTCTAGTACCCCTAGTACAAGTCTAGAGCTTACTTTGGGACTAGGTCACTTTGTGTGACAATTGTTCCGTAATATCTATTTATTTTACAGTGTATTTGAATAGAATAAGTTTTATTTCCGTAAAGCTTTGCTACTACATGAACACTTAATACTTAGATTAAATTCACTTATTCCTTATTTAACTACAAACGTTAGTGTTAAATATATCTTAGGTGGGGAAAAAGACAAAACTATATGACTGCTTCTTCTTTTTAACTATCCTGGGGCTCTATGGATCTCGGTAAAATCATATTGCTTTGTACATGTAATCACTATTGTCCATAAAGGTCAATATTGCGAGAGCTCTTATTAACTTGATAGTTATGACGGGCGAGTTAAAAACAATACGGTAACACGTTAAAAACAACTTTCTTTGACCTAGTAGAAAAAGCCCTGGCTGGCTGGCTGGCTTGGCTGGTTTTTTTAACTCGGCCAATATTACTGTTAAGTAAATCTCGACCCATGGGTCGTACACAGATTTAGGTTAGCGTTTTTCTGTGGACACGCCAGAAGTTAACGTTTTTAAGGCCTAATTTTCTGGCTAAGCCTAGTCTCGCGTAAACGGCGTCAGGACTTCTTTAGACCAAACATATAAAACAAAACTTATATGCACTCACGCTTTTAACTGTTGACCACAGGAAAGCCGAAAGACAACTTTTGTTTTTAAGAGTGTGTATGACCCACATAAGAGATTTCGTAACGTTGACAAATACTATAACATTTCAAAGGCTATATTGTTTTAACGTGTAGAATTCAGGCACTGTCGATCTTGATGCCAATGACAAAGTTGGATAATCATATCGATTTTTTTAGGGTTCCGTCCCTCGGGAGGAAAAATCGGAACCCTTGTAGGATCACTTTGTTTTCCGTCTGTCTGTGTGTGGAGCCTCCATGTGCTGAAAAAGATCATCAAATACTTGAAATTGTAAAAAGCGAGCTTCTAAGCAACTTCTATGTCAATGCAATTTAAAAATACGACCATTTGAGCCTTACTTTGTAACAGTTCACAGGGGAATCAAAACTTATAGGATACCTACTTCCCATAGACCTAGAATCATGAAATTTAACAAGAAGCAAGGTCTTACAGCACAAATAAAGGTACATAGCATCGCGCCTTCATTCCCAGAGTGGGGTAAGCAGAGCTACAGAAATACCAACAACTCTAAAAACACTTGTTGATAATTCTGTAGGTAAAAAATCTGAAAATTGTTAATTCGTTGTTCTATCACAAAAAAGGTTTTTTTTTGCGATTACAAACTTATTTGCCATTGGTAATCTATCTAGATGTATGGACACAATAGTTTTTAAAGGCAAAGTCAAAGTTTGTTCCTTAATCCAATTAAAAATACAAGTTTATACGGAACCCTGGGTGCGCGAGTCCAACTCCTTTGACCACCTTTTTCCCTGTATCCGAATAAACAAGAGAATACTCCCAGTGCATTCTCCTTAATTATATTAAGTTGTATAGCAAGCAGCAAGTTCGTAAGCCTCGGCTTAGCAACATCGGCGAAGTCCACACCTGAGACAGTCCGTACGTAACGAGCTGAGGTTTATTTGTCTGCACTTGCACGGCAAAAACAGCGCTAGAGTAATTATGATGAATCGGTTCTGGCAGCTTTGCTTCGTTATTGTGCAACAGAACTTCAAACAATACAAGTCTTGAATAACTAGACCGTGAGTATGTCGACGGAAATGTATCTCCGGTTACATAAAACAATTATACTTACTACAAATTCTGTTTGCAATCAACTTAAAAAACTGTGCAAGAGCATGTCGGACTATGCTCAGTGTAGAGTTCCAAAGCCAAGTAAGTTTTAAGTACTACAAAATTGACTACAAACATAAATATCAACAAAATCAATTTGGTGCCGTCTTAGATGATTCTAGTTGGTTTAAACACTTTAATCGCCTGTAGGTAACCCAAGAACCAATGATGTCTACTCAGTCGTGATAGTTTTTCTTTAAAATCCATTACATGCGCTTTCATGTAAGTTTTTTTCAGATTTTTTGTGTTTGTAGTTATAGCTGTATTACACTTAACACTAACAAAAATTAGCGCTTTAAAGCTTAATATTTCATAAACGGATCCCATCGAAAAATCGTTTTCAGAAACCCGTAATATTTTTGAAAGGCCAATCCAAAGACACCCCACACTATGGGGTAGACGAGAAAAAACCATTTCCACGTTACGTGGAGAGGAGGTACACTAAATATGTATATTCATGCCAAATTACAGCTTTCTAGTACTAAGAGTCTCTGAGCTAGGCTGCGGACGGACGGACGGAGTTCTTGCTAAAACTAGCCGTACACGCCAAGATTTTTATAAACTCAATCTACGGTCACCTTGATCGTAGATTAGCCTTAAAATATCTGCACACATAAACGTAGTTTACAAATGCAACAGTGTGAAAAATTGTACGACTGTGATATTTTAGCTTATCTGTCTCTGTTTGGGACACTGAATCCCCAAAGCAGCGATCTGTATGCTATTTTATCGCTCCTTCTATGCCTTTAGTTCTTATCTACGAAGGTATAGGTGAAAAACTTAAGTAAAGGACTTGCTGTATGTGGTTGTGTACAAAATTAATATAGAACTTATGTCAACTTTCAAATATTATAACGTCCTTTACACAACTTTATTATAAGTTTTTCACTTATACCGATGTTATCCTTCACCGGAAAACAATGTGACATTACAACCTAAAACCCTTAAAGCGACGTAAATTAAGAAGATGGCATAAAGTGTTAAACTTCGTTTAAGTACCCGACCAGGTGTCGGTTAGCGTGCCACCGGGCCATCCTTAGATTCGGCAGTAAATATTTAATGACGTTCGTAATTTGGGTGGGTTAGTACAGTCGACGTTATATTGTGACCGGTCAAAGGTGTAAAGCGAACTAGAATTGGGATACGTTTAAAGAATATATCGCAGTTTTAAAAGAAACGAATTCAAATTTATCTTTTTTAAGAACTTATTTCCTGAATGGTTTGCTCTAAAAACGCAATCAAAGAATATACCGGTCATCAGCGGTGGCCACATAATAAGAAAACCTTTTTTTTCTGGTTACTATTGTATAGGCGATTTTTTTTTCACTATTAATCACTTCCCAAATATTACTGCTAAATTTAATTTCAGCAAACATTCACTTGGCAATCTTACGCTTTCTATTTGTTTTCCTAACCCAAATGTTAGGCAAACGCATATATTGATGTTATTCGGTTGGTAAATGTACAAAATCCAAAACAAAATATGTCAAATGATTCGCATCGGGTCTCCGCCGAAGACGTTTTACTTCGAGGGTGTTTTGTTCCAATTAGCCGTATCGTTAGGTTAGTAAATATGGTAACTCTGTATTTTTTAATCGGCGTATGCAGCACAATTGTTGAACATAATTCAACCTAACACATTTGCATATCAAGACTACAATCTTGATACTGTAATCCTAGGACCATGTATATGTAGTGCGTGTTCATGATGAAACATTGATAAAATACATGGAGTAAGTTAGGGCAGAGACAGCTAAAATGACTGCTATTGATTTACTTGACACAAGTATTTAAAATAACCATTATTTGCATCAACATTTCTAATCTAATTTCCGACACATAAATGTACACGCTTCAAATTAACTCGCTATTATCCCAAATCGATCGCGTAAACGAGTACTGATTCGCGTGTTAGGGGCCAGTTACACGCGGCGCCGTATCGCGCGGCATCGCGCCGCATCGCGCGATAATATCGCTTGTTACGGGTAATGCGGGTTATTAATCCGGCCGGTAACGGGCCGAGTTGATTTGGTCGGCGTATAATCGTGCTATTACTGCTAATACTAATTCTCTACATACGAGTATATTAAAAAGTATTAATTAAAATAGTATAAAACAAAGTCGCTTCCCGCTGTCTGTCCCTATGTATGCTTAGATCTTTAAAACCGCGCAAAGGATTTTGATGCAGTTTTTTTTAATAGATAGAGTGATTCAAGAGGAGGGTTTATATGTACAATATTTTAATCCGGAGCGAAGCAAGGGCGGGTCGCTGGTACTACATAATTTCAAAGAGTCGTAATACCGAATTGATCAAAATTCCGAATTTTCATAATTCAAAAAGCGATTTTTTATGAAAGATTTTATTTCTGCCACATCAAATTAATCTTATTTTATGCTTTTATTTAATAAATTTATTTAAATAATTTGGACTATATTTATTACAAAAACATTTCCAACCATTAGTGGTGGTAGTCCAGGGTTCGTCCGGATCGCTACCACCATCTTATCCATTAACCACCTGCCAAGTAACAGAGCTCGCATTGTTGTGTTCCGGTGTGGGGATAAGACAACCGGTCAAATTACTAGCATAGAGGCATTCCATCTTAGTCCTCAGGGTTGGCAACGCATTTGAGGTGTTAGGATTACAGTCTTGAGAATTCAAATGTCTATGGGTCTCAGATTCTACTTACCATCAGGTGGCCTGAGTGCTCGTGTGCCTTCTCCTTAAAAAAAATATTGAAAAAATTGAAAGAGCTTTACTTTGTGTTTTTTTTTATGGTGTATTATGTCATGTACCTAAAGCAACCTTAAAGGTAATGTTGCACTTGAATATAAAAAATAGCTTTTGCATGAAATTCCATACAAATTAAGTGGAATTCTAATAAATATTCTAGATAGTCTAATGATTGAATCTTAAAAAAAGTCGTAGAAGCTCTACGATTCTACGCCGTAGAACTTGCTACGAGGGTAATAACAAAACTTGTCTTTAGCTAGTAAGTTATTTCCCTAACATATTAATGTTCAGATATCATCGTTAAGTATGTTATGACGGACATATTAGGGCTTAAAACACGTAAATTTAATATTCCCCTTTTATTATTATAAGCTTTTTTATTAATCTTGCAAATCAATTTTAAACCAGTTCCCGTTAATGGACTGTGCTGAAATTTGAACCACATATCCCCGATGACAATACAATATTATGGTATCTAAGAGCTGATCTGATGCTGGAGTCAGAAGGTGGCGACAGGATCTCCGCTATACTTAACGTAGACCCACCGAGTTGAGACTCATTAGCTTGGTCTTGATGAGAAAGGGGAAAAAAACATTTTATTACACCATTTATTTATTACACTAAGGTTGACTAGTAGAAAATACATGTAGCATTAAGTTTTATGTACACTTTTTAAATTTTATGCAATAAAGTATTAAAATAAATAAACAATCACTTTGACTTATTTAGGAGTTTTCACACTGTAGGTAACACAAAGGAATTTGAATATGTAGCAGTTTGACGGAATACGTAAATTAGCCGTGCTATACATTCCCTGACGTGACACGACTAATGACACGTGGATAATATACAACGTGGCGAACCTACGTACGGCATCAACCCGCTAAACATTCAAATTCCTCGACCACATTAATATTTTGTTCGTTGCTTTGTGTGGTGACCAGAGGCCCTAGCCAAGATGCGTTCGCTAACTAGCGTTTCTATTCGTTATGTTTCTAAACCAATCGCGTCACTGGTAAATCACGTGACTTATCGTATGATGTGATCTACCAGTGACGCGATTAGTTTAAAAACAAAATGAATAGAAACGCTTGTTGCCGAACGCATCTTGGCTAGGGCATCAGAGCAGAGATTCTACACGGTAAAAACGATATAACCTTTGAGGAAATGTTGGCCTAGTTAGAAGTGGCCCTGCCTCCAAAGCCAGCGGTTCTGGGTTCAAACCCCAGTAAGGGCAGATATTTGTGTGATGCGCGCGAATATTTGCTCCTGAGTTTTGGATGTTTTCTATGTATTTAAGTATGTATTTCTATACAAGTAAGTTTATCGTTGTCTAGTACCCATAGTACAAGCCTAGAGCTTAGTTTGGTACTAGGTCAATTTGTGTGAGATTGTCCCATGATATTTATTTATTTACGTGTTTCCGTATTATCAACGTTTTGATAACTCTTATTCACTGGACAATAATGGCGGCCGAATTAAAAGCAATACTCAAACACGTCACACGTAATATCGTATTGTTTTTTTATTTTTATTATTATTTTTAAAGTTAAGGAGAAGGCACACGAGCACTCAGGCCACCTGATAGTAAGTGGAATCTGAGACCCATACACATTTGAATTCTCAGGACTATAATCCCAAGACCTCAAATACGTTGCCAACCCTGAGGACTAAGATGGAATGCCTCTATGCTAGTAATTTCATCGGTTGTCTTATCCCCACACCGGAACACAACAATGCGAGCACTGTTGCTTGGCGGGTGGTTAATGGATAAGATGGTGGTAGCGATCCGGACGGACCCTGCACAGGGTCCTACCACCACTACGTTTTTAACTCGGCCGCCATTACTGTCAAGTAAATAAGAGCTATCGTAACATTGACAACACGATAACATGTCAAAAGCAATATAGTTTTACCGAGTACATAAGAGACCTAGAAATGACTTGAATGATGACGATGAATGTAGAATGTAAATGACTTCTTCAATGATGACCAAGAAAAACATTATTTTTGTCCTAACTTCGTTTTAAATCCCAACCTACACTATCCTTACTAATATTATAAATGTGAAAGCGCGGAAGATTGTTACGCTTTCACGCAAAAATTACTTAACGAATCATCATGAAACTTTGTACACATATAGAGGGAGGTACTAAATTCAAATTCAAATTCAAAATCATTTACTAGAAGTAACATAGAATACTTTTTATTTAAAAAAATATATTTTTTACAAAAAGTATTAAGAAACCTGTCACTAATACACTGGTAAACATCTTAGCCTGATTATGCAAAATGTGGTTACAGAATTATCAACAAGTTTAGAGTTGTTGGTATTCTGTAGCTCTGCATACCCCACTCTGGGAATAAAGGCGTGACGTTACATATGTGTATGTATGTATTAAGAAAAAAAATTTGCAGCGGGCGAAGCCGCTGGCGGGTCGCTAGTAATATTATAAATGCGAAAGTTGATATTTATGGATGTGTAGATGTTTGTTACTCTTTAACACTGCAACGGCTGAACAGATTTGGATGAAAATGGAGATAGCTTATACCCTCGATTAACAAGTGGCTACTTTAACCTGGAAAATTTTGAAGTTCCCGAGGGAATAACGATAATTGAAATCTACCCGGACGCAGTCGCGGACAGCAGCTAGTGTAAAATAAATACTGTTGACTGCTACATTTTGCCAGTTATCTCTTACTCGGTTGGTTAACTCAAACGTATGGAAAAGAGACTATTAAAAAATCATTATGTAAGAACCAGAGCCCGGATATTCGTAGCAATTTTCATGTGTCATAGGGACTTCTCGTTTATCGACTTCCGATATACATCATTTTATCGATACATTATAGAAAAGTAAAGCTAAACAACAGGCGGTGTTATCGCCAAAGAGCGATCTCTTTTATATAACTTTTGAGTGGCTGGAAATGTTAAATAGAGATTTGCAATGATAAGTTAATAGTTAACAATTCTACATTTAATCAGTTTAGTGCAGTGTTTTTACATTTATCAATTTCATGTTCAAAGTCAGTTTTAGTGCTAGCAAGTGTTTCATCATTAGTTTATCTATCAAAGAAATAGATAGGTAGTCATAATTTTATCTTGTCTCAAAGAGGTCGCTCATTCTCGATAAGACTGCATGTTGTTTACTTCTACTCGTAATCATATTTAAAAAAATGTATTCTGTAATTATCGATATACACATGTATATCGGAAGTCGATAAACGAGAAGTCCCTATGACAGCTCAAAAGTGCTACGAAAATTCCGGACTCTGGTAAGAACATACATAACGTCACGCCTTCATTCCCAGAGCGAGGTAGGCATAACTACGGAATACCAACAACTCTAAACTTGTTGATAATTCTGTAACCACATTTTACACAGTCAGGCTAGGATGTTTACCCGTGTATTTAGTGGCAGGTTGCAAGCCCATCGCCTAACATCACTACAAGCCTTTATTCCCTTGGTCGCCTCTTACGAAATCCACAGGAAGACATAGAGTGGCACTGTTCTAATCCGGCAACCACACCTTCTTCTTCTTTTTTATGTAAGAACATAAAATAATAAATATCTTAAACGCCTTTCTTAAAAGAGCTCTGCAGTTTCTGCATTCTTTAATTTGTCATCTTTAACGGCCCTGCTTAATGCTCTGCTCGGTATCAGGGTTCCGTACAAAAAAAAACAATACAAAACTCTTTATTGACCACGAAACAAAATACATTACAGACATATAGCTCAGTTTAAAACAACGGGTGGTCTTATCGCTGATTAGCGATCTCTTCCAGACAACCTTAGAAGGGATAAGGTATTAAATTAAAACATTTTACACATTAGGTGGTGCAGACTAATTGCAACAGTAACAAAAAACTATGCTATCTATAAAACATAATATAGCTATAAATATACGCTAACCAAACTAATAAATAGATAATCAAATACATACTAATATAAATAAATATATTATAATGACTACCATAAAGAAAAAAAAAACAGCGACACGACAGTAATTCATAGTGAAACAGTGAGAGAAATGAACTAAGACAATATAATTATGACTGCGACATTTTTTTTGTGTTCAAGAAACCCCATGATCATATTGTCATAACGAAGTGTAACCACTCTACTAAGGAAAATATGTGTTAACCCTTTGTCTGTCTGTTACCGCTCATGACTTGCAAGTGTGTGACCTATATTAGCCAAACGTAAAAGTAACGTCATTTCACAAACAGGAGTTGTTCGACCAGTAATGTGAGTTAATAAATTGTTATTATTTTATAAAATCTATCAATGCATAAAATATCCTCGTAAAAATATACATATTTTGTGTTAAATTAATATAACTATTTCAGTTTACTTATTACGTAATTTGCCGTGTAGACGAATGACAATCGGTCAAAGTCAATCCAAGAAGTTGTGTGTCTTATCTTCGCTTATTTCTATTATATTATGTTAAGGAGAAGGCACACGAGCACTCAGGCCACCTGATGGTAAGTAGAATCTGAGACTCATAGACATTTGAATTCTCAAGACTATGATCCTAAGACCTCAAATGCGTTGCCAACCCTGAGGACTAATATGGAATGCCTCTATGCTTAAAATTTCACCGGTTGTCTTATCCCCACACCGGAACACAACAATGCGAACACTGTTGCTTGGTTGTTGTTGTATATCTATAAAGACTAAAGAGGTTGACATGTATGTAATAAATTGTTACGAAAAAACTAATTTGAATCAGTCTATGTACAGCGTGACGTCGATAATGAGTCAATGGCACCAACTCGCTCATTGAATGCAAAACGGACACATTCCAAAATCATTTGTTTTGCATTTAAAATTTTTAATGCAACACTAACTGATTTTGAAATGTGGCTGTTTGTATTCAATGAACGAAATGTACGTGGTTTATAAAGTGTCATTCTATGGAACTTGCTAACTATGTAAACAAGCCGCCATACTAAAATTGACAATAGATGTCAATTTCAATATATTGTTTGTTTACATAGTTAGCAAGTTCCATAGAATTACAGTATATATTACAACGCAGATTTTTAATAACGACTTATGTAGATGCGCCAATGCACACTTGTTGTGTCCACGTCTGTTTAACAAAGGGCCTGGTCCCTAAGTTGCGACGTTTAATGTCCTCCCAGAATTACGAATCAGTAACCCAACATCCTGGGTGTGGGCACGGTCCACCCGCTAACCTCTATTTTTACCCGACTGCTGCAAAACCCAAAAGGATGGTTATGTGTTTGACCTGTATGTATGCCCGACTCTATGTTCCCTCGTAGAGGCTGGATGGATGCGCCAGTTTCAACAAGCGAATTGTCGTTAGATTCGTCTTAACGTCGCAAGTATCACTGGGTACTTACATTCAAACAAGACCTTATCGCCACCCTTGAAAAAGGTACCGTTGGGGAGTTCCGATGGCAATCTGTGGTCTTCATCTTCAGTTCCACTTCACCAAGTGATACTTTCTGAATGCAAATGCTAGACTAAAAATACTTAAATCGTTATATGTTTGCCTACTTGAGGAGTTCCCTCAATTCCTCACTGATTCCCTCATCAGATTCAGATTTGGTGACAATGGGACCACCTCGAAAGTATACTCTATCGAAACAAAGCGGTCCACAATTGACAGAGTAATACATTTAAAAACATCCTACAGTGGAACGTGTAACCTACGTATAACCTTCTCCTTTTTTGGAGTCTGTTAAAAATATATAAAGCGCATAATTATATGCACGACATTATCAAAACACACATCACTACAAAGTATAAAACAAAGTCGCTTTCTCTGTCCCTATGTCCCTTTGTATGCTTAAATCTTTAAAACTACGCAACGAATTTTAATGCGGTTTTTTTTAATAGATAGAGTGATTCAAGAGGAAGGTTTATATGTATAATACTTTAATCCGGAGCGAAGCGAGGGCGGATCGCTAGTATATTATATTACGCAGTCGGGTTTTATAGACTTGCTTTTTGTTAGACTTGTTTATACAGTTATTTATCAGCAGACGTAGGAATCCACGGGGCAAAGTTCTATGACAGGTAAGGACTTCCCATATCGATAAACTCAATTATGGATGCTTATTCCGTATACTAGTGATCGCCCCCAGAATTGTGTGTATTTTTTTGTAAGTATTGTTCTGAAGACGAGTATGAAGTTCACACAAAGCAAATTTTGAATAATCGCTTGGGTGTAAAATTGCACTATGGAATATAGTTCGTATTATCTCTTTACCAAACCTCTTTAGATAATTAGATAGAAGTAGTTTACCTATTTAGACATTAACTATGAAACAATACATGGAGAATAATGGGACAGTAATGAAGAAAAAACTATGATGATGAGTAAAGTTTCAAAAATCTGATGAGTAAAGTTTCAAAAATTAACTTAGAAGAGAATTACGTTATTATTTTGTTTCGCTTATTATTTTTTTTTTTTTCATGTAACATAATTGACACATAATTTTGTTAGAAAGAATAGGTACCTACTTAGTCTAAGGTGTTAGTTGTATTAACCTAAAACAATATGGCACTAGTATAGTGGTAGGGGAATTCAGTCCCAATAAAAACCCAAACCCAACAAAACTTGGAGCGATCACTAGTATGTGGAACAAGCATCGATGATTGTTTATCGATATGGGAACTCCTTACCTGTCATAAAATTTTGCCCCGTGGATTCCTACGTCTGTTTATGAGTTATTCTTATAAAAAGGTAGGTACAAATATTATTTCAAATAATATTCGTATTTATAGCGTTAACCGTTTAGGATAGACGTTCATTTGTTTGCGATGCGTTATGGTTAAGATAAGAATTAACATTTTTAAGACTTTTTGACCTCGAACTTGTCTTTAACCTTGACTGTCTTGACCTTAAACCTGAAAAAGTTGTAACGGCACCTTGCAAAAATATTTCGCCGCTACGGAACCCTAAGGTAAACTTCAAACCCTCGCCTCGTCGAACGTGAGAGGCATTAGGGCAAAAAAAAAAAATGTTTGCCCCATCCCTTAATTGCCCCTTCTTTGCGCCTAATGTGACCGCTAATTGCGACGGCTATTTATCAACACAACAAACAGTCATTTTGACGAGTTTTACATACAATTCTGGGGGGAAATTAGAGTTTTGTAGGGGCTGTTTGGCGCTTCTTAATTTCGACGTTGATTATGCTTGGGCGGTAAATTAAATACGTTGTTAAGATTACAGCCCTTGACATTATCTAGGTTTAGACTTTTTTTTAGAATAATTACTTATTATTTATTTATTTAAACTTTATTGCACAAAAACAAGCAGAAACGGCGGGCCTAATGGCATTCTCTACCAGTCGACCAAATAACCAATGAGAAATTTACATTATTCAGTGGGTGCACAGAAAAAGAAGACAGATAAAACTAAAAACTTAACATCATCATCATCCTACATATCTATTGCTAATACTTAAATATTACAATACATATATACATCATATTACTTTATACTATTGTTATTGTATCGTTCTGAACTGTCAAGTTAAGAACGCTATCATTATGATTGTTAACAATGAGACAGCAATAACTGTAAAGACAACGTAGAGTAAGCCTCCTGTAAAATTAAGTCTTTGTTTCCCCTTGTTTACGCATAATCACAATTGTCCGAATTTATATTTTCGCATAATGCTAATTTCGCATAATTGTTAATCTACTGATGGTATCTTTGATATTTTGTAAAAGTTATAAAATAAACGTAAACTATTGTACACAAAACATTTTTAAAATATTTCTGGTTTCAGCAGGAGAAAAAATATGCAAAAACAAATGCGGCGTAGCTATAAACCAACAAAAAAAGATTCGGCGTGATCGAGAACCCGAAGTTTTTATCTCGTCTCTCATATTTTTATTTTAAAAGAACTATGCAGTATTTCGTTCGGTAACAGCCGACAAAGGTAGTTGAATATAAACGACGAGAATCTGCGGAAACGGAAACCTTTCTGCTGATTGCAATAACGTGCGGTGCAAAGTGTTTTTCCGTGGGCAAATCCTTTACGAGTTTGAAGCGATGCAACTCCATGTCTTCCCGTGAATGTCGTAAGAGGCGACTATGGGAGTAGGCTTGTAGAACTGTTAGGCGATGGGCTTGCAACCTGACACTAATAAATAAACTAGTCAACTTATTAGCCTGATTGTGCAAAATGTGGTTATAGAATTATAAACAAGTCTTTTTAGAGTTGTGGGCATTTCTGTAACTCTGCCTATTTACTCTGGGAATGAAGGTGTTAATTACGTAAACGATGCAAAAAAATATATATGCCAATGCAAATGCAGCAATGTGAGCAATGGCTAATATTTTGCGACCAGGATTACATAAATTGTAAAAAGTAAATTTTTTAACCCTCTGACGCAAAAGGGGTGTTATTTATAAGTTTGATGTAATGTATCTATATCTAATGTAAGTGCATCTGTATGTTTATCAGTAGCATCATATAGGTAGCGCCTAAACCGATGGAGTGATTTTGATAAGCTCAGTAGAAGGGGTTGCCATAATATCGCGGTTTTTATTTATTTAATTTTATATTTTAATTATTTTAAAGATTTAATTACCAAACCTAGTTAGAATTAATATTGTCTGGAGTAACAGACAACATACAGAATAGTAAAACATGTCTAGTCAGGGCCTCTATTCTTCTAGGTTAAAACGATATAAATGCCTTTGACGTGTTAACATATTGTCAACGTTTTGATAACTCTTGTGTACTTGACACATACTTGGAAACACGTCATAGACAATAACGTTATTACCGTGTAAAATCTCAGCCCTGTATATCTTCATATATTTGGGACAGTTCCATTAAATAATCTAGCATTTCTCAAAATTCTCTCTGTCCCATGATCTTTCGACATAAACAAAAACAGAATAGTATCATACTTACGTAAACAATGGCATTAATTGGACAATAATATTGTCCAGCATATTATGCTGATGTGTACAGTCGGCCTTATAAGTAGCTGCACGTTTTAGTACCCTGTCCCTTTAGCACCTTTGACAGATTTGTGAGTGATAAAGCAAAATGTTTGTACGGAAGGTGTCTATTTTGTCACCAAAAAAGGAAGAACTTTTTAACAAAATATAACTTTTCCAAACTTATTGGTTGGTGTAATGTAATAAATTACCCGTAATCATTAATTATTAAAAAAATACCACCAACCTAGAGAACAAATAGTAGCACTTCCTCCTTGAGATCTTTCCCTAAAACAAGGTTAGACGCAAATGAGCGCTCTTGAGCGACACTATCTTTAATGGGTAAATTGTCTACGTACGTTAGGATTTTAGCTTCTGCATTTTTAAAAAGAAAACATTTTGGAAGAATAAAGAAAAAAAATGGAAAATGGAAGATTTTGTAAGTAGTCTATTATTTTGTACCAGATATTGACCATGACTCTGTTCGTGTAGAAGTCGTTTAGCGCCATTCCTTCGGGATCTGTCCTTCTTTCCGGAATAAAAAGTAGCTTACGTCCGTCTCCGAGCTAGAGTGTAGCATGAAACCCGAAACCTGGTGTGGAGGGAGAAGAAGCCCGTCCCGAAGAACCTGTGCGGAACCGCACCGACCGGACCGAACCAGGTCCTGGGTCCTGTGTCCTGGTACTCCCACGATGCAGCTGTACGTGTCCCGATTACATTACTCTACGGAGGCGAAGGACCTCGTTGAGTATGTACGAGTTAAGACGGGAGTTACCCTGAGGGTCGAGTAGCTGGAGCCCTGCCATAAGGTTAATTTTAAGTCCTTTGTGGTGAGGGCACCGATCAATGATCTATCGACGTTTTTAAGCATTTTAGTAGTTGTGTTAATTTTGAGTTAAATATATTGTTATACATGTGAGTCTGTAAGGTATTTGTAAATATGGACCTTGTTGTCTGAAGTAAAGTTATTCTATTCTATTCTATTTTATTAATTTAAGTAATTAAATGTGTTATTAAGCCTCATAGGCACAAAAGCGATAGTAATCCGCAAGATGAGTTTGCTGTTTATCCCGTGGTTCGACTGCGTGGTCCGGCTGACCGATATTCGGCTAGCCCAGAGGGCCAAAACAACCCAGAAACAGGATCTCCGCCTTAGCGGAGCTCAGTCAACTATGTTAAATTTGATTTTGAAATAGAAAAATTGGTCAGCCGGACCACGCAGTCAGATCAAGGTTAATGAGTGATGAGTTAACTTATAATTAGAGTAACTTAAGTTGACTACACGAAGCTTGAGGGTTATTGAACTTCGTCAAAAATGCTATTCATTGTGAATTCTTTTGCGCAATAAAAAACTCTTAGAATTCAAGATAATACTTTAGTTTATTAGAAAACACACGAATAGTAATGAGGGCGCCACTAGACACTCAGTGCAGCATTAAATTAATGGTGTTATCTGTTGGAAAACTAATTGAATAAATAAAACAAAAAGTTTTTCCTAAAATGTTGTACCGAACAATAAAGCTTTGTACATTTCTGAATTTCGTGTCACAAACAAAACAAATTCCTGCACGTAATATTACTTGAATAAAGCCATTTGAATTTGAATAGCTGGCAACACTAGCCAAGATAACACGTACACCGAAACCTCTCTTACGTTTTTATATAATATAAAACTAAATAAGTTATAGTTCGAGTCTGTGATTGTGCAAAAGTAATCAACCAGTCTACTTACGTTGAAAACACGCAAAAATACCATCCAAGTGGGCCGAAATTACAACCTCGCACAGCATGGTGAGGACAAATTTAACCGTTTATCATTTGAATTACTTATTTTGAACACAAACGACCACATAATTCTCGTTATTGTTCTCGAAATCATAACGACGGCACGTACCCCGGACCGGCTGATTGGCCGCCATTTGACAACTGACCGACGCATGCGCAGCGCTGTCACTGCGGTGTTGCTACAACTAAGGGCGCGTTCAAAATAAATGATCGGGAATTTAATTGCTAGTCTAGTGCAGCATAAATAGTTGAGAATTCTTTTCTTATAACAGAAGGTTAAATAAAGAATTACTGAAGCACGGTAAATAATGGATTGCTTTGCCTGTAAGACTTCTATTGCGAATAGTCTGGAGTTATTAAAATGCGTTTCGTGCAAAGACACTTTTCATTATATGTGTCTTAACATGACAACGGAAATTTATTTAAACAAAAAACAGGAACTTGAGCGCGCGTGGCGATGCCCATCTTGCGCTAACATTACGTTACGGAGGAAAAATGATAGCACCCCTGTACGAAGACAGTTTGATACCAATACACTAGAGGATACAAATATGTCAGTAGATGACCTATTCCGTGACGAAACACAGCAGAGCTTGTTAGGCAACACTATACATTCTCAGCAAAATGAAAGCGTTCAACCTATTACTTTGGAACAAATCAGTAGATTGTTGGACTCAAAACTAGAAAAACATAACAACACTATTGTAAACAACCTTCAACACTTAATACAATCAGAAATAAAAACAGCAGTTGACAAAATACAGAACGATTTCACACAACAGAATAGTGAAATTCTATCTAAACATCAAGCTTTGACAAAACAATTACAAGAAACACGTATTTTAATAGAATCACTTGAAAGCGAAAATTTACACATCAAATCCGAATTAAATGAGCTTAGAGTACGTCTCAGTAATACGGCTTGTCACCACAAAACAAATCCGGACAATGAGAAAAAAATTGTACTGTATGGTCTAGAGGAGATTTATGGTGAAACCGAAAGAGACTTGATTTACCGCATACATAATATGTTTAGCGAATTAATGAACATCGATATCGACGGGTTTATTGAATCGGTTAGGAGAATTGGAAGAAAAGGAAACCGTCGCCCACTCATTATTGAATTAATCAGTAAGCGAATGCAAAAATATGTAATAGAAAATACTTTCTGCTTCAAGAACACTGGATATGCAATATCGGAAGTACTGGATACTGAGATCCTTCAACAAAGGAAACATTTAAGAGAATGCCTCTATAATGCCAGACAAAATGGGAAATATGCAGTGATGCGTAATAATCGGCTGTTTATTAATGGAAAGGAATACATCCCGACGCCTCTATCTCAAAAACCACCATTGATAACGAAAGACTGCAGTACCTCAAAGAACCCTCATTCAGCAGCTCCAATAGAAAATACAAGTAGGATAGACAGTTGTGATACCGTTTGTAAGCATGTTAAATCTAGTAATGATCTTTTTCGAGCTTAAAAATGTTTTTGTTCCACATCAAAACATCAATGGTTTAGGAAACAAGGCAGATCTCCTAACCGTCCATTTACATGAATTAATCGACTCTCAAAAGTGCATAGATGTAATTTGTATCACGGAACACAACATGAAAGTAGGCGATGAAACGCAACTAGCTATTCCTAACTATAAGCTCGCAAGTCACTTTTCACGAGACAATAGAAATGGCGGATCTTGTATTCTTGTAAGAAATGTCCACATTTTCAAACCTATGCATGATATTGTAAACCTATCCACATCAAATATGGTTGAATGTTCGGCCATTGAATTAACGGATCATAACATTGTAGTAATTTGTATTTATAGGGTTCCCAAATATGATTCCATAACCATGGCCATGTTTTTAAATAAACTAAGTTTAATTTTAGATAAAATATGTGTCACAGATAAAAAAGTAATTATATGTGGCGATTTCAATATTGACATTTTAAAAAGAAATAAACATTCCATAGATTTTAAAAATTTACTTTTAAGCTACAATCTCATATTGGGGGTATCTGAACCGACGCGGTTAAATAGCAAAACATGCATCGACAACATTATATACAATGTACGAGGTGGCAAAACCGAGGTGATTGATTTTGCTATCTCAGATCACACAGCACAAGTAATGAAATGCCCGGTCAAGAAAACCTGTCTTTTGCCTTATTGGTATGTAAAAAGAAGGGACTTGTGTACAGAAAACATTGCAAAGTTTACTGAAATTTTACAAAATTTAAGTTTTAATTCCGTTTATATGTCAAATAACGCTAATGAAGCGTATAATAATTTCATTGAGATCTTCCGACTGTTCTATAACTTATGTTTTCCCTATGTTAGATCTAAAATAACTGCAAACAAAAAATCTATGTGGATTTCAAAAGGCATAAAAAAATGTTGTAAAAAAAAGCGGCAGTTACTTTGGAAATGCAGATTCTCTTCTAGTGCAAATAGCAAAACGCATTTTAAGGAATATTCAAATCGTTTGAAAAAAATCATATCACTAACACAAAAGTCTCAAAATGAGTATTACATTAAAAACTCTGCAAATAAATCTAAAGCTACGTGGAATATTATCAATAATCCCAAAACAGTACATCCTACGGAAAATATCATACAAATAACACATAACGGTAAAATAATAAAAGACCCTACGTTAATTGCTCGAGAATTTAATAATCATTTTATAGACCAAATTAAACCATTTAATAATTTGAAAAATAATACCAATAATTTAAGTGACATTTTTACTAAAAAATATTCCCAAATTGATAATACATTAAAATATACTTCGCCCCGATCCTTATTTATGAATCCAACGATCCCTGATGACATCTTAACTATTATTTATTCACTTAATAACACCAATAGTACTGGATATGATGGAATATCAACTAAAATAATAAAAAAAGTCGCACTTATGATAGTAGCGCCTCTCAGCTACATTATAAACTTGTCAATTGAACAAGGCTTATTTCCTGAAAAACTGAAGGTAGCGATTGTACGGCCTCTATTTAAAAAAGGAGACAAAGAAAATATTGATAACTACAGACCAATCGCCCTTATACCCGTATTTTCTAAAATTTTTGAAAAAGTTATTTATAATAGTATAAATCAATATTTTGAAGCGAACAACTTATTTGCACAAGAACAAAAAGGATTCCGTAAGAATAAAACTATAAATATGGCTATTTTTGACCTTCTGCAAACAATAATGACTAACATGGATAAAAAACACTCTGTTTGCGCCCTTTACATGGATCTGACAAAGGCCTTTGACTATGTTGATCACAATATTCTAATGCACAAGTTATATAATTACGGGATACGCGGCAATATATATGAGCTTTTAAAATCTTATTTGATTGGCCGAAAACAAATGGTTCAAATAAATCAAATATCTTTTAAAATGAAAAGTGAAGTCACTCTTTCATCAGAGCTCAGGGAAATAAATTACGGGGTACCGCAAGGGAGCGTACTGGGGCCACTTTTGTTTATTATTTATATTAATGATCTACCTCGGGCAATTGCACACCCCATGGTTATTTTTGCTGATGACAGCACAGTTTTATTAACAGAAGAAAACCTACAAAAAAGCTACGGAAATATAAATGACACATTAAAATTAATAATTGAATGGCTTAATCACAATAATTTACGAATAAATTTAGATAAAACTAAAATTATGAATTTCTACCAGAGGATTAATAAAATGAATAATTTAACTGTAACTTTCGAGGGACATAAAATTGAAGAAACTGACAATACAAAATTTTTAGGATTAACTTTAGACAATAAGATGACATGGAAGAACCAAATTGACATCGTATGTAAAAAATTAAATAGCTTTTCGTATGCATTATACAACTTGAACAAAGTAGTAAGTCAACCTACTGTACTCACCGCCTACCACGCCTATGTAACTTCCACACTAAGATACGGAATCATGTTCTGGGGAAATTCCACTGACCGAGAATTGGTTTTCAAGGCTCAGAAAAAGTGCATTAGGTCTGTTTGTAGCCTGAAACCAACAGAATCATGTAAACCGTATTTTATAAAATTAAAAATATTAACTCTGCCCTCTTTATATATATATGAGACAGTTATGTATGTAAAATGTAACTTACACCTGTTCCCTGTTTTTAAAAGTATACGCCAGCAATATAAAATTAACTTTAGGCCACTAAAAACGGCCTTACTTTCTAAGAGTGTATTTGGAATGGCACCAAAAATTTATAATAAGTTACCGGAATATATTAGAAAATCTGACATGCCGGAATTCAAAAAACTCTTATTGGATTTTTTAACAGACAGTGCGTTTTATTCCGTACTAGAGTATTTTAATTTGTAATAATAGCGTGTAGAAATACTAATATAATGTACCTACCTACCTAAGTAATGCATGTTGCATGCTATCCCTCACAATTTTGTATGCCTACTGGCCAGACATAGTGATACTACCAATTATAACTATTTTGTACCATTTCTCACCTATGTTTTACAAATAAATAAATTTGATTTGATTTTGATTTGATTTGAACTCAAAGGTCGGTTGTTTTTATTTGTTTCCTGTCGCCGACAGTTATTTTAGATAGCGTCAGTCCTGCCTTACCGGAACTTTGTCGCGGCAATAATGTATGTATTTTTTTCTGTGTAAGACGTAAAGTAATTACAGGTCACTAAAGTTTTTTTTTAGGCGTGGAAAAGGCAAACGAACACACAGGCTACCTGATGATAAGTAGGCTCTGTGACGCATAGATATTTGAATTCTCAAGACTACAATCTAAAAACTGTTATCCTAAGACCGCACTATGAGTGGTGGTAGGACCCTGTGCAGGGTCCGTCCGGATCGCTACCACCATCTTAGCCATTAACCACCCCCCAAGCTACAGTGTTCGCATTATTGTGTTCCGGTTTGGGGATAAGACAACCGGTGAAATTCCTAGCATAGAGGCATTCCATCGTAGTCCTCAGGGTCGGCAACGCATTTGAGGTCTTAGGATTATGGTCTTGAGAATTCAAATGTCTATAGGTCTCAGATTCCACTTACCATCAGGTGGCCCGAGTGCTCGTGTGCCTTCTACTTAACATAAAAAAAAAACTGTAACACTTAGTGTCGGTATTACGAAAATAATTTCACATACATAGGTACATACATTAAATCACGCCTGTTTCCCAGAGGGGTGGGCAGATACCATTTCTTTCAACCTGCTACGATCTTGACATTCATACATCGAGTCATGCAAAGAACGTACCGTAACGACCTATAATATCACATGCATCTAAAACACATACAGATGAATCTATTGGCCTAAAATACGATTTATTCCTATTTCACACGTTGCCAAGTACCTTTGGGGAGCCAAAGTCCCTTTTTAATTTAAACGTGAAATCGAAAAATGGCATAATATACGCAGATTCCAAACAACTGAAAAAGCAAACATTCAACCCTGAACTACCCCTGAATTAAACCTTAAAAGGGAACTGGCAAGGGTGATTTTTGTTTAACGGTAGAATGGTGATATACGATGTTATGCGCTTGTGTGAAAATTTCGGCGTATGCTGAGAGGTCGAAATATTATATGTTGGCATGGGAATACATGATCTTGATGTTGTTTCGGATTCATTCGGGTGTTTTGTTTAACAGTGGACTTCACATTGTGTGAGGCCTTATGCATGTAGAATTTTGTGAATGTTGAATAATTTGTCATGAAATTCAGTGGTGGTAGGATCTTGTGCAAGGTCGCCGCAGATAGCTTTCGTCTTCTTACTCCTTCTTCTGCTACCAAGCAACAGTGTGGGCATTTTGTACCGTGGTGAAATTACTAGCATTAACGTAATTTTTCTGTTAGTTCTCAGTCGGCTAAACATGCTGCCACGGGAACTAGTGTCAAATATCTTAATGAAATTATTAAAATGACAGCCACCCGGGGTTTAAGTTGCGTGGTAACAAAAAAACTCAAGTCACACAAAACACACATTTATTTTAAACCTAAGCACTTTATTCTTACGTTGGAATATGGAATAGACGAATTAAAGTCCCGACCCTATGTCAAAATCTTTTCCCGTGGCAGCGTGTTACATGCGTGTTAGGCCCACAGGGTCGGCAACGCATTCCGTCCCTTTGCTTTCTCAACCTCGTACCGTACCTATCTAATTGATTAGTAGGAAAAGCACTCGTGTGTCTAAGTAGAGTAAATATTTTAATGTATCAAGAGAAAATATAACGCTGAAACAATGTCACAGTTTTTATTTCAAAATTTGAATACATTAAGTAACCTAAAATAGGCCAGAGGGACCCTTCAGTGAGTCAAAATTCATTTGGGGCTTCAATATTTATTGATTATAATATATTTTGATCATTATTTCTGACGTTGTTTTGTAATATATAAATAAGTCGCATGGGGCTATAATTTTATAATCCAAATGAACGATAATATTTATAAACTAATCGTTTATACTAAATGAAATTAAACTTTTTGTATTTATGTCGAACGTTTGTTATATACATACATACATACATACATCACGCCTTTATTCCCAGAGTGGGGTAGGCAGCGCTACAGAAATACCAACAACTCTAAAAAGACTTGTTGATAATTCTCTAACCACATTTTGCATGTTTGTTATCTAATATCAAATAGAATATGTATGTATGTGTAGAATATGTTAGTGGTGGTAGGGCCCTGTGCAGGGTCCGTCCGGATCGCTACCACCATCTTATTCATTAACCACCCGCCAAGCAACAGTGTTCGCATTGTTGTGTTCCGGTGTGGGGATAAGACAACCGGTGAAATTACTAGCATAGAGGCATTCCATCTTAGTCCTCAGGGTTGGCATCGCATTTGAAGTCTTAGGATTATAGTCTTGAGAATTCAAACGTATATGGGTCTCAGATTCCACTTACCATCAGGTGGCCTGAGTGCTCGCATGCCTTCTCATTAACATAAAAAAATAAATAAATAAATAATACGTAATGAGACTCACGCTCATAAATATTAAATTACTGGTAAGCTAGCCACAGGTCCGCGCACGCACCGGACGCATCCGCCGGATTCATTATGAGGCGTAATGCGATCCGTCCGGTGCGGTAAACCGGACGCATACCGCAATTTATACACAAAGAACACTAAAATCCGTTTAATGCGATGCGTACGACGCATGCGACGCAGAATAGGGAACATGCATATATTTTTCTTACGCTCTCTGGAAAGTGCTGTGTCCTTCGCCCTTCAAGCAGCACGACTTTGGAACGACCTTCCCCTTAAAATCAAGCAAGCTCCAAACAAGTATTCCTTTAAAAAGAAAGTTCGTGAATTTCTTAGCAGGTAGAATTGTCATCATCTTGATATTATGATTGCTTTATCTGTATTATTTTTTGCTTATCCTCATATATATTATACATTTATATTATATATATGTATATGTATGTATTATTGTTTTTCCAGCGCAATATATGTATTTATATTATTATAGCTTATTGATATGTAAGGGTATGTGTATTAGTTACACCTTATGTTGCACCGCAACTACAAACTCTGCTTTGCCCAAAGGAGAATGCCTTACGGCATTAAGTTCGCCTTTTGTATACTGTGTATTCTTTTGTGCAATAAAGATTTAATAAATAAATAAAGAGAGGAATATACGCGAAATAATGGTCGTGTAATTTTTTCATAAGATATGAAGCTTTAAAAGGTCATAGTTCAGACCGCTTGCAAAAACACTCTATACAAAATCGACGACAGGAATGACATCACAGCTGTTGTTCCATGTTTAAAATAAGTATAAGGACCTAATCAAGATATTTGCATTTATTTCGTAAAATACCACGTTCAAGCCAATGTGGTTGAATTAAAATATTACGTCAATAAAATGAGAATGCCGAAAAAACAATCTAAATATTAAAATTTTAACAAGTTTTGATTCTGTATAAAATCTTAATAAACGGGTCAAAAATTACTGTATTGCGTTTTATATACATTTTTTACATTTTCTCCTATATCGCATCAATGAAACTCAATTCTGATTTTCATGCGCAAGTTCTCTATTGTGGACGCCTAGCTTTAACTGTCATCACAGTTTGACACTACTTTCAATTTGATTAGTAACAGCACTGTGATATTTCTTTGGTTTTAGGTTTTATAAGTAGCTGCACACTTTAGTACCTTGTCGCTCTAACGCCTTTGATAGATTAGTGCAGCAGTTTAATCATGACGTTAAATTGACAAAGCGCTGAAGTGGGCAGCTACTTACAAAACGCCGACTGTTCCTTAAGTAATGGTGCCAACATCAGGTTAAAATCGAGTTGGAGTAATTAGAGCTAACTGGACAGGTAATTAGGAAATGGCTCTAAGCGTTACATCGATCAATCATACCCGACTCAAAAACGGCAGGACGACGCGATAAATTATTGAGAAAATTAAGGGTATTAACAGGTTCCCCGTCCGGAAGCAATGTGCAGCGTTCTTTCAACAAGTCCCCATAGTAATAATAAAATAAATTTAGAATTTTTTACTCTAAGACACGTCATCCTTCAAGTATTTTATAATACTTTGTGTCATAGTGATTGATAGATAGGTATACATATGTATATAATTTATGTATAGAAAAAGAAATCTGCATTATCTTTATCTCTGGCCGTGAGGCACATATGGACGTGTAAAGCCACGCATGAGGCACATGTGCCTCATGGGACAGGGAACCTGTTAAGGCGACTTTAATATAAACTAATTAAGTGATTAAAGTGCAATTAAAATTAGTAAATAACATATTACAACATTAACTAAGCCCTCTTCTCTGTTTTCTCTGCTACTGATGCTGTGCCCCATAGGGTCCACGTATTATGAACATGTACCTACCTATAGTATGATTACAACAACGTCTGTAAAATGTGGAACTCAAAAAATATAGTATTGTGTATTGAGTTAAGGTGAATTTAAAAATATTTGAAATATCTGATTTTGCGACAAATGTACATACAAACCGCGTTTCGGGACGCTTTCGGGAGTGAGGGACCTATTTGTAAACGAATAAGTCATTAAAAGATCTCCCCAAGACCATCTTGTCCACTTAGCAACAGGTGCCATTTTTAGGTTTATTTCTGAAGGAATTGCTTAGGTTCCTGCTCATTCCTTCTATACCCCCTTTTTCGCCATTTGTTGACTGGACTACCAGATGCACGTTGGGATGCTGCGTCGTACCACAGTATGGCACCTCCCCGTGGTAATGTGGACAGGGCCTAAGAGGTAAAAAGGAGTCGCAGACAAAAGCTAGTTATAAAAATATAGCACGTCATAAACCTATGACACTAGTATGTTCACGATGCCGTACTGTTGTATCATTTAACAAAACCGGTTCTATTTTTTATACATACAGCATGCCCTCCATTCGACCATAAATGTTAAGTTACGATAGTTTTAAGTACTTTTCACCTGGCAAATGTAATATAGTTTTAGCGAGTACAATATAGGCTCTGTACTTAAACTGATTACCTATCCGTCTAGCTCACAGCGGGTAAAAATAACCAACTAAAATACTAACCTACTTTAAGATTTCAAAAGGCCATACACAGTAAATACACGGTAAATCCGGCAGTGCCCCGGCGAGCGCAAGTCATTTCTCGTCGCTTCGGACGCTATAAATGTTTCAACTGTTATTTATTCAGGGTTCCTCGGTACATCAAGGGTTTTTGAGTTTCAGCTGTCATCAAAATCACCATATCAAGGGCTTTACCATATCG
Source organism: Acleris holmiana (assembly GCA_949316455.1). Lineage (NCBI taxonomy): Eukaryota > Metazoa > Arthropoda > Insecta > Lepidoptera > Tortricidae > Acleris > Acleris holmiana. The sequence continues at coordinate 5,497,362 of OX438785.1, forward strand.
CTTTTGAAATGCTATCCATGCTATCGTATGGCCAACGTTACTAAGCTCTTATTTACTTGATAGTAATGGCGGCCAAGTAAAAAACCATACGATAACAAACATGTCAGAAGCCTGCAGTGTGGTAGCCGGGTTAGAATAGTGCCACTCCATGTCTTCCCGTGGTTGTCGTAAGAGGCGACTAAGGGAATAAGGGCTTGTAGTACTGTTAGGCAATGGGCTTGCAACCTGTCACTAATACACTAGTAAACTTCTTGGCCTGATTGTGCGAAATATGGTTACAAATTTATCAGCAAGTCTTTTTAGAGTTGTTGGTAATTCTGTAGCTCTGGCTACCCCACTCTGGGAATGAAGGCGTGATGTTACGTATGTATATATGAATAGGCCTTTTAGACGTTTATTACTGCAATTATGTATACAGCGCTTCTTCATTTCATCATCATTGACATCATAATGTCGCCCTTATTCCAAATATTTGGGGTTGTCTGCGCAGCACGTGTTTTTCTTCCGAATTGCCATCATCCCAAAATTATGACCCATTGTTCTTCGGGTACTAATGCCACGATAATTTATAATGTAACGAAAGTTACCATTTCAATGTATGTTTGTTTTACTTTTAATGCCAATATTTTTCTAGATATATATTTAAACACTTATATATAGATAAATGAATTCTTCATTTTGCAATATAACAAAAAAAGCTGTATTGGAAATTGGTAAATTACGTTACTCTCTGCCATGGAATTGCCTCTTCGAGTTAACCATAGTTTATAATTTAAAGGGGTTTTCGAAACAAAGAGTACCATACTAGACGGGTGTCTATCATTTTATAGAAACACCTTTTATCGAATTTCATTTCATCAACCATAATATTTTCAGAGTGTCTTAAACATCTAACCTAACCTTACCTACGTAATTAATGTTTAAGATCACCCTGACAACAATATGCTTTCAGCAGAAAATAGCGTTCGATGAAATGAAATTCGATGAAATGATACATTTGATGAAGTGAAAACTTGTTACCAAACTAGACCCCTATTACCAAAACCCTACTATCAAAATAAATTACATAACAATTGGTTCATTCATCTGAGAACACAGACAGATGAATGCACAGATGGGTCTTTACCATTCAGGCGAAATATTTATGCCCGAATACCTACATCATGTGCCAAAATTGTATTTGCCGAAAAGTTGTTTTTTGTCTCAGTTGATAAAATTAACCGACCTCAAATAAGACGAGGTTCTCAATTCGACTGTATGGTGTTTTTTTATGTAGTCACAAGTCTAATAGACGTAACAACGTTAAGCAACCTGAATATAAAACAAAAAAAACATATCTTTTTGGGAAATAATACTTGTAACCAAAACTATTTCGGTTAAACAGCAGGCTTTTCACACAGACAGACATAGGCGTTTAACTTATAAGACTACTATTTGTATCGGAGGTTAAAAGCCCGCGGAACCATTGGTCTCATACCCATCTCGCTCCGGCTCAGCTCGTAAATAGCACCACCCACTCCGAGATTCCGTTGTTTATACTTTATTCAGTAAAACTTTCTTCTTCTCGCAAAGTTTTTTGCTAAGCGTCGGTCGTTTAGGGATGTCATTCTCAAATTTATAATGGCGTAATCATTATAAATGCGTTAAAATAGGACGTTTGTTGATCCCTTTCTAAAATAAAAACTAATATTTAATTTGGGTTAGCTCGGATAAGTTGGAATGATTCTAAATCAGACTCGAGACTTTTATTAAATGACGCATGTTTTCCTCTAAAATCGAATGGTACGTAAATAGATCCTATCAAATCCATATCAAATTTCATTAGTCGGTTCGGTGGTTAGCTGTGAAAGCATAACAAACAACCAATATTGTTTTTGACGTGTTATTTAAAATGAGTGCTACTAGACAAAATCAACAAAAAAACTTACAAATGAAAATGAAAACCAAGCTAAGTCTAAAAAGGGCCCTGTGGCATTGCACCGAAGAAGATGCTGGCAGCATTTCCTCGCTGAATAGGTAAACTAATGCGTTGACCGAGAAAACTACCAGCTCTTCGGTCTCCAGTGACGTCAATGAGCCTCTTCGAAATTACTTTATTTTATTTTTATTTCAGTATTTGTTTGTTGTGGTGTAAGTTCTATGTTTTTTAATATAACTTCAATAGGATTAAAACAGAGTGTGTTTATTCTTATGAATTAATCATAACAAACGGAACACTCCTTTCAGGCTGAGGGAAAACTTTATAATTATTAAAACAGATGTGTTTCATAACTAAAATGGCGTATAGATGGCGTTGGCATCCGTGGTTGAATTTGTGGCAGTTCCAGAAATAACTAAAACTTACTTCGTTCGTGTTAGTTCTGACACAATTTACGGAATATGCAGCGAATTTATAATCATTACTGCAGCTATATCGTACAGTGTAATATTCTTTGACTTAAAAAACTAGCTTGAACGGAGTCTACAATAAGTAATAAAAACAAAAAACTATGTAAAACAAACAACATGTGTGACAAAATTTTCCAGTTAAAGTTATTTATTTTTTAAACAATAATTACAATTACAAGCTAACAGTTAAAACCAGGGCGCCTATTATATTATAGAAAACTATATTACATTTACAGAATTAAGTTTACATGGAAGAACAGGAGCAGATAATTTTACATAGCAATTGTTGCCAGTTGTCTGCAAACACATCGACATCTTGGATCCTTGATACCAACTCGTTGAGGAGCATCTGTGTGGGTGCACTGCTGGCACGCTGCGTGTGCGCCTGCGGCGCTGCGAACAACCGCCAGGGAAGTGATTGCCCACTCCGCTGTTTTAGTTATATAAATTTTCGCCTGCCGCAATAAACTGGCTGGAACACATTCTTGCAGGACGATTGCTATACGCAATGATGATAACCTATAGCCTCGTAAGCGTAGCCCCCCCGTAGCCTCCGTGTCCTATAGTAAGTACATAATCCAGGCAATTCAATTTAAACCTTATTTCAAGGAGTATAAAGTTCATTTTCATTTGTTTCAAAATTGAAAATGTCATTTAAGTGCAAAGGTGATTGAACTTTATTTCCTTGTTGGTAGATTCAAATTCCTACTTACAAAAATCTACCGGATTGTAGTATGGTGGGTCTCAAGAGGATAGAGTGTAGAGTGCTTCAACTATTACTTTGCAGTTAGCCGCTTTCGTTAATATTACGGCGGTATAGTTAAATACATAAAAAAACATCCAAGACTCAGAAAAAAAACTTGAGCTCATTAAAGCCGCTAGCTTCATAGGCAGTGTCACTACTAACTTAAACATGTCTTTACTGTAGAGAAGTTTATTACAACTGTTGGCTGTACTTTCAGGCACGAACGTTAAATAAATTCAGATTGACTCTTGATTGCGGAAGGTTTAAAGGTGACGAAATTAGTCCCTCGAGGACAATGGCATTAACCGTTGTTTATTGTTTTAATGAAACTGGTCAGCTGGAGGATACAAAAGTATAAGACTGCGTTTTATCAGAGCTGCGCTGGGATTCAAAACGGTCCTTTTTTTGACTGTAATGGCGGCCGAGTTAAACAAAATACTTTTTTTTTTTTTTTAAGGAGAAGGCACACGAGCACTCAGGCCACCTGATGGTAAGTGGAATCTGAGACCCATAGACATTTGAATTCTCAAGACTATAATCCTAATACCTCACATGCGTCGCCAACCCTGAGGACTAAGATGGAATGCCTCTATGCTAGTAATTTCACGCACCGGTTCACTAAATACTTCAAACGCAATATCGTTTGAACCCAGTAGAATAGAGGCCCTGGGCAATTCAAAATGGTAAAACCATATTGATTTTGACTTGTTATCATTTTGTCAACGTACGATAACTCTTATTTGCTTAATAGTAATGGCGGCCGCAATAAAAACAATAAACAAGTACCATTTGGTTCCGTAAAAAGCAATATTGTTTTACCCAGTAGAATACACGTAAAACAGACGTGCTAACTCAGGGCACGAATACTAAAGTGATGTACGTAGCAAAATATTTTTGCAACGAAAAATTATATCGATGTCACTGTCAAAATCAGGATGTTATTCAACATTAATGAATGTTATTAATTTTTTCTACTTAAAATAATAAACACATGCTATTTTTTATTCTAAAATGTTTCTAAAAATAAACAATCATTGTTTTTGCGCGATGCGTAGATGAAAAGATCCACTTTAAGGGGGCACCGAGCTTTTTGCGCTCATTAACTTTAGGTATTTTATGACTCTGTGTATGTGTGCGTATAGCACACCAGCAAGGAGCGAGCTGGAGCCATGCGCCGGCCGCGCGCCGCGCCTGACGAGCCGTGCGCCGGTCCACTAGGCGCGGAGGTTGCTACCAATGTTTACAAAATAAAAAAACATAATCGATTCCGAATACTTTTATTCAAATATTGACTATAAGAAGTTAAAAACTTTTTTCAGTCTACATTTTTTTTTAAATTTGTTGTTTACTGTCGGTAGGTAAGGTAGGATTGAATTACTTGTATTGTTGAGGTACAGTCACATCACGAGATTGTTGAGCCACTCTAGAACTCACTCACAGATAGATAGATAATTTTTAATTAATGTCGTTTGTACATCTATGGTGTATTTAGCTAGTGTTAAGTTATTTATAATATTTATTGGGCAAATTGTTCGGCTAAAGAGAATAAATCATAAGTAAAAGCCGTACATCTTCCAATCGGCCATCTTCCCTCTCCGTAGGTTACCGGGAGAACCCTTTCATAGAAAGTTGACGGTAAATTTTGACGTAAATAATTTCTTTTGCGTGACTTGACGCTGTCATTAGGACAGAGTTCTATGGTGGCTCAACAACCCCGTGATTTAATGTGACTGTATATAGAAATGAAATAAAACCTAATTACCTTTATTGACAATATTCTAAGCACAAAATAAAGTGAACTCAATACCTAATGTAAAGTAATAAGAACGGCTGAGTAGGGCAAAAATCCCAGTCATGGACCCTTTCTTCAAGATATTATTTATAACTGACTTCAAAGAAAAGGAAGTTCTCAGTTTGACCTGTATGTATGTATGTATGTTTGTCCGCGATTATCTCACGTTTGGCTGAACCGTTTTTAATGCGGTTTTCAGAAAAGTATTTGTTTCACATAGGAGAAGGTTTTGGTATTTTAACCGTCTTTAAAAAAAAGGATCTTAGTTTGTACGAATGTTTATCCATGATTATTTCCGCAAAAACTTCAATGTCTGATTCTGATCACTATAAAGTATAAAATTAAATTGATGTTTTAAAAAACTAAAAACTTAAAGCTGCTGTATCAATCACATATTTAGAAGTTCCTACTTAATGTTTGTATGTATATAATGTAATGAATAATGTACGCAGGTATCTTTAGAAAAAAATATTAGGACATAAGAAACACAGTATTAACAATATCGGATTTTACTTCACGGCATTATTTTGTCTGTGTGAGTAAGCAATGTCATTGTCTATTTCTCCATCCACTGAAAGACAAAAAGTTTGGTCCATTGGCATCCTGTAATAAAACAGAACGTTTTGATTTAACTATAATTTATTTATTAACAGAATTAGTTTTTGGATGAAATTTTGTAATCCTCATTCTATAAAAATAATTCGTATTTGGGACTTACAATTCCATTGTGTGGTAAATTTTATAATCGATGTCAACCAATTCATTTACTCTGTAAATTGAAAAAATATAAAGATAATGTGAAAATTCATACTAAATTTATTAAAATGTTTTCCTATACACCTCTTACTATTTTTACGCATACCTCACCGGTTCATTAGGTACCTAACTCTTCGCTTTGTAGCGAAGTGCCAACAACTGGAACATTAACCCTATAAATAAAAAAATATGAATAATTTTGCAATTTTACTCATTTGTTGAAATATAGTTGTTAGGTACTGAGTATTCTTACGGAGTATTCTCTTTGTATTCAGATTTCTGGAGATGTCTTGCTCTAGAAATATTGAAACCATCCCAAGAAGTAACAATATTATATAATTAATTATAGTAAAAAAAACCTCGGGTCGTTCTAAGAAGCTTGTTTTGCCTGTAAATGTGTTTTTTTAGCTAAACTACTTTTATATCTTGGTAAATATTCACCATAGAAGTGTATTTTTTATATACCTACCTACTAATTGAAAGAACTTCGCGTGTTGTTGAAAATTACTTGTGTAAATAAACCAATTTTGGCCCAAAACATCAAGACTACAACTAAACGATTACAAAGTCTTAGTAATACAAATCGATACATCTCGAAAATCAGTCTATGTTGCTACCGATTTATTTTCTCCTCCCTTAGCGTGGCATTTTGACAACTGTCAAATCAGGTTTCTTAGAACTACTCCACTATCAGTAGGTTTACGATTTTAACTAACTTCATTTCTTCACGCAAGCGTTTAGCATTGTGCTTTTGCCAACCCCTTCTCTTCCTTTCTTGGTTGTGTTTGTTCCCCATTTAAAATAAAGTGAATAATCACAAAAATGGCGATAAACGCAACCAACCACCAAGCGACACAGCCTCCACGTCCGACGGCCGAAGCCTGACTAATGCGGACATGGGGGAAACGTGACGGCTCTGGCTAAAATGGACGAAACGCGTGCGAATTTAGGTATTTCCTTCATATTAGTAAAATAAAAACACATTTTCAAATCTAAAGTATAGAATATATAGAAGACGTGTAGTTTTGTTGTAAATCCAAAACTGATGATCTTCCGTGAAGTAATTACGCCGTACTAAGTGTTTATTTTGTTATGTAGAGGTATCTTTGGATGTGTTTTCTATCGAGGGAAGTACAAGTAATCGTGTTTCTAAAGTATATGATAAATAGAGTGATTCCTTAAATATCTTACATATGAATTGCATAACTAAAGCTTCAGTAAAAACAATGCAGTAGGCGATCAAACGAACGCATTTTTTTCGTAATTACGTAACGTTGCCTCGGCGCACTCTTAAATTACTAAACGATCTCTCAACGTCTTCTGTGGTCAGCGGGGCATTATTTAAGTATTTAAAATACATTAAATCCGTTTTCATGAAAGATATTGTGTTTTATTCACGTTGTATAACAATATCACTAAGTGACGGGTACACTACATAATGCCGAACAGTTATAATTCCGAATTGATCAAAACCCCGAATTTTCTAAATTCCGAATACAATCTTTTCATACAAGATTTCATTTTTTAGTATTGAATATAAAACAAACCTAATCTAACCTACGTATTGAAATTATATTATGCATTTAATCAAAAATATCTACAGCATAACATAGCGTTCGGAAAAATGAAATTTCGGACAAATTAATATTCTGAAAATAATAATTCGGAACTTCAAGGTGTTCCCCTAAGTGACACTGGACTTAGACTTAGACTGTGGATTTAAAATTTTACACCAGAGGATTTTTACAAATAAATAAACATGGTAAGTATATCGACATCTTATTTATCGATATCAAATCCCTAGAACGTACCCCGAGTTAGCACACATAAAATATAGAACATAAAGACACCCTTAATCAGGTTTTTTAAATAATGGCACTCTCTTACAAGGCCCCTATTCTAATGGCTATGGGTAAAAAACATATTGCCTTTGACGTGTTAACATTTTTATTTGCAACACCACGTTAAAAGCAATTATTGTTTTACCGATTAGAATAGAGGCCCTGTGAGATTGCAATTATTTTAAAAACCTGATACAGGGTGTTTTTAAGTTCGTACTTTTGTTTGTTATAAAAACAACTAATTAACGAAATTAACTAAATTAAAATAAACATATTTAGGTTCTTAGTTCTCATCTTTTTCGGAGCATAAAAAAGTTCTTTAAAATAACGTCTAATTTACGAATTTTTGGAGTTATGTACCCGAAGGGAGTCAAACCCGACCCTGTCCGACCGTCCGTCTGTACTACCGTTAAATAGCTGCATTTTTGGAACCAGTGTTTTTTGTTTAATGTGTAGGTAATTACGGCAGATTTCCTAAAGGAAGGAAGGATTTCCCGTGTGGTTGCCGGGTTAGAATAGTGCCACTCCATGTCATCCCGTGGATGTCGTAAGAGGCGACTAAGGGATTTAGGGCTTGTAGTACTGTTAGGCGATGGGCTTGCAACCTGTCACTAATTAATACACTGGTAAACATCTTAGCCTGATTGTGCAAAATGAGGTTACAGGATTACCAACAAGTCTTTAGAGTTGTTGGTGTTTCTGAGCTGTGCCTACTCCACTCTGGGAATGAAGGCGTGATGGTATGTATGTATGTATGTGTGTGTTCCTAAAGGAAGTTATAATTCTTATCTTGTTTTTTTTGTACTATATCTGCTGTATTGTTGTTAAATGACTTTTGATTCGGAAATACGGTCATACATACAAGCGTCAACTTTGTTAAAAATAAAACATAAATACTAAAAAGGTCAAGTGTGAGTTAAGCTCAAGCATTTTTTTTATTGTTGTAATCAACATTCGAAATATAATAATACCTACTGTACGGCAGTACGGAACCCTCGGTGCGCGAGTCCAAATCGCACTTAATCGGGTTTTTTAATATTCCAACTCAAGAAGGGCCGTCCCACGCATTTCTATTGTTTTTGTTCCCACAAAGCCCCTGCTCTTCTGTCTAAGTCCTGCATTAGCTGAAAGGAAGATTATTTGTGTTGATGCTAATCCAAAACAATATTTTCTTTCTCGGATTCTTAATGGGCTTATCTTGTGTGTTGCTGAGGAATAATTATTATTCGCTGTATTTTTATAGTTCCAGGGGTGATTCTATTTCTTCTAGCTTTTATTTTCATCTTATCACTTGAAGTAACGACCATTTTGGGCACCATGATAATAAAGTTGTTGAAAGTTAAACCACCTACTGTTATTTAATTTGTGTTTTTGCTGAACAATTTTACTAATTCATTTAAAAAAATACAATGTTTAGGCCAATATCAATGCATTAAAAAAATATGTAAGGTGGGGCGGGGCTATTGCAACTAAGGGGGTAACTGTATCAATTTTATTTTATAAAGGGAATAAAAAAATTAGAACAATTTAATTTATAGTAGTTTGAGTCCCTAAATTTCTAAAACGAAGCAAAATAGTTTTAACTCGTCTTATTCCCTTTAAGAAATAAATAGATAAATTTACCCCCTTAGTTGCAATGCGCCGCCCCACCTTAAACAAAATAAGGATGCCGAAAAAAACAATCTAGACGTTAAAATAAGATTGAGATAGATTTTTTTCATTTCATATAACACATAAAAAAATGTCAAAACGTCTTAAAATACTAACTATAAATAAAATAACCTTTGCAGTTGACCCGCTTGTGCCATGGTCCCTAAAATGGCCGCGTTCCCCCTTTGCACAGCCAGAGCCGCTGCGCAAAGAACGAGCTCGTTCTAGGACCACCCCCGCCGCCAAAATTTAACAAATTTTGTTACTATATACAATCTTAATAAACGGGTCAAAATTATGTACCTATTGCGTTTTAATGTTTTTTTTATATCTCCGAAATCGTATCAGTGAAATTCAATTCTGTTTTTTATGCATGTTTTTATTACAATATTAAGTATGGATTTTATAACTAGTTAAAAAACTTAGTATCATTAGTTGCGCAAACGTGCGATCGGAGGTTCCCGTTAATGACAAGCGCGCACCAACTTTTATTGTTTCGCATTGTTCCGACAAACTAGGTACAGTTACGGCGCGTGGCGCGAAACACAGGATGACGCGGGTGCTCATATTAGTTTACTAAAAAAGCCGGTCAAGTCCAAGGGTTTCGTACAAACTTAGAAGAATGTAAAATTGTTTTGACTTTGTATTTTTTTTGCAGCATAAACGGCCATAATCTTTATTTACGTTAACTTAGAAGTTTGTTTTTTTCAGAGCTTCAAGGGACTGTAGTTCTGAGTTTAAATTTTAATTTTAACTCGATAAAGTGTCATGACATGACAGACACACCGACGAACGGACGGACGGACTATTGGAGTAAAGTTTCATGGTTAATCTTTTTTTATCTCCTAGCACAGTCACAGAAGATGTGTTTTATTATTCCCATATAGCCATATTGATTAATTGACTAATATGGCGCTGATAGGAAGTTGAATTTGAGTATACTGAATCAAAATAGTTACTTTTTGTATTTAATAATATAAATAATTCAACACGCCCCCTCAAAAATTAATCTCACTATCTTATCGAATAACATACCGCCAAGCAACAGTGTTCGCATTGTTGTGCTCCGGTCTGAGGATGAGTCAACCGCATTTGAGGTCTTAGGATTGCAGGCTCGAGAGTCTTGAGAATTTAAATAGCTATGAGTCTTGCATTCCATTTACCATCAGGTGGCCTGAGTGCTCGTGTGCCATCTCCTTGCCATAGAAAAGAAGGTAAAAGTTCGTGCTCGGAGTACTGTCAACATGTGTTGTTTTATCTCACGAAAGCGGGTTTGTTATACTTGTGTGCGTGTAGATGCACTTGCACGTTGTCTCTGAGTGCGTAGCGTCGCCGAAGTGTGCGTGTCTATACGCGTTACAACTACAAGTATGCGAAACCCGCTTTCGTGAAATAAAACAACTGTATGGCGTGTTTCTTATAACTCGCGCCGCAGATTGATCACCATGTATACGGCGCGGTGTAAACTCATTTCAAGAGTGGTAACACTAGCACTAAGCTATTAATACACCTCCGAGTATTAAGCGTTTACGGCCCGTATTATTGCCATTTAAATACGCTCTCACCTTTAATGCGGCTGTTAAGGAAGAGAAAGCGTTTGATCGAAGCTCGCTTTTATTTCTTAATTATGAGCTAACTTCGCACTCGAGTTCGTCTAGGAACTTCTGTAATCGCTAATTGTTTATTTAATCAAGACAAAATATTGTCAAACTAAGATCTAGGTTTGAACTATGGGTACTAGACAATAATAAACATACTTTTATTGTATTAAAGTACAAATAGAAAACTAGTCCATCTCCGGTCTTTTAGGCATATCTGCTATCAAGGTATTAGCGTTATTTAGGCGGTTGCGACTAAACCAGCTTACGGCGTCCTGTTGGGTTAGTACTCGTAGTACAATGACAAAGTCGGAAAATGACCACATCGGTTGTTGCCAAGTTGTATCCTAAAGCTCAAAATGTCTGAGTCGCAAAATGGCCACATTACTTTATTAATTGTATGTCTCTCTTAGTAAAGTTGACAGAGCCCCGCATGGCGGGGCTCTTATTCTTGGGCATATTGCCCTTCGGGCATTTGAAGTTACCTAATAAGCCTAACGTACCAAGTAACGCAAACAAAATGAACAAAACTCAGACATTTGTAGATGCAGGCTACAACTGATGTGGTAATATTGCGACATAATCATTCTACTACACAGACTTCCCCGTTATTTCTTTTATGTTATATCGATTAAAGTTCAACGTACACAAACAACCAAATCGAGGTTTTTACACTTTTAAAAACTTTACTCTTCATTCGCTTTTTATATCGAGTTAATGTATTGGTGGCGTCACAGCGACAAACAAGAACAGTTGATTGGCGCGTTGTTAATTACCATTTATACTATGTGATATACCGACTGTTAAATTACTACAAGAATGGGTGAAGTTACTTTTTTTTATTCTGGACTGTTCAGCGACTGGCTTCTATCTCACCTGATCATAAATAATAAGAAGTCTAGAATGAAGCTATAAAACCAATTTTCCTTTAGTAGATATATATAATGTTTAATTTACTCACTTCTTTGAATGACGACTGGTGTTCACAACTCAGTCAGTATCGACGTAGCAATTCAGAATAAAATCTGACTTATTTTTTTTTTGTTTTTAGCCAACACCCTGTTAACAAAATTTTAATCCAATGCAGTTTATAGAAAAAATGTCGCTTTGTAGGCTCTTTAGGTTTATTGTCTTCCATGTCTCTCACTTTCGAGATTAAATCGGGAGAAAGAGAACCTTACTACAAACTTCGATACCATAGTAGGGCTCTAGGCGCTTGCGCTTGACGAAAGACGTTTATACAGTGTGCGTTCATGCGAACATAAATTATAAATAACGATAGTTTTGATATTATCACTAGCTTCCGCCCGCGACTTCGCACGCGTTTAATTCAGTTTCCGAGGGATAAGCGATATGAAAGGTAGCCTATGTGTTAATCCAAGGTATAAGCTGCTTGCATTCCAAATTTCACCAAAGTCCATTTAGTAGTTTTTACGTGAAAGAGTAACGAACATCTATACTTACAAACTTACGCTTTTAAAATATTAGTAGGATTAACAGTACAATGATTTTATACTGAAAATATATCAATCTTCCGTGTGGTTGCCGGGTTAGAATAGTGCCACTCCACGTCTTCCCGTGGATGTCGTGAGATGCGACTCAGGGAATAAATGCTTGTAGTAATGTTAGCCGATGGGCTCGCAACCTGTTACTAATACACTAGCAAACATCTTAGCCTAATTGTGCAAAATGTGGTTACAGAATTATCAATAAGTTTTTTTAGAATTATCTGTAGCCTTGCCTACCCCTCTCTGGGAATGAAGGAGTGACTATGTATGTATCAATTACTCTTGCTAATGTAGCGTAAGTGATTTTTAAAGTTTTATGGAAGTAATGTAATTGCAAAGTTTTACTTGACACTTCTGAGACACAGACTTCGTGTCATTTCAATTTAATGTTTATCTTATTCAGCGGTCGTCGTGTCCTTTTTACCGATACATTGCGTGCCGAATTAATTTGTATTTAACAAATATTTTTTTTAACAACGTTTGTTAAATTCTGTTTATAAAGGCCCATTTCGGCCCTTAAAATATATCTTCGTATGGAACACACTCACTGTATATTGGACGAAAATACCTTTCAACACTTCGGGTTAAGTGTTTCAAGAATTTTTCCCATTCAGAGGGTACAATGCCCAAAAACGTTTGCGAAAGACGTGACAAATGTTAGATAAAAGCAAAAATAGAGCTGAATACCTACACGCGTTACAATAGAGCCTGCCCTGGCGCGGGAAACGTTTTTGAGGAGTAAATATAGGACTGGACATGCAAAGGGTTCGTTATTGTCTTTGAGGACAAAAGTATAAAATGCTCGGGGCCTGGACAAGATGCATAACGATACCATTAGCGATTTTTCAGAACGGGTCCTAATCAAAAACAAAACAATATTGCTATTGTGAACGTTTTGATAGGTTTTATTTACTTGACAACAATATAAGTGCTAAGTCTGTTGCCATTTTTAAAAGCAAGCTAAAGGATCATTTTCTATCACTTCCGTAGTTTTTCTATTATCTCCCTTACTTTTTTCTTTGTTCTATCTCATGCTTCGTCTGTTGTCATTGTTTGGCTGTTTTGGAGGATGTATGTATGTATATATTATATAGATGTATAATTATATGTATTTAGTATGTATTTATTCAATTATTTACTTTATGTATTAACATTTAGTCTATTTATAAATAGTTCTAATTTCAAAATTGAAATAATTTTATTGTTTCTTGTAGTTATTTAGTTTGAGTTCTAAACGAATTAGTTTACACCGCCTGCCATGAATTTGTGTCCTCAGTTATTTCTCTTACAAGGTTGTCTGGAAGAGATCGCTATTTAGCGGTAAGACTGCCTGTTGTATACCTATGATTTAAATGTACTGTTCCATGTTCTGTTTTATTTTTTTTAATTTTTGGTGTTCAATAAAGAGTATTTGTATTGTATTGTATTGTATAAACATTAAAAAAATACAATTACACGTCAAATATACTCCCCGGCAAAAGAAAACGCCCACCCCTCTTTACAAATATAACTTCTTAAACCAGAGAGTAACTTCGAAAATACTTAACTAATTTTGTTGTAAATTATAGTGTTTTATCGATAACTAACCAAGGTTCAAATTAGCCGGCAATATTTTTTTATAGATCGTGGCTCTTTCCAAGGGTTAAAAAAGATGCTTAAATTTTATAGTCGTACTAAACACAATAATTTACTGAGAACAGCTAATGTATCAGACAGAGTCACGACCTATAAAAAATATATTTCTTCGCCATTTTGAACCTAGCAATCAATCAATTTACAACCGAATTGGTAAAGTATTTCCGAAGTTATTCTCTGGTTTAAGAAGTTATATTTCTAAGCAGTTGTAAGAACAAAAGACGAGTGGGCGGTGTTACCATATTCAATAGAGGCCCGGGGTCTCTTCTACTGGGGTTAAACCAGTAGGTCACGTTTTGATAGGTCTTATTTACTTGAGAGTAATTGCGGCCGAGTTATTAAAATTCAATAACACGTCAAAGACAATATGATTTTACTAACGTTGGTTAGGTATAGCCCAGGGCCGAGGTTCTACACGTTAAAAACAATATCGTCTGTGACCTGTTTCCGTATTGTCAACGTTTTGATAACTCTTATGTCATTTACAATAATGGCGACTGTGACATAAACGACTCTTAAACGTGACAAACACGATATCGTTTTAACGCACCTGAATAGAGGCCCTGGGCTGAGCTTCTACACGGTAACTACGATATCGTCTTTGACGTGTTTCCGTATTGTCAACGTTTTGATAACTCTTATGTCATTTACAATAATGGCGGCTGTGACATAAACGATTCTAAAACACGTCAAAAGCGATATCGTTATTACGCAGTAGAATAGAGGCCCTGACAAAATGTATCAAGTTGGACATAATAAGCGTTCGGCTCGATAGATCATCAGAGTCCCTAACCAAAATGCTTACGCTAACTAGCGTTTTTACTCGTTTTGTTTTTAAACTAATCTCGTTACTTGTAGATCACGTGATACTAAGAGTCACGTGATCTACTAGTTATGTGATTAGTTTAAAAACAAAACGAATAGGAACGGTAGTCAGCGCGCGCAACTTGGTTAGGGCCTCAGCTTACGTTAAGTATACATTTTGTCAAGTTTCGAAAATTGCTTATTTATCATTTGACTAGGCCCCCAGGAAAGTAGCTATAAATAAATATCTACTGGGTTATTCCTTAATTATTTTATTACTATCATACGCAACAATATGTCACTAAACGCGCAACAGTAGCCTTTGGACGTACATAATTGCGAATTCCACAATATTCAGTTCTCACAAAACACCGGGAACCTGTTATTATGTGCGTCAAAGGATTTTGTCAAATATGCTTGTCGTTCATTCGAAATTAAATCATGTCAAACAATGCCACCCTACATAATAAAATGGTCCTTATGAAAAAGTGGAACGGACAACGATAACTGGTCCGTGGAAGTGGCTTGGGATAAATTGGGCACGTATTTTGTGCTTTTCGATCATTATCATGGAGAAGTTATTTTGCATTGCAATAAAGTTTTAGCGGATTCTTGTTTGTTAAAAAAGGGGGTCGGATGAAGTTTATTCTGAGTTTTTGCGTTGGATAACGAGAGCCAGTGTATGCATAATGTACTTATTTGTTGGATTATTTTTCTTTTAGGAAACCCTCGGGGAGGAAAGATGCCCGATTGAAAGATATCCGGCTTTTGCTTTTGATTTATTCTGTTCACTGTTTTACTCTACTCACTTGACATTGGTGAAATCACTGCGTATGTCGCGGTGGACCGCCATTAATATAAAAGAAGAAGAAGCTTATTTTTCTTGTCCCCGTGTGGTTGCCGGGTTAGAATAGTGCCATTCAATTGTCTTCTCGTGGATGTCGTAAGAGGCGACTAAGGGAATGAGGGCTTGTAGTACAGTTAGGCGATGGGCTTGCAACCTGTCTATAATACACTAGTAAACTTCTTAGCCAGAATGTGCAAAATGTCGTTACAGAATTGTAAACAAGTAATTTTAGAGTTGTTGGTATTTCTGTAGCTCTGCCTACCCCACTCTGGGAATGAAGGCGTGATGTTATGTATGTGTATGGACGTTTTCTTGTTCCAACCGTCCACCAAAGTCTCAAGTGTAATTGTGAATCCAATGCTTTCATTGGTTTTAAAAGTAAAAATATAATGCTTTCTTTTATTATTTATTGTACCAAGAAAGTAAGTCGACAAAGCAAATAGCTGGGAGTAACTTTGATTATTTCGAATAATCTAAGTTACTCCCAGCTATTTGCACAAGTATATTTGTCATTCGTGATTCATCGAAAAACAAGATTGGCGATTACTGTTTGGGACTAGTAGTACATAATAATAACATCACGCCTTCATTCCCAGAGTGGGGTAGGCAGAGTTACAGAATTACCAACATCTCTAATAAAACTTTTTAGTAATTATCTATCTACATTTTGCACAATCAGGCTAAAAAAATATCAGTGTATTAGTGACAGGTTGCAAGGCCATCGCCAAACAATATTACAAGTCTTTATTCCCTTGGTCGCCTCTTACGACATCCACGGGAAGACATGGAGTGGCACTATTCTAACCCGGCAACCACACGGATAGCGGGCTCCATTTTTCTCAGTAAACGATATTGCTTCTAACACGTTATGATATAACGATGACTGTACGATAACATGTCAAAAGCAATATGGTTTTACCTTGTAGCTTAGAACTCTTGTACAGTAACTATTTAAGCGCTTCACAGAGTTCACAGACAACTCTCGAGTATAAATAATTGATAGTTTTTTCTTAATAAAAAGTATCCTATGTCCTTGGTCAGGACTCAAGCTATCTTTATATCAAATTTAATTTAAATCTGTTTAACCAAACATGCAGACAGACAGACGGGTAGTATGGTCTAAAGTCAACCTTAATTTATACTCGCTGATATTAATAAGTTAATAACATTTTCAAAAAATGAATACAGCATCGTCACTTCCATATTCTCTTTATTGTTGTGTGGGAAGGATTCATCAGTAAACAGAGCGCGCGGATTATTCCGCCTGTCCGTCCGTCCGTCCGCCATACCTCCTAATTCCCCCGGATGTGCCCAGTGACAGGTGGACGGAGGAGGCAGGTTATGAAAACCTTTCGGAGCAGAAAAAGTTGTGCGGGAAATGTTTTATTACTAATATTAGAAACGGGGACGTAATCAAGAGTTTCGACTGCGCTACAACACGCACGAGGTTAAAGAAGAGGGTATTCTTTTGCAATGTGTTAATATTGGTAACCCGTTATTTTATCGAATTTCACTTCATCGAACGCTATTTTCTGCTGAAACCATAATGTTTTCAGAATAGCTTAAACAATAATTACGTAGGTTAGGTTAGACTTGTGACTATCAAAAAATTAGTATATGCAAATGGGCATTTTCCAAAAAAAGTGTACATCGTTAAGGACAAAGTTAAGAAAATTTTACTTATTCCATTTCGTCACGAAAATGAGCCATACATTTAGATACGTTAATTTTCGTGACGAAATGGAAAAAGTTTAATTTTCTTAATTTTGTCTTTAACGATGTACACTTTTTTTGGAAAACGCCTAAATGCATTTTGATGAAATGAATATTCTGCGTAATGATGATACCTGGGATAGCTTGGGGCAAGTTCTAGGGATTTGATATCGATAAAAAGGTGGCGATGTAAGTAAATACTGGTTATGACACCATGAAAAAATTAAACAGTCTTATAAAAGGTGAGGAAATTTCAAAAACCAACATAAATGAGAAATTGGCTTTGAGTAATTATAAATATTTAAAGAATGCCCCGTTGACCACTGCGGTCGTTGATACAACGCTTAGCAGTTTAAAGTGGATATTTTCATCTAGATGGCAATCATTAATACCATCGAATATGGAAATTATATGGAATGTAGTATATCATGAAGACTATTTTAAAATAAACATATAAATAGGTACACGTTTTAATTTGTTTCTTTTTTTATTTAAAAATGAGGAGAAAAGAAGTAATATTCATTTATGTCGCATAACATTTAGATTTTGGCAGTAACATCGATATATTTTTCTGTTGGTGATATATTTTGCTACACCACTTTCGTATAGATGCCCCAAGATATCCCAGCTATGGTAATGATACGATCATTGAGAGGTATTTCGATGAAATAATAGGTATCCGTTAATTTTTGCCCTACCCGCACTTTCGTTCGTTGACTCTGACACCTATTGGACATATTGCTATCTCAAGATTCAGATACCATTTCAGGACGAATGAAATATCGTCTTTAACCCTTTATTTGACAGAAATAAAAAAGGTCGTGAATTCAAGCCTTTTAATAAAAAATACAAAAAAATACATACATACCTACATACATAACGTCACGTCTTTATTCCCAGAGGGCTACAGAAATACAAACAACACTAAAAAGACTTGTTTATAAATTTGTAACCACATTCAGATCAAGATGTTTACCAGTATAATTAGTGACAGGTTGCAACTCCATCGCCTAACAGTACTACAAGCCTTTATTCTCTTAGTCGCTTATTACGATATCCACAGACAGACAACAAAACAGTGGCACTATTATAACCAGGCAACCTCACGGGAGGATAATAATAAAAAAAACCATTTAACAAAAAACTTGTACTTATGGGTTATGGTAAGTACTTTAGTTCCTATTCTATGGCTACCTACTTACAAAACTAACGGTACATCTACTGGAAAAAATCGCCGGTCCATCTTGCGTAAAGGTCAGAAGATAGACAACGTTAACTTTCTTCTATTGTTTAACGAAAATTAGTCCTACAAATTACAATTATTATGGTTAAATTTCGCCACACAAAGGAAATAAATTAGTGCTAGTAATTAATGAGTGCTTAACTACATACAATATTTTTGAAATTCACCAACATACACCACTTCTTCGTAGCTCCGGCCCTGTAAACCCTTAAAATCTCGTTACACCCGGATTTCCGTCGGCGATGGATTAAGAATTCATAAAATGTGGCACACCGGACAGCCATTAGATATTTTAAAAGCCCCGGAAATGAATACATGTCGACAAAGTCAGTTTTTAATTCGAGCAGTGCATCTTTTCCACATTGTCGACACGCTGGCCTAGATGGGAGTGACCCTGCCTCCGAAGCCAGCGGTCCTGGGGTCAAATCCCGGTAAGGGCAGATACCTATGCGATGAGCACGAGTATTTGTTACTGGATCTTAGCTGTTTCCTATGTATTTATTTATATATCTAAACTAATATACTTATAAAGCTGAAAAAATTGTTTGTTGGTTTGCTTGAACGCGCTAATCTCAGAAACTACTAAACCGATTTTGATGAAATTTGGTATGGAGATAACTAACGTCCCGGAGAAGGACATAGGATACTTTTATCCCGGAAAATCGAACAGTTCCGAAGGGAATAACGATAATCGAGGTTTCGACATTATATAGACGACACTGATAGTGTGATTTAATAGTGTCGTCTACATACACATAGAGGGAGCAGCGGAAAACTAATTCTGCGCGTACGAAGTTGCGGGCGTCATCTACTCGTAGTTTCTCTATATAATTACGTTTATCAGTGTCTAGTACCCAGCACAAGCCTAGAGGTTAGTTTGTGACAAAGTCAATTTGTGTGATTTGCATTTATTATTAATTTTATTTATTGTATATACCCAACTTCCCTCTATGTCACATCAAATTGAAAATGGCTGGTGCGTCGTAAATTATCTCGTGCAAAAGTACTGCACGCTGCGCTGATTTTAGTAGGTATATAAACAGTTTAATTGCCTGTATCTCAAGAACCAATGATTTCTACTTAGTCGTGATAGTTGTAAATTAAAATTCGTTATATTCTCTCTTATTCAAGTTTTTTTGTATTTGTAGTTTTGGCTGTATGGGGGACGGGGACGAGCTTAATATTTCATAAACGGATTACTCAATCAAAAAACTGTTTTCACAAACCCATAATATTTTTGAAAGAACTATTCAACGACACTCCACACGGTAGGGTTGACGAACCTAACGTATCCTAACCTAAAAAAAAATCTTTTTTACATTTTATTGTAGCAATTAGTTAGCGTGACTAATATGCATATTTAAGCAAAATTACAGCTTTCTAGTACAAAGAGTCTCTGCGCTAGGCTGCGGAAGGACGGACGGACGGACATGGCAAAACTATAAAATGAAGCTTTAGCTTTACATTCTCTCTAACAATCACTAACTAATAAACACTAAGAAATAATGAAGATAGCTTATCCATAACATTCTAGCAAAGCTCGCTGCTGGCGGTAATCAAATCTAGAAATCCGATTTGACCCACTTTCTTTATCGGACTGAAATAAAAATTTGCATGAAATTAAATTTGTTAGACTATTAAGACTCGTTGGTTGATTTAATGTATAAACCATTTTTATAGAAAAAGTAATCTAAAATTGAAAATGCAAAATAGGTTTCCTTGTATGTTCCGCCTTTGAGGCACAAAAACTTAACTGATTTATTTAAAATACTAGCGACCCGCCCTCGCCCTTCCTCTTCAATCACTCTATCTATTAAAAAAAACAGCATCAAAATCCGTTGCGTAGTTTTAAAGATTTAAGCATACATAGGGATATAGGGACCGAAAAAGCGACTTGTTTTATACTATGTAGTGACGTACAAGGAGATGGTTCTTTTATAGCCCGTTCGATAGTGATAAACGAGTTTTCTACGGAAGGAATCGCGGGAAAACCTAGTTGGAAATAAGATATCTACATGTTTTTGTGTAGTATTTTAATTTTAAATAAAGCATAGATAAGTTTTGTGTCATTGTCAATTTATATTCTGTAAATGGGTGGTTTTTCTTTATCTTGGTAGCTAGGAAGACATCGTTGGATTAAACTGATCGTCTCTGCATGTGTATACGCTCACGAGTAAATGCATTCGAAGAGTTTGTTACACCTTGTAATTAGTAGAGATCGTCTATTTTAAAACTGAACGTTTCAGTTTTAAAATAGACGATCTCTACTAATTACAAGGTGTAACAAACCCCATAAAACACCTTTATACAACCACGGTTCCTGTATTAAGATCGAGCAAAGCACGAGCAAAAAGTCACGTTTGTTGTATGGGAGCCCCCTTTACTCTTTGTTTTATTCTATTTTTAGTATTTATTGTTATAGCGGTATAAGAAATACATCATGTATAAAACTTTCAACTGTCTAACTATCACGGTTCATGAGATACATCCTGGTGACAGACGGACAGACAGACAGACTTAGTAATAGGGTCCCGTTTTTACTCTTAGGGTACGGAACCCTAAAGACATGTGTCATACCAAAGGAGACGGCTAACTGAACAGTAATAACAGTATAAGCCTTTTAAATTTAATGTGTTTATCAATAGAGTATAGAATGCTTTGACTACTACATTGCACTTAGACGCCTGCTTTGGTATTACGGCACAGATGCGGATATACAAAAGAGGTAGTCAGCAAGGAAATGCTGCCAGCATCTTTGGAACAATGCCGTAGGAGCCTGTTTTAGATTTAGCGGAAGTTTATGTATATTTTTTTCATCACACATGCTCGGAAAGGGTGTTATAATATAACACGGAGGCGTATAGGGCACTTATAGCCTATTTACCTCCCAAGTGAGTTATGGGTTTAGTTTTAAAATATAGAACTTCATTTCATACTAAGGAGGTGTAAAATCAGCCAAGGTTTATTTTCTATATTCAAATAATAATAATAATAATATCACGGGACAATGCCACACAAATTGACCTGGTCCCTAAGCTCTAGGCTTGTATGGGTACTAGACAACGATAAACGTACTTAAATAGTGAAATACATAATTAAATATATAGAAAGCATCCAAGACCCAGGAACAAATATTCGCGCTCATCACACAAATATCTGTCCTTACCGGAATTTGAACCCAGGACCGCTGGCTTCGGAGGCAGGGTCACTCCCAACTAGGCCAACGTGTCGTCACTTTTACTGTTAATAAAACTTATACGGTACATTTAACTAAATAAAATAAATAAATAAATAATCACAGAACAATGTCACACAAATTGACCTAGTCCCAAACTAAGCTCTAGGCTTGTACTATGGGTACTAGACAACGATAAACCATAACTAACACATAACACAACTAACACAACTGCATAACATAACTGCATTATATTTATATTTTACTATTATTTCAGAGACATTTGCAATTATTTTTATTAAATTTATATTGAAAATCGGTACAATCTGGCAGTATGGCCTATCAAGTTTGAAAACTAATGGCAGTTCTTAGCATTATCTGTGGAAGACTGTATTGAAAAAAGTTCAGTTACGGCGTCGGGCGTCTAATACTCTCGTAAGTTATCCCCTTCTTACTTTCCTTGATGCACAATACCATTTGTATTTTTTTTGGTTATTGTTACACAAAATTTACTGAAAAAAAAACCTCTGTCACATAAGCTTTAACGCCTCAATCCTAAGCTCTCTCGCAGTAAATTTAGTACCAGACATCACATATCAGAGCATAAATAATTACACATCGGCTCCCGGGGGATCCGATCAATCTCTTTCATTCGATTAGGCAGAACAAGACACTCCCTAACACTAAAACATCTTAACATAGACTCAAAATCCCTGGTTAATAGAGATCTAATGCCGTTGAAGTTTGGGTTGAATTTGGGTAGCATTAGTTTCGGACTTGTTTCAGGTTGGTTTTGGGGATAAGAGGGAGCGGGACGGCGAGATTTATTTCTTTTCAGCACGAATTAGTGGTCGAATACGCTTGAGGATTTATGTGTCGTTGATGCAGTGTTTCGATGTTAGTCTAAGATATTTACTAATAGTACTTTGTTGAGATTCCGTACGTCTTATAGGATCGCTCGTGTGTCTGTCTGTCACAACCAATTTGCTCTGAATCTACTGAACCGATTACGTTGAAATTTGGTGCACATGCGTGTCTGTGAACGAAACAAATTTTTGAATAAGGAAATCATTTTATAGGGGATAACAAAATAAAATAAAGAAGTTCTTGGAATAATAGTATAGAATAACTTTATTTCAGACAACAAGGCCCATATTTAAAAACCTTATAGACTAAAATAAATAACAAAAAATAACTTAAAATGAACACAACTATTAAAATACTTTCGCGGTGTCAGCTAGCCGGTGGCCACAAAATTTCCGAAACGTGACACCACTCGCCTAGAATTCCTCCTTTAAAAAGGTCGATAGATCATTGGTATAGTGTATTCCGATCTATTGCGCGCGCTCCTCTATTCAATTTACATTAAGTTACCCAGGTTTAAACTGTTATTATCAGGTTCTTTATACCATATTCAAAAAGGGTGTAAGCTAAGATACTGGTGCATTTACTCATCTTGGAAGTTACTTTCACATCCTACATAAATACATAACATCACGCCTTCATTTCCAGAGTGGGGTAGGCATACATACATACATGAATCACGCCTGTTTCCCAGAGGGGTAGGCAGAGACCACTTCTTTCCACCTGCTACGATCCTGACAAAGCTCTTTGGCTTCTTCCACATTCATACATCGAGTCATGCATGCACGTCGGTTTCGGGTACTTAAAATTCGGCCCTTTTCCAGTATTTCCCCGATTTGATTAAAAAAAGTACGCCTAGGGCGCCCCCTTCCGACCCTTCCACTCACTTTAGCACTGTAAATTTCTTTCGTCAATCTTTTTTCATCCATCCTTTCCAAATGACCGAACCATCGAAGCATGCCCTTTCTCAATTTTAGTCATTACGTCTTCTTTCAGACCACACTTCTCTCTGATGTTTTCATTCCTTACTCTATCACACAGTTTCACACCACACATACTACGCAAAGAGCGCATTTCTACTGCATTTATGCGACTTTCATGCTTATCCTGCCACACCCAACATTCACTACCATACATCAGAGTAGGGGCCAACACTCCATTGTGAACAGCCAGTCGGGCTTTTTGTGAAGCGCCCCTTCTGCTCACAAAGGAGCTACAGAAATACCAACAACTCTAAAAGGCTTGTTTATTCTGTAACCACACTTTGCACCATCAGGCCAAGAAGTTTACCAGTGCATTAGTGACAAGTTGCAAGCCCATTGCCTAACAGTACTACACGCCTTTATTCCGTGGAGAGATGGAGTGGCACTATTCTCAAAAATCAACATGGAAAATAACCAATTTAAACTTTTACTCGTACGTCAAAGATAGGATTTTTAAATTGTTGCAGGAATAGCTGGAGGGTAAAGCACATACAAGTCGAAATTGAATCTCAGATATTTTAATAGTTCCTTAGAAAAAAAAAATTGAGCGTAGGTAACTAGAAAGTATTCTTTAAATTTAAGATGTTTTTATCTCATAAATATGGATTGCTGAAACGTCTGTTAATGGCCCCTTGCCCGCTGTGACTCTCTCCAATATTTAGATACATGTCTGCGGTCGCAGACGATTCGAGCCTTGCTTAAACAAACAGTAAAAAGGTCAGCTAGTCATATTGTTACAATAATAAACACACCCTACACATCAACTGGGTGTGTTATGCTTTTAAGTATCTACAAAACAAAACAAATTACTTTATTAACTTAAAAGTAATAAGATTAATTAAACTACAAACAAACTAAAAAACTTTGTGATTTTGGGGTCATGATCCGGAATGGCCAAAAGTGAATAAGATGGTCATACTGAACAACTTTTCCAAAGGGACCAACCACGAAATCGCCAAAAAAAAAGCTTAAGATCCACGGGAAGACATGGAGTGGCAATATTCTAACCCGGCAACCACACGGGGTAATATTTAGTTATCCGATGAATAAGATTGTTAAACAGGGAAGCTGACGTCAATAAAGCCTGAAATAGAAAATGCTGATGCCTTTTTCTATACGTTTCCGTCTCATTCCATTATCTCAAATAGGACGTAACAAAAAAGATATTTAAAGATTCCTTACAAGGGTATTAAGGGGCCTCATAAAGGCCGAGTTGACAGTAAGCTGATTTGTATGAGTAATAAAGTTTGAGGAAGGACATTGTATTAGATAGAGCTTAAGGCTCTAAGAGTCGTCAAGTGTAAGTTGTTTTTAATAAAGCAACAAACCACAAAAAAAAAAACTGAGAAAAAAACGTAAACCTAAATTTAATAAATGACCACCAAATCCTAGCAGGAATGACAATTATGATTTTTATGTTTATTTAAGTAGCTTAAATTTTAAGTTTTTGCTATATTGTATAATAAGAAATTGTCGTAAAATTATAATCGTCTCTTATAAACAAACACGTGATTAACTTTTCAGGCATCAGTGCATAGAATCTTAAAATTGATCTTCTCATCAATAATCATTAGTGAAATATCAAGTCAAAATGACAAATGCCTACTTATTCCTTCAAAATGGCGTCCCATTGTTCCTGCAACTGAAAACCGCAACAAAAGAGCATCATTACAGGCCCCCGAACAACAGCTCTCGAAACAATGTTTGACATGTTCGCTCCACTTGGTCCCTGTAATGGGTCGAAAGTCGAACCGAATGCGTAAGCAGCACCGGTTTAGCCCCAAGTACATTGTTAGCAGGGAGAGTATAGTGACTAGCGGAGAGGGTCAACTGTTTTTTTTTTATAATAAGAATACGAATACTTTATTTGCAATAAACATTATCAGTGAGGTGTTAACATAAGTAGTTTTTGGTTGGTAGATTTACATGTTTAACCATATTTGGTATGCAAAAATGACAGATTTGTCTCTTAACGTAGGTAATACAAACTATTCATAGGTAGGTACCATTCATATTTCATCCATGTCACGGTTATAACAATAAAAATATTTAAAGTTAAAATTTTTAACTATACACATTCATTCATTCATTGTCTTCATTTCATTTGGTATTTTATTCTATATTTTTAGACACATATTCAGGCAGCTTCTTTATACTTGACCAGTCTAGAATGCTCTGGGAGTAATCTATCTGGATTTCAACAGGAGTGCGGATGGGTATCACATGTTTTTGTAAATATAAGTTCGTATTTGTAGAAGCTGGAAGCGGCAATAAACCAAGTAGTAATGAATTCTTTATCCTTATTATTTTTAATGTGAGTGTGTTTGTTCATTCGTCGCCGTCACGGTTCAACGCCTAAACCTACCGACGTGAAATTTAGTAAAAAGTCAGATTATAAACAGCCTGACCGAGGAAGCTTACTTTCGTCTCGGAAAATCGGACAGTTCCCGAGGGAATACCGAAAAACCACTTCAATTTGGAAGGAGTCGTGGGTAACTGCTAGTTATATAGGGTGAGGCACGAATCGTGCTACAAAATTAAAGTATTCGTCACTTGTTTTTTAGAGAGATTCGTCCCTCACCCATATAAATATTTGTAAAGCGAGTTGTATCACTAGATACAATGACTAACGTAGACATAAGTGATGGTAAAAGGGTTGAATACAATGTTACATACCATACCACACATTGTTCTAACGAAAGACCAGCGCTGACTGTAATGCGAGGATTACGCTGAATTGGAACCATTTCGTGGCTACACTTTACTTGTGCGTATTTATCTGTCCTTTGTTATGTCACAAATATCTACGTTTTTAATTTATTTTCTTTCTTATTTGATAAACAAAAATCCATACCAATGTTTTAAATGCGAAAGTGTGTCTGTCTGTTTGTCTAGTACCTCTTCACGCTTAAACTGCTGAACCGATTTGCTGGATGGACATAGGCTAGTTTTTAGCACGGAAAATTGTACAATTCCCGAGCGAACAGCGATAAACGACTTCTTCACGGACAGACTTTCGGGCAAAAGTTACTATGACATAATTTCAACAGCAACCGACGAATTTCGTTATTAAACCAACACCCGCTCCCCGGGTGCGTTCCAATCTAAACGGATTGCTGGGTAATTGGACAAGCGGGCCTAAAAAATATTAATCATATTGGCTTACACCCTGTATATAAATGAGAAATTAGAGATTGACATTGACTCATGAGTTAATGTCATCACGGTCTTGTGTGTTCTTGTTCGCAGCATCAGTTTACAGCGTATTTTTATGGCATGGAATGAAGCAAAGGAGCATACAGCCCACCAATGGCAAGTGCCTACCAATTAGTCATTTATTTTCATAGATATTTTATTTGTAGGTTTCATTGCTTAGTTATTTTTTTATGTTCTAAACAAATTTCTACATTTGCTTACTCAATGCACCACCTCTCACTTTTTTCAATCTCTTGGGCTAGAAGAGATCTCATAAAGGGATAAGTTCCCTTTTGTACGTCTTTTTATATTAATTGTATCGTTTTTGTTTTTATTTTGTATAATAAAATTTGACATTTATATATACATTCTTTAGAATATATATAGCTATGTGTATGAATGTAGCTTTAGCTAGTCCTTGCCCCGGCAGTTTCTCCACACGGAAGCCCATAATGTGATCACTGCTGCTTGGTTCATTACGATGCTGCTTACGAGTGGGCAAAAATTTCTTTTGGTAGTATTTACGTAGTAACTGTCATTTATTTTTGTCAGTTGAGAATTTTAACATCTTTATGACTCAAATGAAGTCCTTTTCACAATTTCTTCTGGAACCCTTTTCTACTAGGTAAAACCATATTGTCTTTAAGAACTGCCAACTTTTCGATCTCCCTAACGAGTAACCCTCGATGAGCTTTTTCGAAAGTTTCTTAAAGAGGTTTAGAGCGCTAGGTACCCACGAACCAAGGTTCTCGTAGCCTACGGAATAAAAATATATCGACAACACGCTTTCCTAGTTGGTAGTGACCTTGCCTTCGAAGCTAAGGGGTCCTGGGTTCAAATACCGGTAAGTGCACATTTTTGTGTGATGAGCAGGAGTCTTTTTTCCTGAACCTTGGATGTTTTCTATGTATTTAAGTATGTATTCCTGATGTGTACTATGGCGGCGCGCCTGCGCGCAGCGCCAGTAATAAACGAGCTTCAGTTCGAGTTGGTTGTTTCACTGCTTAATCCGCGAACACCTCACTGGCGACGACTTTGCTACATACCCGCGTGTTTGTATATATAAAAAGAAACAGGAAATTATTCGCGATAATGACTACGTATATTGGAAACCTTAGTGCTTTTGATCATATTTCTCAAGATTGGGAAATTTTTTCGTAGTCGTCTGGAGCAATTCATTATTTTAAATAAAATAAGTGAAACAGGGACGAAGAGTGCGTTATTGCTTACGCATTTGTCCGATGAATCATACCGACTGTTGAAGAATTTAGTGCATCCAACGGACGTAAAGAACGCAACGTATGATGCATTAATTGAAGCGCTAAACAAACATTTTACACCGAAAAGATGCACTTTTGCCGATAGGTGTAAGTTTTATGAGGCAACGCGTGACGTGGGGGAAAGTGTCGAGCAGTGGGCGGCTCGAGTCAGGGGGCTTGCAGTGTACTGCGAGTTCGGGAGCTCGCTCGATTTGCTGCTGAAGGACAAGTTCGTGCTGGGGCTGCGCGCCGGTAAGGAGCGCGACCGGCTATTCGAGCAGGACGCCGCCACGCTCACCCTCGCCAAGGCAATGGAGCTGGCGCAACAGGTGGAGTGTGCGCAGCAGGCGCGCGCCGCCGTGGTGGCCGCGACCGTGAAGCAGGAGCCGCTGTACCAGACCAGGACGAGCGCGCCGCGCGCCCGCGCCGGCGCCAGCGCTGCCTGGAACCGCGATGCAGGGCCGCAGTCCTGTGCTGTATGCGGTTTGAAGAGCCACGATGCCAACAAGTGTCGTTACAAAAACTATCGTTGTCAAGTGTGTGGTGAAAAAGGTCATCTCAAGAAAGTGTGCAATAAAAAGCAGTCTAATTGCCGTGTACATAATTTAGTACCCGAACTTTCGGTGACAGAGGAAAACGAGTGTGGTAATTGCAGGGAATGCGAACTCTTGAGCTTAAGGTACGTCAATTACAAACCAATATTAGTTAACGTGGTAGTAGATAATACTTGTCTTAATATGGAACTTGACTCGGGCTCGGGAACTACTGTAATATCAGACAAATTGTACAAAAACATGTTTTCTAGTCGAAAGTTATCCAACAGCGACTTAAAAATGTGCTTATATAATGGTCATAAAATATCGCCTTTAGGTTTCTTCATAGCTACTGTTACTTATACAGATATAAAACATGACTTAAAAATCTACGTAGTAGAAAATGGCGGACCGCCATTACTGGGTCGAGATTTTATGACCAAATTTAACATGTCGTTTACTGTCGGTAATAATTTTGTTAATACGGGACCGAGCGCGAGTGAAGTACATAAACTGTTACACCAGTATAGCAATTTATTTAACGACGAATTGGGTAGGTTCAATAAGTTCAAAGTTCAACTGCAATTGAAAGATAATGTGAAACCTAAGTATTTTAAGCCCCGATCTGTGCCTTTTGCCCTCAAAATGAAGGTGGAAGATGAAATAGACAGACTTGTTGGTTTAGGTATACTTGTACCTGTAAATTATTCTGAGTATGCAACTCCAATCGTGCCTGTTTTGAAAGAAAACGGCAAAATAAAAATTGCCGGCGATTTTTCGGTGACCTTGAATAAAGACATGGTTATCGATAAGTATCCGATGCCGCGCATAGAGGAGGTTTTCGCAAAGCTGGGTGGTGGTCTCGCGTATACAAAATTAGACCTTAGCAACGCGTATAACCAATTCGAATTGTCAGAAAATTCACAGGCGCTTACGACCATTAGTACTACGAAAGGATTGTACAAATATACACGGCTAGTGTACGGGCTAGCTAACGCGCCGGCCATCTTCCAGCGCGTTATGGAAGCGTTGCTGGTAGGTATTGATGGCGTCAGCTGTTGGCTGGACGACGTCTGCGTTACGGGACCGACAGACGACATACATTTGGCGCGCTTACGCGAAGTGTTGGCTAGGCTTAGCGATGCAGGTTTACGGTTGCAAAAAGATAAATGTGTTTTTTGTAGCGAAAGCGTTACTTACTTAGGTTACGTAATAAGCAAGGACGGGTTACAGACATGCGCGAAAAAGGTGGAAGCTATTCACAACGCGCCTAGTCCCACTGATATAACGGATTTGAAAAGGTTTTTGGGAGTAGTAAATTATTATCGCAGTTTTATACCGAACGCATCAAATTTGTTAAGTCCACTACACGAGCTACTGCGCGCGGGTGCCGAGTGGGAGTGGGGGCCGCGGCAGAGGGCCGCCTTCGAGGCGGTTAAAAGGGAACTGGGTTCCGAGCGCGTGCTGGCGCACTTCGACCCCGAGGCGCAGCTGGTGCTTAGCGTCGACGCCGGGCCTGGCGGGCTCGGCGCGCTGCTGGCGATGCGCGAACCAGGTTCCCACAACGAGCGCCCGCTCGCATTCGCTTCCCGCTCGCTAAACGCTAGCGAGCGGAACTACAGTCAGATACAGAAGGAAGCCACCGCCATCATATTTGGGGTAAAAAGATTCCATCAGTATCTATACGGGAGACAGGAACCGTTCATTCTAAAAACCGATCACAGGCCATTGTTATCTATTTTTGGCAAAAAGAATGGCATATCTGTAATGACAGCTTCGCGCCTTCAGCGCTATGCTATCATTTTGTCTGCGTACAACTACGAGGTGCAGTACGTAAGCAGCGCGAATAATCTTGTAGCTGATTATTTCTCACGGGCCCCGATTCCTAATTCAGAAAATAAAGGTGAAGATGATTTGTCATTTTTAAAATATTTGGATGCAAATATAGCTCCCGTGACGCTTAATAAGATTAGGGAAGCTACCGAGCTTGACTCAATTTTAAAGAAAGTCGTGAATTATATGCGACAAGGGTGGCCTAAAAAAATAAACTGCCCATCTGTTCGGCCCTATTTCCAATGCAAAACAGATTTGGAAATGGATAATGGATGTATTTTTCGCGGTCACCGGGTAGTCGTTCCAACTGTATATCGTAGTCAGTTATTACAAGACTTACATTCAGGGCATTTAGGCATAGTGAAGACTAAGAGTATTGCACGTAGTAAGATGTGGTGGCCTAAGATCGACGCCGACATCGAACGATGGATAGGGTCATGCGCCGCCTGCGTGGCGGTGCGCCCCGCGCCCCCGCGCGCCGCGCCCGCACCCTGGCCACAGCCGCCCGCCGTGTGGCATCGGATACATATCGACTATATGTCTATACATCAGAAGGTTTATTTAGTGGTTATCGACGCTTATAGTAAGTGGCTAGAATGTTTATACATGAATAACGGTACCACAACTCGGGCACTAATTGGTAAACTGAAGGAATTATTTTCTAGGTACGGTTTACCACATTTGATTGTATCAGACAATGACGTTAAAATCAATTCGGCTGAATTCATTGAGTTCTGTGAAATGAACGGCATCCGTTATGTTACATCTCCTGTGTATCACCCGGCGAGTAATGGGCAAGCCGAAAATTCTGTTAGAACATGCAAAAAAATGTTAAAATGTATACTACAAGAAATTCAGTCTCAAAATGATGTTAATGATAAATTATTAGGGCTTCTATTTGAATACCGTAATAGCTCGCATTGTTCTACAGGTCAAACTCCCGCTAGTCTCATGATGGGTCGCGACTTACGATCAAGGTTAGATCTACTGTTGCCTACTGTTAATAGGGTTCATGGCGGCACTGATATTCGAGATCGTAGCGGAAATTTCAACATTGGTGACAAAGTATGGCTACGATGGTTTGCTGCTAATAAGGAGAGATGGACATTAGGCATAATACGTAGTAAACTTGGAAGCCGAATGTTCAAGATATTTGTAGACAATTATAATATAGAATGTCGACGGCATGTTGACCAAATGTTGAAGTATAGGGGGGCCGGTTTGGATGAAGCCAATGTAAGCGAGGAGGGTGAGGGTGATGACGAGGGCTCGTGGCCGCCGCCGTCACCACCGCCACCGCCACCGCAACCGCCAACGCCGGCCGCGGCGGGCAGTGAGCCTCGTGATGAGTCAAGCGACGATCCGCGGGACGGACCTCTCGTGCCGCGCGATGAGTCGCGGCCCGTGCCGCGGGACGAGCACGATACGGGGCTGGCGGAGGACGACGCGGGGGGCTCGCCTTCCGCCGCCGGCAGCGCGGAGGATCCGTCACCGCCACCGCTGCCGTTTACTAGTAAACCTATCTTAAGGCCTAGGGTTAAGAATATAGATTATAAGGTATAATAATTTGGTATTTGTTTTTGTTATGGTATTTGTCGTTCTTGTCATCAGGTCTGAAAATTAACGGTGAAGGAGTGATGTGTACTATGGCGGCGCGCCTGCGCGCAGCGCCAGTAATAAACGAGTTTCAGTTCGAGTTGGTTGTTTCACTGCTTAATCCGCGAACACCTCAATTTCTCTATGTAAGTAAGTTTATCGTTGTCTAGTACCCATAGTACAAGCCTAGAGCTTAGTTTGGGACGAGGTCAATTTGTGTGACATTGTCTTGAGTGATATTTAAATTCTGGTCTGACACCACTATATTTACTAACCATTTAGAGGTCCGGTGCATCCCAAACTCCGTCAGGTCTCTTGCCATCATTTCTAGAGATGCCCATTGGCTGTAAAAGGCCCGGCACGTTAATTGAGGCAAGAGACCGACGGATTATATTATCATTTAGTGCGGTGTGCATGGCTTGCGAAGCGACTTGAACTTCTCTGACAAAAAAAAGGCAATTTTCAACTTGTATTTAATCTGTGGTTCAATACTGTACTAATCAAAACCAGCAGCCTAAAAATAAAGTAACGCATCAAAATCTCGTGGTAAATTGAAGCGACACGCGTAAAACTCCTAAAGAAATTATTTATAAACATGTCGAGTAATAACGTGTTAGGAAACTGATTCAGTCAGCAATATAATCTACTAGTGAAACACTCGTATCTCACTTGAAGACGAAATTGTTGAAGCAACCTTAACTCCTACGCAAAATGTTTGAGTTTGAGTTGATGTAATAGGGGCTTAGGTGGTTTTGGAAGTAGGTAAAGACTTGTCAAGCCGTGTTACGAATGAAATTGTGCCACCTACGCCACAGAATAACACATACATAATGCATTGCGTAGGGTTTGTTATGGAAGCATGGGAGCGTGTGCTGGGGTAAGGGATTGAATACCTTTGCCACTGTAGGAACGAAACTGTTTGTGAACTTGTCAATTCTGTACCTACTATAAAACGAGCAATATTTGTATATACAAGGTTTCAGAGACAAGGGTCTTTAAAAGTATGTATCGATTTTACTTCTCAAATGCTACTACTTTTGTCTACGACTACGTAACATTGTATAAATACCGGGTGATTTTGCGGTCATGATCCGGAATGGCCAAAAGTGAATAAGATGATCATTCTGAACTACCTTTCTGGCATTGTTTATTGCAGATTAACCTTACACAACTCCTCACTTCACTCGTGTTAAATGCCGTCATTTAACTGAACTAATTAATCCCGTGTTTTCGCGAAAATTCTGGATTTGATTTAGATACGCAAATTCGAATTTTATTCACCAACCAACTTCATTTGGATGGTCATCCCTAGGGTGCAGTACTCTCGAAAAATTCGACTCATTTTTTTTTCATTTAGCCTATTCTGGTTCTGCAGTACGTAGGTAAGAATGGTAAATGTGTGGACATTTCTTTGGATTTACCCTTAACACTAAATCATCCAAGAGTAAATGAGGCCGTGACATGTTTACTGTGTTTACTAGTTACAAAACCAACGCTCTCAATCGTTTTCCTTACAAGTCGGTAACAGATGCGTTTCCCATCGCCATTTGTCTCAGTAATTTATAGCCCCACCAAGCCCGCACCCGGATGATTATGCGAAATACCCGACAATTGCAAATGGAAAAACGGAATCGCAATCTATTTGGGCTTATAGCTTGTCCGGATCCCATTTACTTAACACGTTTTCCTTTCGCAGTTTTTCCGGACGGGTTTTTTTAATCTCCATTTGGGAAACTATGTGTACTTAGGTGTAAGTGTGTGTGGATAGGTGATTTATTTGACGCGGAGGAATGGTGTGGATGAATTAAGATGTTTATTTAACTAAAAGGATAATTAGAACTCTAAAATGTACTTCGTCGCATAGATGATTTTAGTTTTAATTCAAAAGGTGGGGGAGGCCTTTACCCAGCATTTAGTCCCAATGGGATCGTAAAAAACCGGGCAAGAGCATAACCATGCTCAGTGTAGGGTTCCGACGCCGTTAATACAAGCACATAAAACTATCTCGAAAACATCAGGTATGAATAAAATGAAAGTTAAGTCTGCCGTAATAACAAAGAAGGCAGCTAACTACAATGTAGAAGTCGAAGCATTATATACTCTATTGGTAAGTACGTTAGATTTAAAATTCATTTACTTTAACTAGTCAGTTAGCCGCCTTCTTTGGAAATCACGGCAGAAGTAGTTACTGATGATTTTTAGTAGATATCAAAGTGACTAGTGGGACCGATTATTTTTTTTGTCAACCCACTTGCAATATGTTTATTAACATGTTTAATTTAATATAACACACTTGTTACCCTTAACCAGTTCGGTAAAGGTCGTTTTATACTCCGATCATTATATTTTTATGTCCAATACATCAATAAAGTATTTAATAATTAGTAACCGGCAAACTAAAGTTGTCACGCGCGCTTACAGTGCATGAAAGGCCGAGTATGTATTAAGAGTTATGTATTTTACCTTTTAACAATATTATTGAAGTGGTTTGGTTTCCTTTTTAATATTTTCATACATTTTACGTATTAACGTGCATTTTACAATATAAGGAAATAATGTTTCAAAGATAATCCAGAAAAAAACATGGTTTCAGCTGAAAATAGCGTTCGATGAAATGAAATTAGATTAAATGATACTATCGATTAAGTGAAATTCGATAAAATTGGGGGTAAAATAGGTTACCTATCTAAAACACTAAAAACCTTTGCCAGCAGTTTAATTTACAATAATATTCATTGGTCCGAAAGTATTTTTTCTCTGAAACCGTTTAACTTTCCTGAATTGTTATAAAATAAACCTAACCTAACCTACACGTTCTGTAAGTATACATCTCATTATACATTTTGAAAGTTATTGGGTTCAGAATAAAATTAAAATTATGGGAAATGAAAATTATGGCAAATGAAACAGCTGACAAACGTTTTTAGTGTTTGCGATAGGATACCGGTAAAATAAGGTGTAACATGTCTTGTAAGTGCATGAGTGACTGATGTTTTATAATCCACAGCTACCGTTGTAAAAGTTAACGTTATCGGTGTTAGGTTAGGTTAGGTAATCTTTATAAAGCATCAACCTATAATAAACAATACATCTGCGAACCTGCGCCCAACTTTGCTTCTCAATAAGGCCCAAGTAATCCTAAAAAACTTCAACTGAAATTTCGACTATAAATAAAGTCACTTTCAATTCCCCTATAGTTCAACAACCACCATCTGTAATAAGTAATCCAGATAGCGCAGCTGGGCTGAACGATTCTGAGTCGTATTACCTTCAAAATGGGATGTTAGATGGTTGTAGATCAGGTTTGTCGGCTGGCTAGGGTTGTCTCCGCCCGAATAGGAGTAAATCTTCGTTTTTGCCAACCCACCATCTGTTAGGAGCAAGTTTGTGGCTTTTGCAAACTCGATGTATTTTTACTCAGATCCCCTTCTCTTGTGAGATGAGATTTGTAGCTCCTAGAAACGCTTTGTTGCAGTAGATTGCAGGCGAGCTTACTTCTCGTATAGTCTAGGAGTTTAATTATTGTCGTATAGAAACCTCAGGCAGCCGGTGAGCCCTTAGTTTTATTTGTTTTGTGTAGGAATGTGAGCAAAGAATAGCAAACTCTTGCAGAATACAGCTAAATGAACGGAATTAACTAACCTAACGTCATAGTTATTGTATTGTTTTGTATAAATCTTATGTTTACTCACTAGCATAGCTTGCGAAACATTTGGAGTTTTAGGATTGCAGTCTTGAGAAATCGAATGTCTATGTGTCTCAAATCCCACTTACCATCAGCTGTGTGCTCGTGTGCCTTCTCTTTGCCATAAAAAATAGAGGAATTAGTTATATTCCTGACTATCTCCACCTGTGAATCCATCTTTATATTGAGTTAATTTTAGTTGTGACCCGAAATTAATTAAAGAGGCCATATACGAAATATTGTCGATTTCGCTAATTTACGTGATTTTGAGTTGAAATACTTTATTTCTACAAATTTAAATGGGCAACACGAAAGATAATTTCCATTTTCAACGAATGTATGAGCTACTTTTCTGTTTTTATTTTTAATTAATCGACCTGAAATCGGCGACTGTTTTGTGAATTATGCTGAAAAAGGTTTAGAATATCGCAAATTCACGAATCGTTTTGACGTCTAAAAGGTATGAAATATTACAATTTATTGCTGTAAATATCGTCTGAAATATTGTTGAATCACTTTTTACAGCCTCTTAGCAATCTCCCAATCATCTATAGACTTTTATTTTGCAAATATTTGGATATGCAGCCTTGGCCTTGGGGGTTGAGCACCCCACGGTGTTCTTTGTAACTTATAAATAAAGTATTATTTTTTTCAATTTAAAAAATAAACTATAACGTGAAATATAAAAAGCGTTTGAACATGTGCAAATCATTAGTAGATAATAGTATCGTTTCGAAGTAGCTATTTACGTGTGAAAAATTAAGCTAGAAAAAGTCGGGTTTTAAAATAAAATGACTGTTTTTTTCATGAAATTTCCCTTAACTTCAATAACATGTAAATATTTGTTTCAAAACATATACAACTTAATATCATAAAAGATGTTGTAAAAGCACCTTTTTAAGGTTGACTTTTCCATGAAAAACGCATGGGTCACAATTTAGTAAGTAATTTTAACATGTTTAAATTAATATTAAAGTGACAAGAATCATAATCATATTTATACTAATATATAAAGCTGAAAAATTTGTTTGTTTGCTTGAACGAGCTAATCTCAGGACCTACTGAACTGATTTAGATGAAATTTAGTTCTGAGATAACTAAGGTCCCGGGAAAGGACAAGGATACCTTATTCCGGAAAATTGAACAGTTCCCGAGGGATAGCGATAAACGAGGTATTTGACATAATATAGACGACACTATCAAATTGTGATTTAATAGTGTCGTCTACATACACATAGGGGGAGGAGCGGGAAACTAATTAATTCTACGTGTACCCGTAATTATAGACAAGAAATTACCTATTTAAGCAAAAGTAATGACCGAAGAAACGAATTTTATACTAGGCGTTGCCTGTGATAGGAGGAATAAATTGAGGGATCGTTTCTACTATATAAACGTAGCAACATTTGTTCTACAACTTTTACAAAATATGTAATTTATTATTTGGGTTTTTTTTAAACAAACTAATTAGCATTTTCATTGGATGGAGTACATTACTCCATCCAATAGTCTAGTTGACATCTACTGTCAGCCTACAAACTTCGTAGTTTTCGCAATACATTGCTTGCTTGGAAAATCTAAATTCATTAATATTTAGTAAACAACAAGTTATTTTCAAAAGTTGTAAAATAAATGTTGTTACGTTTGTGGTGTGGAAAACATATCCCTAAATTTATTGCTCCTATTAAAGGCAACACCCGGTATAACTTTTGACATTACTATTACCCAAGCAATTACTTTTCTTGTCTATAAGTTTGTTAGTCGCGGGCGTCTTCTAGTTTCTCTATACACCGTGTTTTTTTTGATTTACGATAACTTTAAGGGCACGTTCTTCAAGTCAAATTAAGCTAATTTCCCGAAGACAGACACATGATAACTCGTACGGTTATAAAGATATTCAATTATTAAAATTAAACAGTTAATCACGTTAAACTAATGTAAAAGGCTCTTAATTTATACCTAACAATTTTCTTTTAATTACCTATTATGAGTAAAGAGTTTTCAATTGTTAGGTCGTGCACCTGTCAAGTGTTATCTTTACTTGTGTGTGTGTATGTCACGCTGACTTGACGTATTTGACACTAACTATGAGTTAACTCTAAAGACCCTTTTAGAATGATTGAAGACACAACATTTAATTACTTTGTTCTAAACATTTTTTTTTTTTTTGCAATATTTTAAAATCTAATGTACCACGTAGTTTCTATACGTGTACCTAACAATATGCCGAAGTTATCGTAAATCAAAAAAAACACGGTGTATAAGTAAGTTTATCGTTGTCTAGTACCCATAGTACAAGCCTAGAGCTTATTTAGGGACTAGGTCAATTTGTGTGATTTGTACTTATTATTTATTTTATTTATTATAAAATTGTTGACGATCATAGATGTATTTTGGCAAAGAGATGGATAGTCTGGAATAGGTTATAGGGTACTTTTTACACCGAAAAATTTGGTTTCTTCTGAGGGAATAGGGATAATTGACATCCACGTGGACGGAGTCCCGGGAAATATATCTAATTGTGATTTAATAGTGTCATCTACATACATATACATAGGGGGAGTAGCTGAAAACGAATTCCTCGCGTATGAAGTCGCGGGCGTCTTCTAGTCACTACATCGACGGCTGGCTATTACCTCTGGAACGTCCTGACGTCATCCTAAATGTCAATTAAGGGAATGTAGCAAATGCCCTTGTCCGGACACTTTCGTCTATCTCGATGCGATAAAGGAAATCGCGACTTGAATATTTCGTAACGTGTGCAAAAGATCTTTGGGAATAAGTTCTGGACATCAGAGCCAATAGGTCGGATGTGCATTTTTGATACTTTACTGCAGGACGAGCAAAAGTAACTTTAAAGCTTTTAACACTGACTTACAGTATTAAAATTAAGAAAAATAGTAATTAATAGAGAAAGAATTGCAAGTATTTTCTGCCGTACAAGTTCATTCTTACGCTATCAAAAACAATGTAATTCAAATTATATTATCTAAAGGGTGTTACATCCGACCTTAAATTATTAAGGCATAATGCTATGCTGTGGTCGGATATTAACATCCGATATTTTGTTGTAAGAAATTTTCTTATCACGCAATTATTACAGGACTTATGTTCAAATCAGACTTTATGGCTCGAACTTATGAAAACATCAGACATTTTGGTCCGGAGATATTTGACCACTACACATACAAAATTAAATTTCGGCAATCGTCGGGCGTATGTTTGCTTTCTGTCTCTCTCCATTACCCAATAAAAATTACATACATAAAGTCACGCCTTTATTCCCAGAGTGGGGTAGGCAGAGCTACAGAATTATAAAGCAACTCTAAAAAACTTGTTGATAATTCTGTAACCACATTTTGCACAATCAGGCTAAGATGTTTACCAGTGTATTAGTGACAGGTTGCAAGCCCATCGCCTAACAGTACTACAAGCCCTTATTCCCTTAGTCGCCTCTTACGACATCCACGGGAAGACATGGAGTGGCACTATTCTAACCCGGCAACCACACGGTAATAAAAAATATTAATAGTAATATACAAATAATAGTTTTACATCTGAATCCGTAAACTTTTTAAGATATTTTAAAAGGCGTATAAACTCATATTACGTTAGGTTAGGTTTGTTTTATAACGATCCTGAAAAGTATACGGTTTAAGATAATAACCATAATATATTATGACCATTATAATATATTTCAAACTAAATATATTACGATACGAAACCAAAAAAAATAATAATGTTAGTCTTCATTTGTCAAGAAAGATATGCAAGTTTAGTTTTGTACCAAAAAGATAAACAATATTATAACGCCGTGTGCCGTGCGAAATTAGAGAGAAGGCTAAATCTATTCAAATTTTATACATTTCAATTTATACAAAATTATACATTTAAATTTGGGGCCGCTATGTAGGGTAAACAGATATTGAATCCGGCCATGGGTTCCTTGAAGAATTAATTAGCACCAATTAACACATTATTAAATTTAGTTTTGGATATCGTTTACAAAGTTATAACCAACTAATAGGTAGGCACAGTGCTTGTATTTGCTTAATGTCTCAGCAAGCTTCGTTTTTCTATAAAACACGAGTGACAAATATACTGTCTGATGCGAGTCCGAGTGAGACGGTGACAGCTTGCCGAGGGGCATTAAGAAAATTGAAGCACTGTACAGGGGGCTCCATACTACAGGTTAAAACCGTATTGCTTTTGACATGCTATCGTATTGTTTTTAACTCGGCCGCCATTATTGTCCAGTAAATAAGTACAATCGTAACGTTGACAATGCCATAACATCGTAAAGGTAATATACATAAACAATTATCAAGCGACAATTCAACACCGATTGACCCAGTCCTAAACTAAGCTCTAGGCTTGTACTATAGGTACCAAACAAGGGTATACATGCATACACAACATCACGCCTTCATTCCCAGAGTGGGGTAGGCAGAGATACACAGAATACCAACAACTCTAAAGACTTACTGATATTTCTTTAACCACATTTTGCACTAACAGGCTAATTCTAAACCGGCAACCACACGGGGAATTAATACTAATATAAAGAAATAAATACATAGAAAGCATCCAAGACTCAAAACAAACACTCACGCTCATCACACAAATATTTGCCCATACCGGGAATTGAACCTGGGACCGCTAGCTTTGTAGGCAGGGTCATCACTAACTAGGCTAACGAGTCGTCTAAATGGTCATACTAGTAATATGGTTTTACCGAGTAGTATAGAACCAAAGCCCCTGGTTGTTGTATACTCGTATACGACATAAGATTTTGTCGCAAAAGTTTGTATTCAATACAATACAATACAATACAAATACTCTTTATTGAACACCAGAAATAGAAATCTTAATGATCATATCAATGTGTAACCTGACTAAGAAAGCAAGATAAATATACTTTTTCCGATCAAAAACAATGACTTATCGTATGTTTATTCACTGCATGTACTTGGGCGTTTTCCAAAAAAAGTGTACATTGTTAAAGACAAAATTAACGTTTAACGTATGTAAATATATGGCTAATTTTCGTGACGAAATGGAAAAAGTTGAATTTTTTAATTTATATTCCTTGTTATCTAGTTAAATAAAAAAAGAAACTGAGTGGCTAACTGATCGATCAACGCACAGCCGAAACCGTTGGACCTAGAGACTTGAAATTAGGAGGGAATATTCCTTGGATACCCTCAAGGTGCACTAAGAAGGGATATTTAGGGGTGGTAGTGGGAAACTAATTCTACGCGTTCGTCCGTTTTTATTTTAGGGTTCCGAACCTCGAAAGGAAAAAACCGAACCCTTATAGGATCACTTTGTTGTCCGCCGTCCGTCCGTCTGTCTGAGTGTCCAGATCCTGTTTCTTAGGAGAGCGTGGAGGTATCAAGCTGGAATTTATTTCAAATACTCAAGTCTATTGTCCCTTGAAGCTGTGAAAAAATCAAACTTCTAAGACAACGCAATCAAAAGATACAGCCGTTTATGCCGCAAATTTCCGCAAATTTTCGACACTCGCAAGGGAATCAAAACCTACAGGGTACTTCCCATGAACCCAGAATCTTGAAATTTGGTACGAAGCAACGTCTTATAGCACAGATAAAGGAGAAATTTCGAAAACCGTAAATTTTTAGTAACATCACAATAAAAATAATTGAGATTGCAAACTTTTATGCAGTTGGTAAACTAATAGC
The DNA here is from genome assembly GCA_949316455.1 of Acleris holmiana. Lineage (NCBI taxonomy): Eukaryota > Metazoa > Arthropoda > Insecta > Lepidoptera > Tortricidae > Acleris > Acleris holmiana. Next base: position 5,538,707 of record OX438785.1, read on the forward strand.
GACCTATGTATGTCGATGTATGGAGACAACAGGTTTTCAACGGTAAAGTCAAGATCGTTGCTCAATACAATTTTACATTGTTATAAGTTTGTACGGAACCCTCGGTGTGCGAGTCAGACTCGCACTTGACTGGTTTTTTTATGCTATCCGTGCGAAGCCGGTGCGGGTATAAAAGTAACATGAATTCAAACATAGTAAGATAGAGATAATAGACTGGGAAGTTGCAGCAACCAAGTCTAAGTGATTTAATAAAAGGGCTTAAGTCAAAACTAGACATTTTAAATTTATATCTTAAGCACTAATAGTTATAGGAATGGGTATGGAACGGGTTTATTTTACGGTTGATCAACTGTCAAATTTAATTTTCGTTAGCGTAGCTAGGCGCGTTCTGAATTGTCTTGCTAAGACAAATACGGCGGTATCTCAGACAAAACTCCTGTTGCAAGTGCAACCTTATTACTAACGGAAAAGGATGGATCTACTTTGGCAATTGAATATGACATACTGCCTTTTAGCCAAAAGAATATGTCGGCAGAATAGCAACGTGGGGATTGCAGATCAGATGTTTGTGCCACGTTAGACCACGTCCCGCCACGTTCAGCGCCGAATCACGTTCCATGGTTAGGGCTTGCACCGCAAAGTTCCGACCAGGGCTCAGAACCGGTTTACAAAATACCGGTTAATACCGGTTTACTTCAGTTTTGCTCCAAACTTTTCAGGGATCGCGAAAGTTTCGAGAACTTTATTTTAACCTTAATTAACCGGTTTAATCCACGAGCGGCAAGTCGAGAAACCAAAAGTTTTTTACTGAATAAAAACACTAAGCAGCGCTTGTTTAGGGTGCGTGACGTGCGTCTGGATAAACCGGTTTTTTAGCTCGATACCGGTTAATTTGTAAAGAACTTGATAAAAAGGTTTCTCCAAAACCTGTTATTTAAAATTTAACCGGTATCCGACCCCTGGTTCCAACGCCGGACAAAGTTACCCTTTGAACGCCAACGACGCCTAAAGTAGTCATGAGCTGTCGTGCCTACAAGGCCACCGACACTTGTACATAGTTGTCACAGGTAAAGTTTAAAAGAGACTTTATTCCGTTTAGATTAAATTAAATTTTGCATAGCTTTAAATACATGTTTGGCGAGTGAGTGACGCATTCGTATTTAACGTTGAAAAGTAAAAAGGTTATACGGTGGTTTTTTAAACGAAACATTTTAAAAATAAACAAATTAAATAAAAACACCTAGATATAATATGCCCTTTATTAACCGACTTCAAAAGAGAGGTTCCTTAATTCGTCGGGTTTTTTACGTATGCTCCCCGATTACTCGAAGACAGCTGGACCAACTTTGATAGGTAATACTTTATAGTTGGTCCTAAAGTTACCACGTTAGGATCTCAGGATGGAATCGAGGGAACTCCTCAAATATTAAAATAGCAATTAAAGTATTTTCAGTAACTAACATTTGCATTCAAAAGTATCATTTGGTGAAGTGGCACTGGTGATGAAGATTGGCCTTCTCAATGGTTTAAAAAATAAACTGATACTGTTTTCGCTTCGGGGTTTAATAAGCATTCAAAAGGTGGGTAAAATATTTCATTTTCCGCATTTGTATTTAATACCTAAAATTGACGTGGAAATTTTATCCCGTATGGATATCAAAATTAATCGCAATCCCACTTTTTGATAAACAAGTAGGTAAGAAAAAGTGGAAAATAAATGAACAAATAGTACATTCAAAAACTAATTACGAGCGAAGTTAAATCATGAATTGTTTTACACAATCGTACATTTTCGTTGTTACTTCATATCTACGCGTAGAATTACTTCCCACTTCTTTCCTTCCTTAGTGCAACCCTAGGACCCCGAGGAATACCCCCTCCAATTAATTCACGAGTTTTTTATATGAAGTTTTTATGGAGTCCACCATTTAAGATTATTCCGGAAAAACCCGGAACGTGGCAACCCTACGGTAATACCGTCGATCGGTGATGCCATCGAAACGTTGCGCCGAAACTCGCAGCTTTGTTTGCGGAATGCGGTACAGAACGGGGCTAATTAGGTTAGGAGTTTGGGATATTCCTTTATAGTCGAAGTAGTAGGTAAGTGATCACTTCTCTTAGTCAAATATAGTGATATACAGGGTATCCACGAAGTCCCGCCTCACTACAGATGTAGTGCATAATTGTTTGTCATCGTATTTTCTCGGAAACGCTCGTATTTACATACATACATAACATCACGCCTTCATTCCCAGAGTAGGGTAGGCAGAGCTACAGAAATACCAACAATTCTAAAAAGACTTGTTATGTTGCTCGTATTTGTTATGCAAATTCATTCAAACGGAGTACTTTTTTTACTGCGACCGACTGAAATAGCAAGACACGTTCATACGTTTCCGTGAAAATACGATGGAAAACAATTATGCAATACAACCTAAACCTACCTTATATTTATGACACTATATCAGTCAGTCGGATCACGAGACTTGCCCCGCAAAATGGTTGTTATTAGTTTAAAACCTATGTTTACTTGTTCATGTTTCCCAAAACGGATGGATCGATTCGGACGGAATTGTTTCACAATATTATAAATGTTTAAAAATAAGTCGGTCAAGGGCATGAGGACAGATTCTCATAAGGACAGATTTTCAAAAGGACAAAGTACAGTTAAGCTGAAAAAGAAATGTATTTAATTGCCTTCTTACTTTAAAAGCTATTATAGGTTAGGTTAGTTTTACAGCAGGCCTGGAGAGCCAAACCACCTAGAAAAGCGGGTTTGCCATACTTGTAGTTGTAACGCGTATAGTCACACACTATACGGCGACGCTTCACGACGACAGCTATATATACACTCAGAGACAACGTGCATCTACACACACAAGTATGGCCCACCCGCAAACGCGAGAAAACACACTTTTTCCACTAGGATCTTCTATTTAACTCCCCCAGGGGATCGAAAAGCAATTGCTATTCCACTACGATCCTCTATACAAGGGTATCAAACAGTGCTAAAACTATTACTGCCACATGGACCCCCTTTTAGTAAAATGATCATGTCTGACCCACCTTTTCCTACTTAACCTTTTCAACGCTATGTCAAATACAAAAGATATCACTCACACCCCCCTGACAGCTTAAAACTGGAGCTAATGTCAAGCTTGCCTCATAGATACTGAGGTCTATTTTGCGCTGTCAACCATGGTCCATGACGGAAAGATTTGTCAATGACGTTGAACCAGTGGTGCGGACATATCCGTCGATAGAGTTGAAAAGTTTAACATCAGGCCAAAATACGTAGGTACATAGGTTTAGGTTATGTCAGTTTTGCAGCAGGCCCGGAGGGCCAAACCACCCAGAAATAGTAGGCCCGCGGCAGCAGAGCTCTGTCGACACTTAATAATTTGAAATTAGACAGTGTCGATGGAGCTCCGCTACTGCGGAGCTCCTATTTCTGGGTGGTTTAGTCCTCCGGACCTGTTGCAAGACAAACTTAACCTAAACCTAACTACGTATTTCTATTATAGATGTGATTAGGTTATCATTTCCGTAGGGGCTTTTAAATGAATAACGAGTGCATGAGAATCCCCTGGCGGGTCGTAGTGGAATAGAAAGTGCTTTACGATTCCCTGGGGAAACAATAGGGGATCCTATTGAAAGGAGTTAGTCAGTCGGACAACGTTGTCAAACCACGCAGACGAAGGAGCCTTTGCGTACCTAGAGGGTTGAAAGTCAGAATAAAACAAACCAAAAAACAATTTTATAGTCTGTGTTGTTTATAGAGTTTATCACACATTTCACATTCACTAGTTACAATGAAATGCTTGGCCAATAGATCTTCGAGGGGGGCATAAAGGGGGTACCTGTACACGTGTATCTCATTAGTAGTTGGTTTAAAAATACCTCTTCCGTAAATCACAATCAGCTGCAAAGCAAAGGCCTGGAATAAAAAAATAGTACTGTAAAAATAATTGCCTTAATCCATTAAATGCTCTATGTAATGTTGCGTAGTAAAACTGATCGTCGTTTTGTACAGTCGCCCTTATAAGTAGAACCCGTAATCGGAGGTGCCATTATTTACGATTTTCATATCGATACTCTTAGCTTTTCTTTACAATTACTTTCATATACATTTTTTTAGACAAAAAGGTAACATTAATTTTATTTTGTATTTCATGATAATCAATGTCATCAGAAGCAGAATCCGCTATTAGTACCTACAATAAAAACACTAAAGTTGCTATTTCACAATTGTTCAAAGTTACAATTTAACTTTCTTAAATGTTTCAAGGGTCAGGCCAGTGCATGAAATAGACAAATTAAACACGATTATTTTTGTCTTAGACTATTATTATGGTAGAGAAAAAGTATCGACATAGCTATATTCAACATTATTGTAACCCATGCCTAAGAAGGTAATTGTCCGTGGTCCACCTAATTAGTTCACCTCTGTGGATTGCGGAGACTAAACTGGTTAAAACATATAGGTTTTAGTTCTTCAGGGGGCCCGAAGGGCCAAAATACCTCAGAAATAGTTGCTCCTTCGACTCAGTTAAGGTGTGCTAAAATGACGAGGTGAACTAATTAGGTGGACCACGGACAATGACCGGCCTAAGAACGTCCGGCCATCAAATTGCACCTCCGGTAACGGGGTCTACCTATAAGTAGCTGCACACTTTTGTACCTTGTCGCTTTAACCGCTTTAGACAGATTAGTGCAGCAGTTTAAACATGAGATACTGTGATAAAGCACTAAAGTATGCAGCTACTTAAAACCGACCGCACCTACTAACCCATGGTGTAAAGAGTACCAATGCAAAGTAAAAACCAAGGTATTTGAATCTAATGGGTCTTGCTATCGAGCGTGCCCTTTCTGTTAAGTTTTCGGGACAAGAGCGTCCCCACTGAGAACATTCGCACGTAATAAATATTCGAGTGGAATCTGAGACCCACAGACATTTTAATTCTCAAGACTTTAATCGTAAGACCTCAAATGCGATGGCAACCCTGAGGACTAAGATGGAATGCATCTATGCTAGTTATAGTAATTTCACCGGTTGTCTTATCCCCACACCGGAACACAACAATGCGAACACTGTTGCTTGGCAGGTGGTTAATGGATAAGATGGTGGTAGCGATCCGGACGGACCCTACACAGGATGCTACCACCACTAAATACTACTTGTACTCCCAAGACAGACGCATACTAAAATGGCCCGTACTCATAAATACTCATGGCGCTAGTCTTTGGCACGAGTATTTTTGTGGACGCGTACTTGGAAGACTCAGTACGCATTTTGCCTAGTACGTCTCACCTCTAGTGTGGACGTTGAGCCAAGCGTTACTATGGTCCACACCACTAGAATATTCGACGCCGAATGCTCATTACACGCAAATGCTCTCAGTGGGGACGCTCAGTTATGACGCTGGTAGACTTTAACACATCCGCTAGAGTGCAAAATGCTTTAAATTTACTACTAGCGTAAGTGTACGCTTGTAAAAGTTAAGGCTAAGCAAAGCCCGGTAAAAAACAAATTAATAGTCACCCCGTACAACAATACGTATGAAGTAAGGCCCCCAGTGTAATTCAGATACAAGATATACCGGCAAACCATCTGAAACAGAAGTCATAATATTAATTGGCACCCGTGTAGGGAGTTGGTCCCGGACAGTCCAGAACGGAATACGAATACTTGGCGATTTTTGCCTATATCGCACTAAGCCTACATCTCAAAATGTCCATTTCATTTTACCTTCGTCATAGCAAAGTCAACGGAGCTCCGCACGGCGGGGCTCCTATTCTCAATTTGCCCTTCGGAGATTTGGAGTCAACTAACGAACATAATCTACCCAGTAACGCAAACAAAGTGGTAATTTTACGTCTCAGACATTTTGAGATGTAAGTTCATTGCGGGTAGGTCCAATTTGTCCTTTGAAACATGACTTCATTAAACAAAATAACACATTTTTTCCCCCGCTTTTTCCATAGTTATACTAGCTTTTCACCCGAATTTCATGCCATAGAACAAAATAGGAATCATAGACTCCCAAAATATTACATGAGAAGCTTGGCAAGTGCCACAATCAATGTTATTTTTTTTGTAGAGGCCAGTATGATAAAATAATCGTAAAGAGGTTTTATTTACCTTGTCCTAATAGAACAAAATGTGAAATGAAGGTATTGCATGTTCCATAGTACAAAATAAAAAAAAAAACTTTTTCTGTCCGATGACGTCATGTTCCAGAACAAATGGGAACTACCCCTTATGCGATACGGGCGAAAAATCCAAGTAGTCATACTGCATTCTGGACTAATCTGAGACCAATGCTTTTTAATTGACGTAATCGTGCAAAGTCAATATGACTGGCAGGGCGTGTCGTCGAGGTTAGAAAACATTACAACTAACATGGAGATGAAATACAATTAAAACTTACACACAACACTAATACTACATAATTCTTAGGCTTTATCCGGCTGAACTCTCGATATAAAAGTATTTGTACAATAAAGGTTATCACCCTGGAACAAAGGAAGAAGTTATTTAAACTGATGATGTGATGAAGTAATAAAATAAGGGAGAAAAAAAATGTGATTCGCTGTAATTATGATTGATCCACAAAAAACATGATATTAAATTAGTTGACCAGTGTTAGGTTGGGGCAGCTAAAAAAGAGACCACTTCGCTACGCTATGCTCCCGCCTTAGTCTCCGATGTTAGGTTTTTTATATGCCAACAGATATATTGCTGCTTATAACATCCTTGCAAGCGTTATGTATTTATGTATAACAACAACTAGTCTTTACAATTTCTATGACAAGTTATATTATTACATTTCACAATATCAAGACGTTCAAAGTTGTTTTTTTTTATGAATTTTAAATATGACTTTAAAATCGTTTTTTTTTTTTAAGGAGGACACGAGCACTCAGGCCAACAAATCTGAATCCCATAGACAATCCAGATCATAGGGAATCTGAGACCCATAGATATTTGAATTCTCAAGACTAATCCTAAGACCTCAAATGCGTTGCCAACCCTGAGGACTAAGATGGAATGCCTCTATGCTTGTAATTTCACCGGTTGTCTTATCCCAACACCGGATCACAACAATGCGAACACTGTTGCTTGGCGGGTGGTTAATGGATAAGATGGTGGTAGCGATCCGGACGGACCCTGCACGGGGTCCTACCACCACTAAACTGTTAATTATAATTTATAATATTATAACTTTTAACATTATGACTAACACTGATTATGATGAGAAACACTATGGACTATACACAACGGAACGTTAACTCTTTGGAAGACAAATAGATCCCACAAGGTATCGTCTTGGCTCTTCTCAGACGTTTCCTGTCAAGTTCTTAAATAGTTTCATTCTGTATTAGTCACGGTTTGTTCATTAATTATTTTTGCGAGTCGTCCCTGTTTTCTCTGATATTCATTGTTCCTGGTTTTATTTTAGTCTTATTAGATTACTATTATAAGCGTATGAGAGCGAGTAAAAGAAACGTACAAACCCCAACGCCGCCGTTAAAAGAGGTATTGCACTGTAACGCATTTTCTCCTTGTTGCTTTGCGGCCCGAGTTGACGTCTCATTGTCCTCAGAAGTATTTACATGTGCAGTCTCTACTTTACCATCACTATCGTCTGTGTCTATTCTAAGATATCTCCTTTTTATTAAGTTGGTTTCGCTTCCTTCTCGCGTGTGTTTTTCGCCTTCACGTAATACAGCTCTGCGTACATTTTTTTCTTCATTTTGAGTAACATGAATATAAATGGCAATACAAGAAGCTGCTTGTTCAGGTGAATTACGGTTTTCCGCATTCTGATTATCATATCGATTTTTTTATTAAGAAACGCATCTAAAAAATAAATGAAAAGAAATCAGAGACGCTACATTTCGAAACAACATTACGACGAAATCGACATCGTAACAAAGCCAGAATAACGTTATTATAACGTTACGAATTGCGCGCTGTTGCCAGTTTGTACTTTTAATGCCCTGAATCAAAGAATCTTATCGCAGGCGACTCTAATGATCAGGGATCGGAATATACGATATTTACCTAAAGTTGTCAAAAACCCGGCATAAGTTAGGTAAATATGGAGGCGGCTTCTTAATTAAACTATACCTATTCCGGGATTCCGGGATTGCATAAAACGATATGAGAACGTAAAAATACACAAAAATGTTTAGCTTATAAATATAAATGACTATTTTTGTAACTACATAACAACACTCCGATATCAAGCGGGCAGTTTGGTGGCTCCTACCATTAGTGATGTGCGATGTCACTTTTTTATCGAGTTTTCAGATATGTATTTCTTATGAATATGTACCTTTATGTCCTAAAAAGTAATTAGGGGACTGCGAAGAGAAAGTTATCTAATTTATTAAGTAACAGTATTCCCGGATTTACAACAATAACCGAAATGGATAAGTTATTAAACGGAAAAGAATGAATTATAGACGGAGAATGAAACAAAAACCAGGGCCTCTATTCAGGTGCGTTAAAACGATATCGTGTTTGACACGTTTAGGAATCGTTTATTTCACAGTCGCCATTATTGTAAATGACATAAGAGTTATCAAAACGTTGACAATACGGAAACAGGTCAAAAACGATATCGTTATAACGCAGTTGAATAGAGGCCCAGGTCAAAACCTTTCCAGTACTTTAGAATCATGAAGTTTTTGCCAGCTACATCGGTAGAAGTAGAGCGGTCATTTGGTTGGTTAAGTAAAATGGTTTTTTTTTCAAGTAGAAGACGAAATCTTACACCTAGAAGTCTAGAACAGATTTTGTGTATATGTCATGAGAGTCATTTGAGTTATTTTTGACATTGAGTTTAATTGAAATATATGTATATCTGAAAATATAAAAAAAAGTTTTTTATTGAAATTGCTCATCACCTAGCCACCAAACTGCCCGCTTGATAACGGACTCTGTACATAACATAAGTTGTTAGTGTTGTTCAATACTTCCGCATGGAAAATAACTTCAATTAAATAAGTAATTCTTAAATATGCATTGTGAAGGCCTAGTTACTAAATTTGAAATCCCGGGATATTCGGTGGCCATCAGTGGTCTTCATTATCCGTTCCACTTCACCAAAGGGTACTTACGGGAGCAAATGTAAGAGCTACTACAAAAAAACCTAATCGCTATAGGACTCTGGTGTGCTATAATACTTGAAGAGGTCCCTCGATTTCTCCAAGATCTCATCATCAGATCTGACTTGATGACAATGGGACCAACTGGATAATAACAGACGTAAAAATATTTTAAGAGCTATCTATACCTCGCTCGATCTAATAAAGTATTATTTTAATTTCAGTTAATTTCTATGGGGAACCCGAAATAATATTCCAAGATAAAAAAAGATTAAAAGATGAAAGAAAAGAAAGATGATTGAAAGTGGTTTATTCAGTAAGTAGGCCGCACGGGCAATTTTACTCGGCAAAATTCTACCAGCGCTTCCCAAGAGGAGACGACTGCTGAGAAGAAATGCCGTAAGAAACTCAACAGTCAGTAATTTTTTGGTCTATTTTTTTTTGCAAATATAGTCTTTTTTAACACGTTGGTTGCCCACCATACTTCACCTAAAGTATTGCTTCCACACCCCATACAAATTTATCAATTCCGGTGATCCCAACGGTGATGCTCATGGCCAAACAAAGAAGCTTACGTGATCCCACCGGTGACGCTCATGGCCACACAGAGAAGCTTACGTGATCCCACCGGTGACGCTCATGGCCACACAGAGAAGCTTACGTGAACCCACCGGTGACGCTCATGGCCACACAGAGAAGCTTACGTGATCCCACCGGTGATGCTCATGGCCACACAGAGAAGCTTACGTGATCCCACCGGTGATGCTCATGGCCACACAGAGAAGCTTACGTGATCCCACCGGTGATGCTCATGGCCACTCGGAGAAGCTTACGTGATCCCACCGGTGATGCTCATGGCCACACAGAGAAGCTTACGTGATCCCACCGGTGATGCTCGTGGCCCCTCGAACAAGCTTACGTGATCCCACCGGTGATGCTCATGGCAGCCCATGGTGATCCATGGGCCCATGGTTTATTAAGGTGTCCATAGTTATTTTTGCCGTAACACAATAGTGGCGAAAATTGACAACAAAGAAAAATTGTCGGTAATTTCAAGGTTTTTCGAGAGTTCAACAATCATCCGGGTAAATGGAAAATCTTGGGAGTGTCATAAATAATACTAAAAAAATAAAGCATTGGTACTTACATGATAAAAAAAAAAACTATAATACTATCAAATTAAATTACGCATATACAATTAAAAATACTTCAAATGAACTTAGCAAAGAAATTTAAATCAAAAATCCTGTCGAAACCACTGTAAGTTTCGATCAGTAAATATGACAAAACTGACAGAGCAACTATCAAAATGGCTAGATGTTTTTTTTATTGCATCACTGTTTTTGGTACAAAAAAGTTTTCTTTCTTTTTATCATTCCGACCTCTCACGCAGATTAACGACGCGTGATAGCGCGAGCCGAGCGGCTCGGCTCGTGGTGCGCCGCGCAACCCGCCGTTTAGTCTGCGTTTCCTCCAGAGATGTGCGAGGTAGCTAAGCGGTGCGAGGCTGTGTAACGGTGTGAATGTTTCCACCAGAGATGTGCGATGTTATCAAGCGGTGTGAGGCTGTGTAACGAGGATGTGTAGCGGTGTGAATGTTTCCACCAGAGATGTGCGAGGTAGCTAAGTGGTGCGAGGCTGTGTAACGAGGATGTGTAACGGTGTAAATGTTTCCACTAGAGATGTGCGAGGTTGTTAAGCGGTGCGAGGCTGAGTAACGAGGATGTGTAACGGTGTTGATGTTTCCACCAGAGATGTGCGAGGTTGTTAAGCGGTGCGAGGCTGTGTAACGGTGTGAATGTTTCCACAAGAGATGTGCGAGGTTGTTAAGCGGTGCGAGGCTGTGTAACGAGGATGTGTAACGGTGTGAATGATTCCACCAGAGATGTACGAGGTTGTTAAGCGGTGCGAGGCTGTGTAACGAGGATGTGTAACGGTGTGAATGATTCCACCAGAGATGTGCGAGGTTGTTAAGCGGTGCGAGGCTGTGTAACGAGGATGTGTAACGGTGTGAATCCCACAAGAGATGTGCGAGGTTGTTAAGCGTTGCGAGGCTGTGTAACGAGGATGTGTAACGGTGTGAATGATTTCACCAGAGATGTGCGAGGTTGTTAAGCGGTGCGAGGCTGTGTAACGAGGATGTGTAACGGTGTGAATGATTCCACAAGAGATGTGCGAGGTTGTTAAGCGGTGCGAGGCTGTGTAACGAGGATGTGTAACGGTGTGAATGATTCCACCAGAGATGTACGAGGTTGTTAAGCGGTGCGGGCCTGTGTAATGAGGATGTGTAACGGTGTGAATGTTTCCACCAGAGAAGTGCGATGTTATCAAGCGGTGTGAGGCTGTGTAACGAGAATGTGTAGCGGTGTGAATGTTTCCACCAGAGATGTGCGAGGTAACTGAGCGGTGCAAGGATGCGTAGCGTAAGTGGGCTCTTTTCAAATAAGCGGGCGGGGTGCGGTGAGGTAGGAGCGGAGCGCGTGAGCCTCGCAACACATCCCTCGCAACATATTCTTCGCACACATATTTCCCTTGTTTTGTATGATGTACAAAAACCTCGCTCCTCTGAGCTGTTTCCACCACAGCTGAACTGAGTGAGGATAGGTACCTAAATGATGTGTTTCTATTGGTTCTTAACAACCAGATCCCTCGCAACGCATCCTCGCACATTTCTGGTGGAAACGCTGCCTTTGTTCAATTTGATTTTGAAATAGAAAGATTGGTCAGTCAAACCATGCAGTCGGACCACGTGGCCTAAGGGCTTCGATCTGGTGCTAACCATTCCCTTACCGTTCCATCCAACAAGACTCGTACTACGCTAAATCTTCCACGGAACACTGTGCTTAATTAGATAGATAGATAAACATCTTTATTCATCTCACACAATACATGGTTTCTTAGGCTAACAACAGGATCATGTAAATATCATTTATTTATAAATAATATAAAAAACCTTACTTGCGAAATAAAATCATGTCGGACCACGTGCATGTCGGACCACGTGCATGTCGGACCACGTGCATGTCGGACCACGCACAGTGAAGGGTTCCGTAGCTGGGATGAACGTTCATGGATTACATCGTTATGGCCATAGCAATCCCAATGGCAGTAAAAAGTAGCATCGCAAACACAAGGCTAAAAACCAATCTGACGAACGCGTTTCGATTTACGTTTTCAAGAATATAATCAATAGTTGGTCCGTCGTAATGTTTGCGTCTAAAATGGAAGCCATGGTCTTCACTTGGAGGCAGTCTATATGCTTGACCACCTTGAGGCGGTCCATATCCTTGGCCTCCTTGAGGGCGTCCATATCCAGGGCCGTAGCTTTGGCCTCCTTGAGGGCGTCCATATCCGGGACTGTAGCCTTGGCCTCCTTGAGGGGGTTCATATCCAGGGCCGTAACCTTGGCCTGCTTGAGAGGGTCCATATCCAGGGCCGTAGCCTTGGCCTCCTTGAGGGGGTGCATATCCAGGCCTGTAGCCTTGGCCATCTGAAAGGGGTTCATAAGCTGCATCTTGGGGGGCTCCATATTCAGGGACGTAGCCTTGCCCACCTTGAGGGGGTCCATATTCTTGGAGAGGGTATGTGTAAGGAGGAGGGGCTAGAGAATAAAAACCAGGTGGGGCTTGAGAAGAAAAACCAGGGGGTGGGTGAGGGGCATAGCCAGGTGGTGGTGGAGGAGGAGCGTAAAGATAAGGGAATGGAGGAAATGAAAAACTATGACGGGCTGAGGGAGGGACATAACCAGTAGTTGGATTGGGATAACCAGTAGGACGGGGAGAAGCCCTCCAGATTCGGTTTGGTTGCCAGAGCGGCAAGGGTCCCTTCTAATATTTTTTTCTTCATTTTCAGCATGTTTATAAAAGACAACACAAGAAGCTGCCTGTTTAGGTGAATCGTTGTTTTCCACATCCTTATTATCCATTATTGTTATTTTATTGAGACATTCATCTAAAAAATAAAAGTCAGGTTAAGTGACTGACGCAATTGGAGATACATGAATACCTCAGGCAGTACAACAACGAACAAAATTATATTGTAACTTACAAGAGTTCCTACGAGTTGACGGAACAAAATTTGTCATTGTTTTGTAATTTTAAAGAGATCCATCCTTTTGAACGCAGTTCGAATCTCAGACCCAAACACAGTGTTTATTTTGCACCCGTCATACTTAGATTAAATTATTCATCAATCACTTGGCAGTTTTCTATACAGTATTACAATACGTATGTATCATGTTATCTGTTGGGTATTTAAGAAAACTGACAAGTTGGGGCTCAAAACTAACTATATACATAATTATTATGACTTCCTAATAACTGAGGGAGCTTTTACGCTCAATACAAGATTTGTTGTTTTCGGATTTGTCATTACTTATGCTGCAAGACTACCTCGAAGTCAAATTTAAAGAACATCGGAAATACTTTATAAGTGAGTCGGTAACAAATACATCGTTTTTGAAAATAAATCAACGACAGTTGTTTACCCACCAATTTCTTTATATAGGCACTTTGAAACTAATAAAATGCTAATACTGTGTCTTACGCTTAGTCAATATTTCCGTAAATTCTCAAAACCAATATTACATCACACATAAAATATATCACAGTTTAAGTATTTTCAATATTTCTAATACAATGTAATCGATGATCATTTATAATTTATGCAAAAGGATCGATAAAATATTGAAAATATTAAATTATTTCAACATATTCAAATACAACATACATACAAAGTAAATATGACTAAATTGACAACTGACTGAACCACAGATTAGAATATTATAATATGATGCAGTGCTGCGGAACTGAATTATAATATTAGAATATTCTATTGCCGTGTTTTGGTAGCTTCCGAAAAGGTTTTCAGGAAACACGTTTGAAATAAAATCAGTGGAGGGGAACAAAACAAGGGATACAGTTGCAAGGGCTGTGATTCTGCACGGTAAAAATGATATTGCCTTTGACGTGTTTCAGTATTGTCAACGTTTTGATAACTCTTATGTTACTTGACAATAATACTAAAACACTTCAAAAGCAATATCATTTTAATCCAGTAGAATAGAGGCCCTGGGCGATTTCGGTGATATACGGACTTGATACGGAGCAATCTGCGGAACTGAATTTTAATCCATGGTCACCGACGACAAAACTCTTTGATACTTTTAAATATTTTTAATCTTATTTACATGTATACTAGGGTATAGACTATTATAGACATAAACTTTTTTGACACAGACTTGTCACGTTATTGTGATAAAGTTAACTTAAATTTTAAATCATGATTACTATTTAAAATTAAATCTTGAAAATGTTGCCTTATTTATATTCAAAAGTAAATGCGTAATTGTATCAGACGGACGAGCTTTAATTTCGATGGTCATGATACAAAATCGCAACCATGAGTGACGTCACTGCGCAAGCAACAAACATAAATAAACCTCAACAATTAAAATCTGCCGCAGATAGAGAAGTAAATGCTAGCAAAAAGAAAAACGTGTCTAAACAAAAACCAACAAAAGCCGAATTATTGAAATCCTATATTTACAATGACTTAGGTGACCATTTGAGTGATGCCGTAAAAAGGGATATCAACTCAGATGAACCCTTTAGGGTTATTAACTTTGATTATGGGGACAGAGAGAAAAGGAACAACCAGTGGGTGCAATATATGAGTGAGTAAAAATGTTGTAGGGCACTTGACTTTAACAAAAATTGGCGTTTTAAAGCTTAATATTTCATAAACGGATGGACGGACGGATATTACAGCTTTTTAGTACTAAGGAGTCTCTCACCTAAGCTGCGGACGGACGGACGGACGGACATGGCGAAACTATAGGGGTTCCTAGTTTGACTACGGAACCCTAAAATGGGCCGTTTAAGAAATACCAGTTCTTTTGTTTCGCATGGGACAAGGCTAAATATTCGGAGTCGATGGCCAACCTTCAGTAATTGGAGAGGCGCCCGAAGAAGAGAAAAATTGTTTTGGGTTGCCATGCCATTAAAATATCACGGTTTTATCTATTAAATGGTTACCTTCGCCCGTAATAATTATAATATTTTAAACGTGAAAATTTGTGATGTTCTGTTGCTTGTTATGGCCGTGTTTATTGCGTGACTAAACTTGGATAGAACATCCGTCACTTTCTGACAAGTACAGTGCGAGAGTGACAGATGCTTTATCCACCGCGATAAACGCGACCATAATACAGGCCCTCATGTTTGTCTTTCAATTACTTGTTAATGGTAGAATGGATATGGGGTCCACAAATCACATAACCTATGTCTTGGATAAGCATATTTAAGATACGTTTGGGTTTGGAAAATTTGATTGTTTCCGAGGAGAAAACGATATACATGATCTACGAGTACTATTAAAAAATATACCGCGATATTCCAGAAATGTCCAGAACACTTTAATATTGGAATAGATCTTCGATTATTGACATTGCAGTTCATTTCTATTTTTAGAAACATGATTATACTTTCAACAGAGCAAAAGCACACACTTCTGCAACAAATACTAATATTTGTTTGTTTTAGAGCCTGAAATTATATCAAAAAATCTAATTGGAATAAAGTCGCGTGGGCCATTTTGTGTAAAAGTTTTCTCAGCTGTGCTCATCTCGATTTTAATCACGGGAGGTGTTGCTTTGGTCCCATTGATCGAGTAAGTAAAATTTATTACTGTTATATTAAATGCGATGGTACATTTGGTTATTTTTTTTGTCATACAGGACAGAAGTGGTTGGAACCTTGTGCAAGGTCCGTCCGGATCGCTACCACCAGTTTATCTTAAGTCTGTGTCAATTGAACTTGTAAACAAATTAGTACTGTTTGAAACATAACCTCAAATATTCACCAAGCATAATTTTTATAAAATAACTAGCTACCCGTCAGCGGCTTCGCCGCCCTGCAATTTTTTAACTTTCATCACAATAAAAAAGAATTAGCGAAATTGGTACAGCCGTTCATGTGTGATGCCGTGACAAAGGGAAATAGGGATTCTTTTATATATATGTACAGGTAACGTATAAAATTAACAGCTGTTTTTATTTTGGCGATTTCGTGGTTGGTCCCATCGGAAAATTTGTTCAGTATGACCATCTTATTTACTTTTGGCCATTCTGGATCATGACCCCAAAATCACCCAGTAGAGACCTAAATCGATAGTCAAAATATTTGGATTAGGTCACTATAATTCTAAAGATGCGATTTTATAAACGGTTTGCTTAATCAAAAAACTGTTTTCGCAACCCCATAATATTTTTGAAAGACCTATCCAACGGTACCCCACACGATGGAGTAGACGCCAAAAAAGAAATACATCCTCATGTTACGTGTAGGGGAGGTACCCTAAAAAAAAAATTGTTTTTACTATTTATTGTAACACTTTTTTGGCGTGACTAATGTGTATATTCATGCCAATTTACAGCTTTCTAGTACTAAGAGTCTCTGCGCTAGGCTGCGGACGGACGGACGGACGGACTACGAAACCCTAAAAACAACACGCTGAATGAAAATTTGAGGTTATTGTGTCAAATACTAATTTGTTTTTACTATTGACACCGACTTTATTTATTTGTATAAGTATGTTTATAGTTGCCTAGAGCTTAGTTCTGGACCAGCATATTTTATGGTCATGTTTATCACATGTTTGTGCACATGTATAAAACATCTGTCACTTTCTTACCAGTGTGTAAGACTAGTGTGAGAGTGACGGATGCTTTAACTACATCTATCTATGCGATAAAGGCGACTATTTTTCTTAAACATATTCTTGTACTTTTGTAGGCCTATGATCGCGACTGTATTAAGTGGAGTTATTGGCCTTGGCTTGCTAATGGGGTCTATGTAAGTATAATACCAATAAATAATAATAAATATTAAGTATAATCAGTGTAGTGTAGTATAATATTTATTTTGTTCATATTTTATAATTATTCATTTGTTCCCCGTTTTACCTTTGGGCACATAATTATTGCCAGCGATGAATTATATAAAACATTTTTATATTTCTGTGACGTGCTAGTTAGAAAAGCAAGGCGTTTATTAGATTATTTTGTAAAAGATAATTCCCGTAAATTCATTTAAAATGCGCGCGCGAGCGTGTTAATAAATGAATAATAAAGACGCTATTATTTTAATTATTATTTAGGGGAAAATATAACTATTGTTGGCTTCCTTCTCCAAAACACAGAGAACTAATAAAATTATAATCTTAGAAACCAATATGAAATCTTGTCAATTCTTAAAGTTAAAGCAATTATCTTACTGACCGTGGCAACTAGTTCCAGAGTGAACCGTGAAAGATGGTTGGTACAAATGCATGTTTTTTGAATAAAAAATATTAATTATTTGATATTTCAGATTCTTGTTTTTGTTTACATTTTCTATAATGTTTCTGCCGTGCTGCATGCAGTTTCCCTGTAACGTATGTTGTTATGTTCTTCTGGTAAGTGCGGCAATATTAATATTCTTTCCGTCGAAAGTCAAAGGTGCTTCATAGTTTATATTATATTATAACTCATTCAATACATTCATCTAAATCGAGTAGTGTAGTAAGTATGGTGGAAAAAACAGTTCTCTGCCTTTTCGCCGACAAATCTTTGACACATGCGACGTTTCGTAACCTAATTATTTGCCAACCCGCTTTTTTTCTGTACTACAAATATTTCAGGATTTTTTATAAAAGTAACTTAACCTAACCTATAGGGTTCTACACGATAGTCTTGAAATAAATCCAGAATTATTTACAGATTGGGAAAAAAAGCGGGTTGTCAAATGGTATGTTTGTGAAATGAATCATTTGTGAAACGTTGGTTATGAAATGATAGGATCTCAGGAAAAATGTATAAACTAACATACTTACATACATACATACATAGACTGTTAAATTCATAACTCTTATTCTCAACTTCAGAAACCACTCATCTGTGTAGGTCTCTGTGATACCTACCCTATACCGTTAGAAAGTCAGACGCCTTCTTTGGGATTACGGCAGTAATGTAATGATACCAAAGTTGAAAATTGTTTCATATTACCTCATCATCAAAGGTGATCGTGATGTGATAATGATATGTTTCAGACTGCCTCCTCCTCGATTATATCTGGAGTGATTGTCACCCACAGCAACGGGGCTGAGTTCATCCTCGCCTTTATTGTGATTGCTATCATTATTTTCCTGTTTCTCATCTTGGCGTGTTACAAAGTAAACGAAATATTTAATAAGTTCTTAATTTTTTTTATAATGTTGCCTTTTGGACACTTTTGATTGAGCAGGAGTGTACGCATTGTTGTTGAATTAACACAACCCGTGAAGTTGTTTGAATAAAGGCATTCCATCTTGGTCCTCATGGTTGGATTTGAGGTCTTGGGATTGCACTCTTGAGATTATAGCCTTGAGAATTCAAATGTATATTTGGTACCAGACTGCGATGTTTTTGCGAGTAGTTGGGTGGTGTTGAATGATGAATGTTTGAGGTTCTGCGAGGAGATGGATGTGTGTCTGTCGTCAACTAATTGTTAATAAATGTGTGGATTAAATAATTATACTGAAATGTTTGTGCTAGTAACTGTGTACCCATATTTTATATTTTATATTTTTATATCTTGAAATGTTATGCATTTCACAGTGCTTTAGTACTTGTTACTGTTATACTGTGTTATTGTTAGAAATAAATAAATAAATAAATAAATAAATATTGGTCTCAAACTCCACTTAGGACTGAGTGCTAGTGTGCCTTCTCCTTGCTATAAAAAAATCGGAGCGATCCAATATCAACTTCTTCCACTTGCCCGCATTCAGGGCAGAGCTGCTCGATGTTTCGACTACTTGCGGCAACCGGGGGCTAATCAAAATTCTGGATCCACTAGCCCTGCGGAGAAATGTTGCTTTTCCTCTGTATCTTACAGCATTTATTGGAAGTGCTCCGAGGATTTTTTCGAGCGGCTGACTCAATGGACCCACTGCTTTTATCTTACTGTTACTCGATCACATTCGTTTTCTTCAGAAATTTTATATTGACAAAAGTATGTAGGTTACGTTCGTCAGGTATATTTAGATGCCCGAAGGCCAAAAATAGGTCATAAGAGCCCTGGGCAGTTCGTAGAATAGCAGTAGGACCAAAGCAGTGGGTCCACGAGTCATGCGTGTTTTTCGGATTAATACCAGCTGTTGGATTCCACCATCGTACAACTTGTATCAAACAATCATTTTCATCAACACCATCTTGATAGTTGAAAATCCTCCACCGTGCGTTTTTCACAAGCCTTTTGCCACGCACTTTATCAATATATTATATTCAGCTGTCGGCGTCTGTATTTCCAAATTATTACGACTTGGGATCTTCAAAAAAGGCCGGTAGCGCACTTGCGATTCCTCTGGTATAGCGGGTGTTCAGGGGTCGCGGTGATCACTTACCATCTGGTGACCCGCTTGTTCAAATGCCTCCTTTTTTACCATTAAATCAATCGTATTAAAAGAATCCGTGACGAATTACTATTAGCCATTAAGCAGTTCCTAAGCCCACCTTCCGTCGCCAGCCATACCAGCTACTTGATAGTACGGTCTTATAAGTAGCCGCGTACTTTAGTGCTTTGTCGCTTGAACGTTGTGTTTGAACTGCTGCACTAATCCGTCATAGGCGTCAAAGCGACAAGGTAACAACAAGTCCAGCTATTTATAAGGCTGACGTACTTACATTTTTTGTTTATACTCAAAATGTATTTTTTTTTCAATGTCGTGTCTTTGGCTTCATTCTTAAGGACAGATTACCGTAACTCATTTATATTATGGCATGGACAAGGTGAGCGAGGACACAGGCCACCATATGGTTAGTGGGATCTGTGACGCATAGACATTTGCATCCATGCAATGCAGACTGCAATCATAAGACCGCAAATGTGTCCTAACCCTGAGGACTGGAATGCGTCTATACTAGTAATATTACTGGTTGTCTTATCGCCACACCGAAACACAACAATGCGAATACCGCTCCTGGGCGGTAGCTTTAATTATAAGTACTAATACTTTCTGAATTCCCCACACTGCGCCATTCTTATTAATCATCCTTGCTTCCAGATTGAGTTTACAGAACCTTATTTGTATGTGATGGCTGTCACTTTGGTGTTATGTTTATTCAGCATTGGAATCTTTATACTTTCTGTTGTGATGGACATTAGAGTTATCCTTTCCCACATATTCTTGGCCCTCATGTATTCAATATTGTATGTGATTGTAAGTATTTTTCCATCTTTTTCTGCAGCATTTTATTTAAATACCATCTGTTGGGCATATTTAATTCCCAGCTATGAATAGCTAAACACTCAACTGGTAAACATTCGAATTATCAACAAGTCTTTTTAGAGTTGTTGGTATTTCTGTAGCTCTGCCTCCCACTCTGGGAATGAAGGCGTGATTTTATGTATGTACAAAAAACCGTAAAAACTGTTTCCAATCAAAGGATTTTCGACTAAACAAACATTAGGATAAACAATGATTGTTATTCGACATTAAAAATTTGGACTGTTCTTGTATCTATTTTTTGTTTCAGTGCGTGATATTGCAGGTCCAAATGATCTTAGGTGCGAGGGGGATCGAGCTCACAAAACATGATTGGCTGTTCGGTGCTGCGACGGTTTTAATTGCTATAGTGTTTGTATTTAAGAATATTCTTCAGATGATTCACCAGTATAATTTGATCTAGAGTCATCGATGATCGACATTATAAGATTGTAATTACTTGTCTTCCAGTACAGAGATCAGCAAGTTAGAAAAAATAGAGTGATATTTAGACCATTCATTTGATGTATATACTTTTTGGGTAATTAAATAGAACTGTGAACATTATAATGCCCTCGAGAGATGTATCAAATTATATTTAAAAAAATCTTAAACAAATCTATATACTTTTGTTAAGTACCTATATTTTTAATAAAAACATGCGAGTCTGAGAGAAGAGAACGTCCTTAGAAAGTTAGATGTAACCTGATAGACCGTCGCAAATGCCTTTTCCTATCCCTAGCGAGTCAAACAAACCCTATGTCTATTTATGAATCCCTTACTTCCACTTCGTCTAAATGAATAAAGAAAAAGAGCCTACGACTATAATTTCAAAAGTGTATACAAAAAATTCCCTTCAGACTCGTGGTCACACCGTTTTGTCACACCAGTGTGATGACGAGTAATTTATTTTCCTCGTAGCCACATCACTTTATACAAGATCGCACTTTACTGAATATTATATTTATTGAGTGTTGCGAAGCACTTAACGGCAATGATAATTTTAATTACAATTTTCCACTTAACATTAGGCCGTAATATAGAGGTAGGTTAGGTTATGTCAGTTTTGCGGCAGGCCCGGAGGGCCAAACCGCCCAGAAACGGAAGCTCCGCGGAAGCGGAGCTCCGTCGACACTTATTTATTTGAAGTTAGACGGTGTCGACGGAGCCTATTTCTGGGTGGTTTGGCCCTCCGGGCCTGCTGCAAAACTAACGTAATCTTTAAACCTACCTACGTGTTCTATTATAGATGTTTTCCCGCACTAGTAGTGTGACCACAAGTCTCAAGTTTTGGTAACTTACTATTGGTCACACCAAACAGTGTGGCTACGAGGAAAATAAATTACTCGTCATCACACTGGTGTGACAACCTGGTGTGACCACGAGTCTGACCCGAAAATATCCTTTTTTGGGACAAGCTTTTACTTTTCTTGCAAAGTAATTTACCGCTTATTAATACCAACCTAATGAGTCTAAACACGGTGGGTCTACTTTAAGTATAGTGGAGATCCCGTCGCCACCTTCCAAATTAGTTTTGCCACATTATTATTATCATTGAAGTTACGTAGGTATACCAAATTTCAGATCAATCGATTGAAGTGGTTCAAATCTTTCTTGCAAGAATTGACCTGAACATACATAATAACATTAATAACATTGATTGCAAGTTAATAAAAAGCTTGTAAATAAACTATTACCTGCGAGCACTCGCTCCCGTCGACGAGCAATTGCCGGTGGTAAGCATATCAAGAAAAACAGCAGAATCTTACGCCAATTATATGCCCTGGGCCAGAAGAAGTGCAAGAAAAGCACGGCGCGTCCATATAACACCTAGCTCGAGACTGGTCTAAAGAAGAACCAAGTCGGAACCCTAATTTCCTTCCCAGGCTTTTATCCGCCACCCCAGTCTTGTTTGATCCAATCTTGTTCTAATACGATTGCCAGGGCTGGGATTCTACACGGTAATAACGATATCGCCTTTGACGTGTTTCCGTATTATCAACGTTTTGATAGTTCTTATGTCATTGATAATAATGGTGGCTGAGTTAAAAACGATGCTTGAACCGTCAAACACGATATCGTTTTAGCCAATGAGGTACGAGTAATATAAAAAGAGGTAGATATGTTACGATATTTCACGTATAAAAATGGCCCAATGGCACATAGTCAGTGAATATTGCAATTACACACTAATTCACAGTTGACAAGTGAAAGTAGGACGGTATGCTAACTTCCTTGAGCATAATAGAGACAAGTACATGTTGCTCTGTACCATACGCATTACTGAGCAGAGCACCATATACTTTTCTCTGTTACGCAACAGGAAATTAGCATGCCGTCCTGCTTTCACTTGACATCCCTGTCAAGTAAGGCTAACATTGAAAAAAGAGTAATAAATCAGACTAGACATCCTGCCTTATACATTTATGCCTACTAATGAAGTGACTCGTAATGCTCTATGTACACTAAACCAACTTGATTCAAAGGCCTCTCTAGAAGATCTTATCAGAGTACGTTGACGATTACTTTAGACTTCCTTTTTTGTGATTTTATATACTGTCTGGCCTGGAAATGAAATTGGTTGACTGTACAAAATATAATCAAAAATATGCAAATAATAAAAGTGAAAGTGAAGTTTTATTTGAGACTTCGAATAAATTCATTTTGTTAATAATACAGTTTAAAGTCTAGGTACGAGTACAGTGCCGTCGAAAAGCCGGGCTCTTCTTACCAATAACTACATTAAAAGGTCAGGCTGGGCTATATTTGGACAGAGGGAGGCGTCATTTTAATGCTATTGTTGTCCATTTTATAGTAGTTTAAGTACTTACATTATTATAAACGGGAGCGGAAATAGTTTTAGAACGTTTAATTCCTTTAAAATCTTTACATAGCGTATTTACCCCTCAGTCGGAATAGCCACGCCCGAACTTAATTAATTATATAAAATATAGATAGCTTTTGGCCTACACTACCTATACTTACAACATTTTGAATTATTAATTTCAATATTTCCACGTACGTCATTTGATAGTTTCTGTTTAACCATAATAAATTAAAATCTGTGTTATTTATGCCACCCATTTGTGAGAACACCACAAAAAATCGCACGGGCGCAGCCTTTAAACTTACGAGTCTTGTTGGGACTTACAACTTTGTTTATTTTATTCTTTGATCGGCAAAGATATTGCCTCTCTGTCGCACTCGCTTATCAGGTATATTTTTGTAGCACTCGACATTTTCTGACGCAATATTTTATCAAAACTTTCGGAGCAATATAACCTATCGACGGTTCTGTGACTCAACCTCGTATATAGAATATTGTCCAGTATAAACTGACACTCGCTAAGTACGCGAATACATACTTAGTGCGTGTCAGTTAATACTGGAAATAATTAAATATACGAGGTTGAGTCACAGAACCGTCGCTATGTGACAAAAGAATCTCCCTGACAGATCAATATCGGCCGAAAAACTGGCGCCTATTTCACCATCGTGAAAATTACACGACAGATGATAATTGAATATACAACATAGAAAAGTTAAAACGCTGATACATCACTGTGTTTCATATAAGCTGCGCCATGTACACTGAAATGTCACCTGTCACCTGTCAATGTCAGGATGGTTAAGGACGCTGGTCTGTGGGACCCTTTAAAACTTAACCATAACTTTCTTATCATTTCTGTCATTGTATTTTGACATTTTTAGACATGTTTGAAGTAGATTTAAAAGATTTCATATATTTCATATTGACTTTTATAATTGTAATGATTTTGAGAACAACTGCATTTTATATTTGGGAGCGGAGACCAAAAAACGAGCATTATGTGTAATAAAATTATGGAAATATCTTGTGGACAGTAAATAAATGCGATGGTAATATAAAAGGTAAAGTTTTTCAGATATTCATGATCTATGCAACAAATATTTGGCCCTGTAGACCTTTTACTCTTGTCCGTTTAACATTAGTGATACAATGTCTTTTACTTCTTGCTATCCATAGCCATTTCCTTTACTTCCTTAGAGGATATGGTAACTTTCTGTTCTATTTGACTCGAGTAATTAAATCTTGGTCTATGTAGTTCATCGCTTCCCTTCAAGCTTTCTTTATGTGTCATTTATCAAGCTGTCATGTCGTATACCTAATTTTGAATATTTTTCTACGACACAAAACACCAACATTACTTAATATTAAATACTTATGCTGCACACTTGTGAAGAGATGAAAAGTTGTGTTAAAGTCTATACAAGTCTTGGGGACCCGTGGCCCAATAAGCTGAGTACACTTAGAAATTACAAAGAAACTCACTCCACGGCTTACATGAAAACAAAAAGAGGGAGACTATGTGACCAGGCGCACGGGCTTGAGCGCCTCAATATAGGCGCTGAGCACCTAATCCGAGTCAGTTGCCCGGCCGCCACCGATCAGTTAAGACATGTTTTTGCGAGATAGCATAATATAAAGTTTACGCGAGTAACATGCATATACGCGTGCTGTCATCTTTCGCGTCGTTATTGCGAGATAATTGCCGTCTCACTTACGCAACGATGTTAGCCATTAATACTCCTTAGTGCATGTACGAGTATATGTCATTCTTTTACAGCTGTGTGTGTGGTGTTTACGAATGTAGGTGTCGCGTCACGCATTATTTTAGTGTTTTGTACGGCGACAACATGTCTTCCCCTTTTGCTTTAATCTATGCTCCACGCTTCACTGTGATCCCACTCAAACCAGATTAAATTTAGTCTGGTCTGGGGCCCTAGCCAAGATGCAAACGCTCCTAACGTTTTTCTTTTCTATCGCTCAAAATGTATGGGATGACATTCCCGTGCGTTTCGATAAAGCACGTGGTCGACTGTCATCCCATACATTTTGAGCCCCAGTACCACCATTATTTATCTACATCCGTATCATAAGTCCTCTATAATGCGTTCGGAACCCGTTGGCAATGATAAGCATTACAAAATTCAATTTTGTTATCTGCGGTGGTGTGGTCGTGGTGGTGGGTGTGCTGGCGGCTGTAACATAAAGCATTCGCGTATAATATTCGAGTAATGTGAGCGTCTCGTCGCGCAAAATTACGAGAAGTATTTGCCTACATGTTTTTTTTTTTTTGGTTGGTTCAAGGCACACGAGCACTCAGGCCACCTGATGGTATGTGGAATCTGAGAGCCATAGACGTTTGAATTCTCAAAACTACAATCCTAAGAGCTCAAATGCGTTGCCAACCGTGAAGACTAAGATGGAATGCCTCTATGATAGTAATTTCACCGGTTGTCTTATCCCCACACCGGAACACAACAATGCTAACACTGTTGATTGGCGGGTGGTTAATGGATATGGTGGTAGCGATCCGGACGGACCCTGCACTGGGTCCTAGAGGCACTCTTGATGGTAATGCCGCGATCCAACTAGCGTATGCGTAACGGAAGATCAGCGTTGGCTACATAGCCAGCAAGCACATGCTGAGTTGGGACCGTTTCGTGAATATCACTTTTCTGTTGTCTTTTCCTTTTTTTTATGTTATTGTTGAGAATAAATGTTTTTCTTCTTCTTCTTCCTTCTTCGTATGCCGGGCATATGCGTCCCTCTAATGCTTGATCAGCGGCGAAGAAAAAGCTTCCTAAAGTTAGCGGGTTAGGGCATTTTAAATTGAATTTGGTTACCAATAGAGTAAGGAATGCCTAACATTCAGACGGCAAATGTATTAACGTATTCATTGCCGGCATTTTATATAAGCGTTTTCCTGACCTTCACCCAGGATCTTCAATAATACATGTCATGTTAAGGAAACGGCTGGATAAAAATGGCAGCGTCTGCATATTTAAGAATATGCAGATACGAGTTTGAGTAAGTAAGACGACCATAGAGGGCGTTTTCTAAAAATTTACCTATAGTTAAGGACAAAAGTTAACAACGGTAATATTTCCATTACGTTACTAAAATTAGTCATATAAATACTGCCTTCATAAGCCATTAGGCGGTATTACAAATTAAATAAGCATAGCAGATTCAAACCTCACCGGTTAGTAATATGGTCGAACTTGCTACAGGAGTTTTGTCTGAGATGCCGCTATTTCTCTAGTAATGTTTTTTTTTTAATTTTAACAAATTTTATTTGCTCCAGATGTAACGGCAGCGGTGACGCGAATATTTCTGCAAACAAACTTCAACTGCTGAGGTGTTTTCAATCACCGAATTTTGGATATCAGATATCAGTAGAAGATTTAATTGAATTTATATCGTTATCGTCCTAAGTACCATTTTATATTATACAGGGTGAAAAAAAACGAACGCCACATGGACGGGGACTACCTCAAATATTTGGAATAGCGAATTCAGATCGACAGGGTCATTGATATCATTTTATATATTTTTTTTATGTTAAGGAGAAGGCACACGAGCACTCAGGCCACCTGATGGTAAGCGGAATCTGAGACCCATAGATATTTGAATTCTCAAGACTATAATCCTAAGACCTCAAATGCGTTGCTGACCCTGAGGACTACGATAAAATGCCTCTATGCTAGTAATTTCACCGGTTGTCTTATCCCCACACCGGAACACAACAATGCTAACATTGTTGCTTGGCGGGTGGTTAATGGATAAGATGGTGGTAGCGATCCGGACGGACCCTGCACCACCACTACAACACATACACCTTTCAACTAAATAAATACCGTAAAAAATCACGACTTAATATTGTTTTGTCCTGTGAACGACGAATTTTCGAAAAATCCAAATACGTATGCAGTATTTATTGTTTTCAAAAATAAAAGCATGTCTCCTTTGCGTGGAGTTTGCTATTTCCAATATTTAAGGTCGTTGTCGTCCATGTGTGTTTGACTGAATAAAAACTGACGTTTTATAATTAATCTATCCTTTTTTGTTAGTTCATACATTTTGACAATTGTTAACGCTTTAATCGTCTGTTAAGTGGTTAACATCGTATGGTGAAATTGGCACTTAGGTTATAGAATCGTAGGTAGGTTTAGGTATTGTTAGTTTGATGGCCCGGAGACCCAAACCACCCAGAAATAGGAGCTCCGCTCAGCGGAGTTCCGTTGACATTGTCTAATGGATTTCTTGGTAATAATTATGTTTAGCAAATACCATGTTTTACCAATATTGTGTTTTGCGAATCTTGTGGTTTGGGGATATCATGTTTTGCAAATATGATATTAACATACTCGTAGATACCTAATGGCTAAGAAAAACTCATATATACATAACATCACGCTTTCAGGGGTAGGCAGAGCTACAGAAACACCAACAACTCTAAAAGACTTTTTATAATTCTGTAACCACATTTTGCACAATCAGGCCAAGTAGTTTACTAGTGTATTAGTGACTGGGTGCAAGCCCATCGCTTAATACTACTACAAGCCCTTATTTCCTGTGGCTAAGAAACATCCTGATTAAACTAGCTTTCTTTTAAAAATCGCCTCCAAATCGGTCTATCCGTTCGGTAGTTATGACACCACAGACAGATACACAGATATACATATGCACAAAACTTAGAACCCCTTTTTTGTCGGGGGTTAAAAACATAACTTAAATGGATAAACAGTCCCGTTACAATGGCTCCCCCTTCCCCCTTCCCCCTTCTTTCAAAGCTGGTAAGTCATAAACAACCCCACCGATTTTTGACAAACTAGGTAAGTACGAGTACCATCCCGATTAAAGTTTTCTATACATTTTCAGGTCAATTTTTCTGACAAAATAAACACTTATGGGACAAGGTTTTGCATAATGATTTTTTTTTTGCAAATTCATGTACTGTTTATCAAAACTTAATGAATCTAAACACGGTGGATCTACTTTAAGTATAGCGGAGATCCTGTCACCACCTTCCGACTCCATCATAAGACCAGCTCGATGATGCCATATTATTATATTGTGATCAAAGTTACGTAGGTATACCAAATTTCAGCTCAATGGGTGCACGGGATGTGGTTCAAATCTTAATTGCAAGATTTGACCCGAACATACATAACAAACATTGCAAGTTTGTAAAAAAAAGACTATAAAACGTATTCCGATACAACCATTTGTGACGTTTACACCTAGCGAACTCGTAATGGTTGTAAGAAAGAGCAAAGCAATTACTATACCTAACAATAATTTATTGTTATTGCCTTAATAAAAGCAAACAAATTACTTGTTTTCGTAAGCACTTTTAACCTGGACTCTAAACTTTCTTATGAAATATGCGACGGGAAATTGAATCTGGGAACGGAGTTAACTTCTTCAGCGCCGAAAACTTAATATTGGGTATATTTCACTTGGAAATCCGGCAGTTGGCACCTAAAGTGATGTATAAATATATTAAAATAGTTTATATTCTTCAATAATGAAACAATTTATTGCAAGCAATTCCAGGTATAAAGAGAACTAAAATAAAGGCTTTAAATGTAGTTTTATAATAAAATTATATTCTTCAATAATGAAACAAAGACGTAATTGCGTTTCTCCACGATACGTACTTTATAATTAAATAATTACATTATCCGTTAACAAACACCTGTAAGTATCACATACCAAAAACAAAAAGAACGACATTTAAAGCCTTTATTTCAGGGCAGATGTTAACACGGTAATAACGATATTGTCTTTGACGCGTTTCCGTATTGTCAACGTTTTGATAACTCTTATGTCGTTTACAATAATAGCGACAGAGTCATAAACGTTTTAGAATCGTTGACGTCACAGTTGCCATTATTGTAAATGAGATATGCAACACCTAGGTATCTCTTATTAACAGTACTGTCAGTTGTGACATAAGATTCTAGTAGGCTTTGACAATAAAGGGGCACAGATAACACGGCACATAAAAACGTAAGATAAGTGCTCGAGTATTATTGAGGTGGTTTTTAACTGACTTCAAAAAATGGAGGACGTTATACGTTCCATTGTTTTCTTTTTATGTAAGTAGGTATGTACGTTCACCGATTACTCCGTCATTTACGGATCGATTTTGAATTTTTTTTTTTTAGTTCGATACAGTTATACTTCCGGTGTGGTCCCATTGTCAGCAAATTTGAATCTGATGAGAGGATCAGTGAGGAATTGGCAAACCTATGGCGATTTTAGTATTTTTAGTAAGATGCTTTATCTACCGCGATAAACGGGACCATAGTAAGGGCCCTGCGCGGCTAGCACAAGACGGCGCGCGAGTTATGTCGCCCACGAGATAGACTATACTCCATTTCATATACCATGGCCCGATGCACTTGAAGCTTAACAATAGGGCTCATAATGTTTGCCTTTTGTTATCTAATTAGGAGCACTTCAAAATGGCACGCGTCGGTCCAACCTGCATACCACGCCGCAAAAGGGTCTGGCCAGGTATCTTTTGTTATCACTAATCCTATTGTTAACGCCTAATGACCGTCTCAAGTGCATCGGGCCATGGTATATGAAATGGAGTATACCTGTCTTTTTCTGACCGCTCTAATTAGACAATGACACCCATCATTGTATAATTAAAGAGTCTACCTCGCGCACGACTTAAGTCGCACGCCATCATATGCTAGCCGTGCTGGTGAGTCCCAAAAAGAAAACCCCTCATCAGATTCAGATTTGGTGACAATACCACCTCGGAAAAGAAAAACGATTTTAAAGAATTTTTATAATCGGTCCGCAATTGACGGAGTAATCATTAAAAAAATAACATACAGTGGAACGTACCTCATCCTTTTACTATAACTCGCTCTGGCTGTCTTAGTCTTACTCTTTTGAGTCTAATAGGCATCCACCGGAATTAATATGCTTTATAAGCGAACAACGTATTCAAGAAGGCACCTCAGCAAGACCCTTTGGGCAGGTCGAGAGATTCAATCAAATGGAACTGCTTTTTTAAGCTATGGGAGAACAGCGATTTCATTTTTATATTTAATTTCTTCAGCATATAAACGAAACAATTGCAGGATGTAATATTTCCCCAAGCCCCACCTTTATAATAGTGGGTGATTTTGGGGTCATGATCCGGAATGGCCAAAAGTGAATAAGATGGTCATACTGAACAACCTTTCTGATGGGACCAACCACGAAATCGCCAAAAAAACCAGCTGTTCCATACATTAACTCTAAATTAATTCACCGTTAATGTATGGAACAGCTATTTTTTTAT
Source organism: Acleris holmiana (assembly GCA_949316455.1). Lineage (NCBI taxonomy): Eukaryota > Metazoa > Arthropoda > Insecta > Lepidoptera > Tortricidae > Acleris > Acleris holmiana. The sequence goes on from OX438785.1 coordinate 5,569,243, forward strand.
GGCGATTTCGTGGTTGGTCCCATCGGAAAAGTTGTTCAGTATGACCATCTTATTCACATTTGGCCATTCCGGATTATGACCCCAAAATCCCATCGGGAAAGTAGACGGTTTGTACAAGTTGACCGATCGCGAAAGTAGACGGTTTGCACAAGTGGACGGATCGGGAAAGTAGACGGTTTGCAAAAGTGGACGGAACGGGAAAGTAGACCGATGGTTCCGGAGGGGTCTTTCCTGTAGACATACCGCAAGTTAACGTTTTTAGGCCTAATTTTCTGGCTAAGCCCATTTCCGCATAAATGGCGTCAGGACTGCCTTAGACCTATCATATAAAAACATAACTTTAACAAGCCTTTAACTATTGACCACAGGAAAGACAACTTTTTTTTAAGAGTGTGTATGACCCAGTTATCAGAATCTTGACAATACGGAAACACGTTAAACGCAATATCGTTTTAACGTAGTAGAGTAGAGGCCCAGTTTAGTATTACTTACATTAGGCCCACTTGCACCACGCTGGGTTATCATCATTAACTTCACAGAGTTAGATTTTAACTCCTCTCAAATTCATACCAGAACTGTCAGATTAACTCTAGGTTAAGTCTGAACTCCAGGTTAAAGTTTTGGTGCTAGCCCGCCTTATAGTGATTGATTGACAGTTGACTTTTAACCTTTAACCCATGTCATGTCTGTCTGTCATCGAGTAATGCCAGGACGAGTTAGCAAGCTTTTATTTTTATTTTGAATCCTTGGTTTCGCTGGGATTTATAGCCAATTCAGTTGCACTAAAAGTGAGCATAAATCAAACATTGTTTGTTGGTTTCATTAATTTCATTCGTAAGCGAGTAATTCTTTCGTTACTTAAACCGGAATTCTCCGATAAGTAGGACGGAATCTAATATTCTGCAATAACCTAATAAACACGACCAAAGGAAGACCGTCGCCGTAATTTTTCTAAATAGATACGTGTATAACGTCATATTACAGTAAGGTAGACATGACGCATTTTGTGAAAGTTATTGACTGTAAAAATCTGTCTTAATGTAGATTTGACAAAGGCAAATCTCTTCGTCGGAGCTATACATTCTTTTTTTGGTTGCCTTGCCTATTAAGCTCCCGGTTTCGTTTCCCGGTAAGGGTAATTATTTGTGATGACGAGTGTTAGTCTTTAATGTTTTCAATATTAATTATGTTAAGCTTGCAATACTTTATAATAAATGTAGATTGTTGTGGTTAACTCACAGTACAAAACTAGAGCTTGGTCCGGGATATTTTTTTATTTTGATTCTAATCGACTCTTACGTGTTTTTTAAGGTATGGAAAAGGTGAAGCACACAGGCGCATTTGCATTCTTATAAACTACAATCTTAAGACTGTAATCTTAAAACCGCAAATGCGCTGCCAACCCTGCAGAGTAAGATGGAATGCCTCTATGCCAGTAATTTCACCGGTTGCCTTATCCCCACGCCAGAACAACAATGCAAACGCAGCTGCTTGGTGGTAGGTTAAGGGAAAAGATGGTAGTAGCGATCTGGATGGACCCTGTATAAAGGTCCTAACACCTCTTGTAGCAATGGAAAAAAGACGTAACCTTGGAGAGCACGTTTGTGAACTGCAAAACCGCGTAACTACCAAATTTAATATGGAACCAATTAATGAAAATTAAAGAAAGTAAGTAAGTAAGTATTTATTAATTGTAAACAGAAAATGGTAAATTATATCAGTATCAACAGTTGCCCATTGCGAGCATACAATATTTGTTCTTAAGACTAAAATACAACAATTTCATTTATTTTAGGATTTAAAATTGCTAAAGAATTCGTTAAAATTATAAAACAATATATATTTGTAAGCTAGTTTATTAATTTAATCTTAAAAAGATTTTTATATTAACATTTTTATATCATTGAGTAAGGCGTTTAAAAACGTGTTAAAAAACGTTTATTTAATCTAACACAAGTACAGGGCTGGGATTCTACACGGTAATAACGATATCGTATTTGACGTGTTTCCGTATTGCTCAACGTTTTGATAACTCTTATGTCATTGACAATTATTATTAGATATTTTTTTTATTCAGTAAATTGGCCACATGAGGGCTCTTTTACGGCGATAATAATGACGACTGTGACATAAACGATTCTAAAACACGTCAAATACGATATCGTTATAACGCAGTAGAATAGAGGTCCTGAAGAATACATAGATTAACAAACAAAAACATAAAGCACAAAACTCTCTGAACCAGTGGCAGATGGAGCAAAATGGTTCCCGCTCAGCATGTTACTGAGGCATTTATCTAGACTATGTGCCGACGCTACTAACGTTTTTCTTATCCATAGGTCAAAATGTATGGGATGACGTTCTCATGCGTTACAATAAACCACGTGGTTTGAGCGACAGAAAGAAAAAAAGGCTAGGAGAGCGTTTTCCAAAAAAATTACCTATAGTTACGGACTAAAATTAACAACGGTAACTTTTCCATGACGTCACGAAAGTTAACTATTACTGCTTTAAGAGAAATAGTGGCATCTCAGAGAAAACCCCTGTAGCAAGTTCAACCATATTACTAACAGGTGAGGTGTGAATCTGCTATGCTTATTTAATTTGAAATACTGCCGATTGGCTTATATGCTTAGTATGTTAAAATATGACTAATTTTTCGCCTTGTTCCATTTAGTCATACACTTAGTTCTACATGTATGACTAATAAGAAAAAAAAATCCGCTTAGTTCTACATCCATGTATGACTTCTTTGAACACGTAAAATGGTACTTTTTTGTTCTGTCTAGTCATACACCTACACGATGTGTACAAAACGAGTTGTACACCATAGTTATACTCCGTTAAAGGTGGGTCGTAATTTTAAGCGCTGTCTTTATTAGAGTCGACGGAGCTCTGCTCCGCAGAGCTCCTATTTCTGGGTTGTTTTGGCCCGAAATAAAAACGAACCTAACCTAACCTACCTATTTAACAACTCGGCAGAGTATAACTAATTGGATTTTTATGTATGACTAGACAGAACAAAAAAGTACCATTTTACGTGTTCAAAGAAGTCATACATGGATGTAGAACTAAGCGGATTTTTTTTCTTTTTAGTCATACATTAGAACTAAGTGTATGACTAGATGGAAAAAGCTAATTTTTCGTACCATAATGAAAAAAAATAACGTTGTTAATTTTGCAACTTGGCTAGGGCCTCTAATCAGCATGTTAATGTACCATACTAACTTAATTAGTAAGGTGCATTTTGCTTCTTACATATGTGTTTTTAGTTACGCGGTTTTGCAGTATCACCGAATTATTAAACCCGTTGTTGACAGGTGACAGTCCGTTACAGCTCTGACGTTAACCTACTTTGTTTGAAGAGCATTCGCATTACTTTCTGTTTTCTCGTATCTTTTTTCTTTCACGTAAGTAAGATTTAAGCGTTTTACATTTCCCTTTTATAAAGTGCCTTTCCCGTTACGTTTTAATAAAACGTCGTATAATAACATTATTGAATATGGAATGTATTAAAAAACAATTTTATTTAAAAAAATAAACATTGTTATAAATCCACATTAAGTACCTGATTCACCATAACGATGTTGAATTTTATCAATGTTAATCGACCGTTACTTCATACATACACACAACTGTTAGCGCTCTAATCGTATGTTAATTTCATTCAGTCATTAGGGAATTCTACCTTAGTCCTCAAGGTTGGCAACGCATTGACAGTCTTAAGGTTACGGTCTTAAGATTGTGGTTTTGAGAATTCTAATGTCTTTGTGTCTCAGATCCCACTTACAATCAGGTGGTCCGAGTGCTCGTTTACCTTATTTACGCAATAATAAAAAAAAAACCTTTTATTCGTAATTTCCAAGAATATTTTGTTTATTCATAAGTAATTCACAAGTCAATTTATTTACGTAAAACGTTAACGAAAACCGGCATCGAGAAATAGCCTCCAGACGTGACTACCGGCCGGTTTTCCGGATAAAAACCGTCCCGAAATACTTCCCGGACGAATAAAGATTTCATTTCAATGCCCAGTTTTTATTAAACGTGACAAAGTGTTGGGTATTTATTAATTCACCGAGGAAAGCTTAGATTTTATAAGTTCCAAAGATCTCTCAAAACATCAAGAAAATATTTGAGAATTTTTCTTTGGGATAATTATTTTTAAGTCAAAGAAGAATTTATAAGTGATAGTCCCCACGCCCACGTCTTGAGCCTTTAACATTTTATTAAAGTCAAAGTCAAATCATTTTATCCACTCGTTTTTTTAGGAAATAATATTTTAATATTACTTTTAACAACACTGCTCGGAAATATGAACATTTTTGGTCTGGTTTGGGGTCAGAAAACGTCACTTTTATGACAGGCAAAATTAAAATAATCTTGACCTGTTTTACTTATACTTTTTTTCATCTCTATTTCCTCGCAGTAGTTGCGAAAAGCAAGTATGTCTGCTTCGGCAAAAGATGGACTCGTACACTAAAGGGTATGAACTACGTCTCGGCCCTCTATAGAGTCGTCCCTAAATCACGTTCTTTCTGCCCTCGGTAACAATGTACTTTCCTTAATAATGCAATAATTCAAACGTCCAGTCCAGCGACTATTCTGGTGGAACTACTAATTTGATGTAGCCTTCAGGTAAGTTAATAAATACGACCGTTTTATGACTATCACTAAATCTGGGCCTCTATTCTACTGCGTTACAACGATATCGCGTTTGACGTGTTTTAGAATCGTCTATGTCACAGTCGCCATTATTATAAATGACATAAGAGTTATCAAAACGTTGACAATACGGAAACACGCCAAAGACGGTATCGTTACTACCGTGTAGAATCCCATGTACTGATTAGTATCGAGCTAGGTAAATCAAACTGAATAACTAATCGTTATGTACATCAAAATTTCGTCGTTCATTCTAGCGAATTTTAAAATAAGTATGAATAGGCACCTTAAAAGACGGTTTCTTTAGCTTATAGCAAGAAATAATATGATATTATGATGGTACTGTTAAAATTTAAAACTTTTTACCATCTCACATAGAGTAAAATTCGTTAACTGAATGTAATTAATGACTTCTAGCTGTAAGCCAACGGTTTGATTTCACGCCCTCTCTTTTACTGTCACCAACGTTCAAACGTAACGTATATCTCCAATTAGGCTGTACGTCCCTTTTCAGTTGAACTTCCCGAATCAGGGAGCGAAACCTTTCAATCAAAACCCCGAGCGTCGTTTAGAACGAGACCGTGAAACAGGCCAAAGAGAGAACTTGGACAGTCAAAAAGGAATGTCGCGATGAACATATTGGAGCTACAAAAGAAATGGATTGAATTAAGTGGGGGAGGGGGTGCGGGGTGCTTGTGATAGCGACTTGGTTTGATATTCTTGAAACTTCCTTTTAGATAATAATAAGAAATTTATTTAAACAAAAAACATAGTGGTGGTAGGACCCTGTGCAGGGTCCGTCCGGATCGCTACCACCATCTTATCCATTAACCACCCGCCAAGCAATAGTGTTCGCATTGTTGTGTTCCGGTGTGGGGATAAGACAACCGGTGAAATTACTAGCATAGAGGCATTCCATCTTAGTCCTCAGGGTTGGCAACGCATTTGAGGTCTTAGGATTATAGACTTGAGAATTCAAATGCCTATGGGTCTCAGATTCCACTTACCATCAGGTGGCCTGAGTGCTCGTGTGCCTTCACCTTGTCATAAAAAATAATAAAAAAAAAAAACATGGTTACAGACACAGGCATTATCCGGTGGATATCAAACTAGGTTGAGCCTGAATCTTGAGATCCACGGAGTAGTTTGACAAACTGCCTAGATAGACCACAGTAGGCCGCGACGTAAGTTTTTTTTTGAAAACTAATAGCATACATTATTGTGTGTGTGTGTGTGTGTGTAAGCTCCCTAAGCACAAATACGCAAAATGTCTTCTAAAATGAATGAGTCGCAAACCACTTTTTTAGAATTGACTTGACCTCGTAGGTGGTGCTTTGCTTAAGGTCACAAGAACGTGTCCGTTATTTAAGAGCCGTTTTCGCATTTACAGTATTCCAAATAAATAATTATAATGACACTTGCCTTTGAACAGAGATAAATGAGGACTGAAAGAATTGTAGTGACTAAGATTGAAAATGGCATGCTTCGATAGGTTGGTAATTTGGAAAGAATGGATGAAAGAAGATTAACGAAAGAGATATACAGGCGAAAGTGAGTGGTAGGGTTGGAAAGGGCCAAGGTCGCCCCTTTAAGCTTTTAAGCCTTTTTGCCTAAGGCAGGCATAGTTTTTGTTAATCAAATTGGAGAAAAAATCTGGAATAGGGCCGAATCGTACCCGAAACCGACGTGCATGCATGACTCGATGTATGAGTGATGAGAAGCGAAAGAGATTTGTCAGGATCGTAGTAGGTGGGAAGAACGGTTTCTCGCTACCCCTTTGGGAAACAGGCGTGATTTAATGTATGTATGTATGTACTTACCTATACGCGCGCCTCCATCCGCGTAGAATTCGTTTAACGCCATTCCCTCGAGAACTGTCAAATTATTCGGAATAAAAGTAGCCTGTGTGCTTATTCAGACTATAATCTATCTTTGTGCTAAGTTTCATCCAGATTAGTTCAGCCGTTCTGGCGTGATTAAGTAGCAAACATCCAAACTTTCGCGTTTATAATATTTGCCCGTGTGGTTGCGGGTTAGAATAGTGCCACTCCATGTCTTCCCGTGGATGTCGTAAGAGGCCACTAAGGGAAAAAAGGCTTGTAGTACTGTTAGGCGATGGGCTTAATGTCACTAATACACTGGTTAACATCTTAGCCTACTTATGCAAAATGTGGTTACAGAATCATCAAATAAAGTCTTTATGGAGTTGTTGGTATTTCTGTAGCTCTGCCTACCCCACTCTGGGAATGAAGGCGTGATGGTGATGTTATGTACTAGCTCTTGGGCGCGACTCCGTTCGTGTAGAAGTCGTTTATTGCTCGGGAGCTGTCAAATTCTTCGAGATAAGAAGTAACTTATGAGCTATTTCAGACTATATTCTATCTCTGTGCCTCATCAAGATCCGGTTAGCCGTTCTGGCGTGATTGAATAACAAACATCCAAACTTTCGAATTTATAATATTAATAATAAATAAGATGTTAGATAACACGATATAATGGGTTGTTTAAATAGCTATCCAACAATACATCAACATCACACGATATTGTAAAGTTAAAAAGTTATCAACAAGTTTAGAGTTGTTGGTATTCTGTTGCTCTGCCTACCCCACTCTGGGAATAAAGGCGTGACGTTATGTATGTATGTAAAAAGTTATCCTTGCTTTACATGTAAGGGAGGAACTGTGTCACTTTGACGTTTTGATTCAAGTTTCAAACAAAATTGTTTCATAATGTTACTGTGACACGGTTGTATGGTGGGTCGGGGTTCTATTGGGCTGATGGTACTTTAAAAAACAGTTTTATGTTAATGAGTAGGTACCTAGAGTAAGATTTAACTTAATATTATTAACGGTTGTCTATCATTTCATCGAAACACCTTTCATCAAATGTATCATTTCATCAAATTGTATTTCATCAAACGCTATTTTCTGCTGAAACCATAATATTTTCTAACCTAACCTAACCTAACCTACGTAATTAATGTTCAAGATACCCTGAAAACATTATAGTTTCAGCAGAAAATAACGTTAGATAAAAATATTCATACGATGAAGTGAAATTCGATGAGTTACCATTATTAGCAGCTTACACTGCCGCCACACCCTAGATCAAATAAATTGAGGATGCCCCAATAAGACAGCTCGTTTGCCTAACGATTTTTGATTTCAGTCGGCATTCGGTTGAATGGATTATAAAAATCGCTCCGGCAATTGTAAAGCGCCCATTTGTGTCTTTTCATCATTTAACATTTATGACGCGTTATTTTTGGGAAGATTGCGGCTCGCGTATAAAATAGGTAGGTACTTATTTACATAGAAACCAGGCAAGAGCATGTCTAACCATGCTTAGTGTAGGGTTCCGACATCGTTATTACAAACGAATACAACTATCTCCAAAAATAATAAGTACGAACGAAATTTCTTACACGTAAAAATACTTTACAGTCGCCTGTATTTCAAGAACCAATTAAGTTTACGCAGTCGTGATAGTTTTCATATTAAATTCGATAGTGTGCTTTATAGGGTTCCGTAGTCAAACTAGGAACCCTTATAGTTTCGCCATGTCCGTCCGTCCGTCCGTCCACAGGGTAGCGCAGTGACTTTTAGTACTAGAAAGCTGTAATGCTGTAATGCTGTACCTCCCCTACACGTAACGTGGGGCTGTTTTTTTTCTCGTCTTCCCTACAGTGAGGGATGTCGTTGAAATAGGTCTTAAATGAAAGCACATAATTTAACAATAAGCGATTAAAGTATTTATACCTACTAAAATCATCTGAGACGATTTCTTATACAAAAATTCCTTGTAATTGATTTCTATATTAAATAAATTGAAACCAAGAGTGACTTGCGACAAAGGGCTATTAGTATGCTGCATGTTCATATTATACATTATCTTATAGTCATAAGTTCATAACAGTCATAAGAAAGTATAAATTATCGATAAATATAATAATAATAATATATCTAATATACACCGTGTTTTTTTTGATTTACGATAACTTTAAGGGCACGTTCTTCAAGTCAAATTAAGCTAATTTCCCGAAGACAGACATATGATAACTCGTACGGTTATAAAGATATTCAATTATTAAAATTAATCAGTTAATCACGTTAAACTAATGTAAAAGGCTCTTAATTGATACCTAACAATTTTCTTTTAATTACCTATTATGAGTAAAGAGTTTTCAATTGTTAGGTCGTGCACCTGTCAAGTGTTATCTTTACTTGTGTGTGTGTATGTCACGCTGACTTGACGTATTTGACACTAACTATGAGTTAACTCTAAAGACCCTTTTAGAATGATTGAAGACACAACATTTAATTACTTTGTTCTAAACATTTTTTTTTATTTTTTTTTGCAATATTTTAAAATCTAATGTACCACGTAGTTTCTATACGTGTACCTAACAATATGCCGAAGTTATCGTAAATCAAAAAAAACACGGTGTACATATAAAATTCTCGTGTCACAGTGTTAGTGACCATTCTCCTTCGAAACGGCTCGACCGATTTTTATGAAATTTTATATGCATATTCAGTAGGTCTGAGAATCGGTTAACATCTATTTTTCGTACCCTTAAGTGAAATGTATGAAAAAGAAAAGCAGCGGGCGAAGCCGCTGGCGGGTCGCTAGTATCATATAATTTTTATTATATTAATCGAGGCAGCGATCACTTTCATCCCTTAGTTAACAATCTATTATTCTATATCGTTGTTTTTATTTTACTCTCGCTTTGCGAAGAATGGTACATCAAGCACGAGACAAAAGAAAACAATATGAAAACGATCGAAAACATGCACTGAATACTAAACAGATTCCAGATTATTTGGAATTTGGGGTGCTTACTTATACGATACATCTGCCATTTCAACTCACAAGGGCGCATCTCCAGAACAAATACCATTGAAAATCCAACTCTCTAAGCGACAGAATAAGGTAGTACTTGTGATAAAAGATTTTGTATTGTACGTCCTGTTTTCTAAGGCGTGCAGCATTGGTCATAGCTTGGCCGTTTATTAATCAGCATGCAAATTGAAAGCATTTTATTGTGCATTATCACCATACATATCCCCGATGCAACGGTTGCATTTGGGTCCCGGCCAAAATCGTAATTTAGAATTATCCCTCTAATAGCGCGTATGGACAGTAAATGTAATGTGGACTGTGACGTTATGTATTGCGCTTTGATCAGATACTCCAGTTTCCATTTGGCTTTTAGTCATGCACTGTTAAACAAACAAACACTTTAGCTCTTACCAACGGGTATTTATTATTTTGTCGAAATACCTATCCACGAACTTCCCGAACTAAGCTCTCTAGGTTTGTGCTATGGGTACCTACTGGTAAAACAATATTAACATCTATATAAGTATACAGAGAAATGTGGATAAAAGAGCTTTCCGATGATGTAAAAAAATACCTTTCCTGTTCATTACATGCATCCAAAACAATGTTTTACGCAAACAGACGGATGGACAGACAGACATATGTACATGACGAAACTAAAAGGGTTCCTTGTTGACTAAAGAACCCAAAAAAACCCTCTTGCGTCTTGCCCCATCGGGAATGCCTTTGAATCATTTATGACCTCTACTGCAGCAACTTTCACTACCTTTTGGGCAAATTTCCATCCTAATTTATAATGCAGTACGCGAAAACAATCCAACAGTTTTGCGGCCTAGGTTATACATTTTAGGTTACCGTCTTCCTGTGGACACACCGAAAGTTAACGTTTTTAGGGCCTAGTTTTCTGGCTAACTATTGACCACAGGAAAGACAGCTTTTGTTTTTAAGAGTGTGTATGACCGTCCTACCAAAATACATTTGGTTTAGCGTGAAGTCAGATAAGCGTAATTTGAGTTGTGAGTCGCGTAATTTCGGTCTTGCAATTTCTGCCTATACAAAAGTTCAACTCATTTTGCGTCGCCGTGTGGACGAAACAGTATTTTAGTATGAAACCCGATGTAGCCGAAATTACGCGTCTCACAAATCGAAAAATTACGCTTGTCTGGCTTCACCCTTCAGTTAGTTACTCACTATCAGTTTTAACTGTCACTTCTTAACAGTTCAATATTTTAAAGGGTAACGATAAAAAAAAAACTAAATTCGTGTTCTAATAAATTTACCCTTTTTAACCGACTTCAAAAAAAGGAGGAGGTGTCAATTCACGGAGGTTTTTTTCTAAATGTATAATCGTCCCCTTACTTCTAGAACCGACTAACTGCATGAAGTATAGTTTTGAGAAAAACGAATTTAAAGGTTTGAGTGTTTAAATTTCTAGTTAAACCGAATTCTAAGTAAATGATATTTGAGATTTTATTACGAGAGGTTATTAGTAATCAAATCTGTACGTGACAAATTAGTATATTCTTAAAACAAATGGGTTAAATTGAGGGTTTTGTAAAAAAGGTGATGCAGATAAGTGGTTTTTGCTGTAGAGTAAATTTAATCGTATCTTTTAAACTAACAGGCTCAGGGAGTATTCATTAAAAGTTAAAATTTCTTACTTATATGAATTACACTTTGTACTAGAAAAATATTGAGAATTGTGATTAATTATGCAGTTATCTTAGTTTATATTATAGTCACGAGTCAGTTAGTTGGTTTTGGCTGTAGAAAATTTGATATTTCAGAATTAAGTGCACTTAAAATGCTAATATGTTACTAGTATGTCTTGTCATGTAACTAACTTTACCAACTGCCCCGCCCCTACAAGGTATAGCGTTATGTTTTGTAACGTTTGCATTACTCAAGACTTTAGCCTATTCGTTTACAAAATTTCATCGAATTGTGTTTACTAATAAGGCGTTTATTAGATAAAAAGCCACATTGAGACAAACATTGGTGTTGACTGGAGAAGTTTGTAGTTAAAACTAAAATAAACGTCACATAGGTTCCAAAAATAGTTTATTAGGGTTATAAAATTAGGGAACAGTAGATCAATTTATTCTTCGCCACTGCTCGTGTCGGCTGCGGCCACGTCTGGCGCCCGATCTACCATGTTGTTCTCGCAGGCGAGTGCCTTGAACCAGCCGTGGTACTCCTGTGGTATAATGCCCTAATCACAGAGACTTATAAGGTCCCTCTTTTTAGCTACGCTGATAGGCAGGGGATTGGCGTGGAGTTGTTTCAATGTAGGAACTACGAATTCCTCGAGAATCTGACAAATTTGGATTGCAGTTATCTGAAAATTAAATACTGGCTTTAAGTTATTTACACTCACCAGCAATTAAAATATTATCGTGCATTAGGCGCAATAATATCTGGCAATGACTCGTTTAACAAATCTGGATTGCAGTTATCTGAAACATAATACTACTCGTAGCTTTAAGTTATGTACTTACATTACCTAGTTGGTTACTAAGTTATGTTACTGTAATAATCCTTATCTATATAAAATATACTAACGAAAGTTAAAAAAAAAATATATATATAAAAAAGTACACACAATCAGGATTTACATTTGTCAATTTCATTCAAAATGGCCTCCTTGGGCCTGAACACAGGCCTTCAGACGACGAGGCCAGTCATCAATAGCGGCACGCACGGTTGTCGTATCTAATTCCGTCACTGTCTTGACTATGGCCCGCTTGAGGGAGTCAAGATTTGTGTGGGGTTTAGCACAGGCTTTCTCCTCAATAACCTGCCATATAGCGTAATCCAGGGGGTTGAGGTTCGGGCTGGAGGAGGGCTAGTCTTCGTGGGCAATGAAGTCAATTTTGTTGCTTCGAAACCAGGCTTGAGTTGTTTTTGCCTTATGTGCAGGGGCTGAGTCTTGTTGAAAGACCAGGGCTGGTTTTGAAATTGAGAGTGGCTTAAAGGCTTTACTATTGGTTCCAGAACGGTTTCCTGGTAAACTTTAGCCCCAGTTTTGACACCTTTTTCACAGAAATGGACCTGTGTTAACGCTGAGTATGACACACCTAACCAAATCATGACATAAGAGGGATGATGGCCTCGTTGCACTCTCGGAACAGCTACACTCGCTTCTTGACTGTTTTTTGCATATACTCTGTCATTCTGGCGGTTACAACATTCTTCAATGGTAAACATTTTTTCGTCTGTAAATAATATATTTCGGTGGCCATTTTGTGCGTACCGCTTCAGTAGCACGCGACTTCTATTCAGCCTCATAGTCTTCAATCGTCCATTAAGCAAATGACCTTTCCGTCTACGATAAGCGTGTAGTCCAAGGTCTTGATTGATAACTTTTTTAAGGGAGCTTCTCTTCACAGACATCTGAATTGCCAACAACTTTTGCTTCCGGACGGGGTTTCTTGCGATTCTCGCCTTCACTGCCTTTATTAGAGCTGGGGTCCGAACGGTGCGTGGTCTTCCAGACCTCTTGCGGTCATCAAAGCTCAGGGTACTATTGTACCTATTAATGGTACGATAAACGAATTGTTTGTTGATTTTCAGATTTTGAAGCAACTTCAAAATCACGTTTGGCGGATGCCCGCATTTGTGCAACGCAATTACAGCGACACGATTTTCTTTTAGACCCCAATCCATTATAAATACGACGAGATAAGTGTTGTGTGTGCTATAAAATTATAACTGACAACCCGCCATATTATGTCATTTTTTATTTTTTCGGTACCTAGCATTTGTTTTCGATCGCAAATCGAGTAACAGAACTTAGTAACCAACTAGGTACATCCCTATTCTATACACATTGTATTTTCTATTTTCATTTAGTGCCATAAATAGTTTTAATACATAAATAGGTACATACATGACTAGTTCTTCCTAAAAATTTCATTTTTGTGACACACTTTATTCTTGCCGACTGTACTTGTACCACTGATGACAAACTCACTATTAAAAGATGACTCCAACGAGTCCAAACTCTATGGACCTACTATAACCCGTTGAGGAGTTCTTATGGCCACCTTCCGTCTCGATCATCGTACCAGCTCGACGGTACCATATTATTGTATAGTCATCGGAATCACATTAGCATGCAAATTTTCAAATCTATCCGACAACGAAAAGCACGTTAAAATCGTCTTTTAAGATTTTTTTATCAGTCAATCAAGACCGTAAATATTGCGACAACGATGACCTTGCCTAGGTACCTACTCAAAATTATTTTGTATACCTAATATGAAACTAAGATAATACGCTTAGTATTTGAAATTGAAATAGTATTTAATTTTGTTAAGTGGCATACCTATTACCTAGTAAGTATGTAGGTAGGAACGCGTCACAATCCAAGGCAAACTGTTGAGTAGGTAGTTGTAATACCTACCTAATTCGTTTCCATATTCGACTTCTATGATTGATTTGTCCGTGACTTAGCGAATCATCGACACCAGAACATAGCTTGTTGTCATCAATGTCATCATCTATAACGAAAACTTTTTGTTTAGGTATGTTGGGGTCAATTCCCCGCGCGATTTGCCGTAGGTACTTAATTAAAATGCAAATTCGTTGTCTTAAATGACATTGTCTAAAATAGTTCGCCTTATTCAGCGAGATTTTAGTAACATTAACATTAGGAAAACCTTATATTGTTCTAGTGATTACTAACCTATCAATTTTAAAATAATTAATAGAAACAGTCATTTCGACTTACCTTTATTTGAACCGTTCCCAAGCACCAGGCTTAAAAGTTTTTTTGTACGGGAATTCATTCTTCCACGCTCGTCATCACTGTTATTTCGTAAATATTATATGCGTGCACGCAATCGTTGTCGACACTTCCAAACACGTGAGACGCGACTAAGCGGTGAGGGCCTCACTAAGGAGTACAGCGTGAAGCGCGTACGCGCACGTTAAGCGGTTTTGGCTGAATCAGATTCTACCGTCGCACAGTGGGGTATTTTGACATTCTAGCCGGTCAAAAGTACAAAATCTCAAACTAAATATAGATAAACAAAATGAATACCAGCAGATAGCCAGGTAGTTACTTAACAATGGACAACCCTCCCCCACCACGCCAGTGTCACGATGACTCGCTATCAGCAGTCAAAACTTGATCGTTACTTAAAGTGCACGTATCGCTTTTAGACGCCATTTCAATACGCGGAGTTCGTTCGAGATTTTTTTTAATTTGTGAACCGAATAAGATAAAGTGATAATGGAGAATGATGACCCAGGTAAGGATACATACTTTTTTGTAATTTTGTGTGATTTATTCTTAGATAAATTAACAAATTAGGTTGCTAACAAGAGGGCCTTTCGAATTATTATTTTTGTTGGTTTGCCAAAATTGATAAGGGTTTAAGTTCATCTATCGGGTGCTATCGGATGATTATTATGGTGTCACGATGTAAAGCACATTATTATTGTTGTAAATATGAAGAAAACGGGTGCTCTTATTTGCTCTTTTCGTTATGCCATCGTGTCAATTAGTTGTCATTACAAATGAAGATTTTTTGAAGTTTTACTTTTTAAAACCTTATGTGTATATTTTTTGTTTTAGAGTTACCTGGTTTCTCATACTTCAGAGTAATGACTCGAAAAAGTTTATACGACCAAATGCAAAAGTCAAATTTAAGAACATTTGAGGAAAAACTAAATTATTTAGAGAATAAAATTTTATCTGCTGAGGAGTATTGTCAAGATGAAATAAAGAATTTGAAGCAAAAAATCAGATGTTTAAAAAGCGATCTCAAAAGCAGGTGGGTAAAAGCATGCCGAAAGGAAAAAGCATTTTTAAAAAATAATGCCACGTGGTTGCTAGGGACTTTTCAAATACCAAGAGTTACTCAAAAGCACACAGTTTCCGGTCGCCCATCAAAAGCATTCTGTGAGTTGACCGACAGAAGTAAAAGAAGAAAAACGGCAGAATTACGTTCAGTTGGAAAAGATATATTGGTGCACGCTACAAAAACTATTTTGCAAACTGCTGGCGATAGAAATGTGTCACAGGTGTTTACTGAAATTATGAAGTCACCAAAACGAGCCGGTAAATACAAGAAAGCTTATAAAAAAACCATGAAACTTGACCAGGCACAATTGACGCCTCTTAAAGCGTTATCAATGTATACGGAAGCAGACCTTTCCAGACGGCAATATGAAATTATTAGAAGTTCTAATAAGAAATTATACCCCAGTTATAGTGTTCTGCAAAAGGCAAAGCAAGAATGCTATCCACCAAAGGAGTCTTATACGGTTACAGAAACATGCTGTGAAATTAATCTACAAGATTTGTTGAATCACACTGTGGTTAGACTGCTGACATATTTGGAAGAAATTTTAAATGATTTAAATCAAGAAGACCGTGACTCCCTAGAGCTTATCTGCAAATGGGGTTGTGATGGGTCACAACAATCCCAATTCAAGCAAAAGATGCAGTATGACACTTCTTCAGATGCAAACATTTTTCAAAGTTGCCTAGTTCCAGTTCGATTAGTTTGTGGCAAAAATACAAAGAAAGTTATTTGGCAAAATCCGACTCCTTCTTCAGCACGATATTGTCGTCCAATCAAAATAAGATTTATAAAAGAAACTAAGGAGATTATAAAAGATGAAATTAATTATTTGGAGACAAAAATAAAATCATTACAAAACTGCCAATTTAGTAATGACCATGTCTGTGCTAGTGTTAAGTTCACAATGGTACTAACAATGGTAGATGGCAAAGTTTGTAACGCTGCCACAGACTGTTTATCAACGATGAGATGCTACATTTGTGGAGCAACTTAAAAACAGTTCAATGACTTAAACGTCAAAATGGACGTTGATATTGAAGCTTTATTCTTCGGGTTATCGACTCTACATGCAAGGATACGACTTTTTGAGAGCGTGTTACACCTCTCATACAAATTGCCAATAAAAAAATGGCAGGTAAGATCCGAGACTGATAAGAAAATTGTCAAAGAAAGGAAAGCAGCAATACAAAAATCTTTCAGAGAAGAAATGGGTTTGATGGTCGATGTACCCAAAGCTGGGTTTGGTAATACCAATGACGGTAACACAAGTAGGAGGTTTTTCGCCGACCCTGAGACGGCCAGTGCAATTACGGGCGTTGATTTAAATCTTATTTACAGACTTAAAATAATTTTAGAAGTTATTTCAAGTGGCCATAAAGTAAATTTAAAAACGTTCGCCACGTATTGTTTCGAAACAGCTAAATGCTATGTGTCGTTATATTCGTGGCTGCCGATGACACCGACCATGCATAAAATACTCATTCATGGAGCAACCGTCATGGAGAAAGCTTTATTGCCAATTGGCCTGTTGTCTGAAGAAGCAGCGGAAGCTCGCAACAAGCATTTTAGGGCATACCGTTACCAGTTCTCAAGAAAATTTTCAAGGGAGGCGTGCAACCTAGATGTCCTCAATCGGCTTTTATTATCATCAGATCCCTTGATAACAAGCCTGAGGCCGAAACCAAAAAAACCTTCACGGCCATTTTCAAAAGAAGCTGTCGAAATGCTGCTAGAAGCTGCTGGAGAGTCAGATTCTGAAGATTCAGATGACGACGCTTTGCACGATGCCATTCAAGAGTCTGATGAAGACCCTTGGCATTCACCACCGTCATCTAGCTAGGATTAATACCTATTTTACCTATTTTTACACTACTTTTTAAGAAATATACCTTGTTATTAATTGAAAACACCTTGTTTTAATATATACGGCTACTGAAACCCGTAAGCAATAATAAAAATCAAAAAAAGAATTTTGTCCGGCTAGAATGTCAAAATACCCCACTGTGCGTCGAAAGAAAAAACGATGCAAGCAAAACATGTTATAACATATTTTAGATGTTTTTGCTGATTTATATTCTTACCTGCTGAGTAATTACGAAGTGGAAAAACATATTATCGATTGGTTTGAATGTTTTTGTAGATGGCAAAATGAACGTTTATTATTATGGATAACACCAAAAAACTACTACACATGTTTAGTATCTTATTGAAGTAACTAAATTGTATTTTTATTAAAACATGAAACCTGCTAACACCGCTTTAATGAGGACAAATTGTTTTTCTTCTTAAAAATTTAAAAATATCGATTATAACAGCCATTTAGTAGCTTTTGCTTGTTCAATATTAAAAAAATCGCCGTTAAACTACTTTAAGCTAGAGGCTAACTCAAGAACGGAGCATCATATTAAAAAACGGGTTTTGACATCACGTAGACATCGGAAAGTACTTTCTAACGGTATTCGTAACTTGGTTTTGCCTAAAAGGTACTTTAGTCGGTTCTAGAAGTAAGGGGACGGTATGTTCCCCGATTACACAAAAACCGCTGGACTGATTTGAATTTATGTTTTTGTTCGATTGGGTATACTTTCTAGTTGGTCCCATTTCCACCATGTCAAGACCTGATGATGGGATCTTGTAGAAATCGAGGGAACTCCTCAAATATTATAGGTATAAATATATGTAACCGACATAACAGTATTATTATGATCACTAAAAGGTACGAAATAAAATGAATCTTTAAAAACTATAAACTGTCTTCAAAAAGCTGAAATAACTTCTTTTAAAATGATAAATTGCTCAGTCCAACTGAAGTCGGCGTCCCAATGGCGTCCCACTATATTTTTAACCAATAGTCGAATTCAGTTGGACTGACCTATCATTTTTAAAGAAGTTATTTCTTGCTTTTTAAAGACGGTGTTTGGTTTTTTAAAACATTTGCTAAAAATATATACAACGTGTTACAAAATAATCCGTAAAAAAGAAATTACGAAAGTAGTGTCAACTGACGTTATTTAATAAGGGTTGACACTATTTTTGTAATTTCTTTTTTACGGATTATTTTGTAACACGTTGTATAATATAACTTAGTTTCTGTCAAAAACAAAAGCAAGACTGTCCTTTTTTGTGTAGGTAATAGGAGTTCTGTGCCTATTGAAACAGCCCAAACTCACTGATTCAACGTTGAGTAGGTACATTCTTAAATATGTATAAGCTTTAGCACCGTATTTCACTGGAATAAGGTGCAGAAGTATATGTATACATACGCATGAAAACGCAATATAATAACTGTACAGCCCAGTTCCAAGATAATATCTGAGAACTCTTCATCGGAAATAGCGTTAAGATGAAACAATTAACAGAAACTGACGTAAAACTCAGTCGCAAGATTAGAAGCTAACAAATATAAGCTTAAAAAAATACAAAAGTAATTAAATATCTACAAGTGGTAATTTTCCTGATCAGTTTTGATATTTGCACTACAAACCGAAACTGTGTTAAAACTAGGCCTCAATTCTGGGTTTAAACGATATTGCGTTTGACGTGTTTTAGTATTGGTTTAACTCGACAGCCATTACTGTAAGTTATTAAAACGTTTATAATATGGAAACACGTCAAAAGCACGTTGTTTTTACCATGTAAAATATCAGCCAAGAGCGGACTAAAACTGACCGTTTTTGTCATTCCAGATCGGGTTAAAAACTCTTTACAAGCGATTCCTGAAACTCCACCCACATTTTCCGTAAAGTAAGATTTGAAATCTCAATTCTCCTTAAGAGGATTATCTTAAAACAAACTAAAAACAACAAACAAAAACAAACTGAACCTTATTCGATTTAAATAAGATCGTAGCTCGAAATCACGGACCGCAAAATAACAATTGTAAAGTTACCCATTATTGCTGTTTGCGCTTCTGTCAATCAATATTCAGCTTTATCCCGTTGTGTCAACAGCTTTGTTTCACTGCGTTAATAGTTAGTGTTGCCAGTTGTGGGGCAATAATGGCGTCGTAGACATTATCCCGTGTTTTCGATTTTCGTTAATATTCCGAGCACGTTCCAAGCTGCTGCGATAAACTAGTCTCTATTGTGCCGATAATATCAATAGGCAGATGCCTGATTGGAAGATATACTCGTATAATTATAGCAACATACATACAAACCATAGCAACATTAACTACTTGTTTTCTATCTGTTTAAGTACCTATTTCTCTAACTATTATTTAAGTATGTTTGTCGCTGTCTAGTACCCATAGTACAAATCTAGAGCTTAGTTTCGGACTAGGTCAATTTGTGTGACATTGGCCCGGATAGCTATTTATAATTTTAATATTTATTTATTTATTAAGACAAGAGTCGAGTTTTGAGCATTAAAGTAGATACTATATGCTAAGAGGTAAAAATAGGAACAAATTAGGGGTTGTTTGAAGTGATATTAAAATAAATAAATATCACGGAACACTATCACACAAATTTACCAAGCCCCAAACTAAGCTAGATTTGTACTATGAGTTTACTTACATACAGTAATAAATGCTAACATAGATACAAACATCCAAAACATAACACAAACACACATTTAGTGGTGGTAGGACCCTGTGCAGGGTTAACGACCCGCCAAGCAACAGTGTTCGCATTGTTGAGTTCCGGTGTGGGGATAAGACAACCGGTGAAATTACTAGCATAGAGGCATTCCATCTTAGTCCTCAGGGTTGGCAACGCATTTGAGGTCTTAGGATTATAGTCTTGAGAATTCAAATGTCTATGGGTCTCAGTTTCCACTTACCATCAGGTGGCCTGAGTGCTCGTGTGCCTTCTCCTTAACATAAAAAAAAAAAACTCGAGCTCATCAGCTCATCACACATATAAGATACGAGTCACTACCAACTAGGTCAACGCGTCGTCAAACAATTCAATCATGCAACATTGGCAACATGATCGAATTTTTACCCAAAAACCGCAGCTTTAAAGACACTTGAGACTAATGCAGGTTCTACTTTTCTGGCAGACGTTCGTTTTTCAAACGGGTGCAGTCCTAACCTAATCTACTTTTTTGTCAGGTTGTCGTCCGTAAACAAGGAAGGTTTCTATTTTGCAACAAACCGTTGATCCGACATACTCATACACACATACGTAACATCACGCCTTCATTCCCAGAGTGGAGTAGACAGAGCTACAGAAATACCAACAACTCTAAAAGGACTTGTTGATAATTCTGTACACATTTTGCAGAAACAGGTAAAGATGTAACGTGTACCAGTGTATTAGGTTGCAAGCCCATCGCCTAACAGTTACCTAGATTGATTTTTTTTTTGTATGGCATCGAGAAGACAAACGAGCACACAGGCTACCTGATGGTAATTGGAAACTGTGACCCATAGACATTCGCATTCCCAAGGCTGCAATCCTAAGACTGCAAATGCGTTGCTAACCCTGAGGACTAAGATGGAATGCCCATAAGGGCAAACCCCAAATCGGAACACAACAATGCGACCACTGCTTTTTGACGGTAGGTTAATGGATATGATGGTGGTAGCGATCTGGACGGACCCTGCACAAGGTCCTACCACCTGCGATCCAACTCTCTTGGTCAAAACCACTATTTATTTATTTATTTATTTATTTATTTAATCTTTTATTGCACAAAAGAATACACTTAGTATACAAAAGGCGAACTTAATGCCGTAAGGCATTCTCTACCAGTTGACCTTTGGGCAAAGCAGAGATTGTAGTGACGGTGCAACATAAGGTGTAACTAATATACATACACTTACATATCAATAAGCTATAATAACATAAATACATATATAATATAAATGTATAATATTTAATAATAAGAGGATAAACAAAAATTAATTCAGATAAAGCAATCCCACCAAAAACATAAATGTAACAAAGGAGAGCCAAGTTCAATACAAAAATTATTCTCTGCTGTGGGCTTCGCCGCAAGAAGAATTGAGATCTGAGATTGAGTGCCAAGTTCTATGCAAAATCCAAATATGTAGTCTAAGGGCTGACTTGGCTGGTTTTCCCATACGAATTATTATTAAGTACCTACTTTTACACAGTCATGGAAGAGCCTTATGTTCGATGGGTAGTTTCTACCAGCAAGCCAAATTTTCGGAATAATAAAATAAGAACCGAAAGGTAACAGGTTTAGAACATGCGAGGGCTGTATAATTCGTATGGGAAAACCAGCCAAGTCAGCCCTTAGACTACATATTTGGATTTTGCATAGAACTTTGCACTCAATCTCAGATCTCCATTCTTTTTGCGGCGAAGCCCACAGCAGAGAATAATTTTTGTATTGAACTTGGCTCTCCTTTTTTACATTTATGTTTTTGGTGGGATATCATTACTTTTTGTAGGTAAGTCTTACCTACTTACTAAAAAATACAATTATTATTTATTTAAACTATTGCCTATACTATACTAAAACTACGTACCTACTTATTATAGGAATTGTAATAATAATAAATATATACACCTACCTACTTATAACTATAAAATTATTATTTACTAGCGACCCGCCAGCGGCTTCGCCCGCTCATTTTTCTACACCTTCGGTTACATTGTTCAGATTTTACCAATCCCTAATTTTTTTCAAAATTAAATGTAGCCTATGTCAAATTGGAAGAATGTAGCATTCTATTGGTGAAAGAATTTTTTAAATCGGCCCAGTACTTTTTGAGCCTATTCATTACAAACATACAAACATACAAAAATAGGTACAAATCTTTCCTCTTTATAATATTAGTATAGATAGATTTAAACTATTGCCTACACTATAATACTATACGTACGTACCTAGTTATTAAAGAAATTGTAATAATAATATTACTACAAATTATAAATTTTCCTTAAGAACACTTAGCAATTTCGCAGCATAAATCGCAACCTTATAGGTCAGATATCGAGAGACAACCGGACAGCAAGACGGCGCTCGCGCTTATGAGCGCGGTTGCCGCTCGCTCGGCCACGTTCGCGTCAACGGTTCGATTCGGTTGTCACAGCGCCCCACCCACCCCGCCCGCGCCGCTCCGGCGTCACTCGGCGCGCGCGCGTCGTGTATATACCGAAAATCTAAATGACTATTATTTTATCATTATTTATGAGTAGGTAATGATTTTACACTATTGATGTGCGCTAAATATAAAAATAATAATTAATCCCAGTTAATAACGTAGGTACCCTAAGTAATATTAGGTATTTATGTTAAGCGTTCATAATAGAATCTAATTATTTAAAAATTGACAGTTTTTTATTTATTCCTTGGTATTCATTTAATTACCTATCTGCATACCAAATTTTAACTCTCTAGGTCATCTGGAACTGGGTTAGAGTTTTGGTCTATAGGTCAGTCAATGATAAAAATGAGGAATTTTGGACATTAATATCTAAATAACCGTTTGAAATAAGCTTATAAAATTTAGAACACATATGTATCTCGCAAGTCTCAATATATGCGCCAAATTTGATACGTTTATGTAAAATAAGTAGTTTTTGATTTATGAGGGGGTCAAAAGTGGCTCCAAATGGTTCGTGTAATATTACACACGGTGCCGCTCGCCAGTTCTGTTTCTTGAACTTGGCTTGACACGCTCCCGCGTGTCTAGATCACAATACACATATATTTACTCTCTTGGTCACAATTTAGTCAATAACACTATTAACCATCTCTCTTGGTCATTACCGCTTTTAACTGATATTTTTGAGTGAAAAGGATATTACCCAACAAACACCCTTGATCAAAATCACTTTTAACCAATATTTTTTAGTTAAAAGTACTTTTGACAGATTTTTCAGTTAATAGTAGTTGAGCATTTCTAAAAAAGTTTGTACATTTCATTCACGACTTCAATTTGCAAAAAAAATTGCAGGTTGGTAGAGTGAATGAAGCTGAGCCTAAATAACATAGTCTCCCAAAATGTCCTCATACATTTGTATGAAACTTTCCTTTTTTGTTACTAACTTTCTTTGGTTCATGGTAACAAAAAAGGAAAGTTTCATACAAATGTATGAGGACATTTTGGGAGACTATGTTATTTAGGCTCAGCTTCATTCACTCTACCAACCTGCATATTTTTTTGCAAATTGAAGTCGTGAATGAAATGTACAAACTTTTTTAGAAATGCTCAGTTATGAGTTATGACCAATTAAGAATTCTGACTGTAACATATAAATGAAGATAACAAATCATTTAGGGTTCCGTTCATCACTTCGTTGTCCGTCGCTCAAGACTTTATCTTAGGAACACGTGGAGCTATCAAGATGAAATTAGTATCAAATAGTAGTCTGCAATCCCTTAGAGCTGTGAAAGAATCCAATTCTAAGTCAATGCAATCAAATGATACGGCCGTTTATGCCGTATATTTATGAATCATGAAATTGTGCAAGAAGCAATGTCTTATAGCACAAGTAAAGGGAACAACTTGAAAACCGTACAATTGTAGTTCCTTGTACATCACACAATATAGATTTAAAGGTACATATTTTCGATTTATTTCCTTTGAAAGCGAGAAAAATCTTCAAAGGAATCCCGTCATGAACGAAATATATACGTGCCTACAAGCGCGCGAGTTCGATTCTTTCGGTTATTTTTGCTAAATCTTACTGATACATGATACTCAAAGATTAATTGTGGCTCCTTTTGAATCCCTACAATAATGCTCATTATCTTATCCACCCGCGGTTTAATCATTTTAAACCAATAAATTGCAGCCACAATCCCCTTAAATTGACAAATTCCAAATCACCTGACAATTAACTCCCGGAAGGCATCAGTCCGGGTCAACCGGATACCCGGACGCGCCCCGGTTACTCGGATCCGGAAGCAGCCGGAATCTATGGACCGCCCGTAATTTCTACAATTTAACGACCTAATTTTTTGACATTACAAATGTCTTAGCAGTTTAATGTAAATGTGAATTTCTAAATGGACACTTTATTTTGCTCTGTTGCAGTGCCCCTGCAGGTTTATGTTCAAGTTACCTATTTTTTTAAGACAACATTATGCAATAAAATAATATTACTAATATAATATATACATGAACCGAAAATTTTTCATCCGTGATTTGTCCGTCTGTCTGTATGGGTCGCTCTGGCGCTACGGACTCGTAACTAATTTTTTTTTTAGTAAAATTAGAAAGATTATAATTACTTCCTGGTATTAATCTGCCTATTTAAAATGGTTGTTCTTTTACTGTCATACATATTCTTTGCCGTGTGTTACCGGAATAGTAACACTCCATGTCTTCCCGTGGATGTCGTTAGAGCGACTTAGGGAATAAGGCTTGTAGTGCTGTTAGGCGATGGGCTTGCAACCTGCCACTAAATACACTGGTAAACATCCTAGCCTGACTGTGCAAAATGTGGTTACAGAATTATCATCAAGTCTTTTTAGAGTTGTTGGTATTTCTATAGCTCTGATAGGCAACTCCGGGAATGAAGGCGTGATGTTAAGTATGTATGTATATACTATACGCACATGTGAGCAACCGTGTCGATACTATTTTCTGATTCTTTTTGAGGGCATTTTATTTTCTAGTAAATTACGCACTAAGTGGTAGTGTCCCACGTCAAATCCAGGGGCTGATACAGACGCCCGACGTGACTAGAATTGTGAGCAAATTGTATTTGAAGGAAATTTAGTCGGAGCAATAAGATGTTTAGTTGTATTCGTTTATAGATAAGATATTTTATATGATTAGTTCAAAAGGGAAAAACTATGGCGTTTGGTGTACCAAATACAATATGAGAGCTGTTTAGTTTTGGTTAGCCTATTTGGTAGTGACCCTGCTTACGACGCTTGCGGTCCCGGGTTCAAATCCCGGTGAGGGCGGATATTTGTGTGATAAGCGCGAGTATTTGTCCCGGAGTCTTGGATGTTTTCTATGTATTTAAGTATGTATTTCTCTATCGTTGTCTAGTACCCATAGTACAAGCCTTGAGCTTTGGGACTAGGTCAATTTGTGTGAGATTGTTCTCTGATGAGATTTATTTAATTATATTGGGTTAAGGGCACTGCATCGTGGCTGAAAAAATCATTAATTTTGTAATATTGTATTTACATTTTGCTGTATGTTTAGACCTTTCAATTAAAAGTAATTTATAAATAACATCGTCTGCAAAATATTGTTCTCAAGTCTTCGACGTTTTCTACGAGTACAAGTTTTCTAAGTAGTTATTAATTTATATATCTTTATTGTTGCCGTACTCATATCTACTGCAAGCCTAGATCTTAGTTAAGTTGCGTAAGTTTTCCGCACTGGTAAAAAGAACAGTACGCAGAACCGAATAAACTTTAACTTTCACTGCTTTGCACTGCACCATATGAGCCTAACATTCGAAACGGTAATTGATACTGTTTCAATTACAGTTAAAGCTAGCGGCCAAATTTTACTGTCTTGATAGTGAATTTAAATGTGTGTAGCATTGTACATACATACATAACATCACGCCTTCATTCCCAGAGTGGGGTAGGCAGAGCTACAGAAATACCAACAACTCTAAAAGGACTTGTTTAATTCTGTAACCACATTCAATCAGGCCAAGAAGTTTACTAGTGTATTAGTGACAGTTTGCAAGCTTAACAGTTTTATAAGACAAATTGTAATTTTGTAGCATTGTATATTAATTAAAAAGTAGTTCAATCAGTAAACGTGAATATTTTACCTGTTACTGTTTTTCAAGCACTTAGATAAATAATGTTTGTGATGAGACTGATGAGTTACTATTAGTGTATTTTGCTCTACTTCATGTTGTAGGGAATCTTTATTTTCAGTGCAATGTCATCTTCCATAAGATCTACAATCATTGTAAAATGTCGTACACCGCAGCAGAGTCTAGAATAGAAAGGAGTATTCATACCGATTTCATTTCTCATTAATGTAATGGTGTTCCACGAGTAAAGGCGGCGTCCCACGACGTGACGGTTGTGAACTTGATGAAATGGTTTATTATTAAAAGTTTTGGTTGATCTTCAATTAATATTTTGTTTTATTGCCTGAGACAGTCAAACAGGCAGATCTGAAGCAGGCCCGACATATTTCACACTATAGGTGTGAAGCTACCAGTATATATTTACACGTGCTTGCTACGGGTCCGATTTGAAAAATGACGACATTGCTTCTAGCCTACATTTTAAGATGTCTGAGTTGTTAAATTACCACTTCGTTTGCGTTACTAGGTAGGTTAGGTTGGTTAGACAGTTTCAAATGCTCAAAGCAATTTTCCAAGTGTACGAGCCCCGCCGTGCGGGGCACTGTCGATTTTGTTAGGACATAGAATGAAAGTATCATTGTGGTTATTTGTAACTTAGATATTTTGACATGTAGGCTTCGCAATGTGGTGAATTGTGCGACGACACTTTTAATTCTAACCTATTTAATGTAACTGACTGATCCTTTGTTAGGAAGAGTCTTCTGTGCAGTATCCTAACGAAAACGTTGAGAACTTTATTGCATTGTCAGCACAGCAAGTCCATTCGCCCAGCGTACACCACCGGTGTTATCGCCGTCCATAGATATGAGCACGTTTTGTAATATCTTCGTCGTTTACAATTATTTATATTTTTAAGGCAATGGTAGCACATACACACACACACACGCACACAAACACTAACACATATACGAATGCGTACGCGCACATTTTATATAATAATAATATAACAGGACAATGTCACACAAATTGACCTAGTCCCAAACTAAACTATGGGTACTAGATAACGATAAACATACTTATATAGAGAAATATATAGTTAAATACATAAATAACATCCAAGACTCAGGAACAAATACTCGTGCTCATCACACAAAATATCTACCTGTACCGGGATTTGAACCCAGGACCTCTAGCTTCGAAGGAAGGGTCACTACCAACGAGGCTAGCGTGTCGTCATTAAGTTTAGTGTTTAGTTTATAAAGATTCTATTGTTTTCTGTTAAATGTTACCTATAACGTTCTTGTTCACGGACCCGGAGAGAGTGTTAATAACTGCGACACGGTAATTTTCTAAAACTTGTGACAGTTTTTCAAATTAAAGAGTTTTTGTATGTCACAAATACGCGGCATCACGCGTGAACGGCTGGACCTATTTCGCTTATTATTTTACTGTTGTTTGTAGTTTTAATCATCAGGAGAAGGTTAGGTTATCAAGGAAGGTGCGAAAAATTATAAAATAGTTACTAATGCATCTGTTTTAAATAATATTTGACGCAGGGGGGGTCAAACACACTCTTAAAAACAAAAGTTGTCTCTCCTGTGGTCAATAGTTAAAAGCTCGTGTGCATATAAGATTTGTTTTTATAAGTAAGGTCTAAAGCAGCCCTGACGCCATTTATGCGGGAATGGGCGTAGCCAGAAAATGAAGCCTTAAAAACGTTAACTTCCGGCGTGTGCACAGAAAAAAGACGCTAACCTAAATCTGTGTATGACCCAACTGTCAAGCGAATGACAGTTTTTTTTAAATTAATTATACCAATTAAAATTCAATATTTATAGTTAAGACGGGACAACGTCTGTTGACTCAGCTAGTCCGTGTAGAATCCTAGCCCTGGGCTGGGAGTCTACACGGTAATAACGATATCGTCTTTGACGTGATTCCGTAGGGGAGACCGAAGTGAGTTGTAACAGAGGTGAGTTGTGACAAAGCCGATTTCTCTGCACTTATGACAATTAGCAAGCTGACAACTTCACGCAAACTGTGGAGTGTCGAAAGAGCAACGAATTTGCGAAGTTTTCATCTCGATACACTGTCATAGGTTCAGAGAAATTGGCATTGTCACAACTCACCTCTGTTACAACTCTCCTCGGTCTCCCCTACTGTCAACGTTTTGATAACTGTTGTGTCATTTACAATAATGGCGACCGAGTCATAAACGATTCTAAAACACGTAAAACGCTATATCGTTATAACGCAGTAGAATAGAGGCCCCTTTGTATGTACTTGTGTACAAAAGTAATATATATGGAGCTTAGTCAAATTTCAAATATAATAATGTCGAACGGTCTGTACAGATGTGATATACCTCTATCGTACATTAACTAGGTGTAGGGTGATAAAAACTTTGGATAAAACTAACATTGTTTTGTTCACCACATTTAATTTAACTGCTATCGATTGCTAAGTAACAAAAAATCCTGGACATCAATTAACTAGTAAAACGGTAATTTATTGGACAAAACGACAGTTAAATCGATGTTAAAGTAAGATCATAATAACCAAAGTTAGTAAATAATGAAAACTCTCAAAATTGTTAAAATGTCAAACGTAAAAAGTAATTATTTTTGGCCTTGCCTTGCAAACTTAAGTTCTTCAAGAGAACTTCTAACTTTATCTTGTATTTCTTTTAACACGCGTATGTTATCGTATTTTCATGGTGAGAACCCAAACACAATAGTACACAAACCGATTTAAGTGACTAAACCGTGTAAGTTAGTAGAAGTACCGTGCGTGTGTTTATTTTTATCGCATAACATCCTTATGCAACTAATTTGAAAATAAATGAATGTAAACATTCAGAAACGTATTCCATCATTTCGCTATTGTTAAAATTTTCACAACTGAAATCGAATACCGTTCACTGGTTGAAATTAAAATGAAAAAGTACAAAGAAAACCAATGAATGGTATATTAAATACTTGACAATATATTGTAAATTATCTTTCACTGCAGTGCATAACCGGCTTTATTTTATATTAATCTGTAAATAGGACTCTAAGCACCTTCGACTTTCTTACCATTGTAATAAAATAACTTTTGTTTTGCTTTCAATTACAGATACGACGTTTTGACTTTATTTTCGTAGTCTGCGGTGACAAAAGGAGTACATTCTACGAGTATAATGGAAATAAATACTGCAGGGTGACCGCTAGCTGGTAAAACTTAATAACTTTGAAAATAAAACTTTCTTTTACTTCTACAAAAACTTAGAAAAAAAGTGTGCATGCAAAAAGTGAGATTGATGGGTCTCTATCGTTTGGCCGAATTACATATGCAATAATTTCACTTACACGAATTTCATATGACATAATTTTATATGCCATAACCATAATGTGCCATAATATTCATTTGCCATAAAGGCATTTTTTCTGAAACCGTGAACTATTTAGAATTGTAATAAAACAAACCTAACCTAACCTATTGGGCTCTATACGATGGCATGTTAAAATTACCTGACAGGTTTACGAATTCAGAAAAAACGCCTTTATGGCAAATGAAATTATGGTATGTGATATTAGGGAAAATGAAGGTTATTGCCAGTGACCACTATGGCAAACGAAATTAGTGCAAATGAAATTATGAAAAATGAACGGATACCGAGATTGATACGTTGAGAAGAAAAACATATTTAAAGGCATTTAGTCTGTCATTCTAGCTCTGTTTTTGAGCTACTTTTCGGTCAAACTCGATCTTTAAACCGGCAGCTGTAATCAACGTTGCGTTAAATTGGATTTTCTGTGCCAATGGCAAGTATTGTTTCATTTATGCATAAAGAATATGCTATTTAATATATTGCATATTTTCCGACTGTATTTACCCATTAAATTCATGGAAATTAAATATCCTAATTCTTATTTTTATTCTTGTTAATTTTATTAGTAAGTATAGCTATATAATTTAGTTGAAAGACTGATATTGTTGAGAACTTGACAGAAGCACGTAGAGCTAACCTTATTGTCATTAATTTTTGTTTCTTGAGACCTGCGTCTCCGCCAAAATTGTGTCTAGAATTCGATTTTCTTTGTACTTATATCAAAATTTGAAAAAAAAAATCGTAGATAAATGTAACAACTAAAGCAAAGACAGATGGGTCGAATAAGAAAAAAACAATTTAAATAATTAGCAAAATTCCAAAAAAAATGCAGAATTTGTCTAGTTTAAGTTATGATTGTTTGCCATTCGGACCAATACAAAGCGATGAATGAAAATAAAACCTGGAGAACCCTATTTGTATTATATTGTATGCACAATTCAATTGAGCGCAGTTATGCAATAATATAACGGAAGCGTTTCCGATGCATGTTGTTAGTATAATAATTCCCACAAAGATGGGGTTTGATCTTTTTAGTTCTTTGTTTGATCATCTTGAGATACGTAAAGTCTAGTCTAATCTAAGTGTGCATAGTGCGTTTTTTGACAGCAATCTGGAAGAAAAAGCGTGTATGGTATAAGTTACAGAACTACATGCTGAAAAAGGTAGATTTTATGAAATAAAAATAAAATACATGATGGTACCTAAGACTTTAAAAGCATTTTTAATCTAAAAAATAATATTTTTTGATAAATGACAGCTAATTTGTTCAGCATTCAAGGGTTAACGCCTAAACCAATCGACATTCAATTGTGTACATAGCTCGGAGACAGATATTAAGTACTTCTTAGTAATCTAAGCTTGTATTATGGGTACAAGACAACGATAAACATACTTATTAAGAGTCTCCGCACACCTATCGACGAGGAATCGGCGTTAACTGATGAAAAAACTCTTTATGTCTACACAATAAGAGCGTAAAGACTTCGGTCGCCGGCCGACGTCAACCAAGCCGATTCGACGTCTTTTCGCTCTTATTACGTAGACATAAAGAGTTTTTTCATCAGCTAACGCCGATTCCGCGGCGATAGGTGTGGGGAGACCCTAAGAGAAATGAATACTTACATATATGCGTATGTATTTCTCTAAACATTGTGTGTACACGGAATCAACAATATCTTAGGATTCAAAATATCCCTACATTTTGTTTCTTGTATATACATTTTTGGCGTGTGTATAAAATAGCAAAAAAAAAACAACATATACTCGAGCTAGAATGTTGGCTCTTATCAAGAATCGAACCCGGCACTGTTAGCTTCATTTTTAAAGTCACAAACTAGGCCACTACCACGTCTTTTTAGAGGAAAAAATATTAAACATTCCAAGTACCTACACGTAAAGGTACAACACATAATATGAATAAAACATGCTCTCAATATCTGCTGTTGGCCAAAATCAACACAGCCGCATACATAATATACGGCGTGTTGAATATTGTATGAACAAATTACGTGGGCTATATCAACTATTAATATGCTCACAATCGTATCTTTCGACATATGCAGTCATAAAATCAACCTCGACGGCATAAGATAGAGTTCATATTCCAAAAGAAAGTTTCAGCGACTTACGAGTTTTGGTAGGTAACAAAACGATGTATTATGTTTTCCGCGCTAAGGGAGATGTCAGGGGTGAATAGATTTTATGTCATTGTAATAAAATATGTTTTATGTTGCTAGTCGTTAAATTTTGAATTGCCGTATTGAATATTAATGAGGAATGGTAAATAAAAGAACTAGGTATCGGTGTCAAAGAAAATGCCACGTAAAATTAATATAATGTAATCGTACCGCTACCTAATCACCGCTGCGCAAGAGTTTTCCATTCGATATTTTGTGGCAAGGGGTATCTAAGGCCACCGGACATAACTGTCCATCTGTTTGTGATGACTTTTTGTTTTATTTAATTTATATTTATTTATTTAATCTTTATTACACAAAAGAATACTTAGTATACAAAAGGCGAACTTAATGGCGTAAGGCATTCTCTACCAGTTGACCTTTGGGCAAAGCAGAGATTGCAGTGACGGTGCAACATAAGGTGTAACTAATACACATACACTTACATATCAATAAGCTATAATAACATAAATACATATATTGCGCTAGTAAAAATAATAACACAAACATTTATAATATAAATGTATAATATATAATAATATGAGGATACACAAAAATTAATTCAGATAAAGCAATCATAATATCAAGATGATGACAATTCTACCTGCTAAGAAAACCATTACCATCAGTTCCATCACCATTGAATCGGCGAAGATCGTTTCGCAAATGATCACTTCCCTTTACAGTTGATGATCATTTGGCATAACAACAACAGCACTTTCAGTTTTCCCAATCGATTGGTATTTTTTTGACTATGCCTTATCTTTAGCCTATAGTTCCATCTGATGTTAATGAAATGTGATACGCAATAAATGATTTTGAATTTGAATTTGAATTTTTTGTCCAATATGTCGATCGGCATAACATAATTTACTCAAAATATACTCGTAGTATGGGATATGATAAATATGCATATCCTAATTCAGTAATAAAAAATAAGATACTAATAATCACTACATAGTATAAAACAAAGTCGCTTTTTCTGTCCCTATATCCCTTTGTATGCTTAAATCTTTAAAACTACGCAACGGATTTTGATGCGGTTTTTTTAATAGATAGAGTGATTAAAGAGGAAGGTTTATATGTTTAATACTTTAATCCGGAGCGAAACGAGGGTGGGTCGCTAGTACTATATACAATATATATATTAATTAGTTGTTGTAAATTATTAAGTATTGTTTTTGTATTATATAAACTTATGTATTATTTACGTATTATAGGTTTTTAAATGTTAAGTAACCATTAAGATTTAGTTTAGTTTTTAACACTGTTAATTTCTCTAAATTCACCGGTTCTTTTCTCTGTTTCTTTAACATGTGCTTGACTGGTAGAGAATGCCTTTTGGCATTAAGTCCGCCATTCGTACTTTTTACATTTTATTTGTATTGTGCAAAGAATATTAATTAAATAAATAAATTGATTTTATTTTGGGATCAAACAGTATTTCCATGATCAGATACAATTGCACAAGTACTTATACTTGAGAAAAAACCAATAATTCAGATTAAGGCAAATTAATATCATTTACATTTACGACACCCGCTATGCGGAGCTCCTTTTTTTGTGATAGGCCTTGACACAACTCTAACTTTACCTAACTTAGTGGTAGTCGGTTCTGTTTTGGTCACAGTTCTAACCTGACCTAAAAAAAATGTAGTATTGGAATGAAATAGCATGCAAAGTTTTATTTTGAACAAATAATTTGGCATTCAATTACGAACAGAGGGGCTATTGTCTAACGCACTCGCAATCACAACCGGCTTCAAAGTGGAACAATTGTTTTCATATTGTATGCAGACGAGCGTTCGATTTTCAAAATGAAAACGATCGTGATTGCGAGTGCGTTAGACAATAAGCCCTCTGGTTCAATTACGAACCAGGAAAATGTACTAACGTTGTCACTTACATGACAATTTCATATACCTACTATATAATAAAGAAATATATAGTTAATACTTAAATATATCGAAGACTCATGAATAGCTCGTGTTCATCCCACAAATATCCACTCTTACCGGGATTCGAACCCAAGACCGCTACTAAGCCAGCGTGTCGTCATGAAATCATATTGTCAATATCTTAACTCTTATATACTTGACTGTAATGCCGAGTTTAAAACAATACGATGACGTGTCAAAAGCTGTATTGTTTTATCGGGTAGGATAAAACAATATTCTCAAGAACCAGTCCTAAATGTTCCCTAGTTACGAAGTTTGACACAGCCATGATAGTCCACCGTTACTGCAAAAGTAGTCTTACAGCTGTAATACCCCTGACAATTGCCTTAAATTTTTTGCCTAATAACATTTTATGTTTGCCCTAGAAACGTATGCAAGAGACAAGCGTATGGCGGTTAAAATATTACTACGAAGCTAGCAGCGGTATGTGTTTCAATATTAATTTCACAAAATCATTATTTCCATGAAGCGATATAGCGGTTTAGTGGTGGTAGGACCCTGTGCAGGGTCCGTCCGGATCGCTACCACCATCTTACCCATTAACCATTCGCCAAGCAACAGTGTTCGCATTGTTGTGTTCGGGTGTGGGGATAAGACAACCGGTGAAATTACTAGCATAGAGGCATTCCATCGTAGTCCTCAGGGTTGGCAACGCATTTGAGGTCTTAGGATTATAGTCTTGAGAATTCAAATGTCTATGGGTCTCAGATTCCACTTACCATCAGGTGGTCTGAGTGCTCGTGTGCCTTCTCCTTAACATATAAAAAATATAATTTCTTTTCGCATTTTTTTTCATTCTCTCTTGACCCAATGTTCTTCTGTTCTTCAATTCTGTTCGGTTTTATTACCTTTTGTTGTAGTTCGTCTTTTTACCTAGTCGCATTTATTCCCGTTTGATTTAATCCCAGTCGCACTTATACCTGAAAGTAATTACATCTTAATGTTGGTAGGTTTAGGTTATGTAAGTTTTGCAGCAGGCCCGGAGGGCCAAATAACCCAGAAATAAGAGTAGAGTAGAGCTCCGTCGACTGTTTCAAATAATATTTTAGTAATTAGAAAAACACGGCAGAGAAAACATGGTACCAGGAAAAAAGCGACTGGATAAAATTGCAAAGGAAAAACAAGACTGAAAATAAACTGCCGGGAAAAAAACGACTGGTAATTTGGTAATTACCAATCGTTTTTTTTGGGAAAAAACGCGAAAAGATAATTAGCTTCAATGAAAAAATCAATTTGGGAAAGCCAATCTTCAAACAAGTTATTTCTTGCTTTTGAAGACGGTTTTTGGTTTTTTAAAACATTTATTTACCATATTAGACCCTTTTTACACTGCTTTCTTTCAAAACTTGCGCCACAGCCACACGGAAGCCGAACCATTTCATTCAAGTTTATCGCACTTGATATTCAAGTGCTGCTCTCTACTTAGATAGTGAGAAAGCTTGTCGATGCCGATGGCGCGACAGAATAACTACAAATATATCTTACGCTAACAACGTATTCAACTTGAATATGAACAGGTACTATAACTAGCTGAATAATCTTCCAATAGCAATGCACGGCTCAGTACTCCGGGCACGGACTTTTACCTTATATATACATACATACATACATACATAACATCACGCCTTCATTCCCAGGGTGGGGTAGGCACAGCTACATAACAGAAGTAGCAACAATTCTAAAAATACTTAATTATAATTCTATTACCACATTTTGCACAATCAGAACTTGACAACTCTTATTAAATTGACAGTAATAGTGGTGCCGAGTTCAAACAACACGATAACAATACGTGTGGGGATAAAAAAGGGTAACCCTTCATTTTTCATAATATCATTTGCCAGAATGGTCACTGACATAACTTTCATTTTCCCTAATATAGACCCCAGTGGGCCTAAAGCCGCGTCCGCTGCGCCATGTTTTCGATGTGTAACATGTTGTTCGAATAGAAAAGGGGCGTATCCAAAATATTTTCTGTTAAACACACAGAGACATGTCATGTTTTCCGTCATGGATGGAAAACATTCTCCGCGTTCGTCTTCAGGAGGGGGTCATGTTTTGACTTTTGAAAGTTTTGAGATTCTGTGAAGAACTGTCAAATAGGGCATAATTATTAATTATCGGAACTCTTTATGGTACCTTTGATTATAAATAAATTTCCTACAATTATAAAATAGACAGTGAACAAACGTGAAAGATGAATATATTTATATATTATACGTATATGTCGTTTGGATGTTTGGTTTTTTATTTTTACTTACTTTTTTATATTCCGTTAAATTTGTTAGTTTAGTTTGCACCGCCTATCAATTTATTTCTGTTTCTTTGACACTTCTCTTCTTTGTGAGGTTGTCTGGAAGAGATCGCTACTTAACGATAAGACCGCCTATTGACTCACTTAGTAAGTTTTCATTTGTATTATACTTTTCATGCTGTGTTGTATGTGGTGTTCAATAAAGAATATTTGCAAAGTCGCAATGGACGTGCAGTTACGTACCTAAACATGTTTTGTCACATGTTTTGTTAGTTTTTTGATGCAGCGGACTCGTCTTAATACACTGCCACGGGAACTAGTGTCAAAAACGTTAAACGGGAACTAGTGTCACATACGTCAAACGGGAACTAGTGTCAAATACGTCAAACGGGAACTAGTGACAAAAATTATTATATGAAATTATTAAAATGGCATCCACCCGGGGCTTAAGTTTAAGTTGCTTAGTAATAAAAGGACTTAAGTCACACAAAATATTATTTTATTTTAAAGCTTAATTCTTTATTCTTACGTTGGCATATGGAATAGACGAATTAAAGTCTATGTCAAAATCTTGTCCTGTAGCAGCGTGTTAGGTCCACAGAGCCTGTATCTATCGGTTAATCAACAGAACAAGTATTTGATCATTTTAATACTTATCGCACTAACGTAACAACACTGCGACAGTTGGGAAGTGGCAAAGTAGTGTAAGTGACAAGGTACTAAAATGATCATCAACTTTTGCTGTTGACTGTACTAATACTAAGCAGAGAAGAAGTCTACCCTGACACATTGCACAACCATGAAGTTTCTAAATATTGATAATGTTTTTCTTTTGTCTGTGAGTTTTTGTTGTGAACAAAATGTTTCTTTCTTAACAACATTGTTTTATTGTTGTCAACATTATGAATATCCATAAACTTCATGGTTGTGCAATAGGTTAGGATAGACTTTGTCTGTTATCTATCTATAATTATTATTGCCTATAACTTTTACCAGTAAAAATTCGGATGAGTGAAACTGCGGGCAAAGTTTTACCGACCTATAATAGGTTACCGCTTTATTTGTAATTAAATTAAAATAATCATACAATTAAAAAAAAAAACAATACTAGCTCTGCCCGTGATGCCCTCCGCGTAGAAAAAAATACATAACCTATGTTACTCACTTATAATATAGCAATGTACTGGTTAAAGACTTTTCAAAATGCGTCCAATAGTTTTTGAGTTTAACCATTACAAACAAACAAAAAATCCAATTCTGTCTCTTTATAATACCAGCTGAAATTTAGATTCCACTGTTGTTCCAGTATTCATATTCAATTACGTTTTTAAAAACAGAAATAAAATCCTTCTCCAAAGCAGCTCGAATGTTTTCCACCGAAATGGGTTCAAACGAATACAAAATTCACGTACCATTTTATAGGAGCGTTATTATACCATCGGAATTGAATGATAAAATTTCTATTTCTATGCAGTAAAGTAAGAACACGTCCCGACTTATTTCAACCGGGAATCGAGTTTATTTCCTTGCAGTTCCACTTGCGGGGTAAGTTTTAAATTTACAGCGGTATCTTGAGATGTAGAATACAATATGTAGGTCACCATCGAATTGTAATCCTACAAATGGGAGCCCTTTGTTTCCCATACATTTCCAAAGGTCAAAAGGTATTTTATCCTGGAAAATTGGACAGTTCCGGAGGGAATAGCGATAAACGACTTCGCGTTGTGTCGCACTCAATAACTTGTAGTATTATAAGTGTGAAAGTAACTCTGTCTGTTTGTTACGCTTTCGCGGTTAAACCGCAGATAGTTTGAGATTCGAGGAAGGTCAAAGGGTATTTTTTCCCGGAAAAGTGGTCAGTTCCGGAGGGAATAGCGAAAAATTACTTCGCGTCGTGTCGCAGGAAATAACTAGTACCTAATCAATAACTGTTTTCGCTGTAGAATAAAGTTAGTGGTGCTAGGACCTTGTGCAAGGTCAATCCGGATCGCTACTACCATCTTTATCTTTGACCAACCGCCAAGCAGCAGTGTTCGCATAATTGTTTTCCAGCGTGGTGATAAGACAACCGATGAAATCACTAGCATAAAAGGCTTCCATTTCAGTTCTGTGGTATAACTTTTATCAAATGGAAAAGTATTACGCTCACGGCGTA
This sequence comes from Acleris holmiana, assembly GCA_949316455.1. NCBI lineage: Eukaryota > Metazoa > Arthropoda > Insecta > Lepidoptera > Tortricidae > Acleris > Acleris holmiana. Next base: position 5,607,141 of record OX438785.1, read on the forward strand.
CAGTCAAGGACTTTAATTGTTACGCCACTATGGAACCCTGTCATAATGACAGTGTCAAACCACATGAAAGAACGCAAAAATAAGACAAAACCTAGCCAATTATACTGGCGGTAATTTCATGATTCCAATGATATTACATACGTCTAGGTTTGGTTGAGGCATTAAGAAACTCACAAATCACAAAAATACATACATTAATCCTGAGAACTTTACATTGCTTTTTTTGGGCTGTCGTGTAATAATTAATGATTAACGCTGTCATTATAACAGGGTTCCATAGTGGAATAACAATTAAAGTCCTTGACCGTACTATGCTAAATGCTTCACTGCTTCGCGACTCATTCTCTGAATCAAATTCTCATCATGGCCGCCGTGGGCCGAGCACGCTGCCACGGGACTTAGTGTCAAATGACGTCAAACGGGAACTAGTGTCAAATCATATTATGAAATTTTTAAAATGACTGCCATCCGGGGATTAAGTTGCTTAGTAATAAAAGGACTCAAATCACACAAAACACACTTTTATTTTAAATCTTACTTATTTATAACTTACATTGGAATATGGAATTGAAGACTTAAAGTCCCGACCCTATTTCAAGAATTGTACTTGCTAATAGATACTGCGTTCTTTTCACTCGCCAATCAAACCAAAGTCGAGAGAAAGAGACGATACAAGCGTATCGTTAAAAGTAGAAGCCATGCCGTGCGTTAGGTCAGAGTGAGCGAGACCAACAGTTCTCCTAGCTCCTCGCAAAATCATATTAAAACTAAACGCGCCGTTATAAGTATATAATAACCGGCCAAGTGCGAGTTGGACTCGCGCACGAAGGGTTCCGTACCATTATCTATACAACCACGGTGTCTGTATTAAGATCGAGAAGCGGCAAAAAAATCACGTTTGTTGTATGGGAGCCCTCCATATAAATTTAATTATTTATTATTGAAGTGAATATACAACTAAATATTTCAAGTCAACCTGATGCCGTTATTAATATCGAGCAAGTTTTAAGTATTTGTAGTTATAGCGGCAACAGGTATACATAATTTGTGAAAATTTCACCTGTCTAGCTGTAGCGATGCTTGAGATGCAGCCTGGTGACAGACAGACGGACGGACAGACAGCGAAGTCTTACACTTTGGGTATGGAACCCTAAAAATGAATAGGTATGAAGAAAACTATATATATCAAGTAAATAAGAGTAACCGTAGCTGTATGTGACCATAATGGTAACTATTATTATAGAAACAAAGTGAAATAATGTTTGCTCATTTTACCTTCAAGTTGCTGTTAAAATAACTACAAACAGACACTTCCACGAACATTAATTAGAATTAGTATTGTGTTTTCCCATTACTTAGTCCAGGATGAGGCCAGCCAGTGTCAGCCACAGCGATGCGAGACCAACTTTAGTGAAAATACCAAGTTGAATTGCGGCGACGCCGTCTCCTACACGTGCTGCATATACTCAGTACCACCGACACTCCTAGCGTGGATAAATGCCACATGATTTCTAGTTGCTGGCCGTTAACGTGATTAGTGTCATGTTATAGTGAAAATGGGTCACGAAGTATGGAAAGTACGCAGGATCGACCAATACCTGTGCACAAAATACGCCGACGCATCGTAAACGCACTGATTTCCTTTATGTGTTACGTTTTTATCGCATACTAAAAAAATCTATCGAAATTGATACTAAAACGGCAAGTAAATTTCGTTCCCGAGCAAGCAAAGGATTCTAGGTTAGAATCCTGAGTGCAGCGAGGGATTTAAAGACACGAGACGCAAATAACTTTGGTTTTGTGTTGCACATACAATTTTTCACCTTAACAGCGAGGAAATGTAAGATTTATCTACACACATATCATAAACCCTCTATGATGCGTTCAAAAACCGCAAATTACTTACGACTAGCATAAGGATAAACTGTTTTGTTGGAACCAATTTCCTAATTGTGAAAAATTTATTATTGCTTTTTTTAGGGTTCCGTAGCCAAATGGCAAAAAACGGAACCCTTATAGATTCGTCATGTCTGTCCGTCTGTCCGTCCGTATGTCACAGCCACTTTATTCCGTAACTATAAGAGCTATACTGTGGAAACTTGGTAAGTAGATGTATTCGGTGAACCGCATTAAGATTTTCATACAAAAATAGAAAAAAAACAATAAATTTTTGGGGTTCCCCATACTTAGAACTGAAACTCAAAAATTTTTTTTTCATCAAACTCATACGTGTGGGGTATCTATGGATAGGTATTCAAAAATGATATTGAGGTTTCTATTATAATTTTTTTCTAAACTGAATAGTTTGCGCGAGAGACGCTTCCAAAGTGGAAAAATGTGTGTCCCCCCCCCCGTAACTTCTAAAATAAGGGAATGATAAATGTAAAAATAATATATGATGTACATTACCATGCAAACTTCCACCGAAAATTGGTTTGAACGAGATCTAGTAAGTAGTTTTTTTTTAATACGTCATAAAAACATTGATCAAAGCTACAACGAACTTTTATATTATGTTACTTGCTGCTACGGAACCCTTCATGGGCGAGTCCGACTCGCACTTGGCCGCTTTTTATGTTAAGGAGAAGGCACACGAGCACTCAGGCCACCTGATGGTAAGTGGAATCTGAGACCCATAGACATTTGAATTCTCAAGACCATAATCCTAACACCTCAAATGCGTTGCCAACCCTGAGGACATCTTTGAAAAACAAAGCACTTTTACTTGACCTCGATTCTAATAAAAAATAAAATATTTTTTTTCGAAATGAAATGTCAATTGCATACAATTTTGACAAAACTCGCTTGTTACTTGATATCGAGCGATATGATAGTGGAGGCACTCTAGTTTGTCTGAATTAAAAAAAAAAACTACGAGTGCCGCCTTTTTTGACGTTCGATTTGACTTGGCGCAAAAAATAGTTTAGTTTGTTTTGTTTTTTATAATATAATAATATAATACACATGTAATGTAGATAGAGAAGTGTATGTAACTGTATATAATTAGGCATTAAAACGCTCGCGTGATGTAATTATGTAACAGTCACATAAACTACTATAAGGTAAAAAACTACATGGTAAAAATAAAACGACATCCCCCAGCCGCACGTGCGCCGCACCACAGCCACCTTTATATTGTGAACAAAAATTAAAAAGTTACTTTGTCACACGCTCGCAGCAAAATCAAATTTTGCTCACTGTCTTTAAACAGCAAAATCATCCTTTTTGAGGTGCTGAGGTGCTAAGACTAAATTTCCAAAACGAACTAGGTAATATCTAGTAAGTATCTGTCAGTATGTCAAAAAAGCTACAATTTTTAACACGTAAACGGAAAAGTTTGAAAACTATAGTTATAACAGGAAAAAAAACGATATTAAACCTAATAGTTTAAACAGTTTAATTTAACTTTTATAAAACGATGCCACTAATAAATAATTAGAACTCAATATTTTAATCTAATAAATAACTAAATTTATTTTTTCTCTTAGTTAAACCTGGGGCGAATGACTCGTGAACATTTCGTATGGCCCGCCGCGCCGGCCCAATATCATATTCCATTTTCATACTATCAAAATGTGATTTTAAGCAAAATTATGCAAATACGCTATACGACCTGAATAAAATATGTTTGCTAATGTTTGTTCGGGAATAACTGGGCACTTCATCAATATTCTGATAGTTTAGACTGATTTACTTTTATAAAATAACGACATTAAGCTTATAAGTTATAAGTATAACAAAAAGTGAGTTTCAAAAAGCCGTACCGTACGTCGAGCGCGAACTTTTACGGTCATGTCATGGTCGTACACTGTTGCTGTCGCACACTGTTGCATAATGTATAAGCTACGACCATGTGATGGTGTCCAGTTGGTGTTGTTGGAGACCAGTTTACACGAGTTGACAACACCTTTGTGTGTACGGCTAGTTTTAGCAAGAACTGTTCCTTGTTTAACTTACTGAACATTCAAATTGAAATTTTCGAGACTGGTATAGATTTCACGCTTTTGTTTTAAGGCTCCTTCTATGCCTTTAGTTCTAATCAAGAAGCTTATATATATGACACTGGAGATTGCACGGCGAATAACGAATTGAAGCCAAGAAAAGTGACCTTGAATGGCGTCGCTTATGTTTTTGTCCCTTTCTTTTCATTCGCAGAGTTGACGTTGACGTTGATTCTCTAATATTAAGTTGCTTTTCCGCCGTCGAGGCGAGGCGAGACGAGGCTAGACGATAATTGAAATTCTAAAAAAAGCGGTTAATAATCACACATTTTTTCTTAACCTAAATACATTTTTTTAATTATGGCCAAAATGGTCTCCGCTCAGCTTTGTGCCTCTGAATGTTGTTATATTCAGTGACGCTGATTTTCAGTGAGGCCAGGAGAGTATGGCGATGGTGTAAAAAAAAAAAAAAAGTTAAATGAAAAATGCCTACAATTAGGAGATCGATTCCGGTAACCTTCGGGGAGGGAAGATGGCCGATTGAAAAATGCCCGGCTTTTACTTTTGATTTATTCTGTTTACTGATTTACTCTATTCACTTGACATTGGCGAAATCACTGTGTGGACCGCCATTAATTAAAAAAGAAGAAGAAGAAGAAGAATTAGGAGATCATTTCAGAGAGACCAAAGACAGTACAATAAAAATAAAATAAAAGTCCATCCTCAAAAACCATTTTCAATTCCCTCCTCGCGAATCTTCGGTGGAAAAGGTTGTTTTAAAACAAATAAAGATCCTCGCACCGCCTCGTTTCGCCTCGTATCGACGGTGGAAGCACCATTAGTTCGGTGGCGCTGGCATAATCTTGAGGTAATTGTTGCAAAAACTCTAATTTCACTTATTCTTTGCATGTGGATACAGTGTGTACTTGTATTGTAAAGCTTACATTGCAATTTGATATATTGTGACATTTAAAAAAAAAAACATTCAAAGTAAAAATAAAATTTAAAATAAATTAGGATCCTGTCTGGGATAGCTTTTGTTGTAAGCAATCCTATTTTGTGTCATCTTCGTCCCAGTGCAAATAAATATCACAACAACCACAACACAACAACAATAACAACAGAAACAAAAACAACGCGATAACTGTAGCTTTTCTGTTGTCTCATTTCTTTATTTTATATTATTTGATGACTGTGTGATTGTTGCGACTAATTGTTTTGTATATTTATTTCTTTCTTTCTTTTACATGGCGCCAGTATGTAACTACGGAGATATCATGGATAAAAACGACACTAATTATGAATATTGTTTCGTTACACCATAATTATAAAGTAGACGTAAAAAGGATGGTAACATTAATAAAAGGTTATACTTATAACATTAATAAATAAAATGGGGAGCCTTTCGTTTCGTGTAAAGTTTTTGCCAAACTGATTAATTTCCTAAACACATCATTTGACCACACTGTTTTTTTTTCGGAAACTGTAAATATTTCAGGATTTATTTCAGAACGATCGTGTAGAACCCCATAGGTTAGGTTATTTTTATAACAATCCAGGGCCTTTATTCAGATGCGTTAAAACGATATCATGTTTGACACGTTTAAGAATCGTTTATGTCACAGTCGCCATTATTGTAAATGACATAAAAGTTATCAAAACGTTGACAATACGGAAACAGGTCAAAAACGATATCGTTATTACCTTGTAGAATTCCAGCCCTGAAATATATACATTTAAAGCAGTCTAAATGAAACAGTTGAACCCGAATGAATGAATGATTGGTGAACTAGGCTATTGATGAAACTATGGCGTCGGCCTGGCCGATTCTAATTTGTTGAAATGTCAGACGGTGACTCGTACTCAATGGAATGGGACACTCGCCGGTTGTTGTCCCATCACTTTACTAAATTAAATTGTCTAAAGGGCCTTTGCGTGTTGGCTTCGGCTTTACTGATCCGGGACTCCCATAGTCCCATGTTTGGTAAAGATAATTATGTAGACTATATATAATATTTAGATATTTTTTTTTGGTGTTTACAAGGAATTGTAGGAAAAAGCTTTAAATGCCATTAATTTGACTCAGATTGGTTTGTTTACAGGAGTAATCGAAACGCTTAACACCTATTAATATGTGATAAACTTAAGTAAAAAAGGTCCGGGGGTTACTATGACATGCCTAAGCAATTCAATTTACTTAGAATGAGCGTAAAAGACAGAGCTACAGCAGTTATATAACTTTGTCTCTTTCCCTCACCGTAAACTGGGGGATGATTCTCTGAACACAGCGCTGCGTCGATCTCAAAGGCGATGTTTTATCCGGCAAGTTTAAGAAGTCCCGTCGGAGCGTACAAAACACATTTTAGCGCGTGCCTTCTCAATTAGGCAGCAGGCAGGTGAGTCGAATTCAGTGTCGCATAAAGCTGCCTAATTAAGAAGGTACGCTCTAAATGTGTTTTGTACGTTCCGACGGGACTTCTTAAAATTGCCGGATAAAACTTCGCCTTTGAGATCGACGCAGCGCTGTGTTGAGAGAATCACCCCCCTGAATTGCTCAGCCAAGTCATGGTAACCCCCCTGGGCCTATATTCTACTGCGTTATAACGATATCGTGTTTGACGTGATTTAGAATCGTTTATGTCACAGTCGCCATTATTGTAAATGTCGTAAGTGTTATCAAAACGTTGACAGTACGGAAACACGTCAAAGACGATATCGTAGTTACCGTGTAGAATCCCAGCCCTGTTGTATGTAGTTGTGTACATAAGTGAATTGTAAAACAATGACCCGAAAAACTGTTTTTAAAATTTAACAGGTTTGACTGTGAGATCCGTGAGTCTTAGTACGTATATTAATGCCGAATTACAGATTTCTAGTACTAAGAGTCTCGGCGCCAGGCTGCGGACGGACGGACGTACGGACAAGGTGAAATTATAAGGGTTCCTAGTTTGACTACGGAACCCTAAAAACAATATCGCTTTTGAAGTGTTTCCGTATTGACATCGTTTTGATAACTCTTATGTTATTTACAGTAATGGTGGCCGAGCCATAAACGATTCTAAAACACGTCAAACGCGATATCGTTAAAACGCAGTAGAATAGAGGCCCTGTGCTTGTTCGTCGACCCTCACAGTGACTTACTAAAGATAATAACATAATATAATGGCACTAACTCAACAAGGACCAAGTTGCTGAAGCCTAATTGACTCACAGACGAGAGTAACTTCGTAAGATTTTCAGCAGGTATCATGTTTATATTAATATCATCGTCTAAAATAAGTATTTTAGCGTATTACTTTAAGGGAGAATACCCCAGTTTGTAAAAGGTAGCAGTTACATTAACAGCGACGAGCGGGCTTATTATATTTTCTCTGGCGTCAGCTTAGTGTTTTTAGTCTGTTATTCACACAATCACACCCGGTTTTTAGGGTTCCGGAGCCGAATGGCAAAAACGGAACCCTCATAATTTCGTCATGTCCGTCTGTCCGTCTGTCCGTCCGTCCTTCCGTCCGTCCGTCCGTCTGTCCGTCTGTATGTCACAGCCATTTCATTCAGAGCCTATTGGCACTATATAAATGAAATTTGGAGGATAGATGTATTCTATGAACCGCTATACAATGATGAACTGTTAAATAGAACATTCTAATAAAATTACAGCAGTAGAATATACGAAATATTTCTAACCAAAATTGTTTTGAACACGATACGCTGTGTAGTTTTTAAGATATTAGTAAAAATAAAATGAATTTCAACCATGAACGTTCCTTCCAGCTACGGAACCCTTCACTGTGCGTGGTCCGACATGCACTTGGCCGTTTTTTTTACTAGCTTTAAATAGTCTCGCAGTAACTTTAAATTTACGACACCAGAACCGACTAGCCTTAGCCGCGCGTATGATTTCACTCGATCAATTCGATTTTTCAAAGTGTTCCATCTCCGAAGCGTGCATATTTTTTTTTCAACGTATTTTTAATATTGTTGTGTTCTACAAACGGTAAAACATACAAGCGTCAAATTTGGTATAGTTATACTGCAAACCCTAAATAGCAACAACAAATACTAAAAAACTGGACAAGAGCATGTCGGACCATGCTCAGTGTAGAGTTCCGAAGCCGTTAAGTACTATAAACATAAAAATCAACAAGTAATAACTAATTTTCTATTTAAAGTCATTTGGTGACATCTTAGATGATTAAGTAGGTATAAACATATTAATCGCGTCTATCTCAAGAACCAATAATGTCTAAAGTAGTCGTGATAGTTTCCCTTTTAAAGTAATTTTAGGCGCTTTCGTGTATATTTTTACCAGATTTTTAGTATTTTTAGTATGGCATTGAGAAGGCAAACGAGCAAACAGGCCACCAGATGGTAAGTGGAAACTGTGATCCATAGACATTCGCAATCACAAGACTGCAATCCTAAGACTGCAAATGCGTTGCCAACCCGAAGGACTAAGATGCAATGCCTCTATGCTAGTTATTTTACCGGCTGTCTTAACCAAACCGGAACACAGCAATGCGAACACTGCTGTTAGGCGGTAGGTTAATGGATAAGATGGTGGTAGCGATCCGGACGGGCCCTGCACAGGGTCCTAGCACCCGCAAAAAGTATAGCGCTTTTAAGCATAATATTTCATAAACGGATTCCTTAATCGAAAATCGTTGTTGCAAACCCGTATTATTTTTGAAACACCTATCCAATAACATCGCACACTATGCGGTAGACGGGAAAAAAGAAATACATCCCCACGTTACGTGTAGGGAACTCTAAAAAAATATATTTTTCATGATTTTATTTTACTCCTTTGTTGGCGTGACTAAAATTACAACTTTTTAGTACTAAGAGTCTCCGAGCTAGGCTGCGGACGGACATCGCGAAACTATAAGGGTTCCTAGTTTAACTACGGAACCCCTAAAAATGGCCAAGTCTGTGATGGGCTCGCACTGTTTCGATTCAAAATCGAATTCAATATGTAATTTAAAAGTACCTCCTGTACGAATCCCTCGGTGCGCGAGTCCTACTCGCAATTGGCGGATTTTTTATGGCATGGAAAAGCCACACGTGCACACAGGCCACCTGATAAGTGGACTCTGAAACATAACACTATAAATCTCGAAGTTGCAATCTTACTATGACGATCTTAAGACTGTAAATACGTTGGCAACCCTGAGTACCTACTAAAGGTTGACACACTTAACCGCTCGGCATCGGACCACCTCACCCCATTTATATAAGGCGAGGCGATGCCGTTACGGTGCCGATAAGTGTGCGTTACAAGAGTTACATACGAAAAATACTGAACGGCTTAGATGGACACCCTTGGATGGGCTTCTATGCTAGTCATTTCACCGGTTGTCTTACCACCACACCAGAACACAAAAATTTACTGTGGGCCGAGCGCGCTGCCACGGGCCTTAGTGTCAAATGACGTCAAACGGGAACTAGTGTCAAATATTATTATGAAACTATTAAACTGACAGCGACCTGGGGATCAAGTTGCTAAGTAATAAAAGGACTCAAATCACACAAAACACACTTTTATTTGAAACCTTAGTTCTTCATACTTTCGTTGGAAAATGGAATTGACGAACGAAGAAACGAACTCCCGACCCTATGTCAAAAATTGACCCGTGGCAGCGTGCTCGGCCTACTGTGGGCCTACGAGTAACATGCCTGCAAAGGGACAAGATTTTATTAAGTGTTAAGTTTTTATATAAAGTGTTTTATAACGTTATAAATTATAACTAAGCAACTTAACCCCAGGTGGCTGTGATTTTAACCCTTTGAACGCCAACTACCACTAAAGTGGTCATGAGCTGTCGTGCCTACAACGCCACCGACCATTATATAAGTCACAGGTACAGTTTAAAAGAGACGTTATTACATATTGATTAAATTAAATTTTGCATAACTTTTAATAGGTACATGTTTGGCGTGTGAGTGACGCATTTTTATTTGATATAAGGCGTTCAAAAGGTTATTAATTTCATTATAATAGCTACTTTATATTTGACGCTAGTTCCCGTTTGACGTATTTGACACTAGCTGCCGATAGCGTGTTCGCCATACTGCTGGACCTCTCTAATCGCTTTCTTCTTTCCACTGTAACATGCTCCTAAATGTAAATAAATGCCACTCCCGCTACTCTCCCACTCGAGCCTCACATTTATTCAGCGGGTAATTATAAAGAGCGGAATTTCCTCTTTTAATTTACACTCGCAAATTTTAACGTGTTGCCTTCGAGCTTCATCCGACAAGGTTATTAAACAGTTACGGAGGCTCATACATCTTAGTGTCAAGGAGGAAAATACGTCCTCAGAACACTCCTCGGAAATACCAACACCTAATATGAAATAGGACAATTTTTTTTTGCCGGGTTTTCTGTTTGGTCGATAACATTTTATCAGAGCCCGGTTTTTTTGTTCTATTGTTTTTAGACATAATGTCTTTTTTAACACAATCATTAAGAGTTATAAAGGCTATTGCCGGGTTTCCATAGTAAGTCGGCCTTTACATCAACTCATTTGATGTAAAGGCCGGAGTTTTTTTGTCAATACCTCTTGTAATGAAGAATATTTTAGTCGAGTATGAACATCCTACTAGTAATAGTTTTTGAGTTATGATTTTTTCAAGTTTTTTTTTAATGTTTGTTTTTTTTTGGACGTGTTCAAACGATTTGTTTCAAATTTTAAAATGACGTTCTTTAGATAGTTTTGCATCGCCACCCAAAAAACGAATACTAGTTATCATATATAAAAAAAAGAAAAAAAAAATTTTTTATGTGGTTTTGAAGTAGTGACACCCCTAGATTTTTTTCTCAATATAGGCCATACATTGGCCTACTACTTGCCTAAATATAAAAAAATTCCAGGCGGTACTTCCAACAAAAAATCAGCAGAATGTGAGACCTAGTTGTGTATACAATCGGTGTTTTTCAATGTAGTATTCAAACTCTTCGATTATGTTTGAGTTTTCTTTACGAAACAGAAAAAATAAAAAACTTTGATTTTTTTTCTTGTATAGGGATCGCTTTTATTACTTTACTTAACTTTCCTTTAATAGAAAATATTTGTTTGTAAAATCGTCATGATAACATATCGTCGTCTTACTTACTCAAACTCATATCTGCATATTTTGTTTGCCGTTGGTAAACTTATTGCCTCTAAGTATTTCTGAACGAAAATGAAATTACCCCGCAAAAAAAATATGCAGATATGAGTTTGAGTAAGTAAGACGACGATATTCCAAAAAAAACGCGCTATTTTTGATGGTTCCAAAGATGCCTACATCGATTTAAAGTTAGGACGGACGTACGGACAGCATAGGCATATTAATAGGGTCCCGTTAGGCTCCCTTTGGGTACGGAACCCTAAATAAACGTGTGGTGAATTACTGTCGTATGAAAGATGTGTCGAAGTAAATTTTCGTTACCTTCCCTGTGTATAAAATCAACCCAAAAACAAGTCCATAATAAAACCAGACCCATAAAATTACAAAGAAGGTGTTTACACTGTTTATGCGTATGCAGTCGTGAAACAGGCCGTAAAAGGCGTGTTTTCCTTCTGATTTTCGCATTATTTACGTTCCCGTGTAGTGAATAGAGATTTATGGTCGCTTATGAATTTATATGATTCATCGGGTGCAAATTTAGACATGTATTGTGACGTATGCTCTTGTTTCGGGGATTTGCGATGTGTGGAAGGATTGGTTTGGTGATTTATACAGGGTCGGTTGATTGAAATGTATTCACGGAGGCAAGCTACGTACAAGGTAATTGCTTAGGTGATACATCCCGTTAAGGTAGCGTCATAGTAAAGACTATGGGTCTTGTGTGACAGAGTTTTAAAAGTCATACTCTCCTATGGGTCTTATTAACAGGTGTGCGGGTGGTAGGACCTTGTGCAGGGTCCGTCCGGATCGCTACCACCATCTTATCCATTAACCTACCGCCAAACAGCAGTGTTCGCATTGTTGTGTTCCGATGTGGGGATAAGACAGCCGGTGAAATAACTAGCATAGAGGCATTCCATCTTAGTCCTCAGGGTTGGCAACGCGTTTGCAGTCTTGAGAATGCGAATGTCTATGGGTCACAGTTTCCACTTACCATCAGGTGGCCTGTGTGCTCTTTTGCCTACTCGATGCCATAAAAAAAAAAAAAAAAAAGGTGTTCGTAACAATAATACGGCGGTGCGGACCCCTCGGTGCGCGAGTCCGAATCACGCTTCACCGGTATTTTTAATCTTGCTAAGCCCACTGTTCACGGTAAAGCTATATCGTTCATATTCAAGTTATACTTTTAAATAAACTAAAGGTTTGTACTATAGGTACTAGACAACGATATAAACACTTATATACAGAAATAAATACTTAAATACATAGAAAACATCCAAGACTCAGGAACATATACTCGCGCTCAACACACAAATATTTGTCCATACCGGGAGTCGAACCCAAGACCGCTAGCTTTGTAGGCTACCAACTAGGTCAACGCGTCGTCGTTTTTGTTTTTAAAATATCTTTATCAAGCGTCTAAAGATCCGAAGGTTTGATTCTTTTAGTCCCTCTCACACAAAATCGGCCTCGATCAAGTTTAATAGGCACCCGGGTCCGAGGCAATTTAATACGGTATTACGTCCAAACGTGATCTAGTTACGAAGTGTATGTATGTAAAACTGCTATATGTCATTTAGTTGTGGGTTGCTACCACCATCTTATCTAACTTTAACCTGCCGCCAAACATTATTGATTTCATGGTTCTCGGCCTTTTGACCGAATATATCTTTTCCCAACCTATTCATTTGACAAACCGCAATTATTCCGAAACTGGACATATTTCAGGATTACTATAAAGGTCGTTTTAAAAAAAAATGTTCAACAAAATCACGATCGCTTCCTTTGTGTAACGAAAGTTAGTTATACAAACTATATGGGTAAGTTTCATTACACAAAGGAATCAATTAAGTTTTGTTTTAATTAAAGCCCTTAACTATTTAAAAAAACGACTTCTAATACAAACCTAACCTATCCTAACCACGGGTACTACACGATGGTCCTAAAATAAATTCTGAAATATTTACAGTAACAGAAAAAAAGTGGTTTAGGAATTATAATCCCAAAACTGCAAATGGATTGCCAACCTTGAGGACAATATGAAACGCCTCTAGACTAATCATTACGATGGGTGACCCTCACTCCTGAAATATTTACAGTTATAGAAAAAAAGCGGTTTAGCAAATGAAAAGGGGCCAAGATTTTCCGAAACTGTAAATATTTCAGGATTTCTATAAGAGTCGTTTAAAAAAAAAACAGTTCAACAAAATCACGACCGCGTCCTTTGTGTAACGAAAGTTAGTTACCTATACAAACTATATGGTTAAGTTTCATTACACAAAGTAATCAACTAAGTCTTGTTTTAATTAAAGGCTTTAACTATTTTTTTAAAACGAATTATAATACTAACACCTAACCTAACCTATCCTAACCACGGGTTCTACACGATGGTCCTAAAATAAATTCTGAAATATTTACAGTAACAGAAAAAAAGTTGTTTAGCAAATGATAAGGGGCCAAGATGCAAACGCTCCTAACGTCTGCATCTTGGCCCCTTTTCATTTGCCAAACCGCTATTCTGCCGCGCAAAACATAATCACAGTAAGTATTTAAAACCTAATTTGGAGAAAATCGCGGTTAAAGTATTTTTTAATGTTTTATCAATAACTTCCATGAACAGTAATAGTTGTCAAATATTTTTAGATATTCTTTTAAAGGACAAATTGCTCTTTTTTATGAGATAAGTAAATGCAATATCTACATATAATTTATATAAAATATTAAGCTAAATATATTTATAACTAGGGGGTCTAAACAAAAACTATTAGATTTGCAGGCATAAACACAGTAAGTCAATGACATACTGTGTTTTTGCTAAGGAATTCAAGCTTACTGTATTTATGGTTAGGAAAACCACCAAATTGCGTATACCCTGTCTGCCGGCTGCCCTAGCAAAAAACAGAGTAAGTAACTACAATAAATCAAATTTTACAGAAGAGCATAAAAACTAAAAAGTCGATCTATAAAAGAACTGTAATGAGAAATTGTTAGTTTTTGATACTTAATGAGACACGCATTGTAGTATCTTTTAATTGTTTACATTTATATTACAAAAAACGTTGAAGTTTTAGTTTAAAATGAATTTGTGTGTAATGCAATGAAAAAGTAAAGTAAATCATATTTAATTTATATATCATAGTTACAGCGATGCTATTCTACAAACGGGTTCCTTTTCTTCCACGGGTTCTTGAGTTACTAGATCTCTTGAACTGTCTTCTTCTTTTAAATTTATTTAAAATTGCTTCCGATTTTCAGGCATATGAGGCAGTAATTGAGCAACAATTAGAGATTTTTTTGTTTTATTAATTCCCCGCCTATAAGGAACTTTTTCGGTCGCCTTTTGGATATTAATTCTTTTTTGCAAGGAATCATACATACATAACATCACGCCTTCATTCCCAGAGTGGGGTAGGCAGAGCTACAGAAATACCAACAACTCTAAAAAGACTTGTTGATAATTCTGTAACCACATTTTGCACAATCAGGCCAAGGAGTTTACTAGTGTATTAGTGACAGGTTGCAAGCCCATCGCCTAACAATACTACAAGCCCTTATTCCCTGAGTCGCCTCTTACGACATCCACGGGAAGACATGGAGTGGCACTATTCTAACCCGGCAACCACACGGAATCAAGTTCTATATAATCCGTTTTATTAATTGTCTGATAAAATTTATTTCTTGAACCCTGCCTAAATTCTACACACATAAAAAAAATTAAGTAAAAGTTTATCAAAGGGTCGCTTTCCATATTTTTAGTTGGTTGCCTTTTATACTTAGTCCAGTTAAATTTATCCTCCTGTGGGTTAATTTCAATGATTGTCAGGTTTTTCCGGGAATTTCCGGAAACTTCTTTTCATCATCATTAAATTTAAGAGCCAGGCTCTTGTCGGTGGAGTAATTGCCACTTTTCTCTATCCTGTGCCAGCCTTTTCACCTCCTGATATGACACGACCTTCGCCTTCTGTCTTATTTGGTTAAAGTATGTGAGCCTAGGTCTTCCTCTTCCTCTTTTTCCTTCGACTTTACCCTCCAAAATGTTCAAAAAGAAACTATCGTGCCGCATCAAGTGGCCCATCATCTTTCCTCTTCTACATTCTATAGTTTTTAAAATATGTCTTTTCTCGTTCACCATCTTCAAAACTTCTTCGTTGGTTTTCTTTTCCGTCCAGCTAATTTTTTCCATCCTTTGCCAACACCACATCTCAAACGCTTCCAACCTTTCTCAACTTCTTTTAAGTCATCATAATCGTAAACATTACGAGCTCGTTTAATTGCAGTCTCAATATTCCCGTGTATACTATCTATGCGTTGTGAGTATGGCCTTTTGTCAAATATTTGATTGTAATTTTATGCACAGTTATCTCCGGATCATTTACAATTTTGACCAAAGAGGTAAATAAGATCCAATTTTTATTCTGTGCAGTACAATTGTCAGCCCATATGATAAAGTTTACAGTATTTCTCTCTGATTTGAAAAAAATTGTAAATGGCATCGGTTATATTTTTAACATCTCTATCGGAAAATTCTTCATGCCAAAAAACGCAAGTACTTTTATTGTTTTTCTTCAAAGATGCAAATATCAAATTATAGGCTACCAACCGACTTATGAAAAATGATTGTCTTAGTCCCGGCATAATTGGAACTAAGAAAACTTTCTGGAGGTCCATTGCAAAAACTTTTGTGTCGGAATTGAAAACAGATACAGAATCTTGACGATATAACTGAGTGGCTGGTGGAAGAATGTTTAATTTCTTCTATTTCTAACAAGAACTCGTCTATTAAGGATAATTCTGAATTTCTAAAACAAAATAACATAGAACTACAAATAAATAGATGTGTTAAATAAAAAAATAAATACCTTTGTGCTAAATTAACAAGCATCCTGCCACGAGAATTATTCATCTTGAAAAGCACTTACAAAATAGTCACTTAAATCCACTTAAATTACTTTTAGTAAATGAATTATAACGTAACTTATCACTTATGATAGTTATGATGCAGTCTTATTACTCCCGTGTTCATTTAAGTATAATTAAAAGGTGGGTGGTTGAACAAATAAAATGAAGTATGCTAAATCAACTGCACAATTACCCACAACGCAAATCAAAAACAAAGCAACTTCATTTCTCAAACCATAAACAAAGTAAGCAGCCATTAATTACTTTGTTTTTGTGTTGAAATCACAGTTTGATTTGTTTTTGAGTTATAATCCCGAAATCTTAAGTGTAGTTACTTGATTTTTATGAAAAATATTTCGCGATCCATGTAAAATTAAGAGTTTTTGTAAAAGCAGGTCTGTGCAGAATCAAAAAGTGAATAATATTATTTAAAAAAACGATTTCAGAAAAAAAAGTAGTTACTCTGTTTTTTGCTAGGGCAGCCGTGGCGGTAAACGTATGAGACTTACTGTGTTATTGACTAGTATTTGCACTCAATAATCTTAGCATTTACAATCAACCAGAAATAACACTATGACGTTGATTTTGCTCCCGCCATTTTGACTCAAAATCCTAGCAATATTCACAGTAAGTTCTAACCATACTTGGAGAGCTCCTAGGATATTATGAGAAAATATTAGGGAAATGGTAGCCATAAACACAGTAAGTAATATTATCCTATTTATTATTAGTATTAATGTTAGATAATTAACAACTTTTCTCAATTATAAACACAGTAAGTGATATTACCCTAATTATTGTTAGGATTCTGTTGCAGCATCGAATAATCTGCCCAGTCATAATCACAGTAACTTGAAATACTGTGATTATAAATAGGATTATGTAATTTAGGTCTTAGTGATTGCCTAAGTATAATCATAGTATTTTTAGTTACCGTGTCTATGCTAAGGAAAGTTTTATTATAAAACTACGATATCCTACACATTGTGTAAGTAAGGTAACTTACTGTAAAAAATAAACATTTTATGTCAATTGTAAGTATTCATACTGTGTCTATCGTTAGGAAACATGAGCCTTTAACGTGACTTGCTGTGAATAGGCTAGTGGTATCTTCCGACATTTAAATAATAAAAATAAACCGCATATATAGGGCGATAGATCTCAATTTCCCGACCAAGAATATGTAGTTAACTCAATTTTGACAAAAAGTCGACTTACTGTGATTATGGTTTGCGCGGCAGTATTTTTCCGAAACTGTAAATATTCAGGATTTTTATCAAACTAACCTTACCTAACCTAAAGGGTTCTATACGATGGTGCTGAAATAAATCCTGTAGTATTTACAGTTACAGAATAAAAGGATTTAAGCAAATTAAAAGGGGCCAAGATGTAATTGTTAGGAGCGTTTGTATCTTGGCCCCTTTTCATTTGCTAAAGCGCTTTTTTTCTATAACTGTAAATATTTCAGGATTTATTTCAGGAGTGAGGGTCAGACACCCATCGTAATGATTAGTCTAGAGGCGTTTCATATTGTTCTCAAGGTTGGCGATCCATTTGCAGTTTTGGGATTGTCATCGTGTGATTGGTACCTTGTGAATGCAAATGTCTATGTACTCCAGACCCTTACGATATTTTTGGGAATAATACAATATTAGATTATATGTTTTTTATGGTCACACAGGTTTTTTTTTTCAATCCACTTAATAATCATAATGGAAATTGCTAAAAAAGTAGTACTTACCCTAAAATGAGGTGCATTTTTTTAGCAAAATGTTACATCTATTTTAATGGTGAAAATAGAACGTGTTACAAAATAATCCGTAAAAAAGAAATGACAAAAGTAGTGTCAACCCTTATTAAATAACGTCAGTTCAGTATCTTACTCGTAGGTATACAGTATACTAGGGTTGACACTACTTACGTAATTTATTTTTTACGGATTATTTTGTAACACGTTGTATACCTATTGATTGAGACTAGATACAACGACAGAAATAAAATACAAACTAAAAGTATTATGAAACAAAAAACTTGTGCTGAATATGGAATATTTTTTTCATGGCTAATAGTAGACTGTTCAACAAGGGACTAAAGTAAGCCATTATGACACGATATTTATCCCATCGAGTTCAATTTGGACTGTAACATTTTCACAAGAAGTTATATTTTGTGCTTTTGAATGCGGTTTTTTAGGGTTCCGTAGTCAAACTAGGAACCCTTATAGTTTCGCCATGTCCGTCCGTCCGTCCGTCCGTCTGCAGCCTAGCGCAAAGACTATTTACTACTAGAAAGCTGCAATTTGGCATGAATATGCATATTAGTTACGCTAACAAAGAGGTACAATAAAAAGTATAAAAATATTTTTTTTTAGGGTACCTTCCCTACACGTAACGTGGGGATGCATTTTTTTTCTCGTCTACCCTATAGTGTGAAAACAATTTTTCGATTAAGTAATCCGTTTATAAAATATTAAGCTTTAAAGCGCTAATTTTTGTTAGACTCAAGTGTCCCCCCCCTACAGCCAAAACTACAAATACTAAAAATCTGAAAAAAAACTTAAATGAAAGAGCATATAACCAATTTTAAAGGAAAATTATTACGGCTAAGTAGACATCATTGGTCCTTGAGATACAGGCGATTAAAGTGTTTATACCTAATTGACTTTTGTTGCGGCTTTGCGCACACATACAAGCCAGTTGCAGCTAACCTTGGGTGGCTTGCTACCTGGGAAACACCGCGGCGACAAAACTATCACGTCATACGCGACCAATCAGCTGCATCTATCACGTCATCGACAACCAATGACGAGCCAGCCATTGAACCCCACCGAAAACCAATCAAAAGGGAGGATGACTGGAGATTTCACTACTTCGCTACGTGTTCGTGAGAACTTAAGAGCACATTTTTTTTACTTATCTTAACCTTTATCAAATGTAACTAGAAACTTTATTATACTACAGCACACCCCGTTATCAGCGGTGAAAATTCATTGAAATCGAATAATAGGGTTGTCACACTATATTCATTTAAGTCTAGTACATTTGACATACCGGTATAAATGTCAATAATTTTTTTAAAAATGAAACACATTACTTTGGTTTATTATTATATTTTGTTACATCTGTGGCTGAATTATAGAAACATTTTGTTAATATCGTTAATCATCTGATATGTGGATGGTAACCTTGTAAATAAAACAACAGACCTGTACAGTAAGTTATATACTTCCATTTACTTTTCTGAATATATTATTAAAAGTTTTTCTAAATTGTTTGGTTTACCTTTTGTTTACCTTTATTTAAATACCTAAACCGTCCGACTATAAATACAGTTAATACCTTTCAATTACATTGACCACTTCACACCAAAAAGGTTCCATTTGATGAGATGGTTCTTTCATTAACATTTTCCGTAACTCTGATGTTGGGTTATTGCATGTGCAAAATCCATCTTTTAGCCATTCATTTTCACTCGTCATAAATTTTCTGAATACTCCGCAAACATTATCCCAGCAATCGTCATATTTATACGTATTAACATGTTTTAACAGGAATCTTAGGCATCTTTCCTTAAAATTTATAATGCATTTGCATAATTTTATCATATCTGTAGGATAAAAAAATGAAATTGATTTAGGAAAAAATAATCAATAGATATTGGAAGAAAATACACAGAACAGTTTTACTAAAATTGCGAACCATTTTTTCCGCGTCGGATTCGGTTTATTTCCAGTTTTGCCATTAGCTCCATTTTAAACTGAATAAATTCAGCACGATTATCCATGAAATTCATATTTTTACTGAACATAAAACGAAATATGACATCAAACATATTTTGACAAAATTAAATGTCAATTTGACAGCTAAGTATTATTAAAGTGTTCAACAACCAAATTAAACCTTTTTGAAGTGAAATTTCTTCACAGTATATATAATACCTATGAATAAAACAAGTAGTTATATTGATTTCCTCAAATAGGTATATCAAATTATACCTACCGGTAAAAATATGAATGTAATGTTAATGTGTAGTGTCAGCCCTAGCATTTTCAATGTTTTTTCACCACTGATAACGGGGTGTGGTTATTTGTCATACAAAATTTGAAGTCATTTTACTCCTGTCATCCACATCTTCAAGCCAGGCCTGTAAGGCTGTAAGACCTTATAAACCTGTGTCGAAACGCGCAGACAACTTTAAATATAAAATTAGTTATTACTTGTTAATTTTCATGTTTGTAGTACTTAACGGCTTCGGAACCCTACACTGAGCATGGTCCGACATGCTCTTGCCCGGTCTTGTTTATTATTGCAGTCATAGTCTTCAAAGAAAAAGAACTAGGAGCCTTAAAAAAAAACCTCGGATATATACCTATCTCGATTTTTTTTATATGTATATTCAATTCGATCCACAATTGACGGAGTAATTACATAACAAATACACAAAAACCAAATCCTCCTTTTTTGAAGTCCATTAACGATATATGCAGGATTCAGACAGTAATTTAATTCATGTTTAAATTTCTAATGGCACTGAAATTTTCCATCATAACCTTTTTTTCAGGAGCTCTTCTTATCTTAAACAATTCTCTGAAACAGAAAATTAATAAAAACATTAAATCTATGAATATTAAATATCAATTACTGCATGTAAATACTGTATGTATGTATGCGTTACTGTGTTTTTTTTTTTTTTTTTTTTTTTTATGTGTTACGGAGCATGCCCCCTTGCGGTTGCCGGGTTAGAATAGTGTCACTCCATGTCTTCCCGTGGATATCGTAAATGGTGACTAAGGGAATAAGGGCCTGTAGTACTGTAAGACACAGCTTGCAACCTGTCACTAATACACTAGTAAACTTCTTGGCCTGATTGTGCATAATGTGGCTTCAGAATTATAAACAAGTCTTTTAAAACCTATGTACCAGAACATCACTTGAGAAAGACTCGACCGATCTGGCTAGTTCGTATGGGCTCAGGCCTGAAATATACGTTTTCTGAAATACTGAATATCTATACCTACTGAATATTTAAAATCAGGGATCGTTCCCGGTATTCTGACTACCGGTTTTAAATGAGGTGTAACCGGTTATTTCATTTCGCTACTTATATCGCTAAAGGTCTGATTAGCGGTATAATCAATACCGGTATTCAAGTATATTATTATCGGTTAAGCCAATTGACAAGAATACCTCTATTTGATACTTTACCCCTAAAAACCATTACCAGTAATAACCATCAGTGTTAATATATTCGTTTAGTTTTTCTTTGAACGTTTTCGATGTTATTACAAAATACTTAAGACACGCCTTAGATAAGTCTAAATTTACAGTTAATTACAGTCTGATTGACAGCTTACTTATCAGGTATATATAATTGTAAATAGTGTATAGGTACAAAGCGCTCGTTCCCATAAAACCATAATTGCAAAATATCTAATTGCCGATTTACCCGTTTTCAGAAATATAAAATACTTACCCAAAATACCAGACTTTCTTTTTATATCGGATTGCCAAATCAACGTGTTTACAAAACATCATGTTCTCTTTAAAACCGAATTCCCATAATACCAGATTTTGGTAACACTAGGCCGGCAAAACACAATGTACTTGAAACACCCAGTTTCTTTAGCTACCAGATACTGAAAATATCAGATTGCCAGTTTACGTAATTCCCAACACACCAGATGCTGATCATATTTGATTTACGAATGCCTAAATTCCTAAAACACCGGATTTTTACTTTGGTAGATTACATAAAGTACGGTAACACAACAAAACCAACAGTAAATTTAAAAAAAATATTGTCAACTATTTATAACTAGGTACTGAACTTTATCATTAGCAAATTGCAAATACAGTCTATGAATAAAATAATAAGTAATGAAAAACTAAACATTTGGTGAATTCAAAATATTTATATATACCTACACATTACGTATGTTACCTAATTAAGGTAAATGCACCTATCATACGTCAGAAGGAGGGTTATGTTTTTCGAGCATATGTATGTATGTATGTATGTATGTCTAATTCTGGGCACGCTCTGCAGCCTAAACAGCTTGACGGATTTTAACATAAGAGGTGTCATTCGATTCGTCTTAGTTGCCGAAGTGACATAGGGTACATAATATTTCAAAAGGCGTCCGCGAAAAAATAATGGAGAAGCATTGTTTTATTATTATTATTATGACAATATGCGTACCAAATGAAAGCTATTAAATAGCCCATTCCAAATATATATGCATTATAACACTTTGATGCTACCATTTTGACAGGAAAGACAAAAAGAATACGTAGGTAAAAATTAAGTAATAAACTCCTTTTGCTAGAAAGAGAGTTTCGTTTGTAATTTGTCACTTATTACTTCGCGACATTAAAAAATCGAGCTCCAGATGCGTATATCGCTTAGTAATAATTAATTAAACCAATATTTTATTACTAGAAACTAAAAAGAGTTAAATAAATTAAATTATTAAAAATAAACAAAAAACCCGACTGCAATAAAAAAACAACTGAAAAACGAAAAACAAGCTTGTAAGCAAACAAAATTGTAAGAGCAATGTACTTATTGATATTTATAACAATTTAAATTTAACTTGAATATTGGAAAAGGTGTTCCAGGCGGGGAGAAGCTAGACCAAATGTATTTTTTTTTCAAGAAATAGGTTTTGAAATTCATTGCTTCTCCACGCCTGCAACACCTTTTCCAATATTCAAGTTGAATTTAAATTGTTATAAATATCAACAAGTACATTGCTCTTACAATTTTGTTTGCTTACAAGCTTGTTTTTCGCTTTTGAGTTGGTTTTTTTTATTGCAGTCGGGTTTTTGTTTTTTTTTATAATGTTAAATCTAGAACTAAATGTCTCTGAATCTCTGTGTGTGTGTGTGTGTGTGATAGACATGTATTTCAATATTTTTTACAACTCATCCCCAAAAGAAGAGAAAAGGAGTGACAAAGTTGGTATTTAACGCAAACGAAGTCCTGAAGCACCTGACCGTACTTGTTTGATATTTGATATTCTGGGTATCTGGTGTTCTTAATTCTGTTATATCGAAAATATGGTTTATCTGAAATCTGCTCTTTGAAAAATCTAGTATTACATGATCATGCTAAGGCGAGATCAAGTTCTTTCGAGAAAATTGTGTTTTCCTAATCAGGTTTGTAAAGTATTTCAGTGTTATGAGATTCTTGTGATTTCGAAATTTGATATTTTCGGTATTAGGTTTTATAGGGAACATGGTTTTGTATTGAGGACATCGTATTTTATAAAACTGATATAAAAAGGAACATAATATATAAAAATACTGGTATTGTGGGAATCTAATATTTTGTTAAGCATGTATATCGGCAATTAGATATTTTGCAATTGTGGTTTTAAGGGAACGAGCGGTACAAAGCTTTAAAAACAAAAGCGGTATGGCAACAATACCTCTAATTTTTAGCGGTAATAATTTGTCAATTTTGATACAGGTTTTAAATAAATCCGGTTTGACAATTCCTGTCTGAAATAATAAAAAACGGTCAAGTGTGAGTTGAGCTTGCGCTCATTCGATTCAAATCGATATACCTACTTGTACTTGTGCCATTCCGTAGTGAGTAGCAAATGAAAATGTTATAAATCGACACATTCTATGAAATCTGTGATGATGTAGCAAAGGTAACCTGATATTACTTATAACATAACTAGACCCCGGATTCTTGTCGCAATGACGTCACAAAAGTGTAGTATGGGGAGTAAATGGAACGGTGTTAATTAATACGAAAAAAATACGAACCGAATACATTTTAGTAAATAGGCATTGACGACAAAAATTACCTAGTCAATTGATCAGTATTATCTCTTGGTATATCATTCAAACCATACATTTGTACATTAAGCTGGCTTTTGACGAATAAAAAGTGACCTGAAGTGAGTGAAGCGTCCGAGAAAACCAAAGCCAGTTTAATGTACAAATCTATGATTTGCAGTAACATACCGAAAGCTAACGTTGATCTATTGACTTGGCATTTTTTATCGTGTTTTTTTTATGTTAAGGAGAAGGCACACGAGCACTCAGGCCACCTGATGGTAAGTGGAATCTGAGACCCATAGACATTTGAATTCTCAAGACTATAATCCTAAGAACTCAAATGCGTTGCCAACCCTGATGACTAAGATGACTGTATGCTAGTAATTTCACCGGTGGTCTTATCCCCACACCGGAACACATCAATGCGAACACTGTTGCTCGGCGGGTGGTTAATGGATAAGATGGTGGTAGCTATCCGGACGGACCCTGCACAGGGTCCTACCACCACTACCTACACCACCACGCTGCAGTAATCTCACATTAGTGCTTTTTCTCTGTCATGTTTGAACTAATCAGCCAGCTGTACTATCAGTATAGAACTCTGATTTGAAACCCTACTACCCCTTCAGGAGGATTATTAAGGATTGAGGGTATATAGTACATAACACTCCTTGGGTATAAACAAACGATACTCTAACAGTAAACAGGTACCTAATCAGTAAAAAGAACCACTTACTTGCACCGTTTGTAGATATAAAATATGACAGTGAGAAATATAATGCCTATGACAATGCTGAAAGATACGGTCGGTATACCAGGCCCGAAGCTGTTTTGCATTCAAACTTTATTGATTTGGCCTTTGAACTGCATCATGTTAACACATTAGTATAAAATATTTATAAAATTTAAAACTTCTTATTTAATTGACAGTATACCACGACAGTGCTTGTCAAACTCATAGAGTATGGCCCACAGAATAAGAACTAATGGCATAAAAGGAGCCTTTAAACGAAAGCGTCAGATCTATACCTGTCTCGATAATTTAAATATGAATTTTCAATAAGTTAAAAAAAGGAAAGACTATAAACTCCAGTTCTTGCTAAAACCGGTCTTAGCTTATAGAACTGTCTCTTTTTGGCACACTGAATCCCAATAACACTGTGCATATCAGCTATCTACATGTTAACTTTTATTTTTAAAGTGAAGCTTTTATTACATCGTCTCGATTTTTTTGGTCTGTGTGTCGCATGTCGCGTGACGGTCGGCCGCGGAGTAGGGATAAAGTGAAAGACGCTCGTCAGAGCAGCCGAGGCCAATATGGCGGCGCCTATAGTTCCATCAGCTGACCGTGTAGTGTATAGACTATTACTCATTTGTGTTTATACCCTTAATGGAATATTATTCCGAAAATTGTTAGTTAAATATCTATAATGTGAAAAAAGTTTCACTTTGACCGTGGTTTCATAAAACCACACAATCCTGTTTTTTCGCTCCTTCTATGCCTTAAAGAAGATTAAAATAATATTTATATCAAGTACCAAAGGACTAACGTATAAAGATCTTCTGAGGATAAGCATTTTCAGTTGCGTGTATTTAAGTTTTGGAAAACGCGGATGTATAAGCGCGACTTTTGCCACGGAATTGAGATCTATAGAATTCCTCTAAGCTTGTAATTTTCTCCAAAACACAACAATGCGAAAACTGTTTTGTGATAGCGATCCGGACGGATCCTGCACAAGGTCCTACCAACTACAAGGGTTAGAGTCTTATGATTGCAGTCTTGTGACTGTAGTCTGGAAAAAGCAAATGTCTATCGGTCTCAGATTCCACTTTTCACCGGGTAAAAACATTGGGTAGACAAAATGCTCGTCGTCGTCGTTAATTTATTGTTACCTTAATTTCATCGAATGGTTTACTTCACCGAATTTAAATTTCATCGATAGTTGTGCAGTAGTTTAATTTTTTTTGGTGGGTCACAGGTCTAACCTAACTTATGTAACCTACGCTTAAGATAACCTAAAAATAATAAAGTTTAAATTCGGTAAAACGACACATTTGATGAAATGAGTTTCGACATTTCAAGGGGAAGAAAGACATATTGGAACATACATACACACAGCCCATACATATTGGTTTTTTTTTTTTTTTTTTTATTTCGTTATCGTGGTCCTTGTATGTTCGTTGTTCGTTACCCTTATCGTTTTTAATATCAGCCTGTTGTAAGCTTAGACCATTAAGTACCAATTTCACGATACGATGTTGACCACTTAACAGACGATTAGAGCTTTAACAGTTGTCAAAATGTATGAACTAACAGTCCATTAACATTGATTATATTTTTCATCGTATGGTGAAATTGGTACTTAAGGTTGTAAATAATTACAATAAATCGGCGTGTATCATGACCTTGACATTATGTGTATCCCTTAGTAGTCTGTGGATGTATGTAAAACTTATTACCTCCATGGAAACGACATCAATTGTTTAAATTTATGAAGTTTGACAATTTGTTTAATTTACTATTGATTTGTATGTATTTTATTTATTAGCAAAATTTATTTATCGCCAGGTTATCTAAGAGGAATTACTGATATTCAGCGATCTTAACAGAGATAACGTCTGAAATGTTTGAAGTTCCTGATGAAACTGTAAAATTACAATTAATTGAAATCGGCGAAGAAAACAATGATGCAATTCAACAAAATGATACAGTGATCGTGATTGAAAGTTCCGAAGAAGAGGTTACGAATCGTAAACTCACTGAAGCAGAGTTATTGAAAACATCTTTATACAATGACTTGGGATTGTATTTTAACGATGTTATGAAAGGTGAAGTTAAGGTAAATCAACCACCAAAAGATTTACATGTTGATCATAGTAGCCGCGCGAAAAGAAACATAATATGGGTGAACCCTGGTAAGTTTCATCTTATTTGCTTACATAATATTATAACCATAAAGGGTATTTCTTTGAGGATCACACGAAATTGAGGGTTACTTGGTGGGAAATTAACAGCGCCAATGTAAACACTGGCAGCTCAAGAGGAGTCGTCAGTCCATTGCCAGCCTTTGGGAGACTATTATAATAATTAAAAGGCGTAGAGAATTAACGACCTCGTCGTCCACTGATACTTCCAGTGCAATCAGTTACCGCAGGGCAGCTAGTGGCGAGCTGTTAAGGAGCGTCACCACGGACCTGAATGCTCCCGAGGGAAGGTCCTTTCAGTCACCTCACGCTTGCCTTCACCGGCTGGCTGGAGTGTACGATGACGAGGAACAGACCCTCACCTCTTTTTTGTCTTTATTAGCCGGTCAGAGGCTGGAGTCGCAAGAGCTATGTATATGCTCGAAGAGCGGATGTGTTGCATAAATGGCAAGTGGGTAACTGTTGTCATTCTGCCGCTAAGTATATGCGGCTTTTTTGGAAGGCCAGTTCCATTGATTGCCATTTCAACCAAAGTAATTAGCATTGGCCAGGCAAAAGTTAAGGTAGGTACGAATTAGAGCAGCCTTGGGTTAAGGCACGCACGGCTACATATTTTGCTCAAATTCGTATGCGCTCACGTTCAGTGCGCGAGCGGCGCGCGGCGAGCCACGGAAGGTCGGTCTTTTGACCGTGCTCAAAAGCACCTTAGTGTGCGTGCCTCGCGTAATTTGGACGTGTATCCAAGCGTGCCGCGGGCAGAACTACAAGTTCTTACTTGTTTGTGGGCGAGGCGCGTACGAATTTGATAAAGTTTCTGAGCTGTTCCACCACCGAGGCCATTTTTTCTTCTTTTTGTTAAAAATTCGGTGAATTATGTTCAACGCAGCCGCGGCTGTCATCGTTCCGACGCCATTTTGAAATGTCGGCTCGCGGCAAGTACGCTGCCTTAGCCGCGCATGTTTATGTGTAATAATTTGGCTCGCGAGCAGCTCGCCGTGCGGGGCGAGCATGCCTCAGGCTGAGCTGCTCAGATTCGTACCCACCTTATGACAAATAATACACTCGATAAAATACAGTTAAGATCACATCAATAAAAAGTCCGTTAGAGTGTTAAGTTTTGGTAAATAGAGAAGTTAGTACAGTGCGCGTTAAATATTGCAGCTCGACCTTTGGAAAGAGAGAATCGGCTAATTTAGGTTTCGTAGAGCATTATCTCTGTCGCACTTTTATAACGTTTCCTAGTCGTGGTTCAGTTGCGATAGAGTGCGGTCGCGTCCAGTCCAAAATATATATATATAGAGTAATTAAAACACCAAACTTTAAATCACTTAAAGTTGTACGATGGCATCTAAAGGAAAAAAAGGGAAAAATTTACGAGGCCAGTCACGCGAAATAATCTATAATGTGTACCATGCGTACAGGTTGGTAACTAACGTAGTGGGTGTTTTGTGAATTTGTCACTTTACAAACTTGGTACTTTGCCAAAATATTGGAGTTTTGCGAATTTTGTCATATGCATGTGTTTTGGCACTTTGCAAGTTTGGTACTATGCTACGATAGGCTTACGGCACAAGTAAAGGACAAAGTCCGAATATTGATAATTTTGCAGTTGGTAAACTAATCGCGACCTATGTCAATGTATGGAGACAACAGTTTTCCAACGGCAAAGTTAACTTTGTTCCTGAATAAAAAAAATCTTTCTTATAATTTTGTGCGGAAGACCGGCTTTTTATTACCTAATTTAACTATAGCAATGGTATGTAAATACTATTATTTTAATATTATTATAACATGACACTTAACTGTATTTAATTATGTTCACCACCAGACCAAATGTTATGATAATATGTTAGGGTATATTATTACTTGTACTAAATACTAAATGTTCTAATATTACTAAAACTATTCATGATTATTTCTAATGATGAATAGACGACTTTATAGTCTTGAGTTCTAATGACCATTTGAAGTAATAATTGTTTACACGAAAGCAAATATTAATAGGTCACTTATGCCTACATAGGTTAGGTTACGTTAAAGTTGCGACAAGGCACAAAGCATCTCACTTACGCGAAAATAGTAGATTGTTCAACAAGGGACTAAAACAAGCCATAATGACACGAGATGTTTAGCCACGTGAGCGAGCTTGCGAGTGAGGGTGGCTGTAGTTCGAGTGTCATTATGGTTGTTTAGTCTCGCGTTAAACACTCTACTTTTCACTTTGAATGCCAGGAAAAAAACGACGTTCTAAACAATATTGTTTTTTAACAACGTACGCTCAATACAAGTTATGAACATCTATTCAACATACAAATAGAAAAAAAAAGTTCCGCGGTTTTTTTGTAAAGTGATGTTTTAAATGCTTGCATATTTAGCCAACAGATTCAAACTTGGAAACCATTTTAAAAGTAATTGGACCACGCATAATAAAAGATTTCGGCCTTAATATGATTAAATAGATTCATATTCGTAATA
This sequence comes from Acleris holmiana, assembly GCA_949316455.1. NCBI lineage: Eukaryota > Metazoa > Arthropoda > Insecta > Lepidoptera > Tortricidae > Acleris > Acleris holmiana. Next base: position 5,636,281 of record OX438785.1, read on the forward strand.
TTTAATCGTGTTTCACGAAATTAAATCCTTTTTTTTATATATATTTGCACAGTTGTCATTTTGAGGTTATTTCGACACCCAAAAATATGGTCCATACACAATCACTGAAAATGGCGATAATCCTCCATTCACAAACACCGTGATTGGTTGTTTAGGGGTTTCCAAAGCAAAATAAAAAAATAATACTTTAATCCCTAGAGATTATTAAGGAGCTTTAGTCCCGATTCGCAGAGATTTAAGTAGGATTTTGAAGAGCATGAGAAGTGAAATATATATTGAATGAGTTAAATATAATGATAGATTTGAAATTTATAATAAGGCATAGTGCCATTCGGTATTTAGATAAGTAAAAATAGATATATTTAGAATTCAGACATAAGACAGCTATTGCTGCCAAAATTAGGGCCAATTAAAAGTTAGGAAAAATATTTTTTCGGATTACTGATTTTAGAGCTAATGAAATTAGTAGAAAGGATTAAAACGTGGGCTTCAACAGAAAAACCATACAAAAACGTAGAAATATCAGGACTAACATGATTCTTTGAAAAGTATCGTGATGTTCGATAAGTGTTGACAACTAATATGAAAATATAGTTTTATTTTCATTGAACTTTTACCGTTTACTAATTTTAACCTGAGCTTTGCTTCTCAGTTTTTCCAGAAGGAGATGTTTATGAGCCAATAGACGCGGAAAGTCGAAATCCTTTTATATTGAGAGTGTTTTCAATAGTTTTAATTAACCTGTTAATATGCATCCTTTTTCAAATACTTGTGATAAACGTGTAAGTTATTTTATTTTAATTTGTTTTACTGAATAATACTGTTACGGTAGTTTAGGTTAACCCTTTGAAAGCCAAGGACACCTAAGGGGTCGTGGGTATTTTTTAAAGAAATCGTACCTAATTAAGGACTGAAAAAGTTACGGTAACTTTTACATGTGAGTAACGAAAATTAACTATATAAATGGATGACTAATTCTCGTTACTCACATGTAAAAGTAACCGTAACCTAATTTCAGTCCTTAATTAGGTACCATTTCTTTGAAAATACCCGTGTACTGTCGTGCCTACCACGCCATCGACGCTTATACAGTGATACAGTGATAAATAGACCGAGTATTTGTGACGTAAGGTTGAAATTAGCTGTGGTTAGCAGCTGTTATTGGCGTGTGAGAATTTTTGTATCAAGTCAATGGCGGCGAAAAGGTTAAATTCATATCTGTCACTTTACTATGCACACAATAAACGTTACTATTTAAAGATAATACCGGCTGATTAACTTTTACAGGGAATTTTTTACATTGCTCTTCACGGGTCTGCAAGGAATTATCTTAGGGATAGTTGGAGCGTAAGTACTACAGATTATTTTTATCAGTTTCCCTTCAAGTGACAAGTTAGAACAAGTAGGGTTACTAGAATAGAACTGGGAGAACTAGTAAATGCCGTTCGGCCCATCCTTCGAGAGTGGCTAGAACGAAAACGCGGAGTGCCGTCGTACCATTCTCGATGGACCAGTGGTAATTTTAAGTAGCGCGACTACTAGTAAGTATTTACTAAATGTTTAATAGTAAGTACATTGTGCATCAAGGGAAGTAAGAAGGGAATAACTAACGAGAGTATTAGAAGCCGAACACCGTTGGCGGAGGGCTTTTAATGACTCGAGTTTGTTATCGCCTTGCTTTGCTGCCCGTGATACACACAATGTTCTTCATCACATTTGCAAGAAAACAAAAAAAAAATAGACTATTAAAGAAAAAAACAACACAGAGGGGTAGGCAGAGACCACTTCTTTCCACCTGCTACGATCCTGACAACTCTCTTTCGCTTTTTCCACATCCGTACATCAAGTCATGCATGCACGTCGGTTTCGGGTACTTGAGATTCGGTCTTTTCGGTTTCGCCAGTAGGTGTTTCTTCGATTTGATTCAAAACCCTTCCACTTACTTTTGCACTGTATATTTCTTTCGTCAATTGTTTTTCATCTGTCCTTTCCAAATGACCGAACCATAGAAGCATAATAAATTAAAATAATAAAATAATGTGATTCATCATCCCAACTTTGGCACACTACGTATTCGTACAGTTGGCCTTATAAGTACTTACTATAGCTGAACACTTGAGTGCTTTTTCCCTTAAACTTTTTACTTTAACTGCAGCACTAATTTGTCAAAGGCGTTAAAACGACAAGGTTATGCAGCGAAGACTGTCCATCGTTTATATAATATCTCTGGCATGGGTCAATATTGGCTTACATAAAAGTCTTATTATTATTTTTTGTCTTATTACCGATTTGTATTCATAATAATCACTCTTCATATTTTTTTTCCTAATGTATTTTTTGTCCTAATTTGTTATTCATAATCATCTCAACTCCTAAAGTGATTTTTACTGAAACCGTTCTGATTTTATTACGTTTATAAAACTAACCCAACCTCATTTACCAGTTGGATATTTTTTAAATCCTGGATACAACGTATATACGATACGTAAAATGGTATGAGAAATATTTTTATGAAGAGTGATCATTATGATATTAAATGGTATGAGAAACATTTTCGGAGTTCCAATAATGTAATTTGCAGTTTTTTATGAACTTTGGCGAACTCTGGCATGATGAATATAATGAAAGATAGTTGCATGAGAGAGTGTCACGGCGATGGACAGCTGAATACTATTACCCTCCTTTATTCAAAAGGTCTCGTTAAAATGTGACGTCTCGTTAAAATTGGACATATTTTGTATGAAGCAAATGTTCAATTTTAATGAGACATCACATTTTAACGTGACGTTTTGAATATAGGAAGCCGGGTGGGTGCGCTTCAATCAGTTTAATTTTTTTTTGTATAATTTCATTTAACTATTAACTGCGAAATGGATAACAAACGTACAGTATAACAACAAAATGTAGCTCCGTTATTATATAAAACATACGTTATGTATTTAAATATTAAACAAAATGACTATTATACTATTAGCGCGTTATGCACTTCGTTATTATATTATACACACTCAAAATTATGATTCGGAGCATTATTCATCTTATTTGTATGCATTTTAATATTATAAACTTTGATCATTATACAAATTAGAATTATTTAATTAGTGTTATGTAAAATGAAAATTAGATCATTTGTTTTTATACTAAACATTACACACCCAGCCAGGATTAATAGTTATCTGGGTTTACAGTACTTCGTAGGAGCGTTCTTGTTTATCGCCTTATCTTATCACACTAATCAATTTCCTTTTGTGATTTATTGAAAATCTTTCTATTTTCAGGGTCCTCATAATGATCGCTGACTACATTTTAACCTATGATTATGCGAAAACTTGTCCGTGTAGCGGCATTGCCTGGGTGATGGTGGTAAGATAATAACTATATGTATTGCTATCATTTGTGTGATGTGAGCGAATATTTGTTCCTGAGTCTTGGCTTTTTTCTATGTACTTAAGTATGTATTTATCTATTTAAGTATGATTATCGTTGTCTAGTACCCATAATACAAGGCTAGAGCTTAGTTTGGGTCTAGGTCAATTTGTGTGAGATTGTCCCCCGATATTTTTTTATTTATTATTTGTTTATATTTTACTTTACACAAAATAGCTAGCATTTGCATTTGAAATAGCGACGATTACGATTAACGATTATTTTTAACAAAACACGTGCTGTGTAACCTATTTGCTAATTATTTGTAAACACTTTTGTTGGTTCATAATAACTTCGTTTCAACCGAGTGTTCCACGACACTCATCTTTAGTTACTAGCGACCCGCTGTGCTTCGCTCCGTGTTGACATAATAATATATTACATAATAAACGTTTCTCTTGATTTGCTCTATCTATTAATAAAAACCACATCAAAATCCGTTTCGTAGTTTTAAAGATCTAAGCATACATAGGGACAGACAGCGGGAAGCAACCTTGTTTTATAGTACAGTCGAATTCATAAATATGTATACATTTTAGTGCCATGTCTATCTAATGTCATGTTTAAACTGCCATACAAGAATTGTCACAGCGTTTAAAATGACAAAGTACTAAAGTGTACGCATATTTATGAACTTGACTGTACGAGTATGTAGTGTTTTTGCTGTATTTTATTTCAGGTCGTTGGGTCATGTTGCATTCTCGCGACGATGGTAGTCAAAGTGGAAGTAAAGGAGCTTATTATCGCCTTTGTAGCTACGCTCGCAGTGGTTCTCATGTGCATAGGTTTAGCATGCACATCAGTTAGTATTTACAAACTTTTACTACGTTTCCCGAGTCCCTATTAAACCAAAAGGACCGTATCGTTTATTATGGGTTCACACAAAAAGTATCCAAATAAAAAGGTTGTAGGTTATAGAAATAACAACTTGACATCAGTCAATAGTTCATAATGTCAATAAAGAAAATTGTGTTATAAAATTAATACATTTCCTCCTATTTTCATAATGAGAGGTCTCACGAGTGAAAAGCGGCAATCAATTATTTCCAAATGGTGTACTGATAAGGATATAACTTATAGAAAGTTAGCCAAAGATGAAGGCGTAAGCGTTAATGCGGTTCAAAATACAATCAAAAGATTCGGTGAGAACTACACGTTAAATGAATTGCCTTTTAAATGAGGGGCAGAAAACCAGGTCCTTCAAGGCCCAAATTGGACGAAAAGATAATTATGCAAGTTGTTTGCCTCGAAAAAAGGGCTCTCTGTTCGAGATTGTGCCAATAAAGCATGTAGAAGTATTGGTATGGTACAGAAAGCTAAGAAGCAAAATGATTTAAAGACGCATAAGAAACAGAAACAGCCAAAGCGAACATCTCAGCAGTCATCCGCCGTGAAAACTCGGTCCTGAAAGTTATATGAAGATATTTTGGTCAAGAAAAAACAATGCATCGTCATGGATGACGAATCATACGTCAAATTCGACTATAAAACTTTACCTGGTGTACAATACTACACAGTAAAAGAAGGGACTGCCATTAGTAATGCAGAAACTATTTTTTGCGAAAAATTCGGCAAAAAAAAACTTGTTTGGCAAGCAATTTGTCAATGCGGAATGATCTCTACACCATTTTTCACTGACAAAACTTTGAATCATGCTAATATATATATCAGAAGGAATGTCTCCAGAAAAGATTGCTGCTTCTCTTGAAAAAACATAAAGACCAGACACTATTTTGGCTAGACTTGGCTAGCTGTCACTATGCCTCGTCGGTGCTGCAGTGGTACAGCAAAGAAAATGTTAATTTTGTGAGCAAGCAACACAATCCACCAAATTGCCCAGAAATCCGCCCGATAGAAACATTTTGGGCTTTGATGGAGAGGGATCTGCGTAAAAGAGACCGGTCAACCGATTCATTAGAAAAATTTAAGAGAGATTGGAATCAGACGGCCAAAAAGTTAGGAAGAAGCGTTGTCCAAGACATTATGCGAGACATCAAGCGTAAAGTTCGAAATCTAGGCAAAGAGCAATAAATACTTTATATTTACTGATTTGTAGGGATTGTAAACATAATTCAAAATGTATAGAATAACTAAAAAAGAGTAGAAATGACAAAAAACCAAACTACGTATTTTTTATTCTGTATGCATAATTAACGATACGGTCCTTAACCAGTATCTTAGATACAATTGCCAAAGTAAGTTCAACCTCTTCTTATAGCGTCCACACTGAGAGCATGTGCGTGTAATGAGCATTCGGCGTCGAATATTCAAACAGTGTGGACCTCAGCAACGCTTGGCTCCACGTCCACACCACTCGAACGTTTTTTCTAAGGCAAGGAAAAGACGCACGAGTCCTCAGGCTACCTGATGGTTAGTGGATTGTGAGTCCTGCAGACATTTGACTTCTCAAGACTGCAATCCTAAAACCTCAAATGCGTTGCCAACCCTGAGGACTAATATGGAATGCCTCTATGCTATTAATTTCACTGGTTGTCTTATCCCCACACCGCAACACAACAATGCGTACTCTGTTGCTTGGCGGTAGGTTAATGGATAAGATGGTGGTAGCACAGGGTCACCACCACGAATGTTACACACAAATTCTCTCAGTGTGGATGCTCTTTTAGAAATAAGGTTGTGATTGCGACAGAAGTTTTAGAAATACTGTTATTTGCGGTAACCGTGCGTTCGTAATCAACAGAAATTTACCATTTGGTCCTATGCACCTAAAAACGCCTGAGGTTATAAGATAAAAGCTCCTATTATGGAGTGTGATCCAGTTACGAACAATACCATAAATATAAGCTTCCGAGATTGATATACTTCTAGATTTTTACATACGTACAGTCGACGTCATAAATATGTTTACATTTTAGTATCTTGTCACTTTCATTCACTGAGACAGTTTCATATATAATCATAATGCAATTGTCCCAGTGAATGAAAGTGACATGGTACTAAAGTGTAAACATATTTATGACTTCGACTGTACATAACGTCACGCCTTCATTCCAAGAGTGGGGTAGGCAGAGCTACAGAATACCAACAACTCTAAACACTTGTTGATAATTCTGCAACCACATTTTGCACAGTCAGGCTAAGATGTTTACCAGTGTATTAGTGACAGGTTGCAAGCCCATCGTCTAACAGTACTACAAGCCTTTATTCCCTTAGTCGCCTCTCTTATAGCTTTTTAATTGGATTATATTGAGATTATTTGGAACTGGAGGGCGCCCGTGACTTCGTACGCTTAGAATTCGTTTCCTGCTACTCCCCCTTTTTTGACACTTTAGGGGATGAGTTTCCAAAATCCTTTCTTAGTGCATCCCTGAGGTCTGGACCTCATAATGAACCTACGCCCTAAATTTGGAATTTATAGACCCAGCAGTTGGGGCTGTGCGTTGATATGTCAGTCATTCCGAGAGCTTTTTTATGTTTATATTACCACTATTATAATGAAATGTTCGGTATTGGCAATTAAAAAAAAGTTTAATATGTTCATCACTGGAGCCTTATGTTTTTACCAATGTGCATGTTGAGTTGACAACCTAAACGTACCTATGATCAGTACAGTAGAATTATTTGCAGTTTGCCACTGACTGATGGATTGCCTTCATTTAATTTTTGGCTTTAATCTCATACCAATAAAATAGTTATTACTTAATCGGTAGACAACAAGTATTCTGAAAAGTAATTTATTTCTATGAAGTTAAAGTTGAAAATTAAAAGAAGGCAAACTCTATCAGTGGTGAAACTTATAGTAATCGTACTGTGTTTATTTGTTTTTTTTTTGTTTCAGTTCGATTTTACAAGATATATTTTATATGTAGCAGTTGTCGGACTGGTGTTGTTCGTGTTTTCCATAGGAACGTCCATAATGTATTTTATTTTTAGGATAAAATTTAAAATATTGAATCTGATCCTTTCCTGTCTTTGGGCAATGTACCATTCAGTGGTAAGTACACGCTGGACGGCATTACAAATAAGAATCCTGGGCCCGTATTAGGGTCGCGTTTATCGAGATGGATAAAGTATCAAATTCGGTTCTCTATCGTTTGACCGAATTTCATAAGCAATCATTTAACTTGCCCGAATTTCATATGACATAATTTTATATGACATAACGATATTATGCTATAATATTCATTTGCCATAAAGGCATTTTTTCTGAAACCGTGAACTATTCAGAATTGTAATAAAACAAACCTAACCTAACCGATTGGGCATGTAAAAATTACCTGAAAGGTTTACGAATTCACAAAAAATGCCTTCTTGGCAAATTAAATTATGGAATGTGATATAAGGGAAAATTAAGGTTATAGCCAGTGACCATTATGGCAAATGAAATTAGTGCCAATGAAATTATGAAAAATTAAACGATACCATCAAATTCGAAAAAGTGAAATCAAATTCATTACATACATACATAACATCACGCCTTCATTCTCAAATTTACTGTCGTTACAAATGGAAAATCGTCCACTTTAAATTATACGTCAGATTAGAAAAAAATACAATTTGAAATACGTCAACAATGAAATTGTCCAACCAGAATAATGCTGAAAATAGAATTATGTCCGATATTAAAATTGACTAATATAATATAGGCTGAAAAATATATGTCCATTTGTATTTACGTACACTCAGAAATATGACCAATTGTAGAAATGCCCCGTTTGAAATATGTACATCGTTTAATCGTCAAAATATAAATGTGCCCATTTGTATTTACGTACATTCAGAAAAATTACCAATTGCAAATATGTAGATTTACAAAGATAGACTGAACAGAGATAATGCCAGTCATGAAACTATGAAAAACCAGGGGCTAGTTAAAAGTAAGATTGATTTCCAGTATATACAGGGTGTTTTTTTGGTCGACAACTACCAAAACAAGAGAGATAGTACAATTAATGCTGAATCCAATAAACTTATTAAAAAATTAAAATACCTAAGGAGGTCAGAGAAATAGCATTTTCAATTTTTCCCATTATTTTACTTAATTGTGGTTACCATGCGCCGTGTTTACCGAGACTTTAATGACGTAATCACCGTGCACAATGTTATGATTCATCTTTCCCTTCATACTTGTTACGGGCTTAGGACCGTCAAAGATTACAAACACGGTTTAGCACACTTTGTTGGCGTGACTAGTATGTATGTATATCCATGCCAAATTACAGCTTTCTAGTACTATGAGTCTCTGCGCTAGGCTGCGGACGGACGAACGGACAGACGGATATGGCGAAACTATAAGAGGTCCTAGTTTAACTATGAAACCCTAAAAAGCATACCTACATACTTGCTTTATTATATGTATACATTGTTTTTAAGATAAGTTAAATTAAATTGCTTTCTTTATCATGCAGTGCCAACTTTCTGTGATAAATGTGATATAAAAATATGTAATATTTATAATGCTCTACATAATGCGACTCTATTAACCTTGTTCTATTACCGTGTTGCAATTATTTTGCAATGACCCGTTCCAGCTAGGCGACAAGGTAACCAAACAAAAAATACGCGGCACGGTGCTCCAAAGTTTGATCAAGTTTTTTGAAAAGTTCGAGATTGCAAATTCAACATTGAATTAGGAGAACCTGCTGAAATTGTGAGACAAATCTTATAGCACGACAGTTGCGCTATAATATTGGAAAGCGCTGGTAAACTCCTCAGACAAGTAGTGAAGTACTTAGGCGGTCCGTATCTCACTTCTGACACCATGTTAGGTGTGGATTGAAATTAACACTGGGTTTTTACAACAGGAACTTTAGTTTAATTTTGTGTTGTTTTAAAGTAACCTTTTTAATGCGAATAACATGTTTCAGACTCTGATTATAGAATTACAAATGGTAATTGGAGGTCGTTCTGTGGAGATCGACGCATCGGAATACGTCTTTGGTGGTTTGGTGATCACTTTGTCCATAGTATACTTGTTTATATCTCTTTTGAAAATTGTTTTATACGCTACATCTGAATAATTAAACTGAGCTAAGGAGCCCACGCAATTAAAATAAAATATACTTATTACAATCAGCAGAGTAATAAAATACCATCCGACATTTGACCCAAACATGTCTTAAACGCCCTTAATACTAGAGGCATAGCAACTTGCCAGATATTTTCGAGTGCAATGCATGAATATGTTATTTCGGTGAATGTAGCAGACCATGATCATACCAATAAAGGAAGGTTTGAAGACCCGTTACAACGAATAGAAGTGTTGACATAAGTCGGCGCAACGGTTCAATGGATTATAAAAATTCTGGGCCATTTCGCATCAGACAAAATCTTTCAAACAAATTGAAATAAACTTGGAAAGTCAATACCTAAGTGTGGGCTCTATATAATATCCACGAGGGATGTGAACAGTGGATAATTTTTTTCGTATCGCTCTGGGACTTAGGTATATAAGATTGAGAAAGCCAATTATCATGGAAATATTACGGAAATAGCTGATGACATAGACATCTGTCAAATTATACAGAATGTCATCAAAAGCTTAACGGCTTACGTCAATCCTGTAATTTCTTGATTTCTGTTGTAATTAACGTTTGCAGAAACTTTCCCTGGCACTAAAGACTGATTATAGTGATAATTAATTCCAAATTCAATATGGATTGCGTTTGTTTACCAATTGTGATTGTGTTTTAATTAATTTAACCAAGTAAATTGTATACATTTTAAATAATTTGTTTTTTTTTTTGTTTTTGTTTTTGTCGGCTCGTTGTGATTTTGCCAAATAGTGATTAAGACTGCCGTAACAACACATCTTAACTAACTGCTTAGTAATAGTTTACACAAAAAAAGCTTGATGTTGTAACCAATAGAGTATATAATACTTTGATCTCTACATCGCAGTTAGCCGCTTTCTTTGGTATTACGGCAATAGATAGAGTGTTATAAACTACTAAGAAAATGAATAGTGGATTATTCAACAAGGGATAATGGCTTACTTTAGCCATTATGACACGAGCTATTTAGTGGCGCTTCTTCTCTGCAATGGTGATATTTTTCGAAGCGCTAGTAGATTTACTCCATATTCTGTTTTCAATGATAAGTATTTTAGTGGTGAATTACCTTTTCTTCTCATAAGTCTCGTAGTGAAGTTGTTCTGAATTAAGTACCAGAATAACTCCTCTCGTCTCTTCTTATTATTTTTATTTTGTACAGGATGTTGAATAATTGGCATTAGACTACATGGGATCCTGTCATTTCATAACCAAAGTTTCGCTAATGATTCATTTTACAAACATATCATTTGACAACCTGCGTTTTTTTCCGAAACTGCAAATAATTTAGATTTATTTCAGGACCATCGTGTAGAACCCTATAGGTTAGGTTAGGTTAGTTTCATAAAAAATCTGAAATATTTCTAGTTACAGAAAAAAAAGCAGGTTGGCAAATGAATAGGTTGCGAAACGAGACATTTGTCAAAGATTTGTCGGCGAAAAGGCCACTAGTGTATTAGTGATAGGTTGCAAGACCATTGCCTAACGGTACTACAAGCCCTCATTAACTTAGTCTCCTCTTACGACATTCACGAGAAGACGTCATGGAGTGGCACTATTCTAACCCGCCAACCACGCGGGGTAAGGTTAAGAATAATAAAAAACAACTAAAGTAACTAAGAGCTATGAGAACGAAGTAAATCTGTTTCTTCGTTTGTTACACTTTCGCAGCTAAACCGCTTGTCTGATGTTAAAACAATTTGGTATGGAGTTGGCTCTAATCCCGGGCAAGGGCATAAAGTACTTTATCCCGGAAAATTACTGGGATTCCCGGACAGAGTCGCAAGCAACAGTAAGCTGCGACACTAGTGTCTTATTATTTACTACTGTGACAATGTAATTTTCTAAACACTTTTTCCAAACTAATTCTTATGATGCTACATTTCGTCGATGATAGTGGAAAATCTCGTAACTAACCAATCCTATAAGGAGCAAAATGCACCATATTGACTTTCTAATTAAGATGCATTTTGCTCCTTATCCAATTTGTTAGTTACGCGTAACAGACGATTTATTTCAAATGATGTAAATATTTTAGTAGTTTACTTCGATAAGGCAAGCAATATTTCCAAATAGCCTTGTTCTTAGTTAAATTCGCCGTAAGCTTTTCCTTTGACCTCGACTAAAAGCTTAAGGCATTAAGCCAAATAAGTCAAAGATAAGTTCTGAAATCCCATAAATAAGTTGTCGTCACAGCTGTCATCCCAGCGTGGGCACTTTTAACGATGCAAGAATATTTTTTTAGGGTTCCGATGTCTAACGGCCACACCCTTTATTCAAACCGCGGAAGGATAGCCTTACTTCGGATTAAAATTTGACACATTTTGTATGGGCAAATGTCAAATTTCAACCCGAAGTAAGCCTTATCTATCCGCGGTTTGAATATAGGGTTCGGCCGTTAGTCTATCCATCTGCCTATCTGCGGATAATCCTAGCAACTCTTGAAACTACAAGGCTATAATTCGGAACAGTTATACATTTAAGTAACATAAACTTTAAAAGTAATACAGTAACATCAATGATAAGATACGATTACTTAGAATGCAAAAAAAAAACATACAAACTCATCACGCCTTCATTCCCAGGTAGTGTTGATAAAGACTCGAGTCCTTGGAGTCTTCATTTGTAGGACTCGACTTAGTTTTTTAGACTCTAGTCATCGAATCGAAGCTCAAGTTCTTTTGAAATTAAGGGGACTTAAGTCTTCTTTAGTTTTATATAGAGACTCGAGTCCTCTACAGAGGCTCGAGTGTTTTGTTTACTCTTAAGGCCTTTAAAACAACTGAGTCATGATTAGAACTCATTTGGACTTATAATTGTATGAACACTTGAGATTATGAGATTACGGAATATAGGTACTGAGTAAAGTAGTATTATAGTAACCAGTACCTACTTAGGTATATCTTTCTTTTGATTTTAATGCTGTCTGTTTGTATGGTTTTCATAATGAATTGAAATACGGGCCTTAGGCATTCACGGTTTAAAGAACTGATGACGAAATGAAGCCAAAATGAAATGTAACTTTTAAATTCAACTAGATGACGCCAGCAAGTTCTTTCTCAAGAATTCTAGGATGATTAATGTTGCATGAGCTTCCTTGGTTCTCTTATGGCATTTGTAGTCATTGTACTATTCGTTTCTAAAAGAATACCCACACCCTTAGATCGAGGGGACTTATTTCAGTATTTTCTTAACAGCGTAGTTACAACACATAAATCCGGAAGTAACTATATGTTTCTGCTTATCTGTCTGTTCCTTTCACGCTGAAACCATTAAACCGATTGAAATGAAATTTGGTAAGTACAGAGATAGTTTGAGACCCGGGGATGAACACAGAGTAATTTTTATTCCAAGAATCAACCCTTTGAATAGATGAAATTTGGGATGAAAGTTTGTACGGGAAAACCTATTACACGCGGAGGAAGTCGTGGGCGGATAGCTAGTGTTATAAATATTATAATAATAGAGGTATTAACAGCTTTTTTAGAATTTTGTATACATAGTAGAGTTTGTATTTTGGAAAATTACACAATTCCTGAAATAATCACCATAAACAAAATATACGTGGACAGAGACGCGAGTAAAAGTATTTATTAATATTTTAATGGCGTTATTATTGATAGCCAGTTATTTACTGTCACTCAGCCACTTGGGCTGCCTTTTCCCGTGCTAATTTTTTGGATATTTGTATTAATAAAAAACAAATCATAGAAAATAAATTTAAAACTAGCTGTTCGATGGTGCAGGCTTCCTTAAGAAGTTTTTCCTTTACCGTAAGAGCATCGAGTAATGTACTAAGTTAGAAAAACTCATTGGTGCATGGTGACCTCGGATGTTCGAACTTAGAACGTTACGATCGTGAGTCAACCCCCTAAGCCTCTAGGGGAAGACGCTAGCATGATTATAGTATGCAAGTGAAATATTAACTGCGAAACGTATGTTTTGAATGCAGTTTAATGTTATGCATTATGTGCATGATACATGAGATTGCACATACATCACTCAAAATACAGACACATCAAAGATAAAATATGATTAAAATAAAAACAGTACCTTACAGATTAACAGACATAGTTATTATAATACAAGTCCATTAATTTTATCTTTTAATCTACCACCAAGCAGCATGCAGCAGCATTGGCATTGTTATATTCTGGTGTGGGGACAAGACAATTATAATAGAGGCATTCTATCTTGGTCCTCAGGGTTGGCAACATATTTGGAGTCTTAGGATTGTTGTTCTGAGAATTCAAATGTCTATGGTTCTAAGATCCCAATCACCAGGTTGCCTGTGTGCTCTTGTGCCTTAACCTTGCACATTAAAAATTAAAAATGCATTTGAAAATTACTTCAACGTACATTACATCATTATGAAAAATTACCTGAAAATAGCAAAACGACGGAAGAAGTTTAAGTATAGTTTAGTGGTGGTAGGACCCTGTGCAGGGTCCGTCCGGATCGCTACCACCATCTTATCCATTAACCACCCGCCAAGCAACAGTGTTCGCACTGTTGTGTTCCGGTGTGGGGATAAGACAACCGGTGAAATTACTAGCATAGAGGCATTCCATCTTAGTCCTCAGGGTTGGCAACGGATTTGAGGTCTTAGGATTATAGTCTTGAGAATTCAAATGTCTATGGGTCTCAGATTCCACTTACCATCAGGTGGCCTGAGTGCTCGGGTGCCTTCTCCTAAACATAAAAAAAAAAAAAAAAAAAAAAAAAAAGTATTGGATTTGACAACATTGGACGAAAATACTAATGATGTTTTATGGGATGTGCCAACAAAGATAAAAATACAACTACATCGTAAAATTATAAAAATCGCTACCAAAAATATTTTCAAATTATGACGAGACGATAATGGTCCCTGACCTCAGCCTGGGCCTCTTCTACTCTTCTACTGCGATATAACGAGATCGCGTTTGACGTGCTTTAGAATCGTTTATAAGTCAGCCATCATTATTGTCAATGACATAAGAGTTATCAAAACGTTGACAATACGGAAACACGTCAAAGACGATATCGTTATTATCGTGTAGAATCTCAGCCCTGTCCAAATGTCCAAACAATAAAAGCGAAACGACTCGTCTTGCTTAGTTGATAATCTAATCACCCTGCATACAAAGCTGCTAGTCGTTGTTGGTTCGATATTCGGGTAAAGTAAATTAGTTTTGTATATTAACCAGTACTTTATTTATTTACATACATAACATCACGCCTTAATTCCCAGAGTGGGGTAGGCAGAGCTACAGAAATACCAACAAATCTAAAAAGACTTGTTGATAATTCTGTAACCACATTTTGCAGGAGTAGGCTAAGATGTTTACCAGTGTATTAGTGACAGTTTGCAAGCCCATCGCCTAACAGCACTACAAGCCCTTATTCCCTTAGTCGCCTCTTACGACATCCACGGGAAGACATGGAGTGGCACTATTCTAACCCGGCAACCGGATTTATTTATCTATTATTAAAACATTATCTTTTCCTGTATTATATCAGTTCGACAGTATAAGATTAATAAAAAAATAAAGATGCAGCTGTTATTTTAAAAGTTACTTCAAAACGCAGTGTCATTAGCAGAGAGTGCGTGACGCGCATAGTTTAAGTTGCAGATGCAATGAAGATGGCGTCTAACAATTAAGGTAATCAAGAATAGAGCCGACGACACAGGTGAATTAAACGACGTCTCATCTAATTGCCCCCGTAATTACGTGTTACGTGGTTTGGGAGAATGCAGCTGATTTACAGACTATATTCGTGTTACAAAAAAGGGCCACTCGTTCTATATAGGAGAGACAGGGGACACTTGATTGCCCCTTTAAATATTTGTACATAACTTCCTTGTTTTTAATTATATTATTTTAAGCCCCGATTCAACCAAACTTTTTACACGGGGGTAAAGCTTACTCTGAGATTAGTAATGTCAAAATGCCATAGAAAACTGTCATTTTTTGACATTACTAATCTTAGAGTTAGCGTTTCCCCCGGTATAAAAGTTTGGTCGAATCGGGCCTAAATGTTACGGTACTCAAAGAGGTAAAAAAATTACGTCAAAAAGTGGAAGAAGCTAATATAGTGTATTACGAGTACAATATCAATCTAAATTCAAACCACTCTGATTTCCCAATTCAAATATCGTTAAAAAACACTGTTTTTTGAGCATATAACAAATTTTCGGATTGTTTTCCTTTACTTCTGCTGTAAGACCTTCCTCCTTGGCAAATTTCAGGATTCTAAGTCTATGGAAAGTAAATAATTTTTTATTCTCAAAATGTCAAAATATACGTTTTTTGCGGCATAAACGGCCGTATCTTTTTTACGTTTACTTAGATGTTTAATTAACAGCTTCAATTAACCGTAGATGAGTATAAAGTTTCTAACTCGATATCTTCACGCTTTCCCGAGATCAAGGGTCTTGAAGGACGGACGGCCGAACGGCCGGACAGATCCTATAAAGGTTCCGTTTTTCCTTTTGATATACCCTAAAAATTACGTTATGTATTCTTCTTTGTTTTTTTCCGTAAGGATTTACCGAAAAAAAAACAAAGAAGAATACTATTTATCTTAAGTTGCCTTGTATTACTTTAT
Organism: Acleris holmiana; assembly: GCA_949316455.1. NCBI lineage: Eukaryota > Metazoa > Arthropoda > Insecta > Lepidoptera > Tortricidae > Acleris > Acleris holmiana. Next base: position 5,652,309 of record OX438785.1, read on the forward strand.
CGGCCAACAGTGCGGTCCAGCTTTATTTAGTGAAGGAAACCATCTTTTCATAGGAGAAACTAAACTCAACGCCACCCTTGAGCGCTCTTCTATTTTATACCACATAAAATACAATCAAACATATGTTTCGCAAAAGATACAACGGCAGTAGGTTCTGCTTAGATTTCCAATTCCAATTCCAATTTTTGAGGTAGTGGCAATCGGTCACTACTAGTGGGCGACCATTACTGCCAATGACTAGCTTTGACAACAGCACAGCATATATAATGTTTGACCAGTGTTAAAAGTAGGTCCGAAAACTGGGAGATGGAGGTGTTTATTGCAGAACCTGTGAAGGACAAACACTACATGAAGACAACACAAACACACTATATGCTTAGATTTCTCAATTAAAGCGACAGTGAGCAGTGACAGTGTCAATCAAATTTGAATAATTGTTGTTTACTTAAAAACTACAAAATTGATTAAAAAATAGTTTACGAAAGATAAGAGAAGTTCTACTTACTCAACAATTTAATCAAAAATCGTAATATAATTACGAAAATTCAACCAAAATCATGCGAAACAGCGTCACGTTCGAAGAATAAAACTAACGAGGATTTTGCTTCTAATCTAAATTTGACGACACGTTAGCCTAGTTGGGAGTGACCCTGCCTCCGAAGCCAGCGGTCCTGGGTTCAAATCCCAGTAAGGACAGATATTTGTGTGATGAGCGCGAATATTTGTTCCTGAGGCTTGGATGTATTTCTCTCTATATAAGTATGTTTAACGCTGTCTAGTACCCATAGTACAAACCTAGAGCTTAGTTTGGGACTACGTCAACTTGTATAAGAACTTGTCTCCCGATATTTATAATCATGACTGTTTTCACATTTGCACAAGAATCGGCAATAATTGTACGCAATTATTTCCTGCCAATACTTACGGTAGGGTTTAGACAGCAATTTTATGGTTTTCTCAATGTTATTGTATGGAATGAGCTATAATGTAAATGAGCCTTAGCAGTCTCAAAGAAATATGCCCTAAGTAGTTTAATATATCCATCCACAGGACGGGAATCCTGAGATTCAGATCGCGGAACACTACCAAATTTATCATAATGTGGCCTCTTAAGGCCCAAAGACGTGTGCCATCTCAAAACTCAAAACAGTTCTCAGAACCACACAGCGTAAACAGTAGTTGGTCTTCAAATAGTTATATCGCGCAGCTTACATGTGTGCGTGCCTCGACCGTACGCGCCGCGAGCCACCACAAGCAAACTCAACAGGATGCACCAAGCCGGTTTCGTCGGGGCCGCGCTGTCACCCAGTTTGGTTGCGTGCGTATTAATTATCAAGCAACGTACATCAATGCAACCCTAGTACTCGAGAGGCAATAGGTAACAGGAACTCTAGGGTCAGAGACGAAATATTTTTCTGTAACTTAACCTTAATTACCAATGGAATAACATAATATGTATTAGAGTTCCAAGCTTTCGTACAACGGGCTTGAGGTCTACTGAATCTGTGTCCACACCGCACCTGTCCGCCGGGGGTGCTGAGTTCTCCATTCGGGCTCGCTCGGGCACGCTCGGGCACACTCGGCAATCGAACGGCAGAGACGCTAATGAAATGAAACGATAGTATACTTTCCTAGTTTAACGGAACTTGCGTAATTCTTATGAGGCTCTGGAGATGCCGAATAAGTTTTGTTCTTTATTAAAATTATAGGAATATTAAATTTTAGAGCCGTTGTCTGGTATATATCCGGGTCTTCATCCACATGGAATTCTTTCTACCCGACTGTGAAAGGAGAGAAATATTTATGTGGTTGTTTAAGTACGGTTATTTATTCCCTCATAGAGACTAAACGGATAAGGATATAAATAAATAATAATAAATATTAGGTGACAATCTCACACAAATTGATCTAGTCCCAAACTAAGCTCTAGGCTTGTACTATGGGTAATATACGACGATAAACATACTTAATTAGAGAAATACGAGTACATACTGAAATATATATATATAGAAAACATCCAAGACAAAGGAACAAATATTCGCGCTCATCACACAAATATCTGCCCTTACCGGGGTTTGAACCCAGGATCGCTGGCTTCGGAGGCAGGGTAATCCCAACTAGACCAACGTGTCGTCAATATAGTATTATAATTTCTATGTGGTTATTTAAAAGTACGGTTACTTATAGAGATTAGACGGAGACGGAATTGTGTGATGAGCACGAGTATTTATTTTGTTCCTGAGTAGTATTTTCTATGTATTTAAGTATTTATTTCCCCCGTATGGTTGCCGGGTTAGAATAGTGCCACTCCATGTCTTCCCGTAGATGTCGTGAGAGGCGACTAAGGGAATAAAGGCTTGTCGTAATGTTAGGCGATGGGCTTGCAACCTGTCACTAATACACTGGTAAACATTTTAGCCTGACTGTGCATAATGTGGTTACAGAATTATGAACAAGTTTTAGCTCTGCCTACCCTACTCTGGGAATGAAGGCGTGACGTTATGTATGTAAGTATGTTTATCGTTTTCTAGTACCCATTGTACAAGCTTTGAGCTTAGTTTGGGACTAGGTCAATTTGTGTGAGATTGTCCCCTGATATTTATTTATTTATTATTATAAGATCTTTCTTTATCTATGGACCAAGTTGGGGAAATGATGATGGGAAGGTGGATGTGCAGAGTAACGAGGCGTGATAAGATTCGCTACGGGTACGTGCGAGGTAGTCTCCGAGTCCATGTCGTCGCCGCTCCAGGATAACCGGAATGATTAGGTATAATATACAGGTGAAAATCGAACGCCACATGGTCGGCAACTACCTTAAATATTTGAAATAGTAGATCTCAGTTTTATCGTATTAAATAGAAATACCATTGGTAATTACAACTTAACTTAAACTGATAAGCATAACAATACCTACCTCATTAGAAAATCTTTAGTTTCCTTGTATGGTAGCGTAATTGAGTGACTTGTTACTTTTAGCATTAGTTAAATGATTAGGTGAAGACATGTATCATACTAGTAATTTTTAGTTTTTATGGTCTTTATTTAGTTTAAAGGTGCCATTTGTGTTTTTGTGCAAAAGAGATTAAATAAATAAAAATATGCGTTTAGCACCGCGAGTGCCACTTGATAGTTTTTTTTTAAACCTGGCATATACTACCTGGCATATTTTTTAATGGCAATGGATAGGCACACGAGCACTCAGAGGACCTGATGGAAAGTGGAATCTAAGATCCATAGACATTTTAATTCTCAAAACTATAATCTCAAGACTGTAATCCTAAGAAAATAATACGATGCCAACTGAGGACTAAGATGAAATGCCTGTATGCTAGTAATTTTACCGGTTGTATTATCCCCACACTGGAACACAACAATGCGAACACTGCTTGGCGGTACGTTAATGGATAAGATAAGGTGGTAGCGATCCGGACGAACCCTGCACAGGGTCCTACCACAGGGTCCACTTAATGCGAAAGTTTGTGTGTTAGTTTGTTAAACATTCACGCTGCAACGGCTGGACAGATTGGATGAAACTTAACACGTTCACGGACAGTACGTCGAGAGACGTAAACTATGACCCTCGTGATAATATGCCAGTACGGCTGTGGCCGGTGTTTATAGTTACACCAATTGCGGAACTCCGTCTACGGACACCTGTGCCGGTTTAGGCTTTAACACAATCCGCTAGTGTCACCACAAAAAAGCTTTAGGGCAACCTCATGCAATGCCCTTAAAGGGGAACGACGCGTGTTGTGACACATAACGGCTGTGGACGTAACGGCCGTGGACGAGCTGCCACATTCTGTAACATTTGTTATTGTACGAAATTACATACATATTTTCCGTCATACGCTGGCACTATGTTTGACACAACGTTAAATGTGACAGTTCGTCCATTGTCGTAGAAAATTTTGTATGAGATTAATTAGTGCCATATCTTGTAATTTTGAGAATGGTGCAGCGTCCGTGAACGTGTTAAAATGGAGATAGCTTCTACCCTGGAAAATTTCCGGGTGAACAAGGATAAACGAATCTACGCGAACAAAGTCGCGGGCAGAACTAGTTTTGAACTTTACTCAAAAATGCAATCGCTACGTGGAAAGAAAGAAAGAAAGAAAGAAAAACATTTAAAAAAAAGGAAAAGAGAACAGAAAAGTGATATTTGTTGAGAAACGGTCCCAACTCAGCATGTGCTGGCTGTGAAGCCAACGCTGATCTTCCGTTGGGACCGCTCGGTGAAAACACGGAAGGTGACACAGATATTACAAATATTAGATGAAACAAATAAAAACAGGGTTGAAAAAAATAATGCACAAATAAAAACGAAACGAGTGTGTCAGTGGTCCATAAGAACAGGCAGCGGTCAGGTGGCCACCACAGCAACCAAACACATTAATTGTGCTCTGGAGACATACCCTTGCAACAATCTGTGGCCGATGCGTTACATGCAGATGTAAAAAGAAAGAAAGAAAGAAAGAAATGGTTTATTCAGTGTTAAAATAAAAAAAAAACAAAAACAACAACAAAACATAGGAAAAAAAGAGTAATACAAACTTAGAGTAGGTACTTAATCTTCTAGAAGTAGCACCGAAATGGTTGCCATTCAGCAAGGTGTCCCGGCTTACTAGACTTGACGCTGATTTTCAGGGCCACCGAGTTGAAAAGAGAGGAGAGCGCTGCCAGTCCGTTCCACTACTATTTATTTAGTAATGCTATGCTTAAACTAAAATTATTGTCAAAAATACATTTCTGACTTAAAATTATTGTGTGTGTGTGTGTGTGTGTGTGTGTGTGTGTTTGTTAGTGTGTATGTATCTTTGTAACATTATATTTTTAAAAAGTAATACTAATATGTAACGACAAAATCAAGCAAATTTTATAAGCACAGGACGTTTGCTAAGTGTTAGCCAGTTGGATATTTAGTAGGTACTGTTTAATTTTATATTTTTTAGATTGTAACGCTTTGTAGATGTGTGGAAATAGGTAAAATTACATACCAAGTTTCAGTAGTTTTTAGTGGTACTGAGTTATAGTTTGCTTATAAATCTTACAAGCCAATAACTCACTTGTCATAGTTCTGTAGTTGTGAACTTAGGAAACTTACGCAAGTTTAGCGGTTGTGGCCTGTCCGAGGCCAAAATATCTCATTGATAAACTGCGCAGAAATTGTTTTGACCAATTTACTGGCTTTTCAATTAGAATAACGAGCCGATAAGGAAATACAAGAATTCGAGAGCGCGGCAATATTGTCTGTCGGCTTTTTTAGGGTTCCGTAGGAAGCCCAACGGAACCCTATTAATATGCCCACGCTGCCCGTCCGTCTTAACTTTAAAGAGCTGTATCTTCTGAACCGTAAAAGATAGCAGGTTGATTTTTTACGACGGATTTACTAAAAATAATAAAAATAAAGAAACCGAAATAATTAAGGGAAAAATGTTTTTTTTTGGTGTATCCAAAAACCGGTAAAACGTGAAAGTGCAAATATGATACGATTATACGCATACGCATTATTACGCACTGATTGGATTCTAAATCGAATTCAAATTGGAATACAATAATACCTACTGTGCGGTGGTACGGAACCCTTGGTGTGCAAGTCCAACTCGAACTTGACCGGTTTTTTAGGGTTCCGTAGTCAAACTAGGAACCCTTATAGTTTCACCATGTCCGTCCATCCGCAGCCTAGCGCAGAGACTCTTAGTACTACAAAACTGTAATTTGTCATGAATATACATATAAGTCACGCCAAAAAAGTGCTACAATAAAATGTAAAAAAAAAAATATGGTACCTCCCTTACACGTAACGTGGTATAGTATTTTTTTTGCTCGTCTAACCCGTAGTGTAAGGTGTCGTTCAAAAATATTGTTGGGTTTGTGGAAACAATTTTTCGATTAAGGAATTTGATTATGGAATATTAAGCTTTAAAGCGCTAATTTTTGTTGGAGTCAAGTGTCCCTCCCCCCTACAGCCAAAACTACAAATACTAAAAATCAGAAAAAAATACTTAATTGAAAGCACATATAAAGAATTTAAAAGGAAAACTATCACAACTAAAAAGACATCATTGGTTCTTGATACACAGGCGATTAAAGTGTTTATACCTACTTAAATCAACTAAGACGGCATCAATAGACTATAAATAGAAAATTAGTTATTACTTGTTGTTTTTTATGTTTGTAGTACTTAACGGCTTCGGAACCCTACACTGAGCGTGGTCCGACATGCTCTTGTACGGTTTTTCTTAATAATTCATCTAAGATAAAATGAGAGTATTAACCCATTAATTATTTAATTGTGTTTGTCTTTTAGTATAAACAAAACGTAGCAGTTTCATTTCTAATTTTAAAAGGAAAATGCGCTTAAAAATCGTCAACCGGATTCTAAAGACCATGCAAATTACGTACAATACCAAAGAAATTTAGTCAGAGTGAACGCAAATTTGTATGCACAGTGACCAGTTTATATTGCCTTTGGGCGTATAAGAAATGTTCAGTCTCCGCCAACCTCTTGAGACGCTTCTTGTAGCCTTTTAAGCGTTTCCTTAGCCTTTTAACTGCCTTCTAATTTTGCCTCATTATGGAAAAGCATAATTAACGGTATTTCTTGGAAAACGAAAACTTTACAGCAACTTTTTACTCGTTTAGTTTTACGATTTAAATTCCTACTTTTTGGCCCATTTTCATAAGCCTAGGTTTAATATACTACTTGCTCGTCTGCCTACTTTTGTACATAAAAAATCCACAGCAATAATTATTATAGGTGATGTTACTTAAACTGTATATTCCTGAATTGAATTGTATTAAAATCGAATTATGTTTCAATCAAATTACCTACCACGGGTCTCTATCAAATAGCATATTCATTATTTGTTCGAATGTATTGTTTGGTCGAAATCGTTTGGTTACAAAAAGGTTTTAACTATTGAAACGTTTTTTTTTTATTATTATAAAAAAAAAACCTAGCATTACTTAACTAATCATCACAGAAATATTTCGTAAATTCTGTAATTTTAGCCTAACAATAGGATAAAGGAAGGAAGATACGAATCACTGTTGAGTTATTTATATATGCCGAATCTGGTCGCCACGTGACAGGCATAGCCTATGTGGAATCGCCAGAAAAATAATACCGCATTTTAAACTCTACTTCCTTTCCTTCCTTCCTTTTTTATTTATTTAAATAATTTCATACATTACAAAGGGGCACTAAACAAAGTTACCAAGCCCCCAATAATCTATAGCAAAAGCCCCTAATTATGATAAGGTAGCCTAAAACTTCTCATTTGGGCAAGACTACGTCATAAAGGAGTGCGACGATAAAGATAATGTCCGCCCTAATGAGGGTAGTAGGAAAAAATGACAGGTTTTATCAGTAATGGACCTTACGCTGTGTTCATTAAGAAAGAGCTCTGCCAAGTAAGCCCATTATATTCCGTCTGGCCTTTGTTGGTTGATGACTTCTTTTTCTGGGCAAGCGGGCGTTTGATGTCGGAAGGTTTGATTCGTTAGGCTTTTAATAAAGAGTGATATCAGTTATAATGGAATAAGCTTCTGTTATAATATTTGTCTTTATTATTGTGTTTTTTGCCATATTGTTTTACCAATTTGGGGGTAATTGAAATACAGCCTAAAGGAGCGTCCTCACTGAGAGCATTCGCGTGTAATATTCGAGTGGAGAGGACGTTGAGCCAAACGTTACTGTGGTCTAGGACGCCGAAAATAAAGCAAACTTCTATTTATACGACTGATTACGTGATTTTCCGATAGGCTCGTCATTTTAATATTCGTTCTTATTAGTAACAAGTTATGACTTATTTTAGATTGTATTTCTATTCACTCTGCGAATCTCTATTTAACCGATTTTACTGTAGTCAAGGCGCAACCTAGCTCCATCTCACGTTCTTTCCGTGAAGCATAAAGCTATCCTTTTTTAGTCTTGTGTGGGCGTGACATAATAATGTAACCTCTTAATTACGATTAAGCCGTTTCTTAGAGTAAATTTTTCATACAAACGTTAATTATCTCTAAAACGTCTCTTGAGTGCAGAGGTAAGAGCTGATTAAATGATGGAGTTGGAAGATTACAACAGGATCTCCATTCTACTTTTACGCTCTAGAGGCGCTCTAAGACTGGTTAGTATGGTCTCAAAAAAGTTTCTGACAAAAAACCTTTCTGGGACAATTTTTTGCTGCCAACTTTACTTTTTTGCGAATTCATTTTCTGCTTTCCAAAACCGACCTAATGAGTCCAAACAAGTCTACTTTAAGTATAGCAGAGATCCTCTCGCCACCTTCCGATTCCATCAACCTACTAGCTTGATCCTACCCATTGTCATCAAAACTACGTAAGTATACGTACGTATACCAAATTTAAACTCATACGGTCCCTGGGAAGTGGTTGTAATCTTCCTTGCAAGATTAAACCCGAACATACAGGCACGAACGTTAATTTAGGACCCTTCTTAGGTCCAAAATCATTCTACAAAATAAGGTTGAGTTTGTTGTAAGTTACAATTGACTTGGAATCTCTAATGACATTGATGACGTCAAGCAATTTTTTTTTGGAAATCGGTTTAGCGTTTGTGATTGTACATACATACAAATATTGAAAGTTAATAAGAAGCTTTTAACAAGCAAATATTGTTAGTGTAGTAGGAGTACAGTAAGCAACGAAAGCGTAAAATAATATCTGAAAAATATAAATTTGACAGAAACGTGTTGTACAGAATGCTGGTAAAATAAGTTGAATCCGCATCCAATCTGGTCAATACTAGCAGGTATTGGGCATCGTTACGGGTATCTGAAAATGGGGCTGTCACCGGCAGGTTGGCGGGCGGCCAAGGCGATAAGGAAGCCTTTTAAACATTTATTTAGCAGTTTTCTTTAAGTGTTTGCGATGCACATGGAAAAGTAATTGGTTAGAGCTTAGGACCACATTTAGAGTAACTAAGATCCTACAAAAAAAATGCAGATCCTCTGAAGCTTCTTAAGAGGCCGTATACGAAATTTTGCCGATTTCGCTGATTTACATGATTTTACTTCTACAAATTTTTAATGCGCAACACGAAAGATAATTTCGATTTCTAACGAATGTATGAGCTACTTTTTTGTTATAATTATTTCATTTTCATTAATCGTCCTGAAACCGGCGACTGTTTTGTGAATTTTGCTGTATTGAGTTTAGAATATCGCATATTCACGAATCGTTTTGATGTCTAAAAAGTATGAAAATATTACCATTTATTACTGTAAAAATGTATGAATTACTTTTTACCACCTTATTTTTTTGTGTTAAAATGTAATTAACTTGGTAAAAATTTATAGAAGGTGGGCAAAAAAATGTTTTTGATTTCGGCTACTTCAAACAATTCATTCAAAAAATTTAAACAACAGTAATATGGTTCAGTTCAAAATTATTCCATTACTTACCATAAAAAACATCCAAAAATTTAAAAAAGATAGCAATATGTAATGTTTTAAAACAACCTAAATCTTGAATCTTCTCACCCGACAAAAATAAAAAAATAGTTCATTCATTAATAACTGATTTATTTGATCATAACTGAAATGATATTTCATGATGTGCATTAAAACTTATAGAAAAGCAGTATTTTAACTGTAAAATCACGAAAATAAGCAAAACCGGCCACAATTCGTATACGGCCTTTTAAATAACGGTTTGTGATTTATACAACTACTCGGTATAACTAAATTGCTTTTGTTTTTATTTTCAACGTTATGATACCTTATTAATCGACAGTAATGGCATGGTGGCTGAGTTAAAAAAAAAAAAAAAAAAAATTATAGCATATTAAAAGCAATATGGTTTTATCACGTAGGATAGGGCCCTAGTGGTGTAAACTTTTTCACTGCACCACCGTCTTATACCGGGTGTTGCCTGTAACAGGAGCAATAAATTTAGGGATCGTTTCCACACCACAAACATAACAACATTTTATTCTACAACTTTTGAAAATAACTTGTTGTTGTAAATATGAATGAATTTAGATTTTTCAAGCCAGCAATGTATTGCGAAAACTACGAAGTTTGTACTGACAGTAGATGTCAACTAGACTATTGGATGGAGTACATTGAAAATGCTAGTTAGTTTGTTCGAAAAAATCCCAATTTTTTTTTTTTTTTTGGTAAAAGTTGTAGAACAGGCAACACCCAGTATATAAAGCACTCAAGGACACTGGGGGTTACCATGACATGGCTAAGCAATTCAGTTTACGGTAAGAGACAGAGATAGAGCTATATAACTGTTATAGCTCTGTCCTTTACGCTAGTCCTAAACTGAATTGCTTAGGCATGTCACGGTAATCCCCACTGCAGGTATTTTGTTGAAAAAATAAAAACAGTTCGCTTTCTACAGACTTAAACACTGCTTCCATCTAAAGCATTTTACATTGTAATTGAATTACACTCTAGAACAAATTCAAAATAGGAACGTTGAAGAAAATGGGCGAATTTTCTTTCAGTTACTTAAATAACGAACCTGATTTTTAAAATGTGTTTAACTTAATATTTTCACCAGTTTCCATAGTTTGGTAAGGTTTGAAATTGTAAATAGAACTTACAGACGGCAAATGTGGTAGCTTACGTTTTTCAAAAAATATATATTTACATTATTATGTAAGCGAAAAGTAAATACGAGTACATACATATACATATACATAACGTCACGCATTCATCCCAGAGTGAGGTAGGCGGAGCTACAGAATACCAACAAATTTAAACTTATTGATAATTCATCAACCACATTATGCACAATCAGGCTAAGATAAAAAGATTAAATTAAGTAACATTGCTAAATTGATTTGTGTTTTAGCAAACCATTTTACGCTAAAATACCCAAAGAGGCTATTAATTTAGTAATTAACTAAAACGTTAATTGGATTTTAATTATAATCTGAATGTACGCTCTGCGCTACATTTGAGATATCGAAGGTAATGAACCTGATCCTGATTACACAGAATGGCTCCACAACCCAACTTAAAAGGGCATAAGTGCTTTATATCCCAAGTCGATTGGACCTTTTCGCTTTTGTGCGGTTGGTAAGCAAACCCTTTAATTTTAATGTTCATTAACGAATTTAGTAAGAAAATAAGGATGGTTGTTTATTATTAATAGATACCAGGGGCTTCATTCTATTTGCGTTATATTATTTATCTTAAATATATACAACATATATATAGCGCGTGTGGTTGCCGGGTTAGAATAGTGCCACTCCCTGTCTTCCCGTGGATGTCGTGAGAGGCGACTAAGGGATAAAGGCTTGTAGTACTGTTAGGCGATGGGCTTGCAACCTGTCACTAATACACTAGTAAACATCTTAGCCTGACTATGCAAAATGTGGTTACAGAATTATCTACAAGTTTAGAGTCGTTGGTATTCTGTTGCCCTGCCTACCCCACTCTTGGAATAAAGGCGTGACGTTTTGTATGTATGTAAATATATACAAGAAGAAACTGATTAAGTGATTGACTAACTGACATAATTATGTATGTATGTATGTAAACACTTTGTTGTACAAAACACAGAAACGAACATCAAAGCACAACCCAAACCGCAGGATCTAGACATTCCAAATTTGGCACGTAGGCATATGAATAAGTACTATTGGAAGGGCATCTTCGGGGTCGTTGTATGGATTTACAAGCAAAGCTGTCAATTAATTGCCTACAGCGCCCCACGCCCCGCCTTACCTTTCTCTCGCCTGTCGCCGAATTAGGGTTGCCACAAGTATATAATACTAACTGAGCCCGCAATCGCGATTGCGTAGAATTAGTTCATGCACCTGTAAAACTATACAGTAAACCATAACCTTTTTTTTCCTTCCAGACCCACCGTACCCCCCGGCCGTACCACTGGTGGTACTTTGACCAATTATTACTATTAAAATCGAATTTAACGTTGTCGACGGAGCTCTGCTGTCGCAGAGCTCCTATTTCTGGGTAGATTGGCCCTCCGGGCCTGCTGAAGAACTAACATAACCTAAACCTACCTCATATTTATGATACAATTTTTGGGTCAGTGGTACGTTTTAGGGGTACGGTGGGTCTGCACCCTTTTTTTTTACACCAGCGGAGTCGGATAAAAGGTACCCTAAATATTTTGCATCTCAGTAGTGACAAATCTCTTATCAGTTAAAAGGTGTAGTTTTAAATAAAAAGCTTCGGTACTTGTATCAGTGACGAGAAGTATAGACCAAGAGCAAGATCCTAAAGGCGAATCGCAATTTATTACTGTAGTGTTTTAAAATAAGTACTTATTGTTAAATCTAAACAAAAAATAAATAATGTTTTTATTTAATTCTTTAATTTTTACGCTCTTTACTTAATTGTGTTTATGTAACAAATAACAAATAAAGATTTAAACATCGTTTATACTGTACTACAATTGTCGTAAAGCGCGTGGTCAAATACGGAACTAACAATTTCGATTGGTAATACCACAGTTTGCGTAGACAGTGGCGCCTTCGAGAGCTTCATTTGAAATATTATTGCACGTTAACTCCAAGCGCCAATTCTGGGTGGCAACCCGCTATTGTTTGCTGCGATAAGTAGTCCAGGACTGTTGACAGACCACGCGGGAGCGCGCGTGGTGGGGAGGAAGTTACCCTTCTAACAGTGCTTATTCTTACGACGTAGGTTCCTTATGAGTAGTTATGAGGTCTAGCAGTTGACTAAGAAAGGATTTTTGGAAATTCATCCCCTAACGAGTTAAAATAGGAAACTTATTCCATGCGTATGAAGTCTCGGGCATCCTCTGGTATTTACAACAATTTAATTTTTATATTGTAAAACAACGTTCTGCAAAACTGTTTTTACAGTTTGACCGTGGGATCTGCAATCCTCAATACATGTCACAGTTTTTAAACGAGGCTCTTAAACCTATTTTTTTCAGGTTCCAATCTAACATACGCAGGTAACCTGTTGAGGATGTAAGGCAAGCGCTTCTCAATAAGTCTGTCCCCATAGTAATTAGTTAATTACTACTGACTTTGTCGCATGTCATTGGCTCAATCGCGATTTAATCTTCTGTTGCCCATCTCCCTTTGATATCGTATGTAGATACTGTTGAAGTGCCTAGGAACAGCTTAAGCTTCAAGTAAATAAAAGCTGTCATTAATAGGCCACAAAGGTTTAACCAAAATCATGCGAAAAAGGTGTCATGTTTGAAAATAAAACTATCGAGGATTTTATTTCTAATAGTGTTTTCACGTTTAACAGTATCAAGTAAAAATGACCAAGTTTAATTTATCCAAAAAACAGACACATAGGCGTAATAGTTATTTAGATCCAGATCGCTGAACACTACCGACCTTATCAAATGTGGCCTCTTAATTCGATCTACAAGGTTCACCTCTCTGTTATAAAATGTAAGTTAAAAGTTGTATTTATTTGTATCAAGGTACGATGATCGTTAATCAACTTTGGTTTTAATTTTATTGCAGTTTAAGTTTACTAAACAAAGACCACATTATAGAACTCGTTTATCTTTCATTTCTCAACAACTAAAAAGTTTTCTTTTAGTAAAAGTAATCTTTTGACGTTCCTCAGGTTCTTATTATTTGCATTCCATTTTCATTAGGACAATCATTTTGAAGAAGTGGCAAAAATCTCTTTTATGCATTTCTGTATAATAAATAGTGGTTTTCCGTGACTGCATCCCCATAAAAATCATTTATCGCTATTCCTTTAAGAACCGTCCAACTTATCAAAAAATAAAAAGTACCCCATGTAAGGACTCCCCGGGACTCACTCAAACTATTTCCATACCAAATTCCATCGAAATCGGTTGAGCGGTTTATCCGTGAAAGAGTTACAAACAAACAGACGTACAGACAAAGTTACTTTCACATTTATCATATTAGTATGGAGTATGGATTGACGTGAACATTTTCAAAACTTGCGTATAGAAACATTCTAAATGTATTTTTGTTGTAAGCCACTATATTCCCGTGGGCCTCCTCGTCGTGGACAAAGTTCCCGGACCCGCGGGTATTAGAAAACTCCAAAACTTCCGCATCGGAAATCTGTAGAAAATTGGCTGCGGAGAGGAACGCCGTACGCGGCCAGCATACGAATCAGGCTCGATTGACAATATCGATTATGTAAAGAAAGACCGCTAATTTAATTAGGGGTACACTTACAGAAGAAACATGGCAACTAGAGTTTCGTCTTTCAATTTAAGCTTAAGATTATAGTCACCAAGGTTATAGGGAGGCTACCCAAGGGCTATGTGGACGGAAGGGAGGCCTTTGCCCAGCATTGCGACATTATAAGCTGTTAAATAAATTCTGGCCCTGTGTGGTTGTCGGGTTAGAATAGTGCCACTCCACGTCTTCCCGTGGATATCTTAAGAGGCGACTAAGGGAATAAGGGCTTGTAGTACTGTTAGGCGATGGGCTTGCAACCTGTCACTAATACACTAGAAAAATTCTTGGCCTGATTGTGCAAAATGTGGTCATATACCTAAGTATAAACAGGTCTTTTTAGACTGGTTGGTATTTCTGCAGCTCTGCCTACCCCACCCTGGGAATGAAGGCGTGATCTTATGTAATACTATCCTACTATAATATTATAAATTGTGTGTGTTAGTTTGTGTTCCCGAGGGAAAAACGATAATCGAAATGTAGGTAAGTGAACGAAGCAGCGGGCAGAAGCTAATAAGTAATAGTACAAATATACTGGGTTCTTGTACTGGTTGGTAAAATTGGTTAGTCATTTACCTTAAAAGCATGAATTTCTTGTAACGATTCACCGTTTCGCATTTCATCTCGATCGTGTCTTTTATTTTTGCTATGTGTCAAAGTTGTCATTTTTATGTTCGCTAATAGCTTTGGTCGCATTTCACCTCGATAGCTATTTTTACTGTTTTATTTGGTCTTGATCGTAATTTTTTTTATTAGCAAATATTATAAATCGCAGTATACCTCAATCGCATATTTTGTATAAGCATTTTGCTACGATCGCTTCATATCACAATACTACTCGAAAATTGAAATGCTACAAAATAATTATCTTATATATAAAATTCTCGTGTCACAGTTTTCGTTCCCATACTCCTCCGAAACGGCTTGACCGATTCTCATGAAATTTTGTGAGCGTATTGAGTAGGTCTGAGAATAGGCCAACATCTATTTTTCATACCCCAAAGTGACATGAAAAAAAAAAAAAATTCAGCGGGTGAAGCCGCTGGCGGATCGCTAGTACTAATATAAGAAGCCAAGCGAAAAATTGCTTCAAGTAAATGATGCTACTAAAGTTTTGTTCATTCGAGGTGAAATGCGATTCGGTGAATCGCTACAAGGAATTTATGCTTTTGAGGTAAAGGACTAACAAATGGTTGGTAGTGACTGGGACGTATGGGTAAATATCTCACACCTTCAGAATAATAGTGACCCAATTCAGAAATTTCAAATTTCGAGTTAGGTTAGGTTAGGTTAGTTTAGTAGTTTTATGACTTGAAGTTTGAAAGGTGAAATTTTGAATTGGAGCACTATTATTCCGAAGGTGCGATTGCGTACGTGCGTCATGTACGTGATTATTTTAATAACAAGTATGGCGGCAACTTAACGGACGTTCCCGAAACACTTTTTATGTTTATTGTGTTTGTTTATTGTGTTTATTCTTATGAAACACCGGTGAAATTACTAGCATAGGCATTCCATCTTAGTCTTGAGAATTCAAATGTCTATGGGACTCAGATTCCACTTACCATCAGGTGGCCTGAGTGCGCGTGTGCCTTCTCTTTAACATAAAAAAAAAAAAACATTTTGTCGAGCTGCTTTTGTTGTATTGGATGCCTGCGATTGCAAAATGACATGCCCGGAAGGGCTTTAATCGTGGTATTGGATGTTGTCTATGAATTTTCCTAAATGTAAGGTGGTTGTCCGAGTGCTCGTCACTGTACTAGTACTTGTCACCATACTTTGAATTGCGAAATAAAATAAGATCAACATTACTTTTATCACCTCCTCATTTCAGCGATGAGAAATGTGTTGACTTTAGATATTTCACACGCCAATTTTAAAATATAGAACTTATTTTCAATTTAATGCACCTGATATTTACTCATACAATCCGATTGACTAATATTTTTTTGTCATTTTGAGAAAGGACGATGGGTAAAAATGTCCCTCACCCACCAACAGTGATGAAACATGTGCCAGTTTATAGATCTTGGCAATATGATGTATTTTTTCTATGGCGACGATCACCATATGTATGGGGTTTTCTTGAAAAATCATACTCTTATCGTATGGAACTATGGAATTTGTTTGAAAATGAACACGTATGTAGATGATTTGCCTTGCCTGGCCCTTTGTTTTCATTAAAAAATTCCCATTGATTTTGCTACGAAGATAAGTATTTTGTCTTTTATTGGGTCCTAATGAACATAGACCTGCAGCCCGTTACTGTTGGAGGGGGGGGACGGGGTCCATACAAAATTGCCCATCACCCTTTCTATATAGTCATCGTATAAAACAAATTCGATAAAACAAAAGTACCTAAAGGTCACATCTCCCAAAACCCATGAAAATGTTTTGAGTAGATGTGTAAATGAACGTAATATCACGACACAAATAAATATTTTCTCTTGACAGGTCGAGCACTCGGCCTTGTACCTTATATAAGTATTTTTATCGTTGTCTAGTGCCTATAGTACAGGACCTCAATTCTACTGCGTTATATTTCTATATTGTTAGAGGTGTTTTAGAATTGTTTATGACTCAGTCGCCATTATTGTAAATGACAAGTGTTATCAAAACGTTGACAATACGGAAACACGTCAAAGGCGATATCGTTATTACCGTGTAGAATCCCAGCCCAGGCTTATACTTAGTAGCTTATGGGTAGTTTGCTACTAGGTCAGTTTGTGTGAGATAGTCTCCTTTATTAATTCATTTAAGTACCTTCAGTTTCAAGGCATATCAAATAACATTGAACATTAGCCAGATAAGCGTTTTATTTTGATTTTGACACCAATTCATTTATTCTAATTTAACGAACTAAAAAAAACTAGGGGTTAAAGGAAATGTTACTTAAAATGTTACTCGTCTTCCCCCCCCCCCCCCCCCATACAGACAAAACTACAAATAATAAAAATCTGAGAAATAGCTTACATGAAGGCGCACGTAACGAATTAAAACGGAAAACTATCACGAGTAAAAAAGAGTTTAAACCTACTAAAATCATCTGAGACCGAAAAATACTATGTTACTTGTTACTTGTTTGTTTATTGTGTTTGTAGATTTTGACGGCTTCGGAACCCTACACTATGGCACGACATGCGACTTGCCTGATTTTTTAATCATGGCCTAATAACTAACAACCCCAACTCTTAAAATTTCCGAATTTCCTATACAGACCCATTTGATAGACGACGTAATTATGTTCACTTTAAGATAGTGTTCTCTCGTCCTTGAAATACAGTGATATTTTTAATTGAGAATAACGACACTGTTATAATTTTTAAAACCACTCAAATAACAATCTCTTTCCGTGCAGACGAATACAAACGGTTCAATACAATTTAACCTTTCATAAACAAATACCTATGAAATTGAATGTTTAAATTTCGAATACCCTAACTTCGTATTTAAATTCTCAATTGAGTTGTAAATTTTTACGTCTATTTCTGAATGTTACGAGAATCCAGGGCAGAACGAATTTGTTTTTTTTTTGTTGGACGCGGGAAGCTTTAGGAATATGAGTGAAATTGCAGCGCAACTTTTAGACGGGAGGAATGAACTCTGTTCGTGATTAACATACTCGAAATTGCTCATTCAACTGAGAAAGTTTTGTATAGAGATTAGTGCATTAAGTTAAATTAATGAACGGGCTACTTAGCATGCAATGGTAGCAAGTTACGCTATTACTTAAATACTTAGTTAAATACCTATTTTTTACCAACTTCAAAAAAGGAGGAGAGGAGGTTCTCTATTCATCCTTTTTTAGGGTTCCGTAGTCAAACTAGGAACCCTTATAGTTTCGTCATGTCCGTCCGTCCGTCTACAGCCTAGCGCATAGATTCTTAGTATTAGAAAGCTGTAAATTAGCATGAATATGGGTGGATCAACTTTTCGTTGTTGTTATTCTGTCCCGTAAGCCAGGAGACAACAGTGATAGAGTTCCTTAGAAAAAAGGTTATAATATACACTACTAATACGATTGGAAGAAAACCCATAAAAGAATGGGCTTGTAATTGCCACAAAAGCTGATGTTTGCTGGATTTATATACTTTAAAATCGTGGTTTTAAAGAGTGACCCAGGAGACGTCACCATGGCAACGAGCTACAAAGAAAAGTTGATTGACCCATATACATATTAGTCACGCCAAAAAAGTGGTCCAATAAAATGTAAAAAAAAATGTAGGGTACCTCCGCTACACGTGTAACGTGGGGACGTATTTTTTTTTCTCGTCTACCCCATAGTGTGGGGTGTCATTAAAAATTTATTTTAAAATTATTGTGAGTATGTTAATACAATTTTTTGATCAAGGGATCGGTTTCTGAAATATTAAGCTTTAAAGCGCTAATTTTCGGTAGAGTCAAGTGTCCCCCCCTACAGCCAAAACGACAAATACTAAAAATCAGTAAAAAAACTTAAATGAAAGCGCATATAACGAATTTAAAAAGAAAACTATCAAGACGTCATTGGTTCTTGAGATGCAGGCGATTAAAGTGTTTATACCTACTATCATCATCTAAGACAGCACCAAATGACTTTAAATAGACAATTTGTACTATTTTTTTATTATTTTTTTATGTTAAGGAGAAGGCCCACGAGCACTCAGGCCATCTGATGGTAAGTGGAATCTGAGACCCATAGAAATTTGAATTCTCAAGACTATAATCCCAAGACCTCAAATGCGTTGCCAACCCTGAGAACTAAGATGGAATGCCTCTATGCTAGTAATTTCACCGGTTGTCTTATTGGAACACAACAATGCGAACACTGTTGCTTGGCGGGTGGTTAATGGATAAGATGGTGGTAGCGATCCGGACGGACCCTGCACTTAACGGATTCGGAACCCTACACTGAACATGGTTCGACATGCTCTTGCCTGATTTTATGAGTATATCTCGAGGATCGTGGTATATTCCGTCAAAATTTGTATTTTTGGGAAGTCACCGGAACTTCTTAATAATGTGGATTAGTTCAAAAATCTAAATATTGATTGGCTGAACGTGGTAATTATACAGTTGGTGACGTAAGCAAAGGGTCTTGCCTTGTTTTGCGCGGGGCGTGCAAACTTAGGTGTTATACAGGGTTTATTTATATTACTTATATGTTCCTACATTATCTGTACAACATTTTATCATAATTTGTTATTAGATCGCCTTTATTCTTGTTTTTTCCGTTTTGTTGCCAGTGTTTGGTATTTATTTTATTTTTGGTACAATAAAGAGCAATACATACATACATTCTAATCTATAGGGACTCTATTCCACTTTGTTTTACCCATTTCGTTTCTATATCGTTATCATATTGATGACGCTGTAGTTGCTCTCATACATGTTTGGCAGAGAGACCTACTACCTATACCTCCAATCCGCATGTGGGGGTCTCAATTTTGCAGCCTTGTGATGGTATTATTGATAATACTAATGTATATGGGTCACACTTACCATCAGGTGGCCTGTGTGCTCGTTTATCTTCTCCGTGACATTTAAAAACCATTCCTTACCTTTTGAAAAGTAAATCATTGGATTTAGAAAAAAAAAAATTTTGAACGAAACTTTGACTTTGCGAGGTTAGGTACCACTAATTAGCTTCTATAACATAAGAATTCGTTACTTTTTAAATAAGAATGTATTATGTGTAAAATCTTCCACACAATAAATCTTTGAATACAGTGTTACTTTCTTTTTAAATATATTAATGTCTCCATCATATTTCATATCTACAATATTTAAGATACTTTCCCTTCATGTCGCATAGCCGTGGGACACTCTGTATATATTTATGACTTTAACTGTACTATGATTAACTGTACAAGTTTAATTATCTTCCAAGCTCTTGTGACAGGAGTCCTGTCATAATGGTGGAAGTTTTAAGACAAGTTAAGAGCCACATAGTAGGATTACTTCGTCTTCATTAGGTATTACTAGCTATTGTGACGGAGTGAATGAACTCAAAACGAAGGTACAGTTAACAGTGTAAAAACGGGTTCTCTGCCTTTCCGCCGACAAATGTTGGCAAATGCATCGTTTCGCAACCTATTCATTTGCCAAACCGTTTTTTTTCTGTAATCACATATATTTCAAGATATTTATAAAACTAATCTAACCTAACCTATAGGGTTCTACACGATGGTCCTGATATAAATCCAGACGCGGGTTGTCAAATGATATATTTGTGAAATGAATCAATTGTGAAACTTTGGTCGTGAAATAATAGAATCCCGTAAAACGTTTTAAGTGATTAACACGACCCTGCCTTCGAAGCTAGCGATCCCGGGTTCAAAGCCCGGTAAGGGCTGATATTTGTGTGATGAGCACGAGTTTTTGTTCCTGAGTCTTGGGTGTTTTCTATGTATATCGATGGTCTAAAATACAATCGTCCTAAGTGCTTGGATGGCCTAGAAGGCAAATAAATGTACTTAATACACATACATAACGTCACGCCTTCATTCCTAGAGTGAGGTAGGCAGAGCAACAGAATAAAAACAACTTTAAACTAATTCATTATTCTGTAACCACATTTTGCACAATCATGCTACAAGTATAGTAAGTAAGTAAGTATGTAAGTGTAAGTATGCTAAGTGCGCGATCATATCATAATTTATAAACATAGGTCGGGGGGGGTGTGCGGTTTTCAGTTTTTGCATAACATGGACTTACCTGCGGGGCTAGACAAGAGATAGTCACGTGATACTATAACTGAGCTCTAGGCTTGTACTATGGGTACTAGACAACGTTAAATATACTTACGTAGAGAAACATATACTTAAATATATAAAAAAAAATCAGGACTCAGGAACAAATACTGACGCTCATCACACAAATATCTGCCCTAACCGGGATTTGAACCCAGGACCCCTTGCTTCGAAGGCAGAGGTACTACCAACTAGGCTAGCGTGTCGACTATCTCGGTAGCTTATTTACGTCGATTCCATATATTTGAATGCGCCACTTAACATTCAATGGTAAATACTCCATGTGTAATATAATAAAGAAATGAAATGATTTTATATAGGCTGCCTTTCTGCTACGAGTTTTACGTCGCCATCAAAACAATACTATGAAGGTTAATCAAGTGACATATTTTATCATATCAAACCTCTTCTGATAAGGAGTAAATTTGTTTAAGTAAATAAGCGGATAAATAATTAAATTAACAATTTGAAAAAGATTATTGCGATTTTGAGCATGCCGAAAGTTAAAGAAAAACAGTCCTAAAGTGGATTGAAAATGAACCCGATATGACATTCGACGGTAATAAAAACATGTACAAAATGTAAAACCAGTATGACAAGAAAAAAAGTAGTGTGCAAAAGACACATGGAGAGATCAATGCATTATTATTTTAGTTTACGAATTTCAGTTATGTCTTATTTTAATACTTCTTTATGGATACACCTTATTCATATTAATATCTACAAGACACAACTACATGACATTTATGATGTAAAAACAGCACACCCTCGCCGACCTCTGTATATAAAGTTCAAAATACATAATGGTTCATAATACATAATAGTCATAAATATACATATAATGGATTTATTTCTGAAACCGTAAATTATATAGCCTATTCTATAGAACCCATTAGGTTAGGGTCGGTTTGTTTTATAACACTCCTGAAATGTTTATGGTTTTAGAAATAAAACTCTTATAGATTATGACTATGTATTATGACCCATTATGTATTTCGAACTTTGTATATTATAATACGTACTCGCACATATTATTTTCTTTGCATTTAGCAAATTTTTTTTCTAGACCATCGATGAGTGCATCCATAGATGAGTTTTCGATATGAAAGTTTGTAAATGTTGTTTGTGATAATCGTGCTAAGTGTAGCACGATTATCTTCTAGACCATCGATAAATTTCTCTGCATAAGTAAGTTTATTGTTGTCTTGTTACTATAGTTAGTACAAGCCTAGAGCTTAGTTTGGGACTAGGTCAATTTGTGTGACATTAAAATTCAAATTCAAATACATGATATTTTTAAAATCGTGGCCAATAGTGAAAAAAAATTGTAGCAGTGCACTTTGTAAGGTTGTTTTACTAAATCATCATTTAGCTAACTACCTACATTTTACAAACTTTCATATCGAAAACTTCTTGATAATTTATAGGAGGTATAAAAACGTCATGATAGATATTTTTTGTTGAGCCGACGTTAAAGATGTTTTTCATATTTTTTTTACTTGTCGTTTTAACGATGGCTTTGAAGAGCGTTGGTGACTTAGTTGGCTTAGGGGCTCGACTCGTGATCGTAAGGTACCGAGATCGAACCCCCGCGGTCACAATGTACCAATGATTTTTTCTAACTGAAGGAAAACATCGAGAGGAAACCTGCACATGCGAACAGCTGAGCGTGTAAGAGGGTAATTGCACAAAAGA
Source organism: Acleris holmiana (assembly GCA_949316455.1). Taxonomy (NCBI): domain Eukaryota; kingdom Metazoa; phylum Arthropoda; class Insecta; order Lepidoptera; family Tortricidae; genus Acleris; species Acleris holmiana. Next base: position 5,674,899 of record OX438785.1, read on the forward strand.
TCCTAAAGGGGCTGAAGTGTCCGCCCATCTGTAAGATAAGATAAGGTAACCTTGGACACGGGTACTTTATAAAATTTAAGAGCTATTTAACGACACATGTTTGGTTTGCTTGTATGGGAGGATATTTTTTCCCGATGGTATTTAAAAAAGATATACCCCCTTACTTATGAACGTGAAATAAGCTTGGAATAGTTTATGCCATGCTTTGTCACTTTCTGTCAGATGCAAATGTCACAAATACAGATAAGGACAAAGCATGACAAACTATTCCAAGCTTATTCCACGTTCATAAGTAAGGGGGTTAGGCGTAATTTTAATGTATAATTATCAGTGATCGTACTTTTTCCAGCGTTTTTGGTGCGTTGACGTCAAATGACACAAGATAGCGACCTAGGGTTGTCGACGTGTATAATATGATTGACGTTTAAAATTATGTACTTAATATTATGTTGCCATTGAAAATAAAACACTTTTTTTGTACTTAATCAGTTATTATAATTGTGTATAACATTTATTAATGTAACCCAAAATTCCTCAAATTTTTCGGAGGGCATGCTGACGATTAGTTTTCGTAATTTTGATTGCCCTGTCGAACAACAGCAATCAGGTTGTTTATTTTCTGAAAATAAAAGTGATGGTTTGATTCAGATATAGTCGATAGATGATGGTAGAGTTACTATTGAATTTAGATTACTTGGAATTAAGTAACCGAGAAATTGTAAAATGCAACATGTTAAAATGTACAGTCTGTCTATGAACTTATTGCTAAATTACCTTGGACATTTTTATGTTGATATTTTCGAAACACCCCTACGACTTCGTCCCAACAATCATCAAATTTCAAAAAGTGAACTTGTTTGAGCATAATCCTTAAACACCTTTCTCGAAAATTAAAAAAGCAGGAACATATATTATATAAATTATGAACATATATATTTCATTATGCATATTGGGTTTACATGTTCTAATAATACTTTCTGTAGGTATTTCCGTTTTTTTTAATACGCTATTTGATTCTTGGTTCAAACAATTTAATATTGGGCTCTACTGACAACCCTAGCACCGCACCAAAAATGCTGGAAAAAGTACGATCACTGATAATTATGCCAAATTACAGCTTTGTAGTACCAAAAGTCTTTGAGTTAAACTGCGGACAGAGAGACAGACGGACAAAGCGAAACTGTATGGGTTCCTTGTTGACTACGCAAGCCCATATTAATACTTTTGTAATTATAGGGATCTTATTGACTTTGACTGTACAGAAAACGTATAAATAGCTCCTGCAGTTGGAAGAGACGTTCTTGTTAATTGTGTTTTCTCAATTGTTGAGCAAATCCTATTTGAATTAAAGTTATCTTCTTGGTCCTTTTACCTTATTATTTTAACTCTGGGCTTATATCCTCTTTCATTTTGTTATAGATATATGTTTATACAGTGGTATTATGGGATACTAGTTAATTTGAAATCTTACATACATACAAACGTAACATCACGCCTTTATTCCCAGAGTGGGGAGTAGGCAGAGCTACAGAAATACCAACCTCTGAAAAGACTTGCTTCTAATTCTGTAACGACATTTTGCACAATCAGGCCAAGAAGTTTACTAGTGTATTAGTGACAAATTGCAACCCCATCGCCTAACAGTACTACAAGCCCTTATTCCCTTACGGTCGAACCCTATATTCAAACCGCGGACAGATAGCCTTACTTCGGATAAAAATTTGATACATTTTGTATGGGCAAATGTCAAATTTCAACCCGAAGTAAGCCTTATCTATCAGCGGTTTGAATATAGGGCTCGACTGTTAGTCGCCTCTTGCGATATCCACGGGAAGACATGGAGTGGCACTATTCTAACCCGGCAACCACACGGGGGTAATTTAAAGTATTTTATGGGAAAAGAAGGCCTTTAAAGAAATGTTTCTGTATAATTCATTCATGATGTATAATCTATTTTTCGTTTCAAGGAGCCGACTAAAAATTTTCCAAACACGTTCCATAACTGAAAAAAATAAGAGAACGTTCTATGAGCTTATATTGGTTTAGGAATTGCAGAGCTGCGATTCTACACGGTATATACTTACTTACGGTTATAACTTCTGCACGTGCAGCCTCTCGATGAAATAAAAATTCAGCAAAGTAAACCATTCCATGATATGAGTGTCGACATTTCAATGGTATACATATTTATTCATATACCCAATAAAAATGTTGAGCATACTTAGAACCTTGTCATACAAGGTTCTAAGTAGTGGTTGTCATTGCCATTCTCAAGCTTGTTGTTTGATGTTAAGTTTGAAGTTTATTATGACAAGGCACTAAAGTGGAACCTTTATTATTCTCGGTAAAGCCCGACATATTATTCTATGGCCAACGTTATACTTAGCTCTCAGCTCCGAGGGTTCCGTACAAACTTGTTAGCATGTAAAATTGGATTGAGGGACAAACTTTAACTTTGCCGTTGGAAAACTGTTTTCTACATACATCGTCTTAGGTTGCGATTAGTTTACCAACTGCAATTAAGTTTGTAATTGCATTTTTTTTAAAAGATTTTCGGAATTTGTCATCGATGACGACCTTCCTTCTTTAAATTTAATGATTCTAGGTATATCGGAAGTACCCTATAGGTTTTGATTCATTTGAGAAATGTTAATGAACCCTCATGTGGTCAATTAACTGAATAAACATTTTGTTTTTTTTTTATAAACTCTTCAAAACTGATTTTGTTCGTAAACTAATCGCGATATATGTCCCTCAATACAATTGTATAATCTTAAAGTTTGTATGGAACCCTCGGTGCGCAAGTCCGAGAGGCACTTGACCGGCTTTTTTTTTATCATCTCATGTATTTACTTACAATTTTACATACAGGCCTTTAATGCACTTCATTCTGCATTCGTTGATATAGGTGTTATTGTCACTGGCGCATACAGGCACATAGACCCTTATACACCAACATTTCAAGTTTTTTAATATGGGCAGATCATCGAGCATATAGTACGTAGATATGAACGGCATGATGAAAAGCCAACAGATGCAAACTGAAATCATGGAGGGCTTTAAATATCACAGGACGATTTCACGCAAATTGACCTAGTCCCGAGCTCTAGGCTTGTACAGTCAAGGTTATAAATATGTATACACTTTAGTACCTTGTCTATTTAACGTCATGTTTCAACTGCCATAAGAAATTGTCACAGCGATTAAAGTGACAAGGTACTAAAGTGTATACATATTTATGACCTTGACTGTGCTATGGGTACTAGACAACGAGAAACTTACTTATGTAGAGAAATATATACTTAAATACATAGAAAACATCCAAGATAGGAACAAATACTCGTGGCCAACACACAAATATTTGAGCAGTTCTCAATTTTTTTGCCACATTGAGTGACATCAACAGATTTTTTAAAAAAGGTAGAGAGGTAGAGAACATCAAACTATGCAATAGTTAATTAATATTCTAATGTGTCCCAAAATATTTGTATGAAAAGTTATTTTTGTGTTACCAAAATCGAATGTATATCGGTAACACAAAGGAAACTTTTCATATTTTTTTGGGACACATTAAAATACAAGTATTATTTAATTATGGCATAAATTGATGTCCTCTCCCTACTTACCATTTTTTAAATCTGGAGATATCACTCAAAGTGGTAAATTTTTTAAGCAATGCTCATCTGCCCTTACCGGGATTTGAACCTAGGACCCCTAGCTTCGAAGGCAGGGTCACTACCAACTAGGCTAGCGTATCGTATGCAGTCAGGTCATTGTTGCGGTTCAGCGAGGAGAGCTGCCAGCATCTGTGGCACTATCGTCAGTAACGTCGTCAGTCGGTGGTAACTAACAAATTGAATAAGTTGCAAAATACTCCTTGACGAGTAAGTCAGTAGGGCACATTTTGCAACCTTTTGAATTTGTTAGTTACGCGGTATTGCAGTTTCACCGACGCTATGCCATGGACCTCTATTCTATTGGGTGAAACTATATTGCCTTTGACTTGTTATCGATGGTTAATGTTGCTGTAGCTCTTATTTACGTGGGAGTAATGTGGTTGCCGGGTTAAAATAGTGCCACTCCATGTCTTCCCGTGGATGTCGTAAGAGACGACTAAGGGAATAAGGGCTTGTAGTACTGTTAGGCGATGGGCTTGCAACCACTAAAACACTAGTAAACTTCTCGGCCTGATTGTGCAAAATGTGGTTACAGAATTCTAAACAAGTCTTTTAAGAGTCGATATTTCTGTAGCTCTGGGTATCCCACTCTGGGAATGAAGGCGTGATGTTATGTATGTAATGATGGCCAAGTTAATACCAATACAACTGGTCAAGGGCAATATTTTTTAAGCGGAAGAATAGATAATACTCAGATTAAATAGAAAGATTAATAAAATAAATATTTCTTTCTTTTTAATTTAAATTATATTTGATATGAATCACGGTAGAAAAAACTTTTTTTTTTTTTAAATAGAACTTACATATCAGTAAAGCCGATGATCGAATCATTGTGAATTTATTATCAGTACGTAGTTACACAGACAATAGAATAATGAGTCGCTGATCAGTTTTTATACTAATCCATTGAAGATTTAACGAGTCAAGTTAATTTATGCTGTTTCAACCTTGCCTTGAATATTACAGTTATACGACAATATTAATTGCCTCAATCATGTGATTGCGAAACAAGTAAATTAAAATAACAAATGTCTTAAAATTAATGACTCGGCAAACGTAATACAGTGCTCACGTGTTTTTTGTCTTGATCTTTTTAGGGTTCCGTATAAAAATTGTAAAAAAGGAAGCATTATGGTGAGACTTCGGTTTCTCTCTGTTGTTATGTCACATCAGTTAATCTTGGCAACTAGGGAAACCTGCAACTTGAAGTTTGACATAGTCATATACCTACTTGCTTGTCCGTATATTTTTTTTTAACCGATTAAAAATGGAGTAGATTTTCAAGTCGATACGTATTTTTTTACGACCACAGATAACTTTATACAGAAAAGTCCGAGTTCGTCCTTTTATTATTGGAATCGGTATTCCCCAATGTTAGTCATATAATTAAAAAAAAAAACATCCCTAACATTCATGAATAAATTGTTCCGCTTTCTGATTTTAATGCTAACTTGTGTATTACAATTATTAAAGCCACAAAAAATATAAAATAAAACTTTAACAAAAAAAACACCGAAAAAACTGAAGAGCAAAAAATAATTTTACGGTAGGTACAGTCATCACCAAAAGTAGCTAAGCAGAATAACATGCTTAAAATGATGCAGATCATTTTGAGCCCTTCGGTTGCGTAGCTACTTTTGCTGCTCACTGTTTTTTTTTTTAATTCTGTGATTGTTTACCGCTAACCGCTTATGACTAGATTCCAGTTCTGCCCTGCTAACACAAAAGGCAGTATCTCAAATTCAATGGCCAAAGCAGATTCAATCCTATCCTCTTGGTAATAAGGTTGTATTTTCTAAAGGAGTTTTATCTGATATACTGCCTTTTGTGTTAGCAGGGCAGAGTTATCTTGGCGTGTATTGCGTATCCGTACTAGATTGCATTTTGCCGTCGTCTGATTTACTGCTTCAAACACGAACAAACACCTTCATTAGCGATCACGTTATCGCATTCCAGCTGAATATATAATACACGTTCGTTTAGTTTGAACACCGTCTCAATACTGTGGTTAATTAATTCACCAAATCAACAAAACAAAGTTATAATAGAAAGTCATTAGTCATTTGCTAGGAATTTTCCAGCTATTTTATCATCTCATCAGCCTGTACAGTCAAGGTCATAAATATGTATACACTTTAGTACCTTGTCTATTTAACGGCATGTTTAAACTGCCATATATGAAATTGTCACAGCGATTAAAGTGACAAAGTACTAAAGTGTATACATATTTATGACCTTGACTGTACAATAGGGAACATACATAATTTCAGAGGAATAACGGTTTACGCGAAATAATTGACGTGTATTTTTTTTATAAGATATGTTTTAAAAAGTCATAGTTCAGACCCCTTGCAAAAACACTATACAAAATCGACGACAGTGATGACGTCACAGCTGTTGTTTCATGTTTCAAATATAAGTACCTTATAAAGAATTTTGCATTTATTTTGTAGATTACTATGTATATGCCAGTATCGTTGAATTAAAATATCACGTAAATAAAATGAGCATGCCGAAAATAAATCTGAACATTAAAAGAAGTTAAAAAAAATTACAAGTTTTGATTCTAACTTAGTATATTGCCTTTTATATGTTTTTTTTTTACATTTTCGCCTAAATCGTATAAATGAAACTCAATTCTGACTTCTTCTGATGTTCTCTATTAACTAAATACAGTCTTTATTGTATCTTTATCCTAATAATAATTATACATGTGAAGGTGTGTTTGTTTGTTACTATTTCACGCTGCAATGGCTGGACGGAAATGGATGAAATTTAGAATTAGTTCTATATTCACTTACTCTTATTAAGTAACTAGCTCTTGCCTGTGTCTCCGTCCACGTAGAAAAATATAATATAGCCTATTCTCAGTGATAAAAGAACATTCTACTAATAAAAAAAACAGACCAGTAGTTTTGAGTTAATCCATTATACACAAACAAAAAAAAACTTTTATATCTTTAATAATTATTAGATGTTGCCCACGACTCTCTCCGTGAAGAAAAGCAATACACAGCCAACGTTACTAGTCATAATAATTATAACATTCCACAGGTGAAATAATTTTTAAAACCGTCGTGTCGTTTTTAAATTTATTTATTTATTTATTTATTGTAACAAAATCCACAGCTCAAGTATAACAAATTTAAAAAGTATTATGCATATAAATCACCGGCCAATTATGGATTAACATTTTATAATTGTAACTGCCACATTAAGTACACACCAAAAATTACATTAAATCAGTAAGAATTTGGAAAATAAGAACAAGGGTGTATTTAAATAACAAACAGACACTTAGGAGAATTAAATAGAAAAGGAAAATTAAATGATATGACTAATACGAAACAAAACATGCCAGATAGAGTAAGTATGGAATGACGTGTGTGCGTGTGTCTGGGAGTGTGCGCGTGTGAGTGTGCGTGTGAGATCGGCATTTCACACTTGCGGCAATAACATAATTATATTTTTCTTAAAAGAGCCTCTGTTCTGGTGAAACGGGTCCATAGATTCAAACAATTTGTCGTAAGGGCGTGGCGATGGTGCGAATTAATTCGTTACATACACAAAAATGCAAAGTTTTCCTTAGTAATAATGAGTATACTCGTACTAGGGTGTGTGATGTGTGTCAATCTAAACTATAGGACTAGTTTAGATTGACACACATCGGTGCTAAATCACTGTCTGAGTGCTACGAGTGCTACGCTGTAGGCTGTAGCAGCATTATTCCGCTATGTAGCGAAAACCTGCTACGAACAGTAGACGGCGACTATCAGGTTGAAAATAAAATGGATGACTTCTTGCCGTTAGAAATATATTTTATCATTACCTTTTGCTACTGTTTCTTGATATTGGTCACCCGTTTAGGCGCTACGATGCCATAGAAATGAGCCGGAGATGAAAAACTTAAAATATATTAAATTCTATGTAAGCTCCATAAAACGTTTATTATAGGTGGCAACGACGTTGCCTCTTGAAATTTAATTTGAGCTTCGTCTAGGTAATTAACTGGGTACCTAGTTCAAAGGTCAAGAAACTCTGGCCTGTGAGGCATGATTTGGTTTCAGGAATATGTATTCTTAATAGTTCATATAATACTGTGGTTGGTAAAGGCTTAAAAAAAGAAAGTCTAATAAAACCCTACTGTATTTTTGGTATTCTACCCTTAAAGGCAAATCCAATAGCCAAAGCAGATTCGATCCTCACTGCTAGTGATAAGGTTGCAATTGCTACAGGAGTTTTACTTGACATGCCGCCATTAGGATTAGCAGGACAGTATAGTCGTCTATGTAATGTAAAAAATAAGCCTCCTTGCTGGTTACTATCTACATATATACATTAAATCATGCCTGTTTCCCAGAGGGGTAGGCAGAGACCACTTCTTTCCACATGCTACAATCCTGACAAATCTCTTTCGCTTCTTCCTCATTCATCGAGTCATGCACGCACGTCGGTTTCGGGTACTTAAGATTCGGCCCTTTTCCAGTACTTTTCCGATTTGATAAAAAAAAGTACGCATAAGGTAGCCCCTTCCGACCCTTCCACTCACTTTCGCACTGTAAATCTCTTTCGTCAATCTTCTTTCATCCATTCTCTCCAAATGACCAAACCATCAAAGCATGCCCTTTTCAATCTTAGTCCCTACATCTTCTTTCAGACAACATTTCTCCCTGATCTTTCATTCCTTACTCATTACTACCTAACTTTGATTAAAATATTACAGCCTCTGTCACTCCCACAACCGAGACGAATCTAACCATACCTCATGAAATCTGTTGAAATACTTTTAGCCGTTTAGGCTGCTGAGCGAGCCAAGGTAATAGGCTAGTAATAAACATACATACATATACCTGAAAATCATAACCCTTTTACTGAGGTAGTTGGGCAAAAAAGAGCATGCATTGGTTTTTTTCATAACATTTGGCTTTTGTGCTATACGAGCATGTACATGATAAGGGTATATTTTACATGAGAACATGATTTATTGAATCTAACTGTCGTAAAATTTACCATTCGTTTTCCAAATTCCACAATTGAACATTGTGCCATGGCTGGTTTCCTGGGGAGTCACCGGTGACTCTCAAAAGACGCAAATACAGTCAACCTGATTGAAGTTACATATTTGAGCCTTTTGGGGTTGAAACCTTAGGAACGGTAGGGACCAGGAGCACACCATACGAATATTTTACTGTCAATTAAATACAGGGGCCTTATTCTACTTTTTATTTTCACCTATTTCTACGGTATTATGAAAGTTATGACGTTCGACATTACTGTTAAGTTAATAAGAGCTATCCGCCAACCGTACACCGATTCCCCTTACTGTCAAGAGGATTAGATGGCTTTGATTTATTCCCTGGGGCCCTAGCCAAGATGCAAACGCTCCTAACGTTTTTCTTTTCTATCGCTCAAAATGTATGGGATGACATTCTCGTGCGTTTCGATAAACCACGTAGTCGACTGTCATCCCATACAATTTGAGCGATAGAAAAGAAAAACGTTAGGAGCGTTTACATCTTGGCTAGGGCCCCTTATAAAGTGCCACCTCTGCCAAGGTGTTTCCTAATCTTTGACGTAGTAAATCGTTCATCCGCGTCTTTCAAAATTAAAAACGTCACTCGGTCTAAAAAGCAATTCTTGGGAGCCATCCGTCCCACACGTCACTCGAATGTTCCATGAAATGTCATGAAATGCAATCTGTGAGGAGAGGCGGAATATTGCACTGGCGACTGGGGCTTTCTCTGTGCGTACGGGGCGTTAGACCCTGCCAATATTTCTAATATTTGTGTTATGTGGTCAAATGTTTTTAATTCTATTCTTTATGATGTAAATAAGTTTAAGATTGAGCCTCTTTATAACAATGTATTAAGAGGATTGTAAAGCGACGCTTAAATCGCGTAGCTGTCGAAAGTAATTCATGCAAATTTAACTCCGAGCGATGACGTTTCTTACCCCTTAAATCTAATCCATTTTTCACGATTATTAAATGTGTTTTAGTTCTTATGAATAACTAGGTTTGTACGTTTGCGTTCTAGTTTTTTAATTTGTTTCTTTTCAATAAATATTTTCATGAAAAGGAAAACGTACATACCTACTAGTGGTGGTAGGAACCTGTGCAGGGTCCCTCCGGATCGCTACCACCATTTTATCCATTAACCACCCGCCAAGCAACAGTGTTCGCATTATTGTGTTCCGGTGTGGGGATAAGTCAACCGGTGAAATTACTAGCATAGAGGCATTCCATCTTAGTTCTCAGGGTTAGCAACGCATTTGAGGTCTTAGGATTATAGTCTTGAGAATTTAAATGTCTATGGGTCTCAGATTCCACTTACAATCAGGTGGCCTGAGTGCTCGTGTGTCTTCTCGATAACATAAAAAAAGATAAAAAATAACCTAGTTTTTCATAATATCTACAACATGTAAAAAATCGTAAAAATTAAATAACGTTTAAGGGGAGAAAAATAATGTCTGGATGTATGGATTTTTTTGCTTCTGCCCTGCCCTGCCCGAAAGAGGGCAGAGGGGTTTTTCGAGCGTATGTATGTCTATTTCCGGGCACACTGCAGTAGTCCAAGTGACGTAGGGTACTTAATGCTTAACTAACGACACGCTAGCCTAATTAATAGTGACCCTGCCTTCGAAGCCAGAGGTCCTGGGTTCGAATCCCGGTAAGAACAGATATTTGTGTGATGAGCACGAGTATTTGTTCCTGAGTCTTGGAAGTTTTCTATTTAAGTATATATTTAATTTTCTCTATATAAGTAAGTTTATCGTTGCCTAGTACTCATAGTACAAGCATAGAGCTTTGGGACCTGCTCAATTTGTGTGACATTGTCGTGTGATTTAATTACTTATTCATTTTAATTATGGCGTCTGCAATTTTTTTTATGAAGAAATAAAAATAGTATTTTTATTCTACCAATATAGGTACCTAATGAAAGCTTCTTCTTCCACCGCGGTCAAATGAAAGCTAATAAATGGCCCTTTCCAAATATATTGTACATTATAACACTTCATGCTACCATTTTGACAGGAAATCCCGGTAAGGGCTGTTATTAGAGCGGAATAACTGGGAGACTTTTTAATAACCATACATACATACATAAAATCACGCCTTCATTCCCAGAGTGGGGTAGGCAGAGCTACAGAAATACCAACAACTCTAAAAAGACTTGTACGAATTCTGTAACCACATTTTGCACAATCAGGCCAAGAAGTTTACTAGTGTATTAGTGACAGGTTGCAAGCTCATTGCCTAATAGAGCTGGGATTCTACACGGTAATAACGATATTATTATCGTCTTTGACGTGTTTCCGTATTGTCAACGTTTTGATAACTCTTATGTTATTTACAATAATGACTACTGTGACATAAACGTTTCTAATACACGTCAAACGCGATATCGTTATAACGCAATAGAATAGAGGCCCTGTACTCAGTAGTATAACCAAGCTCTGAATAATGTTTTTAACTATCAGAATCACGCTGTCAAACTCATACCCTCTATATTTGCGCTGTCAATAAAATCAATTCGGTTCGGTTCTAATCCACTGACCGTAACAGCAAACGAGTGAGGCGAGGTGCGAGAGATATATTGCTATTATTGTCGACCGAACAATGCTGCTCTATGCTTACCAATTCGCTAGCTTTGCTCGCTCACACAAATGAGTTTTTTTAATCCCGTAGTAGTTGGCGTTGTAAATTATATTTGGTAAAATCTACTTCCCCCCGTGTGGTTTCCGGGTTAGAATAGTGCCACTCCATGTCTTCCCGTGGATGTCGTAAGAGGCGATTAAGGGAATAAAGGCTTCTAGTATTGTTAGGCGATGGGCTTGCAACCTGTCACTAATACACTAGTAAACATCTCAGCCTACTTGTGCAAAATGTGGTTACAGAATAATTAACATTTTTTTTTTAGAGTTGTTGGTACTTCTGTAGCTCTGCCTACCCCGCTCTGGGAATGAAGGCGTGATGTTATGTATGTATGTATGTATGCTGGCAGATCTCCTCGCTGAACAGCAATGCTACATTGAGCGAGGAAGCTAGAGCACTTTTATGATGTTTCAGTTATATAATGATCGATAAACAGGGCTGGGATTCTACACGGTAATAACGTATCGTCTTTGAACTGTTTCCGTATTGTCAACGTTTTGATAACTCTTATGTCATTTACAATAATGGCGACTGTGACATAAACGATTCTAAAACACGTCGATATCGTTATAACGCAGTAGAATAGAGGCCCTGCCCGTATTTTCAAGAGTGTACTGTTAGAAGTGCGAAAGGTTGTACGCGCCTATATGCGCCCAAGGGCCTGACTTGCTTTGATACAGAAAAATAGCCTCTATTGCGATACATAAAGAAAAAAAATTAAAGATTTCCATGTTTGGTCTCTATCACCGACCGGGCATTTTTTCATAGTCGTATTATTGGCACATTTCAAACTGTAAGCAACAAGCGTGCCAAATGTAAACCGGTCAAATTGTGTACAGGGCTGGGATTCTACACGGTAGTAACGATATCGTATTTGACGTGTTTCAGTTTTGTCAACGTTTAGATAACTCTTATGTCATTTACAATAATGGCGACTGTGACGTAAACGATTCTTAAACGTGTCAAACACGATATCGTTTTAACGCACCAGTGGTGCTAGACAAGTTGCATTCGACAATCGTGTTACATAACGCGCAATAGAATAGCCATTTTTATAATTAAGATTTTATAAGTGTTATTAACTTTTATATACCTACGTAAATTTAGTGCTGCTAATTTTCTTTTTAAGATGGCAACTCCATTTAGTAACGTTAACTTGTTTCATTTTCAGTTATAATTTATTAATTTACTAATCAAAGATTACGTAACTATAATTATAGAAATGTTATATTTTGTTTATATTAAATAATCTCAATTGCCTCAATATGAAAGTAATGTAGATACAACTTATGCATTATGTATTTTCAAATGGCAACTCTTTTCAGTTAGACAACTGCAACTTCCTTAATTTTATTTAAAATATTTAATGTAGGAATTATATTTTATCTGATCTATAAATACTAAAAGCAGTATACAATTGTATATTAATTGTAATAATTATCACATCATTTTGTAAGTTATTTTTCACAACGTTATGGAAAATAGGAGCCAAGTTGATTAAAATTGTAACCATTGGAGAGGCTATAAATAGAAGTGTTAAGTAGAATTGGCGCTTTTTGCCTCTTGTATCGTGTGCTGTTAAGAAAAATATATCTACTTCTGAACTTGAGCTGCATTTTTGTTCCTGTCTTGCTGGCTGCCCATCTTTCAACACCTCAGAAGTGGGATGAGTGGCGTCCACAACCAGAAAATGGAAGGTTTGGGTCCGTACATCGGTGGATTGGGTAAGCGAAAAGCCGTTGAAGTTGAATCATCTAACGAGGTAAACGAAAAAATTTTGAATTTTTTTTCTAATTTCGATCCAAATTTGGCTAAAAGGCGGAGAACTACCCATTTAGATGCGGAGCTGATACCCAAATTCGATCCAGGTTCCAAATCCCTGTGCGTTAAAGTATGGCTTAATAAAATAGATCAGCTGGGGCGCATTCACAATTGGGGAGATGTTGATAAATCATACATAATGCATATGAGATTACGCGGTTCTGCCCGTGAGTGGTATGATAATTTGGACGATTACGAATTGTCATGGGCAGATTGGAAAAACTCCTTAGAACGGGCTTTTCCCATGGCCACCGATTTTGTAGATAAACTTGAGCACATGTTAAGCCGTAAGAAAACTGACCAAGAGACTATGACGACATATTTCCATGACAAATTATCTCTCATAAAAAAATGTAGATTAGACGAAGAAGGAACTGCCTCATGTATAATTAGGGGACTACCACAGGAGCTAAGAGCGAATGCCAAAGCTTTCAGATGCGACACTGCAGAGGAACTGTACTATGGGTACCTATCCTCACTGGAGAACTACAGAAGAGTGGAGAGCGCTGCTGCCAAGAACAAGGAGACCCCGAAGAGCACGTGGCGCCGGCCTTCGGGACTTCCCACCGTGAAGCTGTGCTACGTCTGCCGAAAACCAGGACACGAGGGGAAGGACTGCCGGAGCCTGCTGCACTGCAACAACTGCCAGCGACGGGGCCACGACTACACGACGTGCTGGCTACCAACAAAGGTGATGTACACTTACAAATCTTTTGATATTGATATAAGACCTGACTATTTTAGAAAAAAAGTCGTTATTGGTGATTGTGAACTGACGGCATACGTAGATACTGGAAGTAAAGTTAATATTTTGACACAGTGTGCTAGCAATAAGTTAAATCTGCCGACTTATCCATCTACCATAGTCATGCGTGGTTTCGGCGGTAGTTTAGTAAAATCCCTGGGAAAAGTGTATTTTACTGTACATATCGATAATTTGCGCATAAGTAGTGAAGCAGAGGTCACAAATTATAATTGTGGGGGTAGTATAGAATTGATTATAGGTCAGCCGATTATTAACAAAGATAATGTCAGCCTCTTAACTACCGCAAATAGTGTGTCATTTTTTAGAAATTATCACGGCAGTAATGATTTGTTGCAAATTGATGTGAAAGATGTTGAAAGTAAATGTAAAATTTATCTTTCAAATGATGTTGTTATACCTCCGTATAGTACTACTCAAGTTCATATTTGTTTAGAAGAAGGTGCCCAATTTGATCAGTCGATATTGCTCACTACGTTACCTGTGTATAACTCTGAGTCCATGTATTTTATACCGGGTGTTGTGCTGTCTTCCACTAGTGACATGATGACAGTTGTCAATATTGGAAATGAACCGTTAGTGTGGAGAGTGGGTCACCTGTTGACTAGGGCCAGCTTGTGCGATGACGATTTTGTTATGACTGTAAATACTGAGAGTAACGCATCTATTGTAGTTTGCGGTCAGGAGCGATCTGAAATTAATGCTAATGACGTGGATATAGGTAACATTAACTTGACTGATAAGACAAAATTGATTGAACTGTTAAATCGTTATTCAGATATGTTTGCATCTAGTACGGCAGATCTAGGTTGTACAGATTTAATTGAAATGTCGATTGAAACGATCACTGAAAAACCTGTATTCTCCAAACCATACCGGTTGTCTTATCGCGAGAGACAAATAGTAGACGATAAAGTTCAAGAATTGTTAGACTCTGGCGTAGCACGGGAATCAAGTTCACCTTACGCGAGTCCCGTTGTATTAGTTCGTAAAAAGAATGGAGAATACAGGCTTTGTGTGGATTACCGCGCGCTTAATTCAGTCACGGTAAAGGATCGTTTCCCTTTACCTCATATTGAAGATCTGATTAGTTTATTGTCGGGTAAATACTATTTTAGTACGTTGGATCTCGCACAGGGCTATTACCAAATACCAATGTCCCCATCGTCGATTGCAAAAACTGCATTTGTTACGCCATCAGGGCAGTACGAGTTTGTTAAAATGCCGTTTGGCCTGTCAAATGCTCCTGCCGTATTTTCAAGAGCACTTAGACTTGCGTTAGGTAAAATTGCTAATAATGACGTACATGCGAGTACTAGTTCAGACGGCGCTAGTAGTAGTAACGACGAACATAATAATAGTGTTGTTGTCTATCTCGATGACATGATTTTGCCCACAGTAACGATCCGACAGGGGCTCGATCTGTTAGAAAAGGTACTGAATCTTTTGACCAAAGCTAACTTGCGGTTAAATTTAGGCAAATGCTCGTTCCTCAAAACTACGACCGATTATTTGGGGCATGAAATAACAGCGGGAACCATTCGACCGGGGCAGCATAAAATCGATTGTGTTCTTCGATACAAACCTCCAAGTAATGTCCACGAGATTCGACAGTTCATTGGCCTCGCGTCATATTTCCGTAAATTTGTTAGGAATTTTGGTATTATAGCGCGACCTCTAACAGAATTAACAAAAAAAAAGATGTTCCTTGGCATTGGGGTAGTGATCAACAGGATGCTTTTGAAACTTTAAAAAGTTCACTGACTAATAGACCGGTTCTAGCTATATATAATCGCGAAGCTAAAACTGAACTGCATACTGACGCGAGTAAAGTCGGATTATCGGGTATTCTTATGCAGTACCAACCTGATAGTACACTACGGCCGGTAGCATACTTCAGTCGTGTAACTAGCCGCGAAGAGCAATTCTATGACAGCTATGAGTTAGAGACACTGGCTGTGGTGGAATCGCTAAAACGTTTTCGCATCTATTTGGTAGGTATACCTGTAAAGATCATAACTGACTGCGCGGCTATTCGTACTACACTAACAAAAAAAGACCTCGTAGCGCGCATCGCAAGATGGTGGTTGACTATTCAAGACTACGAGCTTGAAATTGAGTACAGACCGGGCGATAGGATGCGGTACGTCGACGCGCTAAGTCGTAATCCCGTGGGTAATGATGTAGTTAGTGTATCCATTATAGGCGAAACTGATTGGGCACTTACCCTTCAAATGCAGGACGCTAGTATTACGCAAATTATTACACAGTTAAATGGTGGTACCGATAATCGCGATATTACTAATAATTACAGCGCAGTAGACGGGGTGCTTTATCGCAAAACCGTTGCCGGTGAACGGTTCGTTGTGCCTAAACTGGCCAAATACGGTATTTTACAAAAGTGCCATGACCAAATTGGCCACCCAGGGTTTGAGAGGGTTGAAAAATTAGTAAAATCCTCTTATTGGTTTCCACACATGACGCGATTTATTCGAAAATATGTTAGGAGTTGTATTCATTGCGCATATGGCAAGTCTACATACGGTAGGCAAGAAGGGGAGCTCCACCCTATAGAGAAAATGGACATACCTATGCACACGTTGCATGCGGATTACTTGGGGCCGTTCCCAAAGAGTCGACGGGGGAATAGCTACATTTTGATGCTTATAGATTCTTTTACGAAGTTTGTTTTTGCGTATCCTGTGAAGAGCGTGCGATCAACTGAGACCATAGGTAAACTTAGAGAGGTATTTTCAATATTTGGTAGGCCTAATAGACTTGTAACTGATCGTGGCAAAACCTTTACTAGTCGATATTTTAAAGATTTTATGTCCGAACAACAGGCTAAGCACGTACTTAACGCCATATCAGTACCACGCGCTAACGGACAAATAGAACGCGTGAACCGCACAATTTTAGATGGTCTAAGCACTTCAGTGATAGAGGAATGTAGCTGGGATACCAAGTTACCTCATATTGTTTGGGGAATTAATAACACTGTCCATGCTGTAACAAAAGTAGCTTCATTCAATTTGATGTTTGCACATCAAAATAACTCGTTACCGGCCCCGGAACCATGTCCAGTTAGTTACGAAATCCAGAGACAGAATTTGGCTACTAGGCGGGACCAGGCTAAAGCTAAACTGGACCGTAACATGGATCAAATGAAAAAGCGGTACGATGCCAAGCACAAAAGTTGTACTAAATATAGTAAAGGGCAGTTAGTATTATGGAAAGGCGGTGTTACCGAAGAGGCGGTAGGTGTAAGCAAAAAGTTAGGTAATAGATATTCGGGACCATATAAAATTGTACAGACTAATCATGCAATTGACCGATATACGATAG
The DNA here is from genome assembly GCA_949316455.1 of Acleris holmiana. Taxonomy (NCBI): domain Eukaryota; kingdom Metazoa; phylum Arthropoda; class Insecta; order Lepidoptera; family Tortricidae; genus Acleris; species Acleris holmiana. The sequence continues at coordinate 5,692,159 of OX438785.1, forward strand.
CTTCTGTCAAAGGGATGAGAGGTTATCGCAAATTTACAGCAGCGGTGGCAGGTGACACACTACGACCATACAAAGCGGTTCTGTCCGATCTAGACGATTCTACAGACAGCGAGGGACGAGATATAGACAGGGACGATCTCATAGACTATTAGAAAGTTAATAATCCTTACAGGCATATTTTTATTATAACACCCACTTATAACTACTAGTAATTGATTTAAATCTTACGCTGAAAATATATTCAAATGATTTGTAATGTGAATTAACTTTAAAACATTAATGATGTTACCTATCAGTTTTGATCTTTTAAATAGAATAAGTATATAAAAAGGTTTGTTACAAAAGTGGATAGTATTATTTCAAGAATGTACCTACACCTTGGTTCTCTTAAAACTTAATTGTGTGCCATTGCCATAATTGCCTGGTGCGTTTACAATACCTACTATATGAAGCTACGTATCACTACAATTACATACAAAGTTTCGTCTCGTATACCCAATGTCACTTTTAGTCTGTAGCTATGTGCCAACGTTATGTAGATCTGTGTCATATCATAGACGATGATCTTCGGCTGTGTGTATAATTGATGATAACATTTAATAAGCTGTGTGCGCCGACCTTATTTCTGCTTTGTGCTCCTACATGTTTCTGCTCTGTGCTTCTGCTATGTGCTCCTACATACCTTTGCTATGTGTTTCACCATAATTTCTGCTATGTGCATTATGGCTTAGTGCAATTATTCATGTATTTACCTTATAATCAATACATGCTGAGTGCATTGTGTGATTTGAACTGCCCCTACCTAAATGAGTAGTTAGTTCTTTGTTGTCTCGCTCCTGGTTTATTTCTTTATAATTAAGCTGTGTGCAAATCGAAAGTATTTAAGTCTAGTTCTCTAGCATAAAGTGAACTTGATTGTATACTTGTATATTTATGCGTTTCAGTTGGAGAACTCTAATCACGGGAAGCACGAAGCGCGGCCTGCTACTGCGATACCATCGACGGCATCCAGCCTGGGCGGCTGGCGCGCGGGGGGCGCTGGAGCCGGCGCCGGAGCCGCCAACGCTTCAACCACAGCGTCTGACCCATCTAAAGATCGCCGCGGGCCGCGGCTGTAGTCAGGACGGCCGAGTGTTACATAACGCGCAATAGAATAGCCATTTTTATAATTAAGATTTTATAAGTGTTATTAACTTTTATATACCTACGTAAATTTAGTGCTGCTAATTTTCTTTTTAAGATGGCAACTCCATTTAGTAACGTTAACTTGTTTCATTTTCAGTTATAATTTATTAATTTACTAATCAAAGATTACGTAACTATAATTATAGAAATGTTATATTTTGTTTATATTAAATAATCTCAATTGCCTCAATATGAAAGTAATGTAGATACAACTTATGCATTATGTATTTTCAAATGGCAACTCTTTTCAGTTAGACAACTGCAACTTCCTTAATTTTATTTAAAATATTTAATGTAGGAATTATATTTTATCTGATCTATAAATACTAAAAGCAGTATACAATTGTATATTAATTGTAATAATTATCACATCATTTTGTAAGTTATTTTTCACAACGTTATGGAAAATAGGAGCCAAGTTGATTAAAATTGTAACCATTGGAGAGGCTATAAATAGAAGTGTTAAGTAGAATTGGCGCTTTTTGCCTCTTGTATCGTGTGCTGTTAAGAAAAATATATCTACTTCTGAACTTGAGCTGCATTTTTGTTCCTGTCTTGCTGGCTGCCCATCTTTCAACAATCGTTAGCGATTATGTTTCGATTAATAAATGTATGGAATTGACGTAAGCCACCGAGATAGTAACGTCACACTTACGTCAATTCCATATATTTTTCAATCGGAACATAATCGCTAGCGAGTGTCGAATGCAACTTGTCTAGCACCACTGAATAGAGGCCCTGTATAAATATACATTTTGACGTCATTATATCTTTCTCTTACCCCTTGGGTCATACACACTCTTAAAAACAAAATTTGTCTCTCCTGTGGCCAAGTTAAAAGCTTGTCTGCATATAAGTTGTCTTTATATGATAGGTCTAAAGCAGCCCTGACGGCGTTTTTGCGGGTATGGGCTTGGCCTGAAAATTAGGCCTTAAAAACATTAACTTTCAGTGTGTCCACAGGAAAGACGGTAACCTAAATCTGAGTATGACCTCTATACTATATAAAGATAAAGATAAAGAGATTTTTATTCGCAACAATACAAAATTGCATTACATAGATACAAAAAGAACAAGACACAGGGATTTTTTTTCGAAACGGTCCCAACTCCGCATTAGCTAGCCGTAAAGCCAGCGCTGGTCTTCCGTTGGAACCGCTTGGTGAAGAGACGGAAAGTGACACTTAACACAGAACAACGTAAAAAGAAAAACAACATGGGTTGTAACGTAACCGTTACAGCGTTCCCTGAGTAAACGATATTATCGTATGATTAGACTATTTACATGCTTAAAATATCTTAGACTAAATAACCTAGTACCTTAACTACAAATTAAAACACTATCTATAAAAGCTAAAACTAGACGCCTAACTTCCGCCGTTCTAATCGGCAGAAGTTGATTTTATTATTAAATGCAGCAGGCGCTTTACACTGAGGTAATCCGTTGTCATAGCCTACGTCAGAAGAGAATTCCGCGGCGCGACGGTGGGGTGCGACAACTCGTTCACTTTACCGGAGCAGCGACACGCGAACACGCACCTACAAGCTAAATGATTCGTCGCATATTTTAATCACGCTCCTATATAAATACTTTTAATTTAATCTACAGAAATTTAAAAGTGATTTGTGTTTGCCCCGACTGGGTGAGTGTTGCAATTTATTATTAAAACCATTACTAATGTGAATCAGTAGATTGTTCTTACATGCCTAATATTAGGTAAGCTTCCGATCATGTAGTAAGCTAGCACTAATTTAACATAATTATGTACGTTAAGTTATTATTGTAGCTGAAGATCTAAGGTAACCAGGTCTCCTTGTTCTTATTAGCTTAATATTATCTACCCTCTTGTCAAAAAATATAATCTAGATTTGGTCTTTTTATTGTAATTACGTAGTTGTAAATTTAGTAATATTAAACCCCAGCTGCTTCTATTGCTTCGCATCATCAATTGGTATAATTTCCAATATGTGGAAATTATTTAATTAAAATGTTCATTGTGACAATTTATGTCATACGATAGATTTCGAGCTGATTTTGTATGCTGTTGCAACATCATTGATCACTATTTAATGCTTTTGGTAGCCATCCTGCTAGTAGCGCTTCCATCTTCACTTTTCGCCGGATGTTGCAGTCAGTAACGCTAAGTCGGACTTTCCGCTAAATGGCTAAATCGGAAATTTCCAGGGTCCTTGCTGCCAGCTGTTATGTTCTAAGCTGAGACAACCCTTACTGCTGTCCTGACCGGAAATCTTCTTCTACCCGTGACGTCATCGAGCGCGCGCTACTACTCGCCGCGCGCCGCACTACAGGGAAGTGGCTGTCCAGAAGACGGTGCTAAGTGTACACGTCCACATGAAATAAGTGAATCTAGAACCCACACCCTAGGATACTAAATTAGTTAACGCTTTGGAAAAAATTGTAAATTCATTTCGTTTCAAATTAAAAATCATAAAACTACATTTTAGTTTTGTTCCTATCTACAAAAAGCCTAGCGTTACAATGGCGCCCATTCTATAGGTATTCACTGAGCCGTGTTCACTTACACTTGTTTTTAGTATTTTGTAGTTATCATTGGTGTTGGTTGCTTTAGTCTGTAAGTCAATCTTTGAAGGTTAATCTTAAGTTGATTACTGCGCTGGTGGTGTTATAATTTTCGGCTTTTGTTCATTGTTGTTTTGTTATCTATCTTTGTGAATTGCAACACACACCTACTACGAGGAAAATGTCTTATCAGATCAAATATCTTTCTCTACAAAAAGCGGAGCTGGAATATGAGGTTGCTGTTAGAGGAGGTACTACAGGAGAATCAGTTCAGGAACTTAGGAAACAGATTGTCAAATTAGCCCCATTACTACCACCAGAGGATATTTTAGAGTCTCATTTGGAGGCCAGTGTCGATTTAGCACAAGTTAAAGAAACCTTATTAAAAACTAAAGAAAATTTAGATAGTTTAAAATCAAAGTTCGATAAAAACGTTTACTCTCGGACAGAAACAATGCTACATCATGTTTACTATAGACTTATTAGGGTAAATAGGGCAGACGCTGTAGATTCTATCTATGTGGAATGCTCACAATTTTTTAAGCAGCATTTACTTGACCTAAAAAAATTAAAAATGCAAGCACCAACAACGTCATCAAACTCAGAACCATTATCAGACCTCATTTCTGTTACCTGTGAGAAGAAACTTGTTTCTGAGGTTGTTGGCAAGCTTAAATATTCTGGACAGACGTGTGTTAGGTCATTTATACAGAAAGCCGAAGAATTAGTATTCTCTAGAAGCATGCCTAAAGATAAGTTGCTCACTTTCGCGTACGAGATTTTTACGGATGATGCTCTACACTGGTACCGCTGTATCAAGGACAAAGTTGAGACATGGGATGATCTTGTTTCGCTTCTCAAACAAGACTTTAGTCAAAGTGACTACGACTACCGCCTACTGTCGGAGATTAGAATGCGTACACAGGGTGAACAAGAGAATATCTCAATTTACATCTCTATTATGCACGGCATGTTCTCTCGACTAAGTAAACAGCTGCCAGAGGAGGACAAACTGGAAATACTGCTGCATAACATACGCCCTACTTATGCCAGTACACTAGCTGCTTCCCCTAATGTCACTAGTATTGACGCTCTTAAAGACTTGTGCCGCAGCTATGAAAATATACAGTCTCGTATGGCACAATTTCACGAACCACCTAAAATAAATTCTGAGATACTAGCTCGAGAATTTGCCTACAATCGGCCATCTACTAGCACCTCATTTAGTAAAAACACTTATTTTAACTACAGACACGATTATACTAACAGATACAAAAATTACAGGTCCTACCAAAATAATAATAATAATTCTTACACTACTAAATATCATGACCAATCGAAAAATCTAAATATTAATGCTTTGAGCACTCCGACTAACTCAAACACACGGAAGCTATATTGCCCAAGATGTCGCGTGGACACTCATTCGCTAGGCCAGTGTCACCAACCGCATTTTCCGATATGCTTCAAATGTGGCAAAAAAGGTGTTCGTTACCCGGATTGCTCAGATTGCAAAGCGACAACTAGCCAAAAAAACTAGAACCTGTGGGTTGTGGCAACGGTGAGTACCGTGAAGCTAAAATTACTAAATTTGATAGTTCTGAATGGACAAATTGGCTTAAATTCATCTCAAATTTCTTCACGTGCTATACTGTCTCTTCAATCCACAATTTAAAATTGGACTACTCGCGTCCTCACGTTTCTGTCGAGTTGCATGACAAACCTCTAATTGGTTTACTTGATACCGGATCCTCAGTATCTATACTAGGGAATAACTCGCATAAATACTTTACTGGTAAAGGTTTTGTGCTACATCAAGGTAAACCTTTACAATTCATAGCTGCTGGTGGCCAAAAATTAACAAGTAAAGGTCTTATTTACATACCCGTAAAATTTTTGAATCAGGTACACATATTAGAAATTAACGTTGTTCCAGAAATACAAAACTCATTGATTCTGGGCATGGATTTCTGGAATTATTTTGGTCTTTTTCCAAAACATTTCCAACATTTTGTACAATAAAGTGTTTACATACATACATACATACATTTAGCTTCTGTTATAATGCGATCAGAATCCGAAGTTGCTCTTGCTGAACTAGCTGTAGACAAGAACGAAAATCTGTGTAGTTACGACCACTTATCAGATGATCAAAAGATCACAGCTGATCACATCATATCGCAGTTCCGAAATATTTCATATGAGGAACGAGGTCTAGGTAGGACTCCTCTAATCACGCATTCTATTGACACTGGGAATGCTGCCCCCATTCGTCAACGCTATTATAGGATGCCATTAGAAAAACAGCGGGTCTTAGTGGAACAACTGGACGAAATGCTTAAAGAGGACGTAGTCGAACCCTGTGAAAGCGCATGGTCTTCACCCGTGCTACTAACTCCTAAAAAGAATGGACAGCTAAGATTCTGCTTGGATAGTCGAAAGCTTAACGCTATTACAAAAAAAGACGCTTATAGCCTACCGTATATATCTGAGATTTTAGACAACTTGCGTGATGCCAAATACTTAACTAGCCTGGACTTGTCTAAAAGCTTCTGGCAAATTTTAATTAGGGAGGAAGATAGATGCAAGACTGCATTTTATATTCCATCGCGTGGTACCTTTCAATTTAAATCGATGCCCTTTGGTTTGACTAACGCGCCAGCAACACAACAACGCCTAGTTGATCAATTGTTTTATGTCCCGGAGTTTGAACATAAGGTTTTCGTTTTTATTGACGATATTATAATTGTATCACCTACTTTTGATCAACATATCTCACTTCTGGTGCGCGTAATGGAAAAACTAACTACTGCAAATCTTACTATCAACTACGAAAAGAGTCAGTTCTTTAGACAGCAACTGAGGTATTTAGGTTATGTGGTCGATTCCAATGGTTTACATGCTGACCCTGAAAAAGTAGAAGCGATCGTGAACTATCCTACACCAAAAAACAGAAAAGAAGTACGTAGATTTCTAGGCACTGCTTCGTGGTATCGCAGGTTTATACCAAACTTTAGTTCCCTAGCTTCTCCATTGAATAAGTTAACTTCTCAAGCCAAAACTGCACCTCCGTATAAATGGTCTACTGAAGCTGACGACGCCTTTCAAGCTCTAAAAAAATGTCTTGTCTCTACCCCTGTATTGTCATGCCCCAACTACTCCAAACCCTTTGAAGTGCACACAGATGCAAGCGATGTGGGCATTGGTGCGGTCCTTACACAAACGTTAGATGGTGTTGAGAAGGTTGTAGCTTACATGAGCAAATCACTATCAAAACAGGAACAAAACTACAGCGCTACGGAGCGCGAGGCGTTAGCTGTTCTAACAGCAGTTGAACACTGGCGATGCTACTTGGAAAATGGACAGAGATTTGTAATCTATACAGACCATTCAGCATTAAAATGGTTCTTAAATATTAACAACCCTACAGGTCGTCTGGCTAGATGGGGTGTAAGACTTTCAGCTTTTGACTGCGAAATTAGACATCGTCGCGGTTCCGATAACGTAGTTCCTGATAGCCTTTCACGTATACCTGTTTCAGTTGTAAGTACCTCAAAATCAAACTTAACGCAGAATATAACTGATCCTTGGTATCTAAATATCTACCATGGTTGCCAAAACGCACCGACATCGTTTTTGGACTATCAAGTCATGGATAATAAATTGTTCCGCTACAAGAAAACTTTGAATCCCCTCACTAAGGAGTTTGAGTGGAAAGAGGTAATTCCCGCAGAAAATAGAGAAAACGTACTCAAGCAAAACCATTCGTGCCCTACAGCTGGTCATTTTGGCATTCTAAAAACTTACAAACGACTTTGTCTTAAATATTTCTGGCCTGACATGCACCGCGATGTGACTAATTTCGTAGGCAGTTGTGATGTCTGTAAGTCTTATAAACACGCTAACCATACAACACTGGGTACTATGGGACGCCCAAAAGACTGCTGCAGACCTTTCCAAATGCTAAGCATGGATTTGGTCGGACCGTTACCGCCATCTAAAAAACAAAACACCTTCCTGTTCGTTATCACCTGTTGCTTTACAAAGTACTGCCTATTATTTCCCATAAGACGTGCTACAGCTGAAGTTCTTTCGCACATTCTAGAACATCAAGTATTTCTTGTCCATGGTGTTCCTAGCACAGTTTTAATGGACAATGGTAGACAATTTACCAGCAATATTTTAAAGCAGCTATTTTCTAAATATAAAGTCCCTAATGTCCTATATACTCCAAAGTACACTCCGCAAGTTAATACCGTGGAACGGTACAATAAAACAATCATGACAGCTATTTCTTCTTTTGTCGAAAATGACGATCACAGATCTTGGGACATGAACGTTTCTAAGATACAATTCGCTATAAATTGTTCTACAAATGAAGTGACTGGTTTTACACCGTCTTTTCTAGTCTACGCCCGAGAATTAGTTACCTGTGGTTCTCACTATCTACACAGTGATAGCATTAACGATCTGATATTTTCGCCAAGAGAAGAATATGCAGAAAATCTGGGTGTGCTTCGGAAAATATTTGACCAAATACAAAGTTCCTTAATAAAATCACATTCCCGGAACAGTGGAAGCTATAATCTACGTAGGAAACAAGCTGACTATAATGTAGGTGACTATGTCTGGAAGCGCACCTACTACCAAAGCGATAAGGACAACAAGTTTGCAAAGAAGCTAGCGCCAAAATTTGTTAAATGTCGCATAGTTGCTAAAAAGTCACCACTAGTTTACGTTCTGGAAGATATGCAAGGTGTCAACATAGGGGATTGGCATATAAAGGATATAAAAGTAACTAATTATAAACCCTAAAATAATTAAAACAATCAATGACTACCTACGTAACTATTGTTTCATATTTATAAATCATTCTAATTAGAGCCTATTGACGTTGTGAAAATTCTCTACCGGATTTTCCACAACAATTGTTCTGATTATAAAGACTAATTATAGTACTACCAATTGTAGTTAGTTAGTTAATTAATTAATATCTCTAACTACTCGAGATAAATTACTAAAATATGAGACATTGCGCATATTAACAACCATCATTAGCTATTAGTGAGTATTTGGAAAACTAAACAAATACTCAGTGAGTAAGAGGCTACTTAACACATAGTGGTATGTGTTGGGGCTATTAAGACAGATGATGAATAAAAGGCTGGTATAAGTGAGTGAAGTATGCTGTTGAAGACTGTATTAAAAACTGGTAGCTTCTGAGTTAGTGTAGTGATAGAGAATTTTACTTAGGAAAAATTCTACCCAATAAAGGGGGGTATGTAACGTAACCGTTACAGCGTTCCCTGAGTAAACGATATTATCGTATGATTAGACTATTTACATGCTTAAAATATCTTAGACTAAATAACCTAGTACCTTAACTACAAATTAAAACACTATCTATAAAAGCTAAAACTAGACGCCTAACTTCCGCCGTTCTAATCGGCAGAAGTTGATTTTATTATTAAATGCAGCAGGCGCTTTACACTGAGGTAATCCGTTGTCATAGCCTACGTCAGAAGAGAATTCCGCGGCGCGACGGTGGGGTGCGACAACTCGTTCACTTTACCGGAGCAGCGACACGCGAACACGCACCTACAAGCTAAATGATTCGTCGCATATTTTAATCACGCTCCTATATAAATACTTTTAATTTAATCTACAGAAATTTAAAAGTGATTTGTGTTTGCCCCGACTGGGTGAGTGTTGCAATTTATTATTAAAACCATTACTAATGTGAATCAGTAGATTGTTCTTACATGCCTAATATTAGGTAAGCTTCCGATCATGTAGTAAGCTAGCACTAATTTAACATAATTATGTACGTTAAGTTATTATTGTAGCTGAAGATCTAAGGTAACCAGGTCTCCTTGTTCTTATTAGCTTAATATTATCTACCCTCTTGTCAAAAAATATAATCTAGATTTGGTCTTTTTATTGTAATTACGTAGTTGTAAATTTAGTAATATTAAACCCCAGCTGCTTCTATTGCTTCGCATCATCAATTGGTATAATTTCCAATATGTGGAAATTATTTAATTAAAATGTTCATTGTGACAATTTATGTCATACGATAGATTTCGAGCTGATTTTGTATGCTGTTGCAACATCATTGATCACTATTTAATGCTTTTGGTAGCCATCCTGCTAGTAGCGCTTCCATCTTCACTTTTCGCCGGATGTTGCAGTCAGTAACGCTAAGTCGGACTTTCCGCTAAATGGCTAAATCGGAAATTTCCAGGGTCCTTGCTGCCAGCTGTTATGTTCTAAGCTGAGACAACCCTTACTGCTGTCCTGACCGGAAATCTTCTTCTACCCGTGACGTCATCGAGCGCGCGCTACTACTCGCCGCGCGCCGCACTACAGGGAAGTGGCTGTCCAGAAGACGGTGCTAAGTGTACACGTCCACATGAAATAAGTGAATCTAGAACCCACACCCTAGGATACTAAATTAGTTAACGCTTTGGAAAAAATTGTAAATTCATTTCGTTTCAAATTAAAAATCATAAAACTACATTTTAGTTTTGTTCCTATCTACAAAAAGCCTAGCGTTACAGGGTTATCATAAAATTTGCAACTATTTAAACAAAAAATTATATGTACATAAAATAAAAACGTTTGTCTATGGGAGGTCAAGTCAAAGTATTAGGGGTTGACTTAACCTTATAATCTGTGGCTAAAGTGAAGTAAACAAAGCAATACCTAGCCAATAGGTTACCTCTAATTCATGTTACTTAACAATACCAACATTACTAACATTGTGAACAAAAATGGTAGACTTAAGAAATAATATATTATTATGCAAACTTAATGAAAATGAAAATGATTTATTCGTTCACTAATAGTACAGTTTTTAGATTGGTGGGTGTCCCTTCTTAAGTAATCAAATACCTGTGCTAAGGGAACACCGCTCTTCCATTTACACGTGTCTTATTGTACATTGGTAAATAACAAGGGGGAATGTAATTAATTAATCTAGTAGAAGGATATTAAGTAACTAAAATAAAAACTAAAATTTTATGTATGTGTGTGTGTGTGTGTTTGTGTGTGTGTGTGCGTGTGAGAGTGGATTTGTGTCGCATGTGAGTGTGCGTGCATGTGTATTGCATGTGTGTGCGTGTCGTGTATGTATACTTAATAAATGTATGCACCAGTGACAATAATACCTATGTCAACAAATTTGAAATGAAGTTCTCCACATTTTTGTACAACCTTTATTTCGCTTGTTTCATCAGTGGCAAGGCTCTATTTTCATTTAATATTAAATGGAAATCCTGCCAGTATGTCAGGGGCGAGATGAAGTGGACCTTTCCTTTGTTACACTCAAATAAAGTGAAATGTTCATAAGAAAAACACAGATTCCCCTGAATGTATGGGCGCAATCCGGCAGTCATTTTTTTCCGAGCATTCGTTGACGTCGGAAGTATTGCGAGGGTAGAGAAAATGAACTAGTCTTTAAATAAGCCACCGAGATGTTGGTATATTTTATGATAAAAAAAGGTAAGTTTATGGAAATTTACGGCGTTTGGGTTTTACTTTTTTGCAATCCAACCGGTTTTTTCGCTTCACAGATGCAATCAGCATCAGCGAGACACAATAAAAAAAAAAAAAAGTTTAGGATATTTATCAACTAACGACCCGCCCCGTTTAGATTCCATTAATGTTCGTTTTCTGTAACACCCGTATATAAACCAGAATTTTTACACATAAGTTACAAAAAAAGCATTTCCTTGTTTAATGTATAAAGATACCTATTGGGAATCTTTATCGTTTTCTGTCACTTAATTTTAAGTTTTTTTATATTCTGTACTGAACTCTCGTAATGACGGACGGTATGAGTAAAAACCACAAGAACCACATTATGTATATGTCACTTTTTAGCTAACTATCTACTGTCTTACCCGATGTCTTAAATGCATAGATAGTCATGTAGAAACCTGTTAGGCTTTACTATTTACTTACAACCCTAACTTTCATTATGAAACGTATGTTGTTAATTTTTCTAAATTTTAAATTGTCCTTCCGTGTAAATAAAGGCGTCTGCCAATCACACCATATCATACCATGACCAATAGAATCATGTCAGGCAAACAACATTATTTGTATTGTAAAGTATGACTATGAACCTCACAGCGATTTGAAATTTCCCGCCATAAAACGAGTATTAAATACCTATCCGATAAATAAATAATAAATAAATAAATATCCGGGGACAATCTCACGCAAACTGTCCTAGTCCCAAACTAAGCTCTAGGCTTGGCCTCATGTACAAAAAAATGTACATATTAAGTTCATTAGAAAATAGACCTATTGCAAAGGAAATAAAAGTGGTTTTCCCTTGTTTTTATGAGGGACAATCTAACTAGAAAATTGACTCTATTGCATTTGTAATTGGTTCATATTCCATTGGCAAATTTCGATGTATGGTGGGTCTTAGGAGGCTATGGTTACTAAACTTGATAACGAGAAATACTTACCGACCCTTGAAAGGCGAAATGGGATAAGCGACATTTTTGGTGATATTGAGTTACATATATCGTTCAAATTAGCAGATTTTTCTGATTTGAAAGATATATGTAAGTAACTCAATATCACAAAAAATGTCGCTTATCCCATTTTGCCTTTCAAGCGTCGATACTTAAATTCATAGAAAACATCCATGACTCAGGAACTATTCGCGCTCATCACACAAATTTCTGCCCTTACCGGGATTTGAACCCAAGACCGCTGGCTTCAGAGGCAAAGTCACTCCCAACTAGGCCAACGTGTTGTATAAGATAAAACATAATAATTGCCATAGGTTTCTAGCCATAGGCTTACTATGCCTTCTTTAAATATTACGGCAGAATTTGTGTCAGTTTCTGGATTAACCTCGTAAGACCCGGTATGCCGTAATTAAGGCAATTTAGTTTTAAACTATGTGTATTTCTAAGGGCTATCTATTCGACGGTACGGTTTTTTTTTGTTTTTATTAAGGTATCCCTACTTTTGACCAAATCATCATTTGACAAACTATAACATTTTACAAACTTTCATTTCGCAAGAACGTGTTTGTGCTTAAACCATTACATATTACAAAGGTTACATTGGCTTATTTAGTAAGTTAGTTTATGTTGAACGTTTGAACACAAAAAAAGCAATGTGGTGGAAAGTATCTCTTTCCGAAATGCAAGTTTGTAAAATCATAATATAGTTTGTCAAATGATGATTTGGTAAAACATTAGTGAACCGTTTGTTATGCTATAACACCGTCAATTGTGGATCGATTTTAAAAAATATTTTTATTTGTTAGTGTGTGAGGTGGTCCCATTGCCACCCAGTTGGTATCTGATGTGAGGATCCGTGAGGAGTTGAGATAACTCCTCAAATGTTATAAGCATACTGTAGTAACTGAACGCATCCATGTGTAATGTTGTTAACTAGCAACACCTTCCCCTCCCTCTCTTCCATTATCGGGCTGACGCCATGTTAACGCATCCTACCAAATAAATAAATAAAAACGCTCTGATTAATTAATTTCGAGTGTTTTATTGATATATCTAGGAGTGTGGGAACCCCGAGAAGGTATTCAACAATAAACCGAGCCTTCGGGTTTTGAATTATCACACATACATATAGCGATTTTGGTATTTACAGTAACAAATCCATCAATTTTGCATGCAGAAAGTATCATTTGGTGAAGTAAAACTGATGAAGACCACTGATGGCCACCGGAACTCCTCAATGGTACCTATTTCAAGGGTGGCGATAAGATATCTCGCTTTAGATAGTTGAGCGACTATGACGAAGCACATGAAATTTAAATATAATCATGCCCTATGACTTTCCCGCGGCGTTGCTGGCGGCGAGCGAGAAATATCGTGTGTTTCCTATTTATTGAGAAGTGGGAGTACAGTTGGATTATGATTACTAAAAAGTATAAGGGACGTTTTTAAAAAAAAATACTACATTGTTAAGGGCTTTAATAAAAACAAAAGTTAATTGATTCCTTTGTGTACGAGAGTTACCCATATAGTTTGTATGACTAACCTTCATTACACAAAGGACGCGATCGTGAATTGTTTTCATTAACTATATTTTTTTTGAAAACGACCCTTAAAATAAAAGTAAATGTTTTGAAAAACAATAAACGGCCTTCAAAAACAAAAAAAAACAAATGATCATACGCCAGTCAAACTGAAGTGGGCATTTGTTTAACAAAATAGTGGGACGCCGACTTCAGTTTGACTGAAGTACGACCTTTTGAAAATAATCTATTTTTTGAGATTTTATTTATTTCCAAATTGGAAATGGTATTTTAGAGACAATGAAGTTGCACTTTTTTCCTTTGCTACCAGCAATTAAAATTCCCAATGACAAAAATCTTCTTGTTGGTAGCAATGGTGGACTTTACAAGTTCAAAACGAGTTTCCTTGTCCCTATTAGCAACAGTTATCATCTGAAAAGCGAGACGATTAAGGCTATAAATACACATGTTTCCAGCGGGTTACTAGGTATTTCAATCAGAGAAAGAAGTTCAAATCAACCAATCAACCAACTCAAATTCCTACTCAACAGACATTGCTAGGTTTTTGATACAAAAACCAAAGTTTTTGAATCATATTTAGCAATGCATCAACCTAGTAAGTCTCAACAAACGTGTATTTACAGTTTTTTTTTTATAAGTTTGATGAAGTAATCTACAAGAGTTACTTATATAAACCATACAAACAATTTAGGGTGATGGCACCAGTGTTGGACACATTAAGCTGGCATGTACTAATGATGAACATTTGTGTCTAAGTATGGATAGTTTGCAGTGGTCTTGGTAGATGGCGTTGTTAGGTTGGCGTAAAATCCTACATCGCGCTATCGAAATGTTACCCCAAAACTTATAAGTAGAAATGTTATTTAGTCCATAAATGTTCTCAAATGCAATAAAGTATTGTGAGTGTTGTCAAGATCAGCCTTTAATTTGATTACCCGAGGTACACCCTTGTTCAATTTGAGTCTTATTTCAAAGATCATACGGTTATAAATTGATTTAAGCAAAACAAATGAATACGCTTTATGCCACTGACAATAGGGTTTGTGTATACATTCATAGGGCGCGATAGGACAATAGATATTAGTTATTTTGACTATACCCATTACATTCGCGGAAAAGATTGAGAGACTCGGAATGTTAGCATGCAAAATATAAAAACATTTATAGGTATAGCCGAGAGTTTTGCATTTTTTAATTACAATCGTAAAAGTTTCTCGCTAGTAATACTACAATAAACAAACATAAAGTTTTACCGTTTTATCCCTATCTGTATTTCCGCCAAGATATCCCTAGCACTATCCACTCCCACGCACAATCCTAGCACAATAACCGTGATTGATGAACGCACCGGACAGGAGATACATTAATCGGATGATAATCGATTCAGCGGAAGTCGACAGGAATCGAGTAGACCATAAATTATCGCTAGGTTAGAATGATGCATTAATTCTATGAGTAGGTATAGTGTTTTCAATGCAGGACGGCGCGCCCCTCCGGGTCTATATTTGGTTGCATACGCATTGTTACACACAATGTAAGGTTACGCATAATTTTCGCAAGTCATAATCTTTTGACTATCATTTTATTGTGATTATAACCAACATAGTTATACCAATCGTCTCGCTCTCCTAATGTATTATTTGATTTAAAATATTTTCGTCTAACCTTTTAGGCTGAAATTACAGAATTTAATAATCATTAGGTTAGTTTTCTATAATAATTAAATGAAACTGCTTCATTTGTTAAAATCTCAGATCCGATTTTTGACCAAACAATACATTAGACCAAACAATGACTACGCCAATAATATAGACCCGTATTAATTAATTAATAGATACAGATGAGAATGCAAAATTAAAAATTATAAAAGGTAGGCAGCGTTTAAATTTGATGCAAGAAAAACAACTTTTCTACAAAAGATTTAATAATAAAAGTAGTCCCCTTGCAATTAGTTCATTATGTTTACACCTAGGGCTGCCACCCCAGCCAATCACAATTTGAATTTTAAATTCTCTCATTTGTGTTTTCGTTACCTCGAAAGGTTCAAAAGTTTCGCATAAATTGTCCATGCATTCGTTAACATTAGTAATTTGGGAAAGTTTCTCTGGAATATTATTTGATGATAAAGGTTCGGCACAACCCTTAACTTTGTTGCGTTGTTATTTTAATCACTTCATTGTTAGTAGATTAGAAGTGAAATAATTCAAAGTGATGTTCAATGGAAAATTTGGATATTGTTTTTCGTATTATTTGCAAATTGTATTACTTCAGCTTTTAGGGCAATGGAGTATACAATAACTTTCCTTACCAATATTGTTCAGTGTGTTCCCCGTGTGGTTGCCGGGTTAGAGTGGTGCTGCTCCATGTCTTCCCGTGGATGTAAGAGGCGACTGAGAGAATAAGGGGTTGTAGTAGGCGATGGGCTTGTATTAGTGAAAACTAATACACTGGTAAACTTCTTGGACTAATTGTGCGAAATGGTTGGTGGTGGTTACAGGTTTATAAACAAGTCTTTTTAAAGTTGTTGGTATTTCTGTAGTTCTGCCTACCGCGCTCTGGGAATGAAAGCGTAATGTTATGTATGTATGTAAGTACTAATCTTGTTTGCGGTTATTTTGCAGTTGCAACGCCAGTTAATGTTATTGTTAACAATGGTAAGCCTAGTTGGTAGTGACTGCCAATGAAGCTATTTATTAAGTCAATCAGCCACTTCAGGACTCTGATGAACTGTAGGTATCACGTGTTATTAACCGACTTCAAACAAAGGAGGAGGTTCTCAATTTATTGGGTTTTTATGTATGTTCCCTGATTACACAAAGACCGTAGGACCAAATAAAAAAAAATTGATTGGATATACTTTCTAGTTGTCCCATTTCCAGGACGTAAAGATCTGTTGATTGGAATCTTGGATAAATCGAGGGAACTCCTCAAATATTATAGGAATAAATATACGTCGACATAAGTGTATTATTATGATCACAAAAAGGTATGAAAAAAACAATAATAAACAAAAAAAACCGTCTTCAAAAAGAAAGAAATAACTTCTTTTTAAACGATAGTTCAGTCCAATTGAAGTCGGCGTCCCACTATATTTTTAACCAAAAGCCGAATTCACCTATCGTTTTAAAAGAAGTTTTTTCTTGCTTTTTGAAGACGGTTTTTTTGTTTCTATATTATAATTAGTACACATTCTATACCATAGAGCGCTACGCGCAAAGCTCGTTACCTAGTCCAGCGTTATTGCTTTGAACCTAAAACTTCCTACGAATAGAGAATGCGACAATTAGGTTCCTGGAGATAAATGTGTTAAATACCAAAACAAATGAAGTACTGGGCCTCTATTCTACTGCGTTATAACGATACCGCGTTAGACGTGTTTTAGAATCGTTTATGTCACAGTCGCCATTTTTGTAAATGACATAAGAGTTATCAAAACGTTGACAATACGGAAACACGTCAACTACGATATCGTTATTACCGTGTAGAATCCCAGCCCAGGGCCTTTAAGTCTCGCTTGAAATCCTATTTTGATGCCAGCTAGTCAATAACAGTTGAATTTACAATAACCAAATTCTAGCGGTCAGAAACAGTAAGCAATCTAAATTCCTGTCGGCGAGGGGTATGCCGCAATGGATAGAACATTTCAATTTTAGGTTCACTGTTTGTAAAGGTAATTATTGATCTAGAAAGGTCTATTTGGTTTGGTTAAGATAATTTTGAACTTAAAGATTATTTTGTAAGGATATTGCTATCGCTATCGTAAAATAGTATTAAACTATACCTAAGTTTATTAAAATTATAATTTTATCGGATAAATTATAAGTTATAGAGAGAGGTAATATCCAATCATACGTACAGTCAAGGACCGTACTTAATTAGTGACACACATTGAATTATATGATTTCTTTCTTTTACGCAACTTTATTGTATTTTTATATTGTAAATTATGTAACTTTTCGAATTGTTGTACGATTCCTCCTGGATCCCGACATTTTTTTGTCATAAAACCTAAAAACCGAGAGTCCTTTATAAAGTACTTTGCACTTGATTCCTCAACCTTCCGCCGCTTGATTTAAGAATTTTTAGCGTTTTTTGCTGGAACAAAGTTGATTTTAGCAGTAAATATTATGTACTTTACAAAGTATAGGTACTTGGTTTCTTCGGATGAGTTTATTTACGTAATGTCAGGACTTAAAGTGAGCGTTCATTTAGTTCTTTATAAAGGATGCGGGGATCTAGGAGGACATTAACTTAAAATTCCATCAGTTCACTTGGTTCACTCGCCACGCGTGGAGGCTTGTTAGAGTTCACACCAAGTCTCATGTAAGAACTTAAAATGTTAAGAACCTTCACTGTATCACAAAGTTGCATGCTATGGCTGGCGGCTCTCGCATTCCCATGCCCTTTTCAAATAAAGGAAGCCAAAAGGTATGTAGTTCCCATGTTAAAAAGAAATCCGCTTTTCGAATAATTCTTAACTGCTTCGAAAATTCGAGTAAGTACAGCTTGCTATTATTCGTATTTTGACCGTGTAATGCCAATTGGGTCTAGTCGGTTATACTCGTGTATCCCAGTATGTATTAATCGGCTAAATTATGAATGGTAGATGTATGGTAGTAATTATTAGCAAGGATCTCACAAACGCCCGTCATTTTCAAAACATAACCCTGTTCCGTACAGCAGAGACTTCCTTATGATGTTACGATATTTTATTTTATAGTAGTAGACACGTTTACACAAAATAACAACGTACAGAAATCCTGATTTTGTTACCTACTGTAAGAGAAATTCAGAAGAAAATTAACGCCGAGCCACAACCATAATTAGAAGAACTCTATACCAATGTCAACGATTAGATATGCCCCAATGACGTCCGTAGATTGTGAACGAACTTTTTCAACTCATAAATGGGTCCTAAATGCACGTCGTTATAGACTCACAAGTGAAAATTAAAAAAAAAATGCTTATTCTTTTTTATCGGCGTAAGTTATTTTTTTTTCAAACACACACTCATTAATTAATGGCCATCCATTTAGCCTGTACAAAGGAACAAAGTACCATACATTCCCCGAGACATACAAATAGACCTGCTGTGGTCCCGGGTTCAATACAAGCCAGTCAGTGTTAATTGAACTACCTAGCAAAAGATATCAAAAAGCTCATTATCTCAAAAACAGCTGAACCAATTTTGAAAAAATATATCTAAAACCACCGCTAGAAAACCTGCTTTCAAATGAAAAAAAAACCGCATTCAAATCGGTTCATCTATTTAAGAGCTACGGTGCCACAGACAGACATATCAAACTTATACTTTAACTTTTACTTTTGGTGTTAAAAACCGAAACAATTCAACATGATTATTGATTACTCGATGAAATAACTATTAATTATACGTCATTATTAATAAAACACGCTTTGTGGATATTTAAGGTTATGTGTCAAACAGCTTTTGCAAGTTCAATTGACACAGACTTTATAGCTTAGTTTAGGACTAGGTCAATTTGCGTGAGATTGTCCCCTGTCAATATTTATTCAGTTGGATAAAGAGTTAAGGTTACTTTTTTGTATTCCAAAGTTCAACGTGCTGTTAATAAAAAAAAATGTTATAAGTAGCTGCACACTTTTGTACCTAGTCGCTTTAACAGCTTTAGAGAGATTAGTGCATCAGTTCAAACATGACGTTAAAGTGACAGAGCACTAAATTGTGCAGCTATAAGGTCGACTGTACTTATAAGGTTGACTGTCCCAGTGTAGTCTCTGTTGTAAATAAATCAATATCGCTATTAATTATTGGAACGTGGACATTTTTCCACCAAATTACACTTAATTAAGCCTCGGGGATCTTATTAGCTTATTATTCGGAATACGGATGTTTCCGCGAGGGACAATTTTATTCGTTCATAAATATATTTTTACCCAAATTACCTGAGCCTGATGATAATAATTTCAGTTTCCACCTCCAAGCTCAAAAGGCAGGTTATGAGTTTACGGATAGTAATTTTATGGATAATTAGTGGTTTAACTTCATTTTAAGGTTTAAGCTAACCAAGTGCGAGTTGGACTCGTGCACGAAGGATTCCGTATCATTATCTATACAATATAATTAGCACTTTTTAGTTTCACCTGTCCCGGTGTCTGTCTGTCACCAAATCTTGCGAAAACGGCAAAAAAGTACAAGTTGTTGTATGGGACAGAAGCCCACTTTTTTTTTTTTGTTATAGTAGCAACAGAAATACATCATCTGTGAAAATTTTAAGTGTCAAGCTATCATGGTTCATGAGATACAGCCTGGTGACAGACAGACAGACAGACCACCCACCACTTTGTACCACTGTCTACATGAAAATCAACGGAGAAAGATAGTAAGAGCAGGTGTTTAGGTAGGTAAAGGTAGCCTTATAACTAGCTCCACACTTTGATACCTTATCGCTATAACGCCTTAGACAGATTAGTGCAGCAGTTCCAACATGACGTAAAAGTGACAAAGCACTAAATTCTGCAGCTATTTGTACGGTCAACCGTACAATCAACAGCAAAAGTAGATGATCATTTTAGTACTTTATCGCACTAACGTAACAATACTGGGATGTGGCAAAGTAGTGAAAGTGACACGTTACTAAAAATGATCATCTACTTTTTTGTTGACTATTCAACTGATTTAGCTTTACGTGTCACAATTAACGACACGTTGGCCTAGTTGGGAGTGACCCTGCCTCTGAAGCCATCGGTCCTGGGTTCAAATCCCGGTAAGGGCAGATATTTGTGTGATGAGCGCGAATATTTGTTCCTGAGTTTTGAATGCTTTCTATGTATTCAAGTATGTACTTCTCTATACAAGTATGTTTATCGTTGTATAGTACCCATAGTACAAGCCTAGAGCTTAGTTTGGGACTAGGTCAATTTGTGTGAGATTGTCCCCTGATATTTATTTTATTTATTAAACTATTGCATAGCTTTTATCGCGGGCGACCGAAACAAGAAATTCCGTAACGAAAATAAACCTAACACCCCCCACTCCGACTGGCACAACGGTGCGGCGTTGAAAGCCGTGCATCGTCTAATTCGGCAGACTTCGGCACGGTGTTTGTGTGCGTGCGACTAGACGTATGCGTGTAGACTAGCTGCTAACTGCTCATAACTGATTCTATCTCTTTAAGACACAATGCTAGGTGAGACAGCGTGCTTTTTGGCCGCGTCCACGAGTGAATTCGAGCCCGCGACTAGTTGAGCCTTAACGTGTATGTATGTGGTACGACTGTATGAAATTATAATTGCATAAGTTGATAAAAAATGCTATGCAATAGCTTTACCGCGGCAGTCCCCGAGTGCCACACGTATTTTTATTTCATTACATTGCCGTGATTTATTTAAAATGACAGTTACATACCTTCCGAGACGGCGGCGTCAAAGCCTGTGTCGAGCATCCTGTTCGCACACAAAGAAAATTAACATCCGTCATTACGACACGTCAGCTGCCGGCGCTTTCCACCCGGAATGATGTCAAATTTTAATCTGGATGTTACATTCAAAACGCTGTAACTATAAACAAGACATGTTACTTAAGACGTTATGATACTCGTATGAAATTGATGAGGATATTTTGAAATTGATTTGGAGTGCCTATTTGCCTCCAAAGCAATTTGAGTGTATATTTAAAAAAAATTATTAAAAATTAAAAATATTTTATTTTTTTATTTCACGCTTTTTAAACTTCTCCATCTGAGTGTCTGTTTGTGGCATCACAACTGCCAAACGGATGAACGAATTCGGACTCAGGTTCTTCAAAAAAAAAGCTACATTAAACAGGATGGTTCTGAGCAAGATTTCATGAAAATTGGTTGGGCGTTTAAGAGATATCAGCTCTGAAAGTAGGTGTCGCTGTTATTTTGGAGACTTTTAACCCCCTAAAAACTTAATATCTCAAAAACGGCTGAACTGACTTTTATAAAACATGTCTAAGAACCACCACTAGAAAACCGGCTTACACACACGCGCACACACGCGCACGTCGAACTTATAACACCCCTCTTTTTGCGTCAGAGGTTAAAAAAGAGATAGAGAGATAGACTTTGAGTATGTGAGTAACATCGCTTTTAAGTATGGATATCAAGCCGTCTTACAAAAGCTGTGCTGGCGACGTCTTAATTTTATTTTTCATAGTTACAATGATTTCAATCCCTAAATGTTTATTTTTTATTTTTTAGGGTTTCGTACTCAAACGTAAAACGGGAACGCTATTACTAAGACTCCGCTGTCTGTCTGTCTGTCCATCCGTCTGTCACCAGGCTGTATCTTATGAACCGTGAGACAGTTGTTTTTTTTACAGATGATGTAATTTTTAGAGTTTATTTATTTATTTATTTATTTAGGATTGTCAACAGTGTATACATTGTTTAGTGGAAAATAATACAAGATGTGCTAGGTTTAAATCTAAATGCTACACTAATTACAGACAACCACAGCTTGCAATAGGATGCTTTAGAGAAAACACAATAATAAAAATTAAAAATTAAAGAGTTGATTGAAGCATCAAATAAACGTTTTATCTATCTATCTATCTATCTATGTATTTCTGTTGCCGCTATAACAACAAATAGGTACTTAAAACAGAATACAATTAATATTTAAGGGGGCTCCCATACACTAAACATGTTTTTTTTTGCCGTTTTTATAGATAAAGGTACGGAACCCTTCGTGCGCAAGTCCGACTCGAACTTGGTTGGTTTTATTGCATCAGGAGTGTTTTTTTTATAATTTCATACATTAATTATCATGATGACAAAATATTGCACAACACACATTCACGCTAGATCAATAATGCAAAGGGATGGCTTTATGTGCTTCCGCGTGAAGAACTGACAATGATATTTATTTATTTATTTACTTCAAAATAATTACACAGCATAACAGTAAAAAACTACAGCACTGTGAATTACATACTAAATATAGGTTAACAAGACGGTAATAATAATACAATAAACATAATATATGACATGAAATTATAATTAGATAGTAGGAAAATATTATTTAGACCGATGATACACGGGCATCCATCTTCTCACATAACTTCAAACATTCAATACTCACAACCTTCCATCCACTGGCAAATACAGTGTGCTCGTGTCTTGTTGGTCACGTAAAGTTCGAAAAATTGCTGTTTATTGACATGTTAACTGAGATCCAGATCGCGGAATACTACCGAGTTCATCGTTAAAGGCCTCGAAGCCTCTAAGAATTCCACTCAATACACATAAAATATATACTTAACATCACGCCTTCATTCCCAGAGTGGGGTAGGCAGAGCTACAGAAAATTAGAGCGTCGGTGGCCTAGTGGCTTAGGGGTTCCATGGACACCATGTACCAATGAGTTTTTCTAACTTAAGTACATTACCCGATGCTCTTACAGTAAAGGAAAAACATCTTAAGAAAACCTGCACCTTCGAACAGTTCAGTGTGTAAGAAGGTAATTGCACAAAAGACCCTAAAGGTGTCGAAGTGTATCCGAAAGGGACCCTCTGTAAGATAAGATAAGATGAGAGCTACAGAAATACCAACAACTCTAAAAAGATATGTTTAAAGTTCTATAACCACATTTTGCACAATCAGGCCAAGAAGTTTATTAGTGTATTAGTGACAGGTTGCAAGCCCATCGCTTAATAAGCCTTTTACGACATCCACGGGAAGACATGAAGTGGCACTAATCTAACCCGACAACCACACGGGGAAATTTCACTCAACATTATAAATACTTCAAGAATGCGACAGCTCGCGAACGTCGCAAAGCCCAATATGTAAAACAAGATCAGCTCGCTCAAAATATACCCGTACTATTAGTATAGTGTATTTTGAATTGCTCAAAGCCTACAACTTAAGTTAACGGAGCGTAAGACAAACACTATTGTATATTGTATTTTAGGGGTTAATTTGCGCGACTGAGTATTTAACAGGGCTTACGAGACAGTATAAATACTAGCTAATAAATGTGCGTATGAGGTGGATTTGTGAAATGTTACATGTAGAAGACGAATAGAATAATTTATTTGCTCATACATTGGTAGGTTCATTTTGGTAACAATATTAAATAAATATCTGGGACAATCGCATGCAAATTGATCTAATCTCAAACTAAGCTCGGCTGATCAGATACGAGTATTATGGGTACTAAAGCTAACGATAAACATATTTCAATAGAGAAACGCGTACCTAAATACAAATATACTGTTAGATCTTACTTATAACAGATCAGATTTTAGGGAGAATGAAGAACACAACCTTCAACACTTTAAAAGTTTATTAACTGATATAACCTTCCACCTTAACCTACAGCTAATGTTCACAGGTTGAAAATCCGTAAATTAATGCCACATTTTTCATCAAGTTACTCATTCGTTACAATCCTTCGCGCCACAAAATGCGGTTACCCGTTATTGGTCAAACAACCAACCAATACTAAACATTGAAAAATCGTTTTCGTACTTATTAATAACATTGTTACCGGAAGTGACTAAAGATAACACGTGTACAAATGTTGCCAACAACAATAATTAATTAAATCCACACAAAACACCAGTATTAAATAATAGTATTGTTTAATTTAACACACAAATTATAACAAACACATTTAGAACTCTAACAAATTCGTCCATCCTGACTATATATCACGACCTCGTGATTCATTTATAAATGAAATTTATATTTATGTTTTATTTCCACTATGTTATCTTTGTACATAAGCAATTTTTCAAATCTACAAATAACTCTGAAATAATCATTGAGAGAATCTCTCTTAAATATGAACAATACACACTTATACAAGTTTGATAAAGACTGATGACAAAACTCTATACATATACACTAACATAATTTATAAACACTAGTTGTAAATTTCATATCTTTGAAAACACTTTATCATAAACTATAATATATGATCTTATTTAACTACTAATGTTTCTGTTTATTCCTTAGAGCTGTTGAACATAAATAATAAATTTAACTTGAATAAAGGAAAAGGTTTGGTTCTAAAGAATAAATAGATACACTTGTTATTTAACAAACACTTAACTAATTATGTAAATCCTTCCATTTAGAAAATCCTTCCATTTACTTATCCTTCAATATCCTTCCAATATCCTTCTGTTAATCCGTTGATTTGTACAATAGCATCCTTCCATAAATATTTTACAATTTATCATTCCACTATCAATATTGTAATTACTTTTTTGTAAATAATGCGATCCTTCTAAATATGATTAACCAAATAAATCATCACATTCTAAACCCACGAACTTTCATTTTAATCCATACGCCCTGTTTCCACATCACTACCTACCTCTATTTCACCCTCACTTGAATCACTATCCTCTACTCCTTTAAAACTCAACCATGGGTGTACCCTATCTACTGGATGCACGCCTTTGTAACTAGCCTTGCCTTTTTTTTTAGTTAATGGTGTATCCTCAACCATATATCTATCATTTGGTAAAATTTCAACCACTCTATAAGGACCATAGCACTTAGATTTTAGTTTTTTACTTTTTCCCGGGCAT
The DNA here is from genome assembly GCA_949316455.1 of Acleris holmiana. Taxonomy (NCBI): domain Eukaryota; kingdom Metazoa; phylum Arthropoda; class Insecta; order Lepidoptera; family Tortricidae; genus Acleris; species Acleris holmiana. The sequence goes on from OX438785.1 coordinate 5,717,463, forward strand.
AGGGTGTTCCTTTCAACCCTGACCAGGTCTCCGACAGAAAAACAACGCGGTTTACATCTAGTTTTATCAAACCTTTCTTTTTGCTTTGCCTGCGATTGTATTATATGCTTTTTGACATCTGATCTAATTCTCTCAAAATCGATCTCATTATCCGCTTCTATATCATTATCATGCAAAACTGTTACTATTTTACCTTCTGTCATCCCTTTCAGTTTTAGGCCAAACAATACTTGTGCCGGAGTTTTCCCCATCCCCTTGTTAACTGTATTGTTAAGGCCCCATTGTACGTCTATAACTTTCTCATCCCATAATTCTTCACTTCGACCATGATTCATGGCAGTTAATGCGTCTAGAATAGTGCGGTTGTACCGCTCCACTTGCCCGTTTGCACGTGGAGTGGCAACGGCATTCATTAAGTGATGTACACCTAACTCTTTTAGAAAAGATTTGATCTTCTTTCCAGTAAAAGAGGAATACCTATCAGTAATAAGCCTGGTAGGCAAACCAAACGTTCCAAAATATTCCCTAAAGATTCTGATTGTAACAGTCGCTTTGGTACTTTTTACTGGTTTCAAAATAATAAACTTTGTAAAGGCTTCAATAATTACCAATAGATACCGATGTTTAGTTTTGCTCGGATTAAAGGGGCCCAAATGGTCAGCATGCAGAGTGTGAAATGGCGTAGGTACCTTTGGAATGGGGTGTAAATATCCAGATTTCTTACCCGAAGGAGCTTTGCTAAGTGCACACTCTAAACAAGCTCCAACATATTTTTTAATAAACTTTCGCATTTTTGGGAACCAATAATTTTCACTTACCTTTTCAAAAGTTTTTTCAATGGAGAAGTGGCCTATGTCATCATGACACGTCCGTAAAATTTGCCATCTCACTCCTCTGGGTACTAACCATTTGGGTCCACTAGAGGTAACTTTAAAAACATTATTATTTTTCAAACAGTAATTGTTCTTAACTTCAACAATATTATTGTTATTGGAATCCGATAGTATGTCTTTTATCCTATTGACCTCGCTGTCATCGGATTGTACAGTTTTAAGCCAAGCATCATCTATTTTAAATACTGTAGGAAAATCTAAATTAATGATTTCAGCTGTAACCAGGTTTCTGCTTAAAGCATCGACATGAACCATACCCTTTCCAGATTTGTACTTTACGTCACAATCAAATTCTTGAATTAGACTCCACCAACGAGCAACCCTAGGTAACATGTCCCTTTTTGTGAACGTTGCCCGCAAAGAATTACAATCTGTTACAATTGTAAAAGGCATTCCCAATAAATATGTTCTAAATTTGGTCAAAGAAGAAACAACCGCCAAAGTCTCTAGTTCATAAGCAGAGAAATGTTGCTCTTCTGGAGAAGTCTGACGACTATAATACGCAACGTGTTTCAAATCCCCTCCCTTTTGTCTCTGCAACAGTATCCCACCTACACCCCACTTGCTGGCATCAGTATGCAATTCAGTATACAGTACGGGATTGTATAGAGCTAAAATAGGCCGAGATACTAACTGCGTCTTAAGTTGTTCAAAAGCTTGCTGTTGTGAAACTTCCCAAACCCACGGAGCATTATTTTTCAACAAACTAGTCAATGGCCTAGCTATTGTCGCAAAATTCTTAATAAATTTGCGAAAGAAACTTGCCAAGCCAATGAATTGCCTAACGTTATGTACATTTTTCGGTACAGGAAAGTTGTCAACAGCATCGGTCTTTTTTGTACCCGGTCTAATGCCATCTACGGATATCTCAAATCCCAAAAAATCTACACATGTTTGAAAAAATTTACATTTTGTCAATTTCAACGTTAAATTAGACGCTCTTACATTTTTGAAGATCGTTTCCAACCTTTGTAATCCTTCATCTATTGTTTTTGAAGGCACTAGGATATCATCCATGTACGCTACGGCCGTATTAAATCTAAGAGACCCTAGGGCTTTATTAACTGTGCGTTGAAATACCGCTGGCGCATTTGCTAGACCAAACGGCATCCTATTAAATTCCCATTGGCCGTCTGGTGTAACAAATGCGGTTTTGGGTTTAGATTCCTCGGACAATTCACTTTGGTAGTAACCACTAGCCAGATCCAATGCTGAGTAATAACTATTATCTGCTAATCTATTCATCTGGTCTTCCATGCAGGGCAATGGATAATGCTGTTTGATAGTTTTCTTATTAAGCTGTCTATAATCTATGCATAACCTCTTATCACCAGTTTTCTTTCTTACTAATATTATGGGGCTTGCGTATGGTGAATTAGATTCACGAACAATCCCAGTATCGATCAGTTCGTCAACCATTCCTTGAACTTCCAGCCTCTCACTCACGGACATGCGATATGGTCTATACACTACGGGTTCATTATCCTTCAAATCTATATTCATCTTTTCTATAGTGGTACACCCTAACTCTTGCAAACAAGTCGCGAAACAATCGCGATATGAATTAACTAAATCAAGAAGTCTAAGTTTATCCTTTTGGGGAATGTCCCCAACGTTCAACTGAGCTAAAATAAATGGTTCATACTGTTTAATTTCAGTTTCCAATTTACTGATTTTATGAATACCAAAAGACTCTAGTAAAACTTCAGCTCGAACAATTAGCTCGTCCCTTTTAAAATCTATTGATTTTGATATAGGGTTTACAAGAATAACACCTCTGCCCTGAACTAGTTTGTAAACACCTTCTTCTAAAAAATATTCCTTACCAATTTGTCCCCTGTAGCCCCCACATAGATAAATAGAACCAGTATAGCCCGTATCGCAGTACACGTCAATGAGCCCTGGCTCATCTATGGTAAGGTCCTTGCAAAGTTTTAAATCTATTCGTCCCTTGTCACTACTTGCAATTGCATTTTCAAACAACAATTCTTTACTCGTTTTTATAATTTTCACATGAGGTTGTTCAGTGAATGTTTGTCCAATGAGCACTGGGTACTTTAAAAATACATCAGGGACAACCACACATGTAACTTTAGACTTAACATTTTGAACGTTTATCTCAGCTATACATGACCCAATAGATTCTACTACCGCTCCACCAAACCCTAACATAGGATACGTATCAGTCATATTCCACTGTTTGAAAATGTCCTTAGCTGCACTCTCGCGTATCAAAGTCAATTCACTACCCATATCAATGAATGCATCTGTGGATATACCATTAATGAGTATATTTTGAACATATTTATTAGAGTGACTTTTATCAAAAGGTTTCTCTATGGCCATTACAGTTTTATTAGTATTATTATTAACTTGGCGAAAACATTCAGAATCTACATGGCCAACCGCCGAACATTTATTACACTTTTTTATTGGCTTAGGACATTTTGAAACAGGATGACCCTCCTCCTTACAGTTGTAACACCTGATTTGTGGTTTATTTACAAAGGATGGTCTATATGGTGTTTTATTAGTTGATTGGGCTTTCTTTGTGCTGGGTTGCTCTGGTTTACGAACGCTTGTTTTTCGTAAGTATGCTAATAGTTTATCACAATCATCAAATTGCGCGGCTTCCGCACCCAACCTCACTGACCTATCGTCTATGCCATGTAAAATACATTCTACTGCTCGCCTGCCAGTAACTACCTCTAAACGATTAATCAAATTAACTTTATCGTAAAAATACGTTTCTAAAGATTCTCCAAATTTAGCCCTCCTATCAAGCATATCTAACATCATCTGTCCATAGTTTTCATTCGCGGGAAATGCACTCCTCAGCTTACATTGCCACTCGGTCCAACTCAATAGAAGAGACGGTAAACCCTCGTACCATTTCTTTGCAATACCAACGAGTTTTGGTAGAGCATAATGTATAGTTTGCCTCTCCGTCCACTCATACAAAGTCGCACATTCGTTCACCTTCAATATCCATTTATCAACTGTTTGATTTTTCAAAGAGGGATCAAACTCGGGAATAACGTTGGTATTAGAAAACGTTTCTTTCCTGACCTTATTACTGCTGCTCATACTTTCGATCATGTCTGCAAATTTTGACATTAACTCCCTATCCATTCTATTATAATCATAATTAGAGCGCTCCCTAACTCTACTGCTTGACCGATAGTTTCGGCGACGGTCTCTGTATCGGTCACGCGGCGTTAGACTATCTGATCGTTCACGACTACGTGGAGTTCTCCTATAGCGTGCCACAGTATAGCGATGCATTGACTCGTCTCGCGATCTCGGTGCCCTAACACGTGATTCTCTATGATGGATTCTACTACGACTACGATTTTGTAAATCCCGCAATTCATCATTATGTTCAACTAACAAAGGTGTCTGTCTACCTTGACTGTGTCTTCGACGAGACGCTCCGGTACTAATACTGCCTCCGCCGCTGTGCCGCGCTCGTTCCGGCGTCCGCAGCTGCCGTTGTCTGCTTCCTCTGCATCTTGTACGCGCCCCGCTGCTACGACTGCCTCTGGTGTGAGTTTCTTCTGGAGTGCCCGGCCGCCTATGTCTGGATCTTGAGCGTCGTGCTTCATCCATAATGTACTTGTGAGCGTTTGTTGATCCCTGCTTCCGAAATTTGTTAGATCTTACTTATAACAGATCAGATTTTAGGGAGAATGAAGAACACAACCTTCAACACTTTAAAAGTTTATTAACTGATATAACCTTCCACCTTAACCTACAGCTAATGTTCACAGGTTGAAAATCCGTAAATTAATGCCACATTTTTCATCAAGTTACTCATTCGTTACAATCCTTCGCGCCACAAAATGCGGTTACCCGTTATTGGTCAAACAACCAACCAATACTAAACATTGAAAAATCGTTTTCGTACTTATTAATAACATTGTTACCGGAAGTGACTAAAGATAACACGTGTACAAATGTTGCCAACAACAATAATTAATTAAATCCACACAAAACACCAGTATTAAATAATAGTATTGTTTAATTTAACACACAAATTATAACAAACACATTTAGAACTCTAACAATACATAAAACATCTATAAGTCAGTAAGGGTATGATCAAATACTTGTGCTCATTAAACAATAATTTAACATTATAATATGTTTGGTGTAGGTACAAGACCAAGCAAATCTTGCTTTTCTATATTTTGTTTACCTTATTTTATAAATAAGTTATGTTAAGTCGCTCTTATATTTTACAAAATAATGATCTGATGACACATCAATGAATCATTTTCACAAATAAATTGGTTTAAAAAAAACTTAAGACACAAGTAAAAGTTTCGAGGATTTTGATTACTTTTGTATAAATAAAACCAAACTTGTTATGTTAATAAAATAAAATAAAATAAAATACAATGACGAAAACACATAGATTAAAAAAGAAAAAATACATGAACCTGACCCTATTTCTTAAAATTAAAATGTTTTTTTTTTAATAAAACCATACTCGTCCTAGTTAAAACTAGTCCAATACTTGTTATTCAAACCCAACCGCCGAGTATTTTACCAGTCCGCCGCACCACTTCAATGAACAACTAACTGTATAACTTGCTTCAATGGTAGCTCATCAATAACATTTCCACTCCAAGTGTTCTCGTCTAACTAGCGGTTTAGTTTTGTTCATGCCTTTGATTATGTAAGTTAACGCGTCATTCAAGGGAGTAACATGAAAATCATTCTAGGAACGCGGTCGTTGGGTGGAAAAGTCAACCGGGCCAACTTTTTGGTCTATTAAGAAATATTTTTTTCGGGTGTGCAACAAATTTTGCATAATTTCATTTATAGACCAGGGTCGATAGATTTTGAAATGAAAAACATAATAGTAGGGTGAAACCCATTGGGAAAGGAAGGTAATGTAACAAAAATTAAAGGAAAAAGAATTTACGGGCGATCTGAGGTCGGAAAGTGGAAAGTGGTCGATTTCCGGCAAAACTACAAGTCCTATGGTAAAAAGTTTAAGAGCTAAGTTCTGGACATCAGAGCCAATGGGTCGGATGTCAAATATTCACCAAAATCCTTTTTTTTTTCATAGGTACTCAGTTTTTTGCCCTATTTCAGGGCAAAAAAAAGGTCGGTTGTCTAAAATACCTTAGAAGAAAAATAACTGATGTTTAATTATGTTTTTTTGCCTCCAGTAATCTTAATGTATGGCTTTAAAAGTAGGTCTGATGTTCACATAGATAAATTGGTTTTAAAAATTTCTTAGAACGGAACGTCTGATGTTGATATCAGACCTTTTGGTTCAGGGAATGCCCTTGTGGGCATATCCACAACAAAAAAGAGATAACGATAATTTTTATTGGGCAATGGAAAGAGACAGAAAGCAAACATACGCCCGACGAATGCTGGAATTGAATTTTGCATATAGTGGTCAAATATCCCCGGACCTAAATGTCCGATGTTCTCATAAGATTTAATATATTTCCATTTCATTTCGAGCCATATAGTCTGATTTGAACATAAGTCCTGGGCCTCTATTCAACTGCGTTATAACGATATCGTGTTTGACTTGTTTTAAAATCGTTTATGTCACAGTCGTCATTATTGTAAATGACATAAGAGTTATGAAAACGTTGACAATACGGAAACACGTCAAATACGATATCGTTATGTTATAACGCAGTTGAATAGAGGCCCTGTACTAATTGCGTGATAAGAAATTTTCTTACAGCAAAATATCGGATGTTAATATCCGACCACAGCATAGCATTATACCTTAATAATTTAAAGTCGGATGTAACACCCTTTTGATAATAAAATTTGAATTGCATAGTTAAATTTGATAGCGTAAGAAACAACTTGTACGGTAGAAAATACTTGCCATTATATACTCTTTCTCTATTAATTACTAGTTTTCTTAATTTTAATACAGTAAGTCAGTGTTAAAACCTTTAAAGTTACTTTTGCTCGTCCTGTAAAGTATCAAAAATGCACATCCGACCTATTGGCTCTGATGTCCAGAGTTGTAGGTAGTGAAATAATCTACAACTTTTGCATTGACACTTTTTTCACATAACCTAAAATGTATGTGAAAAAATCAAATAACAATTATTTATTTTTTCAACAAAATTACGTTGAAATTGTGTGGTTGCCCCCCCGTGTGGTTGCCGGGTTAGAATAGTGCCACTCCATGTCTTCCCGTGGATGTCGTAAGAGGCGGCTAAGGGAATAAGGGCTTGTAGTACTATTAGGCGATGGGCTTGCCACCTGTCACTAATACACTAGTAAATATCTTAGCCTGATTGTGCAAAATGTGGTTACAGATTTATCAGCGTCTTTTTAGATTTGTTGGTATTTCTGCAGCTCTGCCTACCCCAATCTGGGAATGAAGGCGTGATTTTATGTATGTATGTATGTATTTTTTCAACAAAATTACGTCTCGTTAAAATTTGACACATGTTTATGTAGCAAAAGTCAAAAATTTTAACGAGACATTTTGAATATAGGAACCCAGGGATAATGTTCTATACTAATGTAACCTACTTTTCCGGCAGAGTTTTAGTTATGTTTTAGGTTAGAACTACTACCGCATAGTTCTAACCTATGCTAACCTTTATTTTGGGGCAACAGCTCGTTTGTGTTGCGGTTGCAGTTCTAAACTAACCTATTTTTTTAGTTTCATTACTGTTGGAGTCGCAGTTCTAACCAAACCTAATCAACTTTAATGCTAGCCAGAAAATAATCATGTGATGTCAAGGATAAAGGAGATGAGTCTCATCTCCTTATTCCCGTGACACATGGTATAGTTTTTAACCAATGAATACAAAAATATCATTATTTATTTGACTTATCTCACCTATCTTACCTCAGAATCATGGTGTAGTATTACGGTACTAAATAAAATTATGTTAAATGAAAGTCGGCAAAAGTGATTTTCCGCTAAATAAATGTAGTCATTGTAATGCCAAGTGTATCTTTATGCAAAATAATCATTGGACTAAAAGTGTTTCTGCGATACATTGACATGTTAAGTGTGTTTCGAATGATGAATGTGATGCCAGATAATGGTAACCCCGAATGATCATTAATATATACCATAATTTTAAAAATACCAGACACTTAATATTTTTGAATTCTTAAACATAAAATCTGGTGTTTTAAGCATCGATTACAGAGTTTAATCTGGTGTTTTGAAATTCTGGTATATCTAAAGGAGCTGACACCAATACAAAACCTTAATTGAATACATTTTATTTATACAACTACTATTTGTGCCGTGTGGTTGCCGGGTTAGAATAGTGTCACCCCATGTCTTCCCGTGGATGTCGTAAGAGGTGACTACGGGAATAAGGGCTTGTAGTACTGTTACGCGATGGGCTTGCAACCTGTCACTATTACACTGGTAATCATCTTAGCCCGATTCTGCAAAATGTGGTAACAGAGTTATCAATAGGCTTTTAGAGTTGATGGTAATTCTGTAGCTCTGTCCACTCCATTCTGGGAATAAAGGCGTGATATTATGTATGTTAATTATACTATTTCATGTAATACATGATGCATGCTAGTATGTCATAATTTTGTATGCCCAGTGGCCAAACACACTGATACTTACCCATTACGATTGTAACTTTATTCTTAAGGAACTATCTTAGGCAAACAAGTAAATTGATCATCTTTTGTGCGCCAAAATAATTTTTTCTCTTATGCCCATATTATTTAGGCTAAATATTTCATTCTCATATTATACCTTCCTTTCCGCCATTAGCCAAAAGTTTGTTCCCTCATTACCAACAGCGAGGACAACCAGTCTGTCAGCCGTCACCAAAATCCAAACCAATCAAACTGAGGTTAACTTACTGTTAAACGTTTCAGGAAATCCCCTGTTAAAGTTCCGAAGTCAATCAGAAGTCAAATTTGATTGCATTAATTGTCTAGTGGCCGATATAGTGAAATTGATTCGATTAGGCTTGGTGTTATTATGTACATAGACACGGTGAGTTCGATTGATCGAAAAGCTTTAAGTTTAACTGAATTGCTTAGACAAGAACTAAATGAGTCTGAATGTTCATCTTTAGCATTGATTTAGGTTTAAATTGATATTTCATAGTGCTAGGTAATTATTTATTTATTTTTAGACACACCAACAACACATGCTCATACACAAACTTTTTAAAAATGCTTATCTGGCGCAAAACTGGCCCCGCATATCCATTACACACAACAGGATAGTTTTAAATAACGATACATATAATTTAGGTACTTATATATATAAACTAAATGAAAAATAATACTGTACATAATAATAACAATAAATAATATCACGGGACAATGTCACACAAATTGGCTTGGTCCCAAACTGGGTAGGTACTAAACAACGATAAACATACTTAGATAGAGAAATAAATACTTAAATACATAGAAAACATCCAAGACTCAGGAACAAATACTCGTGCTCATTACACAAATATCTGCTTAGTATATATTTAACTTACCTATGTTCGAATTTTATTAAAGTTTTTTTTTTTCTCGGATTTGTGTTTTATTTGTTATTTTGTAGTCTACCTTCTTGCATTGTCCTTATTTTACCCCGAGGTTAACTGGAAGAGATCCCATATGGGATAAGTTCGCCTACTATATCGATGCGAACATGTCTTGTAAATTGTTTTTGTGCAATAATGAGTTTACAGGCACAGAGAGCGGAGGATTAGTAAAAGGGGTGTAGTAAAGAGGCCAATAGAGAGATCTCTCTACCGGCGGGTGTTATGCCTGGGGACCGAAGTCCATTTGGATGAAGTTGGAAGTGGTATATAAGTTAACCGACTAAAGAAACTTCGTTAGCGCGATGTAGTGCACTGTCAGATTTAGTTGAGCTGTCTGACGCTGGTGGCGCTGTCAAATTGGTTGTTACAAGTTGTCACTAGATGTCGCTAGGTCGCCACTGGGGTTCCGTTGGTACCCTTTGGTTGCGGAACACAAAAGTAAATTTTAAAATTATTGGTAACTAGTAAGGAACAGGTTTCTGTAGATCGTATATATCATAACCAGTAATCGGGTTTCCGGATGCAATTCGCGGGATATCAAGTCGTAATCTTAATAATATGAATGCGACTCTAAACTCGCGAGAGCGTCCGTTTAAAAAAATATGTTAAAGTATTATAAGTATTTAAGTACGCCTATAAATACTAAATGTACGCCGAGAATTATAAATAGAAGACTTTTTTTTAATTTACCTTGTCAAACGTTGACCTGAAGTTTTGATTGATATCATGTGCATACAATAAATTAGTTGTAGTATGTCGGTATACTTTTGGGAAGCACTGGTAAAATTTTAACGTGTCAAAGTGCCCGTGTGGCCTACTTTTTGAATAAACAACTTATCTTTTATACTTTTTTAATAAATCATGATGCTCCAACAACAACATAAGTCCCGGGACATATCCATATAGCATAATGATTGAGGTCATTCATCCCGTGTTGCACTGGGAAATCCGATCACTGATCATTATCACAAGTTATAAGCTTGTGCTTGTTAAGTTCTGAAGACCGAAGTCGACTCTGCTGCTTATGATAATAACACCACCAACCGTACCACCGGCCTGTAATGAGTCCAAATTAAACTTCGATTGCTTAAATCCGGGTCGCTTAGGCAATTCAGCCTATGGGTGTGGTTTATGGGCAACTTAAAAATGCTACCAGTTATAAATACTGGTACTTACTAAAAGTTCCTATTATGGACAGTGCTCTAGTTATGAACAATTCCATTTTAAGCTTTCAAACTTGATATGGTTTAGCGTTACAATTAGATTATATTGAAATTGTTTAGGATTACCACTATTTAAATTTAATGTTCGGTACTGCCAAGTTTTCATTAAAATAAATGTTAATGTTCATCACTGGAGTATTGTCCATAATAATGAGCTTTTTACCTTTCTATTTTAAATAGTAAAAGGCGATTCCTAACTTTAATTTAATTCGTTAAAAACTTGAATTAAGACATTAAAATAAGGCTAACAAACATTCTTTTTAATCAGCTTTACAGAACTAAAACAATTTAAAAAAAAAGACCAGTAACCTAGGAAACATTTTTTTATTAAATTAAAGGTCCTGTCCATGTGTGACACTCCTTTCTGGTGAGAGTACCGACCAATGATCTGTTGACCTTTTAAAAGGAGGAATTCTGGCCGAAGGGCGTCATGTTTCGGCGATTTCGTGGCCGCCATCTAGCTGACACCGCGAAAGTGTTTTAATAGTTGTGTTTATGTTAGAATTATGGGTAGGTACCTATCGACCCTGTGGCGTTAGACAAGATGAATTCGGGGAACTTTATTGCTATCGAAAACGTATAGCATTGACGTAAGCTGGACCCTAACCACCAGTTTTTAGTGACCGTACTCGCTAGCGAGTCAAAGCTCCGTCCCACTCATTATATTTTATTGTTTTTTTATGATAAGGAGAAGGCACACGAGCACTCAGGCCACCTGATGGTAAATGGTATCTGAGACCCATAGACATTTGAATTCTCAAGACCTATAATCCTAAGACCTCAAATGCGTTGCCAACCCTGAGGACTAAGATGGAATGCCTCTATGCTAGTCATTTCACCGGTTATCTTATCCCCACACCGACGACAATACAATACCCTGAGCTTTTTAGTGGTGGTAGGTCCTTGTGCAAGTTCCGTCCGGATCGCTACCACCTTATCCATTAACCTACCGCAAAGTAGTTATGTTCAGAGTGTTTTCCGGTGTGGGGATAAGACAACCGGTGAAATTACCGGGTCTTAGCCCTGTAGTCTTAAGATTATATTCTTGAGAATTCAAATATATATGGGTCTCAGATTTCACCTACCATCAGTTGGCCTGAGTGCTCAAGTGCCTTCTCGTTACTATAAAAAAGACAGCTTTCGACTCACTCACGAGTATAGTCACTGTTACTCATGGTGAGGGTACTGTAGGACGCCGCGCCTACGGTTTTCGAAAGACGTTAGCGTCGTCTCTTGCCCGTATTATGATCGCGTTTATCGCAGTGGATAAAGCATCCGACACTCTCGCACTATACTTGTCAGAAAGTGATGGATGTTTTATCCCCGTTTAGTCACGCGATAAACTCATTCATAATAAGCCTAGGGCCTAGTTTAGATGCATAACACTCACCGATTTTCAGAGCTCTAATGGAAATCATCTCTTACAACATACGACATGCCTAGTGTTGTTGGTATTGGCCCTGCCTTCGAAGCTAGCGGTTCTGGGTTCAAATCCCGATAAGGACAGATATTTGTGTGACGAGCACGATTATTTATTCCTGAGTCTATTTAAGTACATTTTTCTCTATAGTTCTTTGTCTAATACCCATAGTACAAGCTTAGTTTGGGACTAGGTTAATTCGTGTGACATTGGCCTGTGATTTATAAATTAACTTACACAATTAACTAAAGCAATAAAAATATTATTATTTTCGGGAAAATTCCTAGCACGATTTATCGTTGGTACTTTTTTCTTTTATATAAAACTCAGTATTTCTTTTTTCTAAAAACGAGCGTTTCAGTGTAATAGTTTTCAAATTCTGGATTGAAACCTATTTGGATTGATCGTCCTGTTCTCCGCAAACCGAGCTAAAACGCTTGGTCGAAACAACTCCATTTCCAGGTCGTGTCGCCGTCAGCAACTCATTTCCTGCGCTGGCGCCACTTCCGGGGACGAGTGAATTCCAGCCACAGAGCACACTGGGGGCAAAGGGAAAGAAGCTTTGTAAGACGCGATTATATCACTTGCACGCTAGCAAGACAAAAAAGGTCACACTGTCTCATATGAAGACTTTGTAATTATTTTATCGTGCAATAAGGGTGAAACTTCCTTGACATGTATACAAACACTTGTATATCAAGAATAGGCTCCCTTATTTTCTTTTTACTCCCGACTTGAATAGAGAAGTGATAAAAGTTTAACGCTGTACCTTATTGCGGTTTTTAAAACATAAAGCTTGTGTTTATTTAGTTATTAAATTAACAAATAGGTACTTAAAGGAGTTTTACAATCAAGATTTGTAACGTAAGTCTGTCATCAGGGTCAGTACCTACACTGCAAGAGGGCTTAAAAAGTCTTTCGCGTTGGGGCAAGTGAGCGAGCTAAGCTATCCCTGAGCTACTAAAGCTGCGCGTCTACTGCGTCGGAATCGGAGTAAATGGAACGAATGGATATGTTGCTTTTTATTGATTTCTATATTCACTGATATGCCGATCCAGTGCAGATTGTACCATAGAAATCAATACAAAGCAACAAATCGATTCAGACATTTCCGACCCGGTGGAAGTGCAGCTTAAGACTGATCTTGAGTAGGATGTTCGTTTTAACATGCACCAGGTGGGCTAGAAGTTGTCCCCGACTTGTTTGTCGCTAGGATTTCTTACTAGTCTGTAAAGATAGAAATGCACTGAGCGACAAGCGAGGAAATACAACTTGTGCGAGTAGTACGGACATGACTTATTTTATTTGGCAAACTCTATTGCCCAGTTTGTTAGTGAGAGACGCGCTTTGCCAAACTGTTGCCTAGTTTGTTGGAGAGTGACACACTTTGTCAAACTGTTGCCCAGTTTTTGGGTGAATGACACGCTTTATCGAACTGTTGTCCAGTTTCTTAGTGAGTGACGCGCTTAGCCAAAATTTATTGCCCAGTTTATTAGTGTGATACGCGCTTTGCCAAATTGTTGCCCAGTTTGTTGGTGAGTGACGTGGTGTGCCAAACGTTTCGACCCGTATTGTTAGTGAGTGATGCGCCTTGCCAAACTGTTGCCTAGTTTGTTGATAAGTGACGTGCTTTGCCATACTGTTGCCTAGTTTGTTGGTGAGTGACGTGGTGTGCCAAACGTTTCGACCCGTATTGTTAGTGAGTGATGCGCCTTGCCAAACTGTTGCCTAGTTTGTTGATAAGTGACGTGCTTTGCCATACTGTTGCCTAGTTTGTTGGTGAGTGACGTGGTGTGCCAAACGTTTCTACCCGTATTGTTAGTGAGTGATGCGCCTTGCCAAACTGTTGCCTAGTTTGTTGATAAGTGACGTGCTTTGCCATACTGTTGCCTAGTTTGTTGGTGAGTGACGTGGTGTGCCAAACTTTTTTGCCCAGTTTGTTAGTGAGTGATGCGCTTTGCCAAACTGTTGCCTAGTTTGTTGGTGAGTGTCGCGCTTCTCCAAACTATTTGCCCAATTTATTGGCGAGTGAAGACGCGCTCTTTAAAAGCTAATCATGCGTAGTACAACTTATAATTTTACATTTACGCACTACTATAAAAAATATATTATGATATAAAACAATTCAAAATTTCTTACTACGGTGAAATAATACACGATTAAATACAATTACACAAGGTTGCTTATCGTAGATTAAATTTAAGAATTTCAGTAAATGTTACTTTAATAATCAGAGAAAAACGAAAATGTGCGTTGTTAGCTAGAACGGTAAAAAAAGTACAAATGCCGGGCATAACGCCTTAAAGAACTCTCTATAACAGTCCTTTTAAACTTCTTTACAGTCTGTTACAGCTGAATCTGTGTCACTTGTTAGTGGACGAAATATTCGCGACGCGGAACTTAGTTCATTTCTCAGGCGACTTCACGAAAATCAATTACACTGAGTTACGACCAAGAATGATGTATGATCGTGTGCGCAACTAACATGAATCTTGTTTAGTATTACCACATATTTTAAGTTTATATAGTAAATTATATTCAAATGAGAAAGGTAATGTTAAGGCACGGGCAAAAGTTTTTTTAAATAATTAATAATTAAGCGATAAAGCAGTTTACTTTAAAACTGCAGCGATTGGATGGTCAAAATAGGTGACTAAATAACTAAAAGCATTAAATAAATAAATCAATATCAGATGACAATGTCACACAAATTGACCAAGTCCCAAACTAAGCTCTTGGCTTGTATTATGGGTACTAGACAACGATAAACTTACTTATATAGAGAAATATATACTTAAATAGGTATAAAACATCCAGATTCAGGAACATACTCGCGGTCATTAGACAAATATCTGCCTTTACCAGGATTTGAACCGGGGACCACTAGATTCGTATGCAGGGTTAATACCAACTAGGCTAACGTGTCATTGTTATTAATGTTGATCTTGCTTATAGGTTACTATAATAAATATGTTAATATTTGGTGGATTTATTTCATTCACAAAAATATCCCTGTTTGTAGTATTGTGGGCTTCGCGAGACTATCTAGTTGTATGTTGTTATTTTTCCATGTCTTCCCGTGGATATCAGATCTTAAGAGGCGAATAAGGGAATAAAGGCCTGTAGTACTGTTAGGCGATGGGCTTGCAACCTATCACTAATATACTAGCAAATTTGTTGGCCTGATTGTGCAAAATATGGTTAGAAAATTATCAACAAGTCTTGGTATTTCTGTAGCTCTGCCTACCCCGCTCTGGGAATGAAGGCATGATATATGTATGTATGTATGTAATAACGTCCAAAAGTGGATACATCTTTTTGTACTCGACTGTATTATTAATACTCGGTTTTTTATCTAGCTCGTTATTAATCCAACCTTTCGGCTAGAGTATTAATTTGACGACGAGGCTCGCCTACTTGCAATACCTACTAAGATTCAAGGCTAGCAGGCCCCGTAAAGGGCAAATACACTCAGAAGCAATGAATACGGGTCACTTTCTATGGAAATTCTGTACTAAGTGACCCGTTTTCATTGCTTTTGACTATTATACATATACCTCAACATGTATACATACATACATAAAATCACGCCTGTTTCCCAGAGGGAAAGACCACTTATTTCCACCTGCTACGATCTTGACAAATCTTTTTCGCTTCTTCCACATTCATTCATAAAAGAGGAAACTAACTGACTGAATGACTGACATATCAACGCACAGCCCAAACCATTGGGTCTAGAGACTCCAAATATGGCATAGGTTCATTATGAGGTCCAGGGGTGTATTAAGAAAGTATTATTGGTTATTCATCTCCTAACGGGTTAAAAAGGAGTCGAACGAAGTCGCGGGCGTCGTCTAGTTATGTATATTTTTGATGAGCGAGAGTACCTATATTGGTTTCTAAGTATGTTAATCACTTTTAACCGAATTCAAAAAGGGCAAAATCCAAAAAAAAGACGAGTTTCTCCATTCGACAGTATGTTTTCTTTTGTATTTGTTACGCAATTACTCCGTCAATTGTCGATGGATCTTAAATATATGTTTTTATTTGGTTGGGTATACGAGAACTCTTGAGATGTGATGAGGGGACCCATGAGGAATTGAGGGAAGTCCTCAGATATAGTACATTCAGTAACAAGTCCAGCATTTGCATTCAGAAAGTATAATTTGGTGAAGTGGAACTGATGATGAAGGATATCTTGATTAAGATAGTTGGGCGACTATGACGAAACGGGTGTCTAACATTTCATCGAAACACCCTTTCATAGAATGTATCAATCCATCGAACGCTATTTTTTGCTGGAATCATAATGTTTTCCCCTGAAAACATTATGATTCTCACTATCTTATACATCTAAACTAATCTAAGCTGCGTAATTAATGTTTAATATACCCTAAAAGCATAATGGTTGCAGCAGGAAATAGCGTTTGATGAAATGAAATTCGATGAAATGATACATTCGAAGAAGTGAAATACGATGAAGTCATGAGTTACCTGATGAAAGCCATTTAATTAGTTAATACACTATGCATTTCTCACGGCGTTGCTTGCAGTGAGCGTGAGATATCCTACGGTTCTTATTAATTGAGAAATGGTATTAACAACTATTAAGATTGAAGAAAAAAACTGCCTTCAAAAGCTGAAGTCGGCTTTTGGTTTAAAATACTGTGGGATGCTGATTTTAGTTGGACTGACCTCTTAGATTTATTGTTATTATACTAACAGGTATCTAAGTACAAGCCTAGAGCTTAGTTTGGGACTAGCTAAAATGTGAGGTTGTCCTCTAATTTATTGTTTTTAAAGTCTTTAAAAGTCAATTAGTAAATCTTGCCCCCGACTACCCAAATTAAGGTTGTTTAAAGGAGTTGCAATTAAAGTCATGTAAAGGTAGTAGTGACAGTGTTACGGGACGAGGTGTGGCGCCGGCGACTTAATCCCCCGGCGTGAGATGGGTTTGTTGAAGGGTTAACGGATAGTTAATGGCAAGAACGCGCAGAGAAAAAGGTTTTAGAAACCAAGAAGATCGTGATGTTCACAAGGTTTTAAATTCATACTAATATTTTACATACGAACGTGTGTCTGTCTGTCTGTTACCTTCCCACGCTTAAACTGCTGAACCGATTTTCATGATATTCAGTATAGAGATAGTTAGAGTTCCGGGAAAGGGCATAGAATAGTTTTTATAAGTATTTAAACAAACGCTATAAACAAGACGAAAACGGTTCTTGTGTATATAAATCTGTGATATAAATAAATTGGGAGACTATCTCTAAATTGTCCTTGTTCCAAACTAAGCTCTAGGCTTGTACTATGGGTAAAAGACAATAATAATAAAGTGTCTGTCTGTTGCCTCTTCACGATTAAACTGCTAAACCGATTTAGATTAAATTGGGTATGGAAATAGTTGGAGTCCCGGGGACCCACATAGGATAGTTTTTATTCAGGAAATTTTTACACTTTCCGAAGGAGCAGCGAAAAACGACTTCTATATGGTTGGAGTCACGCGCTAAATCTCAAATCAAATCAAATGCATGCATTTCATTACATTAAGAAGTTACACTTTACTAATTATAATTTATATTAGTGGTAATAAATATCAAATACATAAATAAATATCAGGGGACAATCTCACACAAATTGATCTAGTGCCAAACTAAGCTATAAACTTGTACTATGGGAGACAACGATAAACTTACTTATATAGAGAAATACATACTTAAATACATAGAAAACATCCAAGACTCAGGAACAAGTATTCGCGCTCATCACACAAATATCTGCCCTTACCGAGATTTGAACCCAGGAACGCTGGCTTCAGAGGCAGGGTCACTCCCAACTAAGCCAACGTGTCGTCTAAGACAAAAAAAAAGGAATGAAAAGTGGTGAGCACAGCTTTGCTGAAATGTAGTAGCTAATAACTACTAAGGTTTTGTACACTACGACTTGTTTAATGTTTTATTTACGTTTTTTTTGTTTAGTAAGCGTTGCCCTTCTAGCAACAGTCAGGGCACTCAACCCACATCAACTTCTACAGCTCGCGATAGTCGGCTGACGCGGCGAATGTGTACCCACGGCCGCAGGTTTTACTGCTCTCTTGTACTAACATTATACATGTGTCTTTGAAAGGGTTTTTTAAACCCTAATCAAAAGAGGGACGGTAAGTGTTTGAAACCCTTTATCTCTATTCCCTTCTTGTTAGAAGCATAAGGATGAACGTAAAAATTACAGTTCAAAAAGAAATATTACTTACGAGCCTCTGTCATTATCAGAGCCCGGAATTTTCGTAGCAATTTTTATGTGTCATAGGGACTTCTCGTTTATCGACTTCCGATATACATAATTTTATCGATACATTGTAGAACACAACACAATATATCAATGAAAATTAAAAGTAAAGGTAACCAACACGCGGTCTTATCGCCAAAGAGCGATCTTTTATACAGGGTGTTAGGTAATGAGTGGATAATCCTTGAACTACGGATAGAGGGCACTTAGGACGTTATGAAAAAGCTAAAATAGGTCTCGTAAAAGTCGCACGGTTTTCGAGATATTTGGACTTTTAATCTGATTTTTTGTCATTTTTCCTTATGTCCATGTTACGAAAAACCCTTAATTTCATGTATTAATTCATATTTTTTTTACTTTTTTCTTGCATGGTTAGAATCACTATGAACTAAGGAAGTTTTTAAAGCTACATGCCAAGTTTTTTTCATGACAAATTTTTGAGTAAACTCACTAAGTTACTTTTTCCATACTAAGAATTCCCCGCGTTTGTTTTTCACGTAGTATGGAAAAAGAAACTTTGTGCGTTTACTCAAAAAGTTGTCATGAAAAAAAACTGGGCATGTAGCTTTAAAAACTTCCTTAGTTCATAGTGATTCTAACCATGCAAGAAACAACAAAAAAAAATTGAATTAATACATGAACTTAGGGGTTTTTCGTAACACGGACATAAGGAAAAATGACAAAAAATCAGATTAAAAGTCCAAATATCTCGAAAACCGTGCGACTTTTACTAGACCTATTTTAGCTTTTTCATAACGTCCTAAGTGCCCTCTATCCGTAGTTCAAGGATTATCCACTCATTACCTAACACCCTGTATAACTTTTAAGTGGCTAAAAATGTTAAATGGAGATTTGCAATGAAAAGTTAATAGTTAACAATTCTACATATAATCAGTTCAGTTCTGTGTTTTAACATTTATCAATTTCATATTTAAAGTCAGTTTTAGTGCTAACAAGTGTTTAATCATTAGTTTATCTATAAAAGAAATAGATAGTCATAATTTTATCTTGTCTCAAAGAGATCGCTCATTCTCGATAAGACTGCATGTTGTTTACTTCTACTCGTAATCATATTTAAAAAAATGTATTCTGTATTTATCGATATACACATGTATATCGTAAGTTGATAAACGAGAAGTCCCTATGACAGCTCAAAAGTGCTACGAAAATTCCGGGCTCTGGTCATTATTTATTTATTTATTTATTTATTTATTTTAGAGATAACACAGAAACATAAATTATAGTGTAACATAATTAGTGAACTGATACTATAAATAATACTATGAACACAAGAACTAATAAAAAAATACAGCATGCGAAGTATTTAAGAGGACTGTGAAGCAAACAATTTCCATACAAAATGCGATAACGTTTTTCTCCCCTTAAATGTTGTCGATGTTTTGCGATGTTTGATTATGTTGTAGATGTTGTGGAAGTTGGAGTCGGAAGATGGCGACTCTTCGTATTGGGACTCATAATTATCTATTAGTTCAGTCTTAATAAACATTTGGCAACAAAAGCTTATACACAATTATTTTTTTGACTGTACTTGATTTGTCTTAAGCACGAGTACATCACATCACTCGATGTTCTTACGGCGAAGGAAATCATCATTAGGAAACCTGCACTTTCGAACAGCTGACTGGGTAAGTGGTTAAATACACAACAGATCCAAACGTTCAAAGTGTATCCGATGTCTATGGGTTTCTGATCCTGCTTATCATCAGGTGGCCTGTGTGTTCCTTTGTTTTGCCACAAAAAGGCAAAAGAAAGTGTGTGATATTTTTGACTTGACCCCAATTTAAGTTTATACAAAAGTTTATATCAGCTCTGTGGTGCTAGTCAAGTTGCAGTCGACAATCGTTAGCGCGTATGTTTCAATTGAAAAATGTATGGAATTGACGTAATCCACCGAGATAGTCACGTGGTACTATCTCAGTGGCTTACGTCAATTCCATACATTATTCAATCGAAGCATAATCGCTTACGATTGTCGAATGCAACTTGACTAGCCCAACTGTTAAGTCAAACACCACTTTGCCAAAAATTCAATAAAAATACAGAACGGTGCACGTTTGACACAAAAACTTTCCCAAAAAAAGTATTTGGGCAAACGCATTTTTTTCCGAAACTGTTAATATTTCAGGATTTATTTCAGGACCATCATGCAGAACTCTATAGGTTAGGTTAGGTCAGTTTTATAAAAAATCTGAAACGTTTACAGATTTGGAAAAGTAAGCGTTTGTCCAAATGATAAGTTTGTAACATTAGTGAACCATACAGAACATACAACATAACAGACAATATAAGTATATGGGTTTCTAACAAAATCATCAAAAAAATATATTTCAAAATATTTATTCAGTAAACTGGCCACATGGGCGTCTCTTTTACACGTCCATCATATGGAGTGAACCTACTAGCGCTTCGGACAAGACCATCATTTCAAAGTAGAAGTCCCGAAAAAAACTCCAGCAGTAGGTATTTTTTTCAACCATATCATTTAATCTTGATCCTAGGGTTCGTGAGAAAACCCATTTTTTCAAATATATTTCTGCTAAAGACTGCACTACTGTTAACCCAAAGTCGTGGCTAAGCAAAAGATTGTTTGAGCTGAAACGATTAACTACATTCTTTCTCATGGACCTACTGCAGACGTATATCCTTCCATTAGGAATAGAAACGCCTATTACGCCGTAACGTAGTGGTCCCAGAAGAAACGTTGCGGTCCGACCGAGAACGTACGAGGTGGACCGGGATGAATTTTCTTTTCCAAACGCTAAAGAATATTGAGAAGTTAAAAGGTTTTCAAAATACTTTAACGTGCAATAAATTGTATAAAACTACACTAATGTAGCAGAGGCGTTTTTTTGTTATCTTGAACGCACTAATCTCAGGAACTACTGAACCGATTTAGGTGAAGTTAAGTAATGAGATAACTAAGGTCCTGGGGAAGGACATAGAATAGTTTTTATCCCGGAAAATTGAACAGCTCCCGAGGGAATAACAATAAACGAGGTATTTGACATACTATAGACGACACTATCAAATTGTGATTTAATAGTGTCGTCTACATACACATAGGGGGAGGAGAGGAAAACCAACTCCATTCTACGCGTACGATGTCGCAGGCGTCTTCTATTATACATATTGTAAGATAGTTTAATAATATCCATAGCTATACTTCAAACAATATAATAAATATAGTAGAATTAAATGATTAAAGTGCAATTATAATTGGTATATAACAAACTAAGCCCTCTTCTCTGTTTTCTCTGCTGTTATTGCCGGGCCTAACAGGGTCCACATAACAATATCATGTAGGTACCTATGATTACGTACCAATACGAGTACCAATTTTCTTCATAGTAAAACAAACGATTCATGTTCACGAAAATAATTTGAAAGGGTTACGGGTAGGAAGGGATGTCGTCATAATTATAACGATGCTGAATAAAAGGTGCCAGTACCAGCAGAGCAGTTGGTTTAGGTAGAAACACAAAAGTTATAGTAAAACCAGAGTGTTGATAGGACGTTCTCGGCTATTTATTGCTGTCTCACATTCTCTGGTACAATAATTACACTGAAACCTGCTAGCGAAAGAGTTACAGCGATAGACCAAAGAGTAGGTACTTTTAATACACTTGTTTTACTGTAATTTAATAAAGAGGTCTGCCTTAACGGCATGTTGTGTAAACACAAAAAACCTGGAGATTTTAAACATCGATGATTTCCTTTCGGGGCAATGGTCCAACTGCTTTGTCCAATAGATGAATAATTTCCATTTGAATATCTATTTATCAGGCTCGTCGGAGCTCCGCTGACGCGGAGCTCTATTTTCTGGGTAGTTTGGCCCTTCCGGCCTGCTGAAAAACTAATATAACCTAAACCTACCTCATATTTATGCTGCTAATTTGATCAGTTGGACAGAGCAGTTGAACCACTGCCCCTACACTGACGATTTACTATAACAATCACCTGGGTCTAACTGACACACTTAGAAAAGACCTATCACGTGCAAGACGAGAAAAGTATTTTTTAATTGAAGAAAATGAAAAAATTTAATATCTAGATGTTACTATAACATCATTATGACCAGGGAGCGAAACTTTGGTGCCAGTGACGTCATTACGACGCAAATTCACATAAAGGATGCTTTTATATAAACAATATTGAGATAACCCACTGAGTCTTAATAATTCTATGACGATAATGTAAATATTCAAACAATGACAAATACAATAGGAATAAATAAAATAAAAATTCAAAAATTCAAATTCAAGCATTGATTCGTGACAAATAATAATAATAATAAAAAAATAAGAGAAATAGTATAAAAAAAAACACAATTTGCCACGAAATGGACCCTGCTCAGCATGTTGCTTTGACAGCACAATAAATACATATAATATACATTTTCAAATTATTTACAATCAGAAAAGGAAACTTCTACAAAATACTGTATCCCATAATCCCTTCCTCCATGGAAACTTTTCTCAAGCGAAACAATTAGGTGAGTTTCGGTTATATCTGCAATTTACAAATAAAAAACATATAAAATATAAATTAGTTATTGTCTCCAACAATCTTCTTTTAATCACAATGACAGTCACGTGTAAATATCGGTAAACTAAAGAGGCCAATAAGTTGTTATTAGTGATTATGTAAAATCTAGATAAAAACATTCTGTATGTAGCTTGACGTCATACGCGAAACTTTGGTGCCGATGCTGTCATCGGCACCAAAGTTTTGCTCTCTGATTATGACATACACACGTAATCCACTCCACAACTTAATTGAGATTGAGAGAAATTTAATTGGGCAAGCCATTCATATAAATAATATTTTTGAATCACTACGATATTTAAACAAATTTCAAATACTCGTCCTAATGGGCAGAACTCCTATTAAAAGTTTATCTGAGTTAGCCGCGGAACTAGGTTAGAGGAAAAGTTCATTTTTTATGTATGTACAGTACAGAGTGCCTAACCACACTCAGGTTTAAATTCGTTTGCGCTTCATTGCTTGAAAGGGTCGACCAACGGTATCTGTCAATTTAAGTCTACCGGTGAAATTACTAGCATAGAGGCATTTCATCTTACTCCTCAGGGTTGGTGACGCGTTTGAAGTCGGATTACAGTTATGAGATTATAGTCTTGAGAATTCAAATGTCTATGGGTCTCAGATTCCACTTACCATCAGGCGGCCTGAGTGCTCGTGTGCCCTTGCATAAAAAAAGTAGTTTAATGTGAAGTTGTGTTAAAATGAAACGACTAATTAGTTTAGCTGAGAGTCTGTAAATATTAAAAAGAAATTCACAGTTGTGTTATAAATAAGATTTTTTATAATTGTTAATACAGAATGATCAATTTTAGAATGAGAAAAACTTGAAATCAGAGATTTAATAAAAACTTAAAATTGTATTGGTAGGTTTGCAAATTCTAATTTATTTGATCAATATCATGATAGTAAGAAAATAATAAACTCTGATTTTTCTCTAAACCTGTACTTATAATAACACACGACACGTTAGCCTAGTTGGTAGTGACCCTGCCTTCGAAGCTACTGGTCCTGGGTTCAAATCCCGGATAGGGCAGATATTTGTGTGATGAGCACGAGTATTTGTTCCTGGGTCTTGGATGTTTTCTATGTATCTAAGTATATATTTCTCTATATAAGTAAGTTTATCCTTATCTAGTACCCATAGTATGAGCCTATATAGAGCTTAAGTTTAGGACTTGGTCAATTTGTGTGACATTCTCCTGTGATTTATTATTCATCATTATTTACGTATAGAATATTTTGTTTCCTGTACATATGGTGGCTTTGTACATATGGTAGTATTTGACGCACCAGAGTTCGACGAATACATTATACTTAGAAATAATATGCTAGTGGGAATTTATAGAAGGGCTTCAAACTAACCCGATATGCTTCTGTTGAATCCATAAAAGTCCTCACGTGTGATTTCCATGGACTATCTTTTTTTAAATAACTCGACATTGGCGAAGTAACACAGGGTGGAACCCATTAACTAAATTTAGAATTAGATTACTTCTTATCACACTAAACAGATGGTCAAGTGATTCCATTCCCCATGGCCTTTGAAGTACAAAACCCTCAAACGACCCAAATTCGCGTTTGACCCACATAAATACAACACATTAGCTTATTCTCTGTTTTCCCCTTTGATAGTTTATAATCACAGCAAAGAACACAGGTCATGTCCCGAGCGGTTAGTGCGACCATAAACCGTGCGTAATGAAGGACTGGCTTAACCAGGAGCCGTCCCGTCGGGACACTAGGCTACCCTACTTATTAGAAATATGGGGCATTAAATGTTATGCTACTTACTTATTAGAGTTGTAAGAAACGAAATGAGAGAACTTCCTAAACGACAAAAGTAGTTATAAAATGTTGTAATCTTTCATTTAAAACATACGTCAGAAGAGTAGCTACGGTAAAAGAACAGCAAAAAATAATTTAATATTGGTTTACCCTTTCGGAGCTAAGCCTACTTATAACAAATACACAAAATCATAACACACCACATGTTTGGTCAGAGATGGAAAGCACGTTGTTATATTGATACGTCTTGGCAAAAAAAAAGAAACAACTTACAATTTTGTATAAAAAAAAGTTGTGCCTACTTTAACAGAAAAAGAGTTAAAAAACTTTGGTGGTCAAACAGGGTATTTTGTAACATGCTGTACATATCTCTTTATATCAATCTACAAAATGACAAACAAATCCGATTGGCCTACATACATTAAACATCGACACGCCAAACGTCACGTCATGACGTGACGCGCTGTGACGTGCCATGTCGTGGCAAGTCTTGCGTGTCATGCAATGCGACGGGATGACGTGACGTATTCAAATTCTACAAGGCTTGCATAACTCGGGGAGGCACGACACGCCGAGTTGTGGGTAAATTTTGGACATTTCAAACTCCCAGCCTTAATCAGATTGTTATTTCAGTATGACAGCCGCTTTAGCCTTTACGCTACGAATGTAAAATTCAGGTATGTTTGAAGCTGGAACTTGAAATTACGTGAAACAACCTTTGCCATCATCAAAATATAAAATCCAGTGTTTTAGAAAGATTTACAGCGTCACAATTTAAGAATCACTGGTTTTAAACATAGGCTGTAATTGGTTTTTTATATTTATAAAATAAAAATCTTACCAACAATCAAGCCATTTAGTCTTTTAGCATAAAAGAAGCAAACAAGCACACAAGCCATATGATAGTAAGTGAGATCTGTGATCCATAGATAGAGACAAACATGAGTGCAGATAATTATAATCTACATGAGGGCTAGCACAAGTGGTCCGCGACTTGTTTGTCGCTCGGATCTCCCTTTCCGTCTAGTCTGTAACGATAGAGACGCACTGAGCGACAAGCGAGAAAATACAACTTGTGCTACCCGTGCAGGAGGCCTCAAAAGAAGATACTTATCCACAAACAAACATAAGTACCCACCCTAATAACAAAATCTTTTTGGAAGTCTAGTAACGCCGTTAAATTAAGCACCAAAGTATGTTTAATAATAATAATAATAATAATAATAATCACAGGACAATGTCACACTAATTGACCTAGTCCCAAACTAAGCTCTAGGCTTGTACTATGGGTACTAGACAACGATAAACATACTTAGATAGAGAAATAAATACTTAAATACATAGAAAACATCCAAGACTCAGGAACAAATACTCGTGCTCATCACACAAATATCTGCCCTTACCGGGATTTGAACCCAGGACCCCTAGCTTCGAAGGCAGAGTCACTCCCAACTAGGCTAGCGTGTCGTCCACAAACTATAAACAAGAAAATCAACTATTTAACACAAGAAGGAGGTATTTAAAGTTTCTTTGAATCATTAGGGTGTATTCACGCGGGCTTAGTACCGCATGAGCAGTAAAGTCACGTCCTACGCAATCGTCTTCTTTTAAAAAAGTTTTAACTTTTCGAACCTTTGCGAAGCGTAGCTTTGGGGGTATTCATATATGAAGTAGGGTTGTCAAAACCGACACGTACAATATTTAAACGAATATTTATTAAAATACTAATGCTCTCATTAATAAACGACGAGTAACTGCAGAATAGGTTAACCCATGCTTTGTCCGTATCTACATACATACATAAAATCACGCCTTCATTGCCAGAGTGGGGTGGGCAGAGCTACAGAAATACCAACAATTCTAAAAAGACTTGTTTATAGTTCTATATCCACATTTTGCACTATTAGGCCAAGAAGTTTACTAAGTGATAGTTTGCAAGCCCATCGCCTAACAGTACTACAAGCCCTTATTCCCTTAGTCGCCTCTTACGACATCCACGGGAAGACATGGAGTGGCACTAGTCTTACCCGGCAACCACACGGTCCTTATCTACCGAATTAAAATGTCACAATGACAGATAAGGACAAGCATGGATTAGCTAATTCACGGTAACTTCAAAACTATGTTTATAGATCGTTAAAAGTTAAGTTAAGGTCATATAAAACATTTGTTTTAGAAAATTCTTTTAAAGCAAATTCCTAACAAAAAAATATAAAAACAGGTTTTTTGTTAGTTAGGAAATATCTTGAGGGCTTGTGATACTCATAAATCCAAAAAAACTAGATCCTAGTACAAAAACAACTAATGACTGCGTGGCATATAAGATTAGAATAGAATACAATTATTTGTGTTAGGTTTTTACCTATATAAATTGTTAGTTACAGACTACTAGGGTAACACGGAAGAGATCCCTTAAATGGATAAGGTCGCCTTCGTAAATCATTTTCTTCATCTCCATTGTGTTGTTTTTGTATTGTATAATAAAATGTTTACATAGGTGCATACATACATACTTAAAATAGACTGGTGACAATTTAACTACAGTAACACAACAAACATTACGTCAGTGATCCTGCAATACCGCGTAACAACCAAATTCAATACGTTGCAAAATGTACCTTACTGACGTATTTTGTAAGGTGCATTTTGCACCTTATTTAATTTGTTCGTTACGCGGTATTGCACTATCGCCGACGATTACCTACCCATGTATGGCGGTGGTAGGACCCTGTGCAGGGTCCGTCCGGATCGCTACCACCATCTTCTATTAACCTAGCGCCAAGCAACAGTGTTCGCATTGTTGTTCCGGTGTGGGGATAAGACAGCCGGTGAAATTACTAGCATAGAGGCATTCCATCTTAGTCCTCAGGGTTGCCAACGCATTTGAGGTCGTAGGATTGCAGTCTTAAGATTATAGTCTTGTAATATTCAAAGGTAGCCTGAGCGCTTGTAAAAATGTGCTTTGTATGTCTCGCCAGCATTACATATTTTTTTTGTTAAAATAAATATTTACCCAGGACACATTGCCATAAAGGTAATGTCAAAAGAACCAACCCCTAAATCTCGCCTGTTCTTAAAAAAATGTTGCTATCTAATACAATGCACCTTATCTCCGTCTACACTGGAATCACAATGGCTCTGCTAACTTAAAAAAAGACAAAGCCACATGTCATGTCATTAGGCTTAGCGCACTCGTTCGCCTTCTGAAAAAACACGAATAGAAAATGTCTTCTTGTATAACAAAGTGGCAACCCTAAAAGATTAGGATAAGATAGTCACGTACATTACTCGTTTGACTCGATTTTTAACATTTATCCGAATAATATGGGTTTATTGGGATCGTTCACTTTTTCCGTTTTTATTCAGCAGTGTTATTTTCTGAAGCAACTATTTTGACAATTCGTCGATGAATTACCTACTAGGTAGAGTTTAGGGTACCATTATTCTAACCACCTTGTGTATTTACAAGACTACAATTTTAACACTGCAATCCTAAGACCGCAAATACCTTGTCAACACTGAGGACTAAGATGGAATACCTCTGTGCTAATTCCTTAATTCGACTGGTTTTTTTATCCACAAACTAGAACGCTAAACTGGACCTTCTGCATCGGTACAACCATTTTCTTTACCAAGCAGTAGACTTCGTATAGCTGTATTCCATTATGAATCTAAGACAGTCAACGACTAGCATTTATAAAGGAATTCCATCTTTGTCATCGGGGTTTTCTTAGCTTGCAAACTTAGGATTACAATCGTGAGTTTGCAAATGTTATGGGCTTCCGAGCTTTAGTATCATCAAGTGGCAAGTGTAAAATGCTTGTTTACTTTCACCATGCCTTAACACATTGACTGCCAGCTACGAGTATACTCGTAGTTATAAACAAATTGAATCAATGTGTTAAAAACCGGGCAAGAGCATATCG
Organism: Acleris holmiana; assembly: GCA_949316455.1. Lineage (NCBI taxonomy): Eukaryota > Metazoa > Arthropoda > Insecta > Lepidoptera > Tortricidae > Acleris > Acleris holmiana. The sequence goes on from OX438785.1 coordinate 5,746,083, forward strand.
GACCATGCTCAGTGTAGGGTTCCGAAGCCGTTAAGTACTACAAACATAAAAATCAACGAGTAATAACTAATTTTCTATTTAAATTCAATTGGTGCCGCCTTAGATAATTTTAGTAGGTATGAACACTTTAATCGCCTGTATCTCAAGAACCAATGATGTCTACTTAGTCGTTAAATTTTTTCTTTAAAATTCGTTATATCATGTTCTTTCAATTTAGGTTTTTTTTTCAGATTTTGTAGTTTTGGCTGTAGGGGGGAGGACAATTGAGTCTAACAAAAATTAGCGCTTTAAAGCTTAATATTTTATAAATGGATTACTACTGTTTTCACAAACCCCTGATATTTTTGAAAGAACTATCCAACGACACCCCTCACTATAGGGTAGACGAGAAAAAAATACATCCCCACGTTACGTGTAGGTACCCTATTTTTATTTTACATTTTATTGTACCACTTTGTTGGCGTAACTAATATGCATATTCATACCAAATTACAGCTTTCTAGTACTAAGAGTCTCTGCGCTAGGCTGTGGACGGACAGATGGACGGACGGACATGGTGAAACTTTAAGGGTTCCTAATTTGACTGCGGAACCCTAAAAACCCTCCAGTTCTGGGTATGCCTTATGTACCTCTTTTTCGGTAACGCTAACAAAATATAATCTACCAGCATTTATATACGAAATTCAAGTACTGTAGGTATGCTTATACCAAATCTTCCTAATCTTAATCCTAGCTATACAAATAGCAAATTAAAAGATCCCTCCTCATTGATACGGTCCAAGAATGCATTTGAGACATGACATTATACCAAAGGGGATCCACGTTCATTAGTTGAATGATAAAATAAGCAATCTCACGCATTCGTCTGGCTCCAGTAGTCTTACCGAATCTTGTGAGGGTCTGACTCCATGTTAAGTTACCACAATAGTAAGGGTGACAATGGGGTTTTGTTGTTACGTTACTGCGCCATTCTGTTACCGTAAAACTACACATTTATAATCCCAGCTTCCAACAATATTCATCATGCATTATCCTTAAAATATGATACGCATAGGCTAGATGTGGGTTTTGTTGTATTTTTCATTTCATTCATGTGGTTTCCGGGTTAGAATAGTGCCACTCCATGTCTTCCCGTGGATGTCGTAAGAGGTGAGTAAGGGAATAAGGGCTTGTAGTATTGTTAGGCGATGGGCTTGCAACCTGTCACTAATACACTGGTAAACATTATTATAAACAAATTTCAAATACTCGTCCTAATGGGCAGAACTCCTATTAAAAGTTTATCTGAGTTAGCCGCGGAACTAGGTTAGAGGAAAAGTTCATTTTTTATGTATGTACAGTACAGAGTGCCTAACCACACTCAGGTTTAAATTCGTTTGCGCTTCATTGCTTGAAAGGGTCGACCAACGGTATCTGTCAATTTAAGTCTACCGGTGAAATTACTAGCATAGAGGCATTTCATCTTACTCCTCAGGGTTGGTGACGCGTTTGAAGTCGGATTACAGTTATGAGATTATAGTCTTGAGAATTCAAATGTCTATGGGTCTCAGATTCCACTTACCATCAGGCGGCCTGAGTGCTCGTGTGCCCTTGCATAAAAAAAGTAGTTTAATGTGAAGTTGTGTTAAAATGAAACGACTAATTAGTTTAGCTGAGAGTCTGTAAATATTAAAAAGAAATTCACAGTTGTGTTATAAATAAGATTTTTTATAATTGTTAATACAGAATGATCAATTTTAGAATGAGAAAAACTTGAAATCAGAGATTTAATAAAAACTTAAAATTGTATTGGTAGGTTTGCAAATTCTAATTTATTTGATCAATATCATGATAGTAAGAAAATAATAAACTCTGATTTTTCTCTAAACCTGTACTTATAATAACACACGACACGTTAGCCTAGTTGGTAGTGACCCTGCCTTCGAAGCTACTGGTCCTGGGTTCAAATCCCGGATAGGGCAGATATTTGTGTGATGAGCACGAGTATTTGTTCCTGGGTCTTGGATGTTTTCTATGTATCTAAGTATATATTTCTCTATATAAGTAAGTTTATCCTTATCTAGTACCCATAGTATGAGCCTATATAGAGCTTAAGTTTAGGACTTGGTCAATTTGTGTGACATTCTCCTGTGATTTATTATTCATCATTATTTACGTATAGAATATTTTGTTTCCTGTACATATGGTGGCTTTGTACATATGGTAGTATTTGACGCACCAGAGTTCGACGAATACATTATACTTAGAAATAATATGCTAGTGGGAATTTATAGAAGGGCTTCAAACTAACCCGATATGCTTCTGTTGAATCCATAAAAGTCCTCACGTGTGATTTCCATGGACTATCTTTTTTTAAATAACTCGACATTGGCGAAGTAACACAGGGTGGAACCCATTAACTAAATTTAGAATTAGATTACTTCTTATCACACTAAACAGATGGTCAAGTGATTCCATTCCCCATGGCCTTTGAAGTACAAAACCCTCAAACGACCCAAATTCGCGTTTGACCCACATAAATACAACACATTAGCTTATTCTCTGTTTTCCCCTTTGATAGTTTATAATCACAGCAAAGAACACAGGTCATGTCCCGAGCGGTTAGTGCGACCATAAACCGTGCGTAATGAAGGACTGGCTTAACCAGGAGCCGTCCCGTCGGGACACTAGGCTACCCTACTTATTAGAAATATGGGGCATTAAATGTTATGCTACTTACTTATTAGAGTTGTAAGAAACGAAATGAGAGAACTTCCTAAACGACAAAAGTAGTTATAAAATGTTGTAATCTTTCATTTAAAACATACGTCAGAAGAGTAGCTACGGTAAAAGAACAGCAAAAAATAATTTAATATTGGTTTACCCTTTCGGAGCTAAGCCTACTTATAACAAATACACAAAATCATAACACACCACATGTTTGGTCAGAGATGGAAAGCACGTTGTTATATTGATACGTCTTGGCAAAAAAAAAGAAACAACTTACAATTTTGTATAAAAAAAAGTTGTGCCTACTTTAACAGAAAAAGAGTTAAAAAACTTTGGTGGTCAAACAGGGTATTTTGTAACATGCTGTACATATCTCTTTATATCAATCTACAAAATGACAAACAAATCCGATTGGCCTACATACATTAAACATCGACACGCCAAACGTCACGTCATGACGTGACGCGCTGTGACGTGCCATGTCGTGGCAAGTCTTGCGTGTCATGCAATGCGACGGGATGACGTGACGTATTCAAATTCTACAAGGCTTGCATAACTCGGGGAGGCACGACACGCCGAGTTGTGGGTAAATTTTGGACATTTCAAACTCCCAGCCTTAATCAGATTGTTATTTCAGTATGACAGCCGCTTTAGCCTTTACGCTACGAATGTAAAATTCAGGTATGTTTGAAGCTGGAACTTGAAATTACGTGAAACAACCTTTGCCATCATCAAAATATAAAATCCAGTGTTTTAGAAAGATTTACAGCGTCACAATTTAAGAATCACTGGTTTTAAACATAGGCTGTAATTGGTTTTTTATATTTATAAAATAAAAATCTTACCAACAATCAAGCCATTTAGTCTTTTAGCATAAAAGAAGCAAACAAGCACACAAGCCATATGATAGTAAGTGAGATCTGTGATCCATAGATAGAGACAAACATGAGTGCAGATAATTATAATCTACATGAGGGCTAGCACAAGTGGTCCGCGACTTGTTTGTCGCTCGGATCTCCCTTTCCGTCTAGTCTGTAACGATAGAGACGCACTGAGCGACAAGCGAGAAAATACAACTTGTGCTACCCGTGCAGGAGGCCTCAAAAGAAGATACTTATCCACAAACAAACATAAGTACCCACCCTAATAACAAAATCTTTTTGGAAGTCTAGTAACGCCGTTAAATTAAGCACCAAAGTATGTTTAATAATAATAATAATAATAATAATAATCACAGGACAATGTCACACTAATTGACCTAGTCCCAAACTAAGCTCTAGGCTTGTACTATGGGTACTAGACAACGATAAACATACTTAGATAGAGAAATAAATACTTAAATACATAGAAAACATCCAAGACTCAGGAACAAATACTCGTGCTCATCACACAAATATCTGCCCTTACCGGGATTTGAACCCAGGACCCCTAGCTTCGAAGGCAGAGTCACTCCCAACTAGGCTAGCGTGTCGTCCACAAACTATAAACAAGAAAATCAACTATTTAACACAAGAAGGAGGTATTTAAAGTTTCTTTGAATCATTAGGGTGTATTCACGCGGGCTTAGTACCGCATGAGCAGTAAAGTCACGTCCTACGCAATCGTCTTCTTTTAAAAAAGTTTTAACTTTTCGAACCTTTGCGAAGCGTAGCTTTGGGGGTATTCATATATGAAGTAGGGTTGTCAAAACCGACACGTACAATATTTAAACGAATATTTATTAAAATACTAATGCTCTCATTAATAAACGACGAGTAACTGCAGAATAGGTTAACCCATGCTTTGTCCGTATCTACATACATACATAAAATCACGCCTTCATTGCCAGAGTGGGGTGGGCAGAGCTACAGAAATACCAACAATTCTAAAAAGACTTGTTTATAGTTCTATATCCACATTTTGCACTATTAGGCCAAGAAGTTTACTAAGTGATAGTTTGCAAGCCCATCGCCTAACAGTACTACAAGCCCTTATTCCCTTAGTCGCCTCTTACGACATCCACGGGAAGACATGGAGTGGCACTAGTCTTACCCGGCAACCACACGGTCCTTATCTACCGAATTAAAATGTCACAATGACAGATAAGGACAAGCATGGATTAGCTAATTCACGGTAACTTCAAAACTATGTTTATAGATCGTTAAAAGTTAAGTTAAGGTCATATAAAACATTTGTTTTAGAAAATTCTTTTAAAGCAAATTCCTAACAAAAAAATATAAAAACAGGTTTTTTGTTAGTTAGGAAATATCTTGAGGGCTTGTGATACTCATAAATCCAAAAAAACTAGATCCTAGTACAAAAACAACTAATGACTGCGTGGCATATAAGATTAGAATAGAATACAATTATTTGTGTTAGGTTTTTACCTATATAAATTGTTAGTTACAGACTACTAGGGTAACACGGAAGAGATCCCTTAAATGGATAAGGTCGCCTTCGTAAATCATTTTCTTCATCTCCATTGTGTTGTTTTTGTATTGTATAATAAAATGTTTACATAGGTGCATACATACATACTTAAAATAGACTGGTGACAATTTAACTACAGTAACACAACAAACATTACGTCAGTGATCCTGCAATACCGCGTAACAACCAAATTCAATACGTTGCAAAATGTACCTTACTGACGTATTTTGTAAGGTGCATTTTGCACCTTATTTAATTTGTTCGTTACGCGGTATTGCACTATCGCCGACGATTACCTACCCATGTATGGCGGTGGTAGGACCCTGTGCAGGGTCCGTCCGGATCGCTACCACCATCTTCTATTAACCTAGCGCCAAGCAACAGTGTTCGCATTGTTGTTCCGGTGTGGGGATAAGACAGCCGGTGAAATTACTAGCATAGAGGCATTCCATCTTAGTCCTCAGGGTTGCCAACGCATTTGAGGTCGTAGGATTGCAGTCTTAAGATTATAGTCTTGTAATATTCAAAGGTAGCCTGAGCGCTTGTAAAAATGTGCTTTGTATGTCTCGCCAGCATTACATATTTTTTTTGTTAAAATAAATATTTACCCAGGACACATTGCCATAAAGGTAATGTCAAAAGAACCAACCCCTAAATCTCGCCTGTTCTTAAAAAAATGTTGCTATCTAATACAATGCACCTTATCTCCGTCTACACTGGAATCACAATGGCTCTGCTAACTTAAAAAAAGACAAAGCCACATGTCATGTCATTAGGCTTAGCGCACTCGTTCGCCTTCTGAAAAAACACGAATAGAAAATGTCTTCTTGTATAACAAAGTGGCAACCCTAAAAGATTAGGATAAGATAGTCACGTACATTACTCGTTTGACTCGATTTTTAACATTTATCCGAATAATATGGGTTTATTGGGATCGTTCACTTTTTCCGTTTTTATTCAGCAGTGTTATTTTCTGAAGCAACTATTTTGACAATTCGTCGATGAATTACCTACTAGGTAGAGTTTAGGGTACCATTATTCTAACCACCTTGTGTATTTACAAGACTACAATTTTAACACTGCAATCCTAAGACCGCAAATACCTTGTCAACACTGAGGACTAAGATGGAATACCTCTGTGCTAATTCCTTAATTCGACTGGTTTTTTTATCCACAAACTAGAACGCTAAACTGGACCTTCTGCATCGGTACAACCATTTTCTTTACCAAGCAGTAGACTTCGTATAGCTGTATTCCATTATGAATCTAAGACAGTCAACGACTAGCATTTATAAAGGAATTCCATCTTTGTCATCGGGGTTTTCTTAGCTTGCAAACTTAGGATTACAATCGTGAGTTTGCAAATGTTATGGGCTTCCGAGCTTTAGTATCATCAAGTGGCAAGTGTAAAATGCTTGTTTACTTTCACCATGCCTTAACACATTGACTGCCAGCTACGAGTATACTCGTAGTTATAAACAAATTGAATCAATGTGTTAAAAACCGGGCAAGAGCATATCGGACCATGCTCAGTGTAGGGTTCCGAAGCCGTTAAGTACTACAAACATAAAAATCAACGAGTAATAACTAATTTTCTATTTAAATTCAATTGGTGCCGCCTTAGATAATTTTAGTAGGTATGAACACTTTAATCGCCTGTATCTCAAGAACCAATGATGTCTACTTAGTCGTTAAATTTTTTCTTTAAAATTCGTTATATCATGTTCTTTCAATTTAGGTTTTTTTTTCAGATTTTGTAGTTTTGGCTGTAGGGGGGAGGACAATTGAGTCTAACAAAAATTAGCGCTTTAAAGCTTAATATTTTATAAATGGATTACTACTGTTTTCACAAACCCCTGATATTTTTGAAAGAACTATCCAACGACACCCCTCACTATAGGGTAGACGAGAAAAAAATACATCCCCACGTTACGTGTAGGTACCCTATTTTTATTTTACATTTTATTGTACCACTTTGTTGGCGTAACTAATATGCATATTCATACCAAATTACAGCTTTCTAGTACTAAGAGTCTCTGCGCTAGGCTGTGGACGGACAGATGGACGGACGGACATGGTGAAACTTTAAGGGTTCCTAATTTGACTGCGGAACCCTAAAAACCCTCCAGTTCTGGGTATGCCTTATGTACCTCTTTTTCGGTAACGCTAACAAAATATAATCTACCAGCATTTATATACGAAATTCAAGTACTGTAGGTATGCTTATACCAAATCTTCCTAATCTTAATCCTAGCTATACAAATAGCAAATTAAAAGATCCCTCCTCATTGATACGGTCCAAGAATGCATTTGAGACATGACATTATACCAAAGGGGATCCACGTTCATTAGTTGAATGATAAAATAAGCAATCTCACGCATTCGTCTGGCTCCAGTAGTCTTACCGAATCTTGTGAGGGTCTGACTCCATGTTAAGTTACCACAATAGTAAGGGTGACAATGGGGTTTTGTTGTTACGTTACTGCGCCATTCTGTTACCGTAAAACTACACATTTATAATCCCAGCTTCCAACAATATTCATCATGCATTATCCTTAAAATATGATACGCATAGGCTAGATGTGGGTTTTGTTGTATTTTTCATTTCATTCATGTGGTTTCCGGGTTAGAATAGTGCCACTCCATGTCTTCCCGTGGATGTCGTAAGAGGTGAGTAAGGGAATAAGGGCTTGTAGTATTGTTAGGCGATGGGCTTGCAACCTGTCACTAATACACTGGTAAACATCTTAGCCTACTTGTGCAAAATGTGGTTATAGTATTATCAACAAGTTTTTTAGAGTTGCTGGTAATTCTGAAGCTCTGCCTACCCCTCTCTGGGAATGAAGGCGTGATGTTATGTTATGTTATGTTTATAGGCTAGATTTTAAAGCAAATTATTTTAGGTTAACAATATAATTATCGGGCAATAATAGCAGTAAGCTGTCATATTTTAAGGATAATGTGATGCTGGTATCAGCTGCTCAATGCGCTGCTGGCATCAGCTGCTCAATGCGCTGCTGGCAACAGCTGCTCAATGTGATGCCAGCAAATTTGTTGCTGTGAGCGTTGAATATATTATTTCTTCTCTATTCTATGTAGCATCTGCAAATGTTACTCGCATAACCAATCGGATTCCCGCCTTTACGGCCCCACACCTCATTTATCTGCATTCTCCATGCACCCCACCAATAAAGGCTACGCCATATGTCGCACAGAACAAACCTAATGCCCTGTGAGATTGCTGTTTTGTAAAAGATTAATAAGATTTTGTACGGGATTATGTTAATCTGTGGCATTTTTATTTCTCTCTGTTTAGTTTATGCTGGATTCGGTTGATAGTTTGGCTTATAGTATTTTGTGAGTTTGTAAATACGAATTTGTATTGAAAAAGGGTAAAATAGAATTTTGTCAGGCTTTAAATGGAAAGGTATTATTTTAAATGCGATATTGTTTGTTTACAAATCTGATAGTGTTATTTATTAAAGAATTATTATTATTATGGTCTTTGCTCGCTGTTATTATCGTTTCTTGAAGATTTTTTTGTTAATGTACTGTTAAACATCAGAGAGAAGTGTGGTCTGAAAGAAGATGTAGTGACTAAAATTGAAAAGGGCATGCTTCGATGGTTCGGTCATTTGGAAAGGATGGATGAAAAAAGATTGACGAAAGAAATATACAGTGCTAAAGTGAGTGGAAGGGTCGGAAGGGGGCGCCTAGGCGTACTTTTTTTAAATCAAATCGGCGAAATACTGGAAAAGGGCCGAATCTTAAGTACCCGAAACTGACGTGCATGCATGACTCGATGTATGAATGTGGAAGAAGCGAAAGAGCTTTATCAGGATCGTAGCAGGTGGAAAGAAGTGGTCTCTGCCTACACCTCTGGGAAACAGGCGTGATTTATGTATGTATGTATGTATGTAATTTCAACGTGTTCTTTTTATTTAAAATTTAAATATAACCGCTCTGCTATCTCAATACTAAACACCGATCAATTGCGAATCAGATATTTGCATTTTTTTTCAGAGATTGTGCTACATATAATCATACAAAATTTGACGCTTGTATGTGTTTCTGTTTTTACGATACAACAAAATAAAAATGCAAGATACCCTTTGAAGTAAGGACGGACGGACGGACGTACAGATGGACAGCGTAAGCATAATATATGAGTTTTAAGAACCACAATGGGAATAAAATAACCATTGTATTGTACTTTTGGACCCAAATATCTGTGGCCCTAGTGAAAAAGGATAGAAGTCTCCCAAGGCTTAGGTGAAAAATGGCATAAGTCTAGTATACTCTGTACATAACGTTTGCCCTTTCTTATTAAGAGCTAAGTCGACTGGTATCCGTTTTCACTAGAGCCACAGATATGATGATTCATGCAGACCATATTTTATTAAACATCGCATTTTAACCGTGATCAGTTTGTATATCTTGGAGGTGTGTCTATTTGTGTATAAACATAAACATCTGTTTCGGCAAGTTTCTAAAATGTCTGCTAGAACAGAACAAACACAATACCTATATAAACAATATAAACCTAGTGTTAAGTGAAAATTAGCCTCAAAAATTGTTTCATTATGTGTATCGACATTTTTAATAAATTACCCAACTCATTTAAAATAATGGAAAAACATAATTTTAATAAATCTGTTAAATCATGGTTGCTAGGCAAAATGTTGCTATAATTTAAAAGAGAATAATTGTGTAATACTCGTAATAATTTATTTAAAATAGAATATGTAATTTGTAATTTTTTATGTTTAATGTAACATGTATTATTATTGCATGCCGGACGACGGTGGACTGTGACGCACTTTTCAAAATATTGTAACACCAAATATTGTATTATTATTACTTACATTCAAGCAATATACGATTTCATTTTATTTCATTTCATTTTTACATGTATGTTTATTTATTTTATTAATGTAACATGTATTATTATTGCATGCCGGACGAAGGCGGACTGTGATGCACTTGTCATAATATTGTATCACCATACCACTGTTATTACTCACATTGACACGTTGTGTAAATATACCCTATAAACAAATAATAGCATCCTTTAAAAGAACATTAAACTCGTGTAAGACATTGTTGGCGTCGTGTTAATCTTCGATCCTTCTTGGATGCACTAGAAACTGCACTAAACGTGAACGCACCTAATAAAACAGCGACGACACTTTATATTTAAACAAGCGTTGAACCAGTTCTATTTTACTAAGACTACGAGTAAACCTAATTGCTTTTGACATGTCATCGTATTGTCAACGTTATGATTACTTATGATCATACGTTTGCTAACTCGGGGAACGTCATAGGAATTTGATCGATAAATAAGATGTCGATATACATGTTTATTTATAAAAAATCTCTGCTACTCTTCAGATAATAAAGCCCATGTCCAAAAGTCCAGTGTCATTTAGTTGTAGTCTTATGAAAGGTGAATATATCGCAATATCAAGGATAAATCTGAAAAAAAAACATTGACAGTTTACTATGAAAACATTTCAGAATAAAAAGTAAGTTTTTTTTTTAATATAAAGAGATGTACGAGGGTGGTATGATAAGTAATGAGCCTTGAAGCTACGCGGTTTGGCTGAATATTAAAAATGTCTTTGCCTACATCCGCCATCTTGGACGCGGGAAAATTGATAGTTTCAAATGATTCCGTCAATTACTTCATGACTTATAGTTTTTTAAACAGAACGAGTGGCATTGTTTGTGTAAAATGGAAAAAGAACAATATCGATCAGTGATTCGCTTTCTGTTTTTGAAGGGGAAAACGCGTGATGAAATTAAAACTGAGTTAGATACCGTATATGGCGATGCTTCACCTTCTATTGCCACAGTAAAGCGGTGGTATAACGAGTTCAGAAATGGAAGAATATCTGTGTTTGATGAGGCCCGCCCAGGACGTCCAAATGAGGTTACCACGAAGGAAAACATCAACAAAGTCCGTGAAATGTTGATGAACGATCGTAGACTGAAGTTGAGGGAGGTAGCTGAGGTATGTGGCTTGTCACTGGAGCGTGTACAAAATATCGTTCATAAACATTTGGGAATGAGGAAGTTATCGGCCCGATGGGTACCGCGTTTGCTAACAGAAGAAAATAAGCAGAATCGTGTAGCCACTTCCAAAGAGTGTTTGGCACTATTAAAACATAATCCGAAAGACTTTTTTATGCGTTATGTTACCGTGGACGAAACGTGGATCCACCACTATACTCCCGAAACAAAACAACAGTCCAAGCAGTGGACCTGCCCCGGCGAAAATGCTCCAAAAAAAGCAAAAACGGTTCCGTCGGCCGGGAAGGTTATGGCGACCGTTTTTTGGGATTCCTAAGGAGTTATCCACATTGACTATTTAGCGAAGGGAAGAACGATCACGGGGCAATATTACTCTGATTTATTGTATCGATTTGATGAAGAATTAAAGAAAAAACGGCCCCGTTTAGCCCGCAAAAAAGTGTTATTTCACCAGGATAATGCTCCGGCCCATTCATCTCACATCGTCAAGGCCAAACTGGATCAATTGGGCTACAAAATACTGCCGCACGCTCCTTATTCGCCAGATTTAGCCCCGTGCGATTTCTTCTTGTTCCCAAACATGAAATCTTGGCTCGGAGGCAAACGCTTCATGTCAAATGAAGAGGTCATAGAGGCCACAGAGGAGTATTTTGCAGAGTTTCCGAAGACATATTTTTTGGAGGGCTTAAAGAAGTTGGAGACGCGTTGGGATAAGTGCATACTTTTGAAAGGGGACTACGTAGAAAAATAAAAACAAAAAATAACAAAAAAAAATTTTTTTCTTGGGTAGGCTCACTACTTATCATACCACCCTTGTATTAGTAACATCTTGATTTTGACAGTAACATCGATATAATTTTTGTCGTTATTTTTTTTTTTTTTTTGCTACGTCACTTTAGTATTCGTGCCTCGAGTTAGCAGACTTGTTAGTAATTAAAGCGGCCAAGGTAACAGTAAGCAGGATTAATGCTGTTGAAGTGAGAGATTTGAGAAGTATGTGTGGAGTTAGGATGATAGAGTAAGAAAAAGTGAAATCCGAACGATGTGGATTGAAAGATATAGTGACAAAGATCGAGAAGGGCTAAGATGCTTTGGTGATTTAGAAAGGGTCGATGAAAGAAAAGTTACGAAAGAGGTGGGGTGAGCAAAAGTGAGTCAAAATGTCGGTAAGGGACGCCCTAGACGCACATTCAGTGATCAGGTTCGCGATGTACTGTATAAAGATCAAATGAAAAGCGCCTGAAGTCAAGGTACGTGCACGAAGAGATTGATGAATCTAGAGGAAGCGAAAGTTGCATGTTTAGACCGGTGCACCTCTGCCTACCCCATTGGGAGAAAGGTATAATAAAGGTATGTATGTTAAAAGTACGTGTCGAGACGAACAATAAAGCCCCTGACAAGTAACGGACTCTATATTTCTACTCAGACATTATCGTATTGTTTTTAACTTGGCTGCCATTACTTTTAGCCCGAGTGTTCTGATTTTTTATGTAGGTGTAAGCACAATTGGCGTCGTTTATGTGGCGTTTTCGAGTCATAGTAAGTGGGCTGAGACCCACAGATATTTCAATTGTCAATGCTACAATCTAGCGACTGCAATCCTAAGGCCACAATTGCGTTGCCAACCGTGAGGACTAAGATGAAATGCCTCTATGCTAGTTATTTCACCAGTTGTGTTATCCCCACAATGGAACAAAACAATGTGAACACTGCTGATTAATGAGAAGAGAAGGTATGAAGGAATGGTAGAGAAGGTCTTACCACCGCTAAGCTACTAAGTATTGTGAGCCAGTTTGCCGATTTAGGCTTCATTATTGAATTGCTGACCTTTAATGCGGGTCTGTTCCTAATTAACATATCGCTTAGTGCGTAAGTTAGGATTTTAGATATAAGATCTTTACGCTCTTGTTAGTGAAGTTAAAAGACAAGTGATCTCCTTTTTGTTTGATCCCAGGCCTCTTTGACGTTTTGATCCACAATTATATTTACGCTTTTTTAATTTGTATCATGTGGTTGATAATTTTCGGTCTTTCTACGTTTTCCTTTGGATTTATTTCGTATATTTTATCATTTTACCGGTCTATTATTATCAAGGACAGGAATTCTTCATAGCAAAAATCTAACTGTCAGAGGGTTTGACCAAAGTGTTTCATCGACTATCAATAAATAAATGTCATTTAATGTGACATGAACATGACATCGGTAGATGTAGATCGATAATTTTTCACTCATAAATTGACTCGCTGGGTGACTTTGAACGGAATGTTTCTTAAGCGGCTTTAAATGAAGATCACATTTAGAGCAATATATCGTGGATAAATCTTCTTTGTAACTAAGACAAGAATCTTTCGTTATCCATTTGTTAATGGTTTTTCTTTTAGGATTAACCATTTTAGTAACACGGCACGGAAATTACTTATGATAATCAATCGAGGTAAATGACATATGTGACGTGGGCACGATTTATTTTAATATGGAGATGCAGGTTGCTTATCAAAGAGGTCAAATGTTATAGAATAATCGTACAAGTCGATATGCGATAATATTCCGTAACATGGATAAGTGGAATTGTCGATAAAAGAATTTGGTCATTCCCTCTGACAGTGTGATTTTTGCTATGAAGAATTCCGGTCCTTGATTATTATTTTTGACTGCTAGGCAAAATCCTACACGCTGTATTTCCACAACTCTGACCTCCTCTCCTCCCCTCTTCCTCCTGCTATCAATTCAATTAAAATTCAATTAAAATTTTATTAATAAAATTAAAATTTTACATGTCAGTTTTTTAGTTATACATTTTAAATTGATTTTACTTTGGTACATACTACTACTATTAATTCGGTTATACAAATAATAATAATAAATTATAATAATCCCTGAAAGGCAAATTAAAAAGTTCTGGCTTGACTCTTTTTCCTAAATATCGTATCAACTATCCAAATGTTGATATATACATATATGTAGTTTATGGAAGTTTAAGTATGTTTATTGATGTTTAATTACATATCATTCTATCTATTTATGTAAGTAGTTGAATGTGTTAGTTTTGTTTTTATTCTATGGTTCTTTTTTATGGTCTTTTTGGTTAGTTTTTGTTTTTGGGTGCTCTAAATAAATTTGTACAACTGTTTACTCGATGCACAACATTTCACTTTTATCAATCTCTCAAGGGTTAGCTGGAAGAGATCCCTTAAAGGAATAAGTTCGCCTTTGTACATCTTTTTATTTTTATTCATTGTATTGTTTTGGTTTTTCTTTTGTACAATAAAGTGTTTACATACATACATACATAATAACACAGTAATCGCCACGGTATCTTTGAGGAAAGTCATCCCACCGTCTCCACCATAACTTTTATTTTATTCATACTTTTCAAATCTAAATCTGAAAGTGACTGCTCTGTTAAGTATTACCTGTGTCTGTTATCGGTATTCACACTTTGCGACTCGCGCTCATGCAGTCTAGTATAAGCTAACTCCAGCATAGTTACATTGATTTAATAACTTAACTTAGTTGTTACTGTTTCGGATTATTCCAGCACTTTGTCTTGCCGACACTTCGCCTAGTTTTCAAGTGCCAAAGGTTGATTACACAGGCTTTGAAAGTTTGTTAAAACAGTTCGCTAGTAACTAAATTTGGTAGTTAGCAGAACAGTTGTTCGTCTGTGTCAGGCCAATATTTTTATTTGATGACTTGACATTTTTATCAAATTGAAAAACTTGTAATGATTACTTATACGAAAAAAAATATACTAACCTCACGTCAATTTATTTTTAGAAAAATCCAAGGATAATTTATTATAATACTAGCTGATGCTTGCGACTCCGTCCTTGTAGAAGTCGTTAATCGCTACTTACGGGATAAAAATACCTATCCTCCTCGGGGTTTAAGCTATTGAATCGAAATCGAAGACATAACAGACACACAAACAAACACACTTTCACATTTTTTATATTAGCATGCTGCACTGGCCTTCAAAACAAGCCAATACCTGGAATAAATTGCATTTATCACACATATCAATGCCACTAACTTAGTACAGGCGGTGTAAAAACACTTTTTTTACCGAACGTCATAACATTTTTTATGTCTTTTTATGACGTCATCAAATCTTTACGACCCGTCCTATGCGTTTATGAGGCATCTCGATAATAAAAAAGGTATAAGTCAAGTTGGCAAAATTTTAAGAATGGATTAAGTAAGTATTTTTTTATACCAAAGGTTAATAAAGGTCTGAGTTATAGGACATTTGTAAGCTAAGCGATGCAAGAGGATATACAAAGATTTGAAAGCTTGAATTTAACTTAAAAATGTAAAATGACTTGTTGCTTGGTTTGAAAGCCATGATATTTCCTATGTTATATTACTGAACATTTAAATAAGTGAGCGGTAAAACAATCAATGATATTTATTTTATTTTGCCGTCATTATTGAGCAAAAAAATAGTGACGTAAGTATTAAAAAGATGTTTATCATTGAAGGATAAAATGATAAAATATTATATTCAGTAAGTAGGCCGCTAGAGCCCTTAAAATTTAACCAACTTAATTTAAAAATATAATTTTATGCAAATAAGTTTGTAAGTTAGTTTTTAATACTGCCCGCCTGATAATTAAATTCATACATTTTCAAAGTGGTTTTATATTGTCTGTTATAATTATTTTGAGTCATAATGGTATTTGAATCATAATTATCGCAAGACATAACGAATTTTTTAAAAAGCTGTTACTTATTCAGGATTTTTATAAATCAAAAGTAACCTAACATAACCTTGTCTACACGTTACATATTTAAGAAATTCTGAAAAGCTAATGTTTTTAGCGATATAAAAATGATGACTATTAATATTTATGTCAACAATGATAATATTATGCCAAAAAAAAGAAACAACGAGCTTCCTTTCAAAATGTACCTGATCTATTGAATTAACGAGCCAAATACGAGTAACCTTCATTCAGTAGCCATAAACATCATTTTTATAAATTACGACCCACCTTTGTGTCTGAAAACCCTGTAAAAACCCTGAAAACGTCACAAAAAATTCTTTAACTCCCGCAACCCAATAAAAAACGTCTCCATAAGCTTACTGGGACGCTTCATAAGAAGATATTAGCAGACGTAGTAAGCGGGTAAGTGAATGTTCCAGTGATTTAGTTCTAGTTTACTCGGCTAAATCCGAGATTTACTGCCGATTCTTGGCTCCGTGCGGCGAGATGTTACTTGTGGGTTTCCTAGGTTATATTTAATAGTTGATACATACAGCTTTGGAGGATGGATAGACCACGTGTGAACAAAAGTTGCAGTACTAGCATTGTCTTTTGGCACATCGATATCATAGTAATATCTTCTACATACTTGGAAATATTAATCTTACTTGTAAAAACAGCCCGCGAAGTTATTAATTACCAATGGCAGCGGCCGCGAAAAGTTCATTGTATAGCGCGTTTTTGACTATTTAAAACCATGTTTGTACTAAGATAACAAACTCTAAACAGCCCACTCGTACGATCAGTAAAGTTATTCCATGTTTAATTTCAAGAAGCATGACGTCGCTTCATGTTTTGGTCTCTTTCTTTTCATCCTAAAGAAAGGAACAAAAAGCATAAGCGACGTCATTCAAGGTCACTTTTTTTCGCTTCAAGGCGTTGTTCGCCGTGAAATCTCCAGTTTCATATAAGCTTCATGTTTTTTTTTTTAAGTCATGAACTAAAAAGGTTACCCTTAAAAAGTGTATCAAATAGTTTAACTTTATTTTTACAATAACTTTACTGTTATAAACAAAATTAATTGCTGAATTAACTTCAACACGTAATATGGAAATTATACAGTCAAAACCGTTAACGACACACACACACACACGTACGTACGGTTCTGGAGGAATAAATTCATGTTCTTTACAGATGTATCAAGTTTGTAAACATTTTATCGGCAATGGTGTTGAGTACGCACTAGAGTTTTGAGAATTGACATGATTCTTATTTTATATTATTTATTATTTTCTTTACTAACACTAGACTTAGGCTAACTATGTTACTAACAACTATGGACATGTTTCTGAAAGAAATAATTGAATTGAATTGATATAGCATAGCAATTTAAACCAGTTTTTTTTTAAATATGCATAAGGTCACTATTGTTATTTTTAAGTTAATCCACCTTTTTAGTCCGTCAATCCGCGGCTCACTGGGCCCAAACTAGGCTCATATCTAATCGAATAGTTTGATAGAAACGTAGTCTTTATTCTTCTTTCAACAGGATTGTTTTTCTACTAATCAATTAGATGCGATACGATTTTTTGTATGTTCTTGTGCTTAGTTAGGTAATCTTATCTTTATGGTAATCTTATCTTATCTTAATTCTTATCGTTGTTGGTGGCCTCCGATCGTCTTTTGTGTCTATTCCTTCCGGAGTGCCACAGGGGTCGTTGCTTGGACCCTTGCTCTATGTTGCTTTTATTCACGATATTGACACTTGTATTAAAAATTCACGTTTTCTACTATATGCTGATGACACCAAAATTTATCGTAATATAAAATCTGAACATGACTGCGCCATGTTACAGCAGGATCTCGACCGATTGTCAAAATATTATGCAAGAAATCGCATAAGTGTTAACGTGAGTAAATGTAACCACATTAGTTTCACACGGCGTAGCAATCCCAAAATACATAAATATAAAATAGACAATAAAGTTATAATATCAGTGGATAAAGTAAAGGACTTGGGAGTACTTCTGGACGCAAAATTTACCTTCTCTAATCATATAGATTCGATTGTCGACAAAGCCTATCGTAATCTTGGTTTTATTCTTAGAGTTACACAGCCTTTTAAAGATATACAGTGCATCAAAGTACTATATTACGCATATGTACGCAGCATACTTGAGTACTGCAGTACGATATGGAACCCCCAGTACATAAAATACTGCACTGCCGTTGAAAAAATACAACGGAAACTTATAAAAAGCTTGAATTTCCGTTCTCGTACTGTAACAAAAGATTACGCAGAGTCGTGTATTTTGCATAACATTTGTGGGCTTCAAAACAGGCGACTAGTTCGTGATATGATGCTGCTACACGATGCATGTTCGGGGTCTCTGGACTGTAGTGAGTTGTCGTCAGTACTTTTGAGGCTCAAAGCGACCTCCCAAAGGACTAGGCATGCAGCTCTATTTGCAGTCCCCTTTAACCGCACCAAATATGGCTGCAACTGTCTTGCCACTCGTCTTCCACGCACATACAACAAATTGTTTGAATCTGTGGACCCGTTTCGCCAGAACAGAGTCTCTTTTAAGAAAAATATAATTATGTTGTTGCCGCAAGTGTGAAATGCCGATCTCGCACGCACACACACGCACCCACACGCACACAAACACACACACACACACACACACACACACACACACACACACACACACACACACACACACACGTCATTCCATTCGTATATTTTGTTTTGTATTCGTATCTCGTATGTTTTGTTTCGTAGTCATCTAGTCATGTCATTAAATTGCCCTTTTCTGTTTAATTCTCCTAAAAGTCTGTTTGTTTCTGAATTTTCTAAATTCTTACTTAGTTAATGTAATGTTTGGTGTGTTATTTAGCAGTTAAAAATTATAAAATGTAAATCCGTTACTGGCCGGTGATTTGTATACATAATACTTTTTTAAAATTGTTATATATTGAGCTGTGGATTTTGTTTCAATAAATAAATAAATGTTTATTATCGTACCAGACGGTCGCGTCGCGCGCTTATATAAATTCTATACATTTTGACAGTTTTCGAAAATCGTTTACGTTATGCATATTGCCTAGGGTCGCTGAACTAAACGCTGAAAGATTAAAACGAACTAACTTCATTGGAATCATTAATTCCTAAACTACACGTCGCACTTTTAGAATCATAGTGACTTCATTCAAACATTTTCAGCGTTCGATTTCGAGTCATAAATTTAGTATTGAGACCTAAGTCGAAATTCAAAATAATATGTGAATTAGGTCACTATACTCGTAATTCTAAAGATGCGACGTGTCGATTTTCAGTTGAGTGTTCCACAGCCGTGTGTCTCGATTCTAGCGCAGTGGGAATGTGATAAAATGTTGAGCCAGCTTAAACTGGGTACGGAACTCGAAAAACTTAACGTCTGCAGGGACTCTTAGATAAAAGATTAACTTCAACTTTAAAGCTTGGCTTATTGCTTGACATCACAAACGTGATTATTGAATAAAGTGTTCCCGAGTTCAGTCAAGCTTGGAAGTAGCTGTAAATTTTATTACCTTGTCACAGTAACGTATTAAAGTGAGATTGGTTAGAATTTATTATATCAATAGCTGCGACAAGGTACTAAAATGTACAGCTAGGTAGCTCTAAATTCGACCATAACTTTTGCGGTGCTATAGAATGTTTCATTTTTCATACTTTTCATTTTTGATCTATTTACTTGAATTCTCGGTCCTCTCCCTTGGTTAGATAAGTTCACCTAAAACTCCAGTATTCAAAAATGTTATAATTTTAGTTTTTATTATTGGGTTGCACACTTTGAAAACTTTTTGAACCAGTTTTCATGATTATGCAATCCTTGAAGCCGTAAACGGCGGAAAAAATGGTGATGATGGTCGCTATTATTATTTGACATAAGTTGACAGAAAAGTTACTAAAGAAAGTTAGAAAAGTTAGCATTATTATTTTAAGTTAGTTATTATTACCCTATTACTAAGACTCCACTGTCTGTCTGTCTGTCTGTCAACAAGCTGTATCTCATGAACCGTGAAAGCTAGACAATTGAAATTTTCACGGATGATGTATTTCTATTGCTGCTTTAACAACAAATACAGAATAAAATAAATACCTAAGTTAAGCTCCCTACATCAAACGTGTGTTTTTTGCCGTTTTTTGCTCAACATGAATAACGGCAACAGATAGACGTTACTTTAAAAATTAATAATTAAATTAAAAAAAAAAAAAAAAACTCCCATACAACAAACGTGATTTTCTTGCCGTTTTTTCCTCGATATTAATAACGAAAACATGAAACGGACGGACGTTTGAAATATTCAAAGAATAATAAATTATTGGGGTCCCATACCACTAACTTTTTTTTTAAAGTTTATTAAATATTTTTAACATACATACACATACATAAAGTCACGCCTTTATTCCCAGAGTCGGGTAGGCAGAGCTACAGAATTACCAACAACTCTAAAAAACTTGTTGATAATTCTGTAACCACATTTTGCACAATCAGGCTAAGATGTTTACGTACCAGTATATTAGTAGCAGGTTGCAAGCCCATCGCCTAACAGTACTACAAGCCCTTAATCCCTTAGTCGCCTCTTACGACATCCACGGGAAGTCACGGAGCGGTACTATTCTAACCCGGCTACCACACGGAAAAATAACCAAAATAAATGTTACAAATCCCCAGAGTTTTATAGTACATCTAGAATGCTACACTGTATCTTGGAAGGAAACAAAATATAAAAAGAATATTAAAAGACAGCGCACTCGGCGTTGAGACAACTACACACTGTCATACTGTCAGTACACACACTGTCTAATCACTACATAGTATAAAACAAAGTCGCTTTTTCTGTCCCTATATCCCTTTGTATGCTTAAATCTTTAAAACTACGCAACGGATTTTGATGCGGTTTTTTTTAATAGATAGAGTGATTGAAGAGGAAGGTTTATATGTATAATACTTTAATCTGGAGCGAAGCGAGGGCGGGTCGCTAGTGTTGTAATAAATAATGGTACGGAGCCCTTAGTGCGCGAGTCCAACTCGCATTTTGTTTTTTTTTAAATATGGATTATAAAATGATCAACTTTTTGATAAAATTAAGTTAACCTACAACACTTCGAGCCCCTATTGGTCTTTTGCTACCGCGTTAAGCTTCCGCACAACTTTTAAAAGAAGTGACCATTCCGCCCGCATAGTTAGGTTCATGTTTAACTTGTGACTGTTCATTTAACAGATTTAAATTGATAAACTAAAAGCTTTGCATACATAACATTTAAAAAGATTAAGTAAATAAATGTGTTATGTAAGGCCATAATTATTATTATGAGCTGTTAGAGGCCACATAATTTATTATTAAAAGCTATATAACGGCAAATTATATCATATTTTTTTAAAGAAAGTGATGTCTTAGTAAAAGAAAAGTTTTTTTATTTTACATACATACATACATAACATCATGCCTTAATTCCCAGAGTGGGGTAGGCAGAGCTACAGAAATAACAACAAACCTAAAAAGACTTATTGATAATTCTGTAACCACATTTTGCAGAAGTAGGCTAAGATGTTTACCAGTGTATTAGTGACAGGTTGCAAGCCCATCGCCTAACAGTACTACAAGCCCTTATTCCCTTAGTCGCTTCTTACAACATCCACGGGAAGACATGGAGAGGCACTATTCTAACCCGGCAACCACACGGGACGGGTTTTTTTATTTTATTTATTTATATTTCGTCTTGTATAGTAAAAAGGACAATTAAAGCGTCACATTTGGTATAATCTGTATGTATGTATGTACAAGACATATTTGCATCAATATAGATACTATACGTAGGCGAACTTATCCTATATGGGAATTATAGTTAAAAAAAAGGTCAAGTGGGAGTTGGTCTCGCGTTGGTTCGATTTTAAATCGAAAATTCAATACATACATACATAACGTCACGCCTTAATTTCCAGAGGTAAGCAGAGCCACAGAAATATTGTTTATAATTCTTTAGCCTCATTTTGCCCGATCAGGCTAAAAAGTTTACCAGTGTATTAGTGACAGGTTGCAAGCCCATCGCCTAAGAGTACTTACTACAAGCCTTGGTGCTGTTTGTGGGGTTCACGTTTACAAGGACTGGTTCTTCAGTTTATTATTCTAGTTATGGCTTTTGACGTAGAAACCTCGTCGTGTTGTTCTCCTAGGTTCATTATTTTAAGAATAATGTTATCAGCATTACATTTCATTGATTTTATTTATTCTAGCTTTCATTATTATTATTTATTACTTTATTAAATACTTTTAATGTAACTTACTTTTAAGTATGACTATAATTTATTTATGAAAAAATGACCTTCTTCTGGAGTTTCTTAGCGCTTCTTCTTCGCAGTGATGGTCTTATCTGTGGGGCTAGTCAAGTTGCATTCGACAATCGTTAGCAATTATGTGTCGATAATGTATGGAATTGACGTAAGCCACTGAGATAGTACCACGTGACTATCTCGGTGGCTTATGTCAATTCAGTACATTTTTCAATAGAAACATAAGCGCTAACGATTGTCGAATGCAACTTGACTAGCCCCACTGAAGCGCTAGTAAATTCACTTCATATTACCGACGTGTAAAAGAGCCCCATGGTGGCTATTTACTGAATAAACATTTTGATTTCTTATTCCGTTAGTCGCCTCTTACGACATCCACGGGAAGACATGGAGTGGCACTATTCTAACCCGTCAACCACATTTTCAAAGCAGCTATTTCTTTTCTTACTATTATTAGTTTACGTATTTGGCATCTAACACATTGACCTCTTGAGTTCACTAAACTATAGTTTCCTTTCAAAGGTGCTCACTACAAAGAGCGTGGGAAACTTTCAGCATCATCATTCATAACAATAATCTACGACAAGTTAAATTAAGACAGATCGTATCACTAATTAGTTATAAAGGTTATTGGAATGGAACAGGGCCTCTATTCAGGTGCGTTAAAACGATATCGTGTTTGACACGTTTAAGAATCGTTTATGTCACAGTCGACATTATTGTAAATGACATAACAGTTATCAAAACGTTGACAATACGGAAACAGGTCAAAAACGATATCGTTATTACCTTGTAGAATTCCAGCCCAGTTTTGTCTAAAATCTAGTTTGATTTTAGGGTATTGTATTAGTTTCATAAAAGACTCGCATGAATATTATTTTGGACAGAATTGTTTTCTAAGAAAAATAAAGACGTATAATAAATCAATCAATATTAGGGACTCCTTGTATATTGAAACATAATTAGGATGTGGTCAATAGTTATTTGTGCAACAAAGAGAGCAAAATTGTTTTTTGCTGCGAGCGGTGATTTTGAATCCCTCGCTGCACTCAGGATTCTAACCTAGAATCACTCGCTACGCTCGTAATTCAATTCTAGAATCCTTCGCTTGCTCGGAAATAAAATCCTGAGTGCAGCGAGGGATTCAAAGACACGAGACGCAAATAACTTTGGTCTTGTGTTGCACGTACAATTTTTCACCTTAGCAGCGAGAAAATATAACCTTTATCTACACACATAAATATCATAAACCCTCTATGATGCGCTCAAAAACCGCAAATTACGACTACCATAAAGATAAGCTGTTTTGTTAGAACACGTTTCTTATTTGTGATAATGTTATTATTGCTTAATAATGACATCAAATTCGATATTAATATTACATTCAAATTTCGAAAATCTTTGAAAAACAAAGCTATTATTATTTGACCTCGAATCTAATATCACTCGAGATTACATTTTATTCTAAATGAAATGTCAATTGCATACAATTTTGACAAATCTCGCTTGTTACTTGATATATCGAACGATGTGATAGTAGAGGCCGAGTCTAGTTTGTCTCTAATTTAAAAGAAAGCTTTTATTTGTTTTGTCGCAAAAAATAGTTTAGTTTGTTTTGTTTTTTTTATAATAATATATGTATGTAGATTGTAACTGTACATAATTAGGCATTAAAACACTCGTGTGATGTTATTATGTAACAGTCACATAAACTACTATAAAGTAAAAAAACAACATGGTAAAAATAAAACGACATCCCCCAGCTGCCCACCCGCACGCCGCACACGGCCACGGAACAAAAATTAAAAAGTTACTCTGTCTCACGCTCGCAGCAAAATTGAACCAACCCAAATAGCTAAAGGTGTGCTTGGAATATGCTTTGTCTATATCTGTCATTTGACAGAAAGGAACCACGATCACTTTGACTAAAATAAGTTTATAGTGCATTTATGAATACCCCTTATTCATAAATGCATGTAAGTCGTTTCTCAGAAGTATTAATTAAAGCTTTCTTCTTCTATATTTCTGCTTGAGAAAACTTTAAAATTTAGTTACGCTATAATACTGTTAACAGTACTCAAAACTTAAAATACTTAGAATGCATGTTCGTACGGAAGTAATGTACTTATATCATGTTTATAGCCTGACAAGATTCTAGTTGGCCCTATGTATTGAAATAGGGCCAAATACAATCTTGTCAGGCTTTACAATAATTTTCGCGATTTTTTCGAAACTGTCTTACATAGTTCACATTTTTTCTTACATATGGCAAGGATTTTTGAAGATTAACAAGATCCTCTCACTGGCTGGCATGAAACATTTCCAACCGACTAAAATGTTCTCAATTCGAAAAAATACAGTTGCTACAAGCAAAATCTCTCTCCGTCGATTTATTTTAAATACCGAATTCTGCAATGGAGTCCGGCCGGCCAGTGTTAACCAATACAAACTGCCAAGGTATACCAGGACCATGGTCTCGTTTTAAAGCCAGTAAAAAAAGAAGAAACAACGGTTTTATGTAGGTCCCGAACTGGTGAACTTGTTTCAATATATTTAGAAGCTAGGAGAATACCGGGGATTTTAGTTAAGTTTTATGAAATTCTGTTTGACCACTCTGGAATCTAAGTTGCGTGATGGATGGTTCGTCACTTGTAATATGAACTAACATAACCGCCAATAGCAGATGAGTGAGATGAGTCAACATTAATGTATTTTTCCAAACTTTGATCAATATATAATACACAATCACAGATCCGGGTAAGGACCAAAAAGTTGGCCACGCTAACTCACTCAATTAAATTTTCTATTAAACTTTTCAGTTGTGATGATTTTCGTGTCACAACGGAACTTTTTTCACTTTTGTTGTTTGTATGGTTAACTACGCTTAACCATGGTCCTACTATTTGGTCCTTACCCATCCGTCGGTACGTTAACCTGATAATAAGTCAGTTATGAAAATTGTGCCATACATTAAAAAAGAATGGTAAAATGAAAAGTATGGTCTGATTTTGGTTAACGTATTAAACTTTTTTTTCCAGATATCGAAATTCTAAATATAGCAAAAGATAGAACATCGAATTTGCAGACGAACTGTGTAGATGTGTTAGTGGTGGTAGGACCCTGTGCAGGGTCCGTCCGGATCGCTACCACCATCTTATCCATTAACCATCCGCCAAGCAACAGTGTTCGCATTGTTGTGTTCCGGTGTGGGGATAAGACAACCGGTGAAATTACTAGCATAGAGGCATTCCATCTTAGTCCTCAGGGTTGGCAGCGCATTTGAGGTCTTAGGATTATAATCTTGAGAATTCAAATGTCCATGGGTCTCAGATTTCACTTACCATCAGGTGGCCTGAGTGCTCGTGTGCCTTCTCCTTAACATAAAAAAAAAAAAAAAAGAAAAGTAGACTCATATAACAATTTCGTAATTTTGGCGGTTGCATTAATTTATATTACAGGTGCCGTCACCTGCCTTCATTTACTGAGGTTCAAGTACTAAAAAAATGTGTATCCACGAGTGCGCATGCGTGTGTATGAGCGTGTATGTGTATGGTAGTGTCGCTGCAGCTAAATAATTATGTACCGCCAGGAATAAACATTAGCTGCATTAACAAGCAGAAGGGCCTATAAGTCTAGTATACCCTCTGTGATTTATACCGTTTTGTTTAATAAGCCAGGTCGACTGTTTTCGTTTTTACTAGGGCCAAACGAGTGATACGAGTAGATAAACTTGTAGTGAGTTCATAACGGGTTAAATAATTCTAATCGCTCTTTTATGGTGATATCCCTCAATTTCATTTAACTTCGAAATGAGGGTTTATTTTTAACATATTAAACAGTACGTACTTATGAGTGTAATTAAAATTCGAATGTACTCTACTTTTTGAACAATATGTTGTTAAATGAGATATCATAAAGATTGACACGCTAGCCTGGTTGGTAGTGACCCTGCCTTCAAAGCTAGGGGTCCTGGGTTCAAATCCCGGTAAGGGCATATATTTGTATGATGAGCACGAGTATAATTTTACTAAGTCTTGGATGTTTTCTATGTAATTAATGATATATTTCTCAATATAAGTAAGTTTATCGTTGTCTAGTACCCATAGTACAAGCCTACAAGTTGGGTACTAGGTGAATTTGTGTGACATTGTCCTATGATTTATTATTTATTTATTTATTTACCAAGCACGTGTGAGAGCTAATTAAAAACAAAAGTGAGTCAAAATAATCTTCAATGTGTACAGTACTGCAACGATGGAAACCAATTGTGCCATGGAAGCAATCCTTAACCAATCCTCGTTTTGGTGCGACACGATGCGACGTTGTTTTGACGGCGCAGGTCGCAAATCCACAGCATTCGATAAAACCCTACCACTGGTTTGTACCTATTAAAATGTCTATGCTAAACTTTTGGTATAAAAAAAATACAACCTTGATATCGAGTTAGGCGACTAATGTCAATATTGAAAAATAACTAGGAATACAAATGTCGACATCTTATATAATGTCGAAAAATAACTAGAAAAAGACTAGAATTACTTTTGTCGATGTATAAAAATTTCGACATATAACAATAACCATCTGATTTTTGTCGATGTATAAAAATTACGACAGTGGGTAGTAACCGAGAGCTTCACAGGCAAGGCAATCAGACAAAGAATGTCTGGCTGTGTCAACTCTACAGTAAGATAGATTTTTACAGTCAATAACTTTCGCGAAATGCGTCATGTCTACCTTAATGTAATGTGATGCTACATCTATTCAGAAGGATTACGGCAACGGTCTTCCTTTGGTAGTGTTTATAAGGTTATTGCTTTGATAACGTCCTACTTAGCGGCGAAATTTGGCTTAAGTTCCGAAAAAAATACTCTTTTACGAACGAAATTAATGAAACGAACCAACAATAAACAGTGCCGGGTTGAGAGTGAGAATAATAGTGTAATAATAGAAAAAATAATAATAATAGGTAACATAAGTTACCTATTATAATTTAAGTTTTTTTTCTCGCAATCGAAGTGAAAAGTATAGTGTTTAACTCGAGACTAAAAACCCATAATGACACTCAACCTAAAAATAAATAGCTCTTATCACAATTAGTGATAGGCACGGACTGAATCGTAACAAAACTTGTAAGTCTGACATAAAGGACTTACTACCAAGAAAAATAATAATATTATTGGCAGATTAGTGATCAATTTAACTATATATCAGAGTCTCGGATGAGGTATAAGGAAATAATATTTTCATGGCTGTAATGCATTTGCTCCGTCCGTGCCCATTACTAATCATAATGGCTCACTTAAGTCCCTTGTTGAACAATCAACTATTATTTTTGTGTTTTAGTGAAGTAAACTTATTGACATTTCGTGGATTGTATTTTAAGCTCATCACTATTAAAAAATACAATTACAGTTTTAGTTATTAATAATATTGTGTGATTTTTATGGTAGTGGTATCTGTTCCAGCCAGACCTCGTTAGAATTTTAGCTGACGTTTTTCTATTTCTAACAACGTAAACTACAATCAGACCAAACGTGAACGGGAGTTAAAACTCTTTTTCACTTTTCATGCTCTTAAAGTTCTTTTTTATGTTATTGCATAAAAGATAAGTGTTTACTTCTTCTAAGGCTCATAAAAATACCCTAACAATGAAATCGTCTTGTTATTTTATTATATTTACATTAACGTTATGACCAAAGAGGCTTGTATAGCGAAAAGAAATAATTGATACAGTTTCTAATTACGAGGTAGTGACAAAGAGGTACAATATTTTATGAATTACTTTATAATCGGATTGGACGTTTGGATGTTTGTTACTTAATCATGCTTTAACCACAACAGATGGGAATTAAACTTGGCACACATATACATAGGTATGGTCCTGCAATACGACATATTTAGGCTACTTTCATCCCGGAAAATTTATCAGTTTCTGCGGGAATACCGATAACGACTTATGTGCAGGCGGAGTCACGCGCAAAATCTAGTATATTATAATCAGGGCTCGATTTTTCATTGCACGGTAAGATGGAAGAAAATTCTAAAGTACAAATAAAAATTAAAAAATATTCATATTCCGCTGCGATAATCGCATCTATTTCGCTAATGCCTGTTTTATACAATCACTATGACCTTATTAAAAAATAAGTCCATAGTGAGGACAATTATACATACATACAATAACATCACGCCTTCAATCACAGAGTGGGGTAGGCAGAGCTACAGAAATACCAATAAAATGACTTCTTGATAATTCTGTAACCACATTTTGCACAAACAGGCCAAGAGTTTTATCAGTGTATTAGTGACAGGTTGCAAGCCCATCGCCTAAAAGTACTACGAGCCTTTATTCTCTTTATCACCTCTTACGACATCCACGGGAAGACATGGAGTGGCACTATTCTAATCCGGCAACCACACAGCACTAAAGGCAAGGACAATTAATTAATTGTTAGAAAAAATAGTATTAATTACTGCGTTGGACTAAAAACATGGAGTTAGCTTTACGCGCTTCTACCAAGTCACCATAGCTCTTATTTTACTGGTGATTTGACAGTAATGGCAGTCGGGTTAGAAAACGGGGCCGCTGTTCTACTGCGTTATTAATATAACGATATCGCGTTTGACGTGTTTTAGAATCGTTCATGGCTCAGTCGTCATTATTGTAAATGATATAAGAAATAACAAAACGTTGACAATATTGTTATTACCGTGTAGAATCCCAGCACTGTACGATAACATTGTCAAAGACAGGTTCCCCTCATCTGGCATAACTTTTTTTGGCATAATCGTCATTTGGCATAGTCTTTTTTTTCTGAATTCGTATAATTTTCAGGATTACTTAAAATATCATTGGATAGAACCCGTTAAGTTAGGTTGAGTTTATTTTATAACAATCCTGAAAAGTATACGATTTCAGAAAAAAAAGACTATGCCAAATGATGAATATGCCAAAAAAATGTATGCCAGATGAATGTTAACCGTCAAAGATAATACATCCAGTAAAATAGAGACCCAATACAAAAACCTTTGTTTAAAAAAACTTTAAGCTTAATCAGAACGACGTTGACAAACTGTTTCCCATTAAATTCACATAACAGGCATTGAACAAAAAACGTCCGTGCTGTGAACAAAATAGTTTTCTAATAAATTTTATTGCATACTAAAAACCGTTATAAATTGTCCTGTCACTAATCCTAGTGACACCGATCCTCTTAAAATATACAAAAAAGTGTTGCCGCGCAATCTGTACGGGCCAGCTATTTGTGGTTAGTGTTGCCAGTCAAATAAATAACAGTTTATTGCCGCGTACGTCGTTACACTGCTATACAATAAAATTTCTTTATTGATGCATGCGTTCTAGTTTGTTTTTTATTTTTTTAGGAATTTTATCAAATTGACTAACAATATTTGAATGGAAAAGTATGGACTATCCAAACTCGAAACAATCGCAATACACTATTATTTATTATGTGATAGTTTTTTAAGCAATAGAGCAATGTTTATAACAATTATAACCAAGACTTCGATTAACACCCGTGTGGTTGCCGGGTTAGAATAGTGCCACTCCATGTCTTCCCGTGGATGTCGTAAGAGGCGATTAACGGAATAAGCGCTAGTAGTACTGTTAGGCGATGGGCTTGCAACCTGTCACTAATACACTAGTAAACTTCTTGGCCTGATTGTGCAAAATGTGGTCACAGAATTATCATCAAGTCTTTTTACAGTTGTTGGTATTTCTGTAGCTCTGCCTACCCCACTCTGGGAAAGAAGGCGTGATGTTATGTATGTATGTCCTTCGATTAATATTGCACTTCCTGCATGACCATTGTTCCTGCAGTAGACTTGCTGAACACAACAACATTAAAATTATCGATAACAGATCCCGTATTTCCGATCATGAGTTTCTACAGTAAATGTTGGTGCCAGCGTGTTAAAAACCTCTCAGAAAACTTCACCACGTAACTTATTAACATTTATCACAGATAAGATAAGAGTAGATATTAATTTAATCATTAAAATTTGACAACAAATATTTTTTACTTGACACTGGCGGTTTTCGAAATTTTGAACGTATCTGTCGGTTGACTTTCTATTCTGTTATACTTGTATAAGGTAAAATATCTGAGAAGTTTTATGTTTTGTAAAAACCACAAAAAGGTTTGATATAGCGCAATGCTTTTAGCGGTCAAAAAAAATAGCTAATTTCTTAATTTAAATATAATCCACTGTAACATATTTTTTGAAAATTTGTAATATATTTACTGCAGAAATTGATTCGAGAAGTCTTTTCTCAAAATAGTTTTTAAAGCATCCTATTTTGTTGCAGGTGTTAATTCGCTAAATTGTTATTTATGTTTTATTAGATATTCTTTGAATGCGATTCAGAATTAAACTTAACATTACGAAACCTATTAAGTAAGTAAAATATGTAGTTCCGCACATTTTATTACTATTTATAAGATGCTTTTTTTTAATTAACGTTTGCGACTGTACAGCTTGTCAAGCTATAACAACAACAAAAAAATTGGTTTTTCGACAAGAGAAGATCAGGAAAATGGAAAAGCAAAAAAGACTAATAATTATTATTAAAAGCTAAATCTTAATACACTAACCTGTCACGAATACACTGGTAAACTTCTTGGCAGGATGCAAAATGTGGTTATAGAATTATAAACAAGTCTTTTTAGAGTGTTTGGTATTTCTGTGGCTCTGCCTACCCCACTTTGGGAATGAAGGCGTGATGTTATGTATGAATGTATGTAAATCTTAATTAGGATAGTAAACAAAAAAATAGCTTACAACGATCACGTTTTTAAGCCTAACCAGTTCAATTCAGTGAAATAGTACATTATTGCCTTAGGTGCGGAAAGTAAGAGATTGCATGGCGAGGTAGTCAAAATAAGAGTCAGGCAATTCCATTTCACATATAATGCTTTTCTCAATAAATGCGAGGAAATTATACAAATACATTATTAGAAGTAAGTATTTGTAAAAAAAAAAATCGATTAATTGAGAGAGAATTTCCTTTTGAAAACTTCAAGACAGTATTGAATTCACAATGACTCGCCACCCGCCCCCGCACCGCACGCCGCCCCAGCGCCGCCACCTTTTATTAAACGGTGTATGGGATTTTTTTACATGGTAAATTTGATTTCACAGGCAATAAAGATCTTTTTTTAAGTGTTTTCATATGGTTTTTTTACTCCTAGGCGTAAAACTAGGCACTTTCCGTCCTTGTGTTGCAATCGGAAAACGGTTCTTTGCGAGTATGCTTGAGAAAATAAGCATTGTTTAACTTCTAGTGGGAACTTGGCAAGCGAACCCATGCAGTGTAAAACGCGTGTAAATGTCCAACAGCCTGCGGGGTAATGGCCTGAGCAAACTAAACTCGTTAGACGATTCATATTTAGAACATTCTGCCTTCATAAGCCGACAGGCAGTATCTCAAATTCAATAGTCAAAGCAGATTCAATCCTCTCTCGTTAGTAAAAAGGTTGCATTTGATACAGAAGTTTTGTCTGATATACCACTATTTGACATAGCAGGACAGCATTAGTTTCTTAACAAGGTCCGCTAGCTTAACGATAGTCTTAACCGTTTCCTGTACAAAAACTGCTTTAAAACGTTAATTGACTTGGTGTTATGGGGTTTATTTATTATTCAAAAATCGGGCTAGAGCATGTCAAACTATATCAGAACACAAACAATGCAAACACTGTAAACACGGTTTAATTACGTTATGTAACGTTATGAAACATTTTAATATTATACCGTTTAAACATTCTTAGGTTTGGTAGAATGTATACTGTTTATTGAACCAAAAATAAAAGAAACAGAACACTGGAGATATAACAAAAAATGCTACTTTATTTCTTCAAGGGATTGCTTCCAGCTAACCTTCTATGAAAAATGGAAATAAGTACTCTAATGACAAACAAACACTCATGTATAAAAAGGAAATCAGTAATAATAATAAAAACAATACCAATTATCAAAACACTATCCAAAAACCAATTTTCTTATTTAAACCCTTATTATACCACATGGCGATAAAAATATACAATAAAATACCACTGGACATAAGGCTAATGGATAAAGATAAATTATTTTACAAAAAACTAAAGGAATTTCTATTAGATAATAGTTTTTACACGTTGCAGGAATTCTTAGACTTTAAGTATTAATCATAAGTACATAGCTTGAGTTTGTGTAAATTATTAATAAATTAAATTGCTATGCCCTAACAGGGTTTATGTTGGACTAATATAATGTTTGTTACACCATTGTAACACATAAATGCAATAAATGATATGATATGGTATACTCATACAGTTTTTACACAAATAAGTTTAGGATCACTTACAAGCCAGAATCTTTTAGTGTTATAAAACGTTTCAAAACGTTATATAACTTTTTAGTACCGGAGTGTGGGAACACCATAATTATCTTCAAAGTCAACTTACTGTAAAGGTTGAAGACCTCCATGTCATCTCACTGATGGTCCTAAATTCAAAATAGGAATACTGACATATAGACCTAGACAGAACCTCGAGACATGCTGATATTTAAAATACTCTTATGTACATCTCGAGGTTGCATCTAAGTCTTTATAAATATCAGGGGACAATCTTACACACATTGACCTAGTCCCAAACTAAGCTCTAGGCTTGAACTATGGGTACTAGACAACGATAAACTTACTTATATAGAGAAATATATACTTAAATACATAGAAAACATCCAAGACTCAGGAACAAATATACATATATATATACATACAGACATAACATCACGCCTTCATTCCCAGAGTGGGGTAGGCAGAGCTACAGAAATACCAACAACTTTAAAAAGACTTGTTGATAATTCTGTAACCACATTTTACACAATCAGGCCAAGAAGTTTACTAGTGTATTAGTGACAGGTTGCAAGCCCATCGCCTAACAGTACTACAAGCCCTTATTCCCTTATATTTATATGACAGGCTTCCGTTCCTATTTTGAATATAGGGCCATAGAGGGTGACGTGGAGGTCTTCAATCTCTAAATTACCATCAAGTAACCTGTGTAAGTGTTTACCTTAACCATGCCTTAAAAATATAACTATCAATGGAATTAAAAGT
The DNA here is from genome assembly GCA_949316455.1 of Acleris holmiana. Taxonomy (NCBI): domain Eukaryota; kingdom Metazoa; phylum Arthropoda; class Insecta; order Lepidoptera; family Tortricidae; genus Acleris; species Acleris holmiana. The sequence continues at coordinate 5,779,403 of OX438785.1, forward strand.
TTTATGTATTTTAATTACAGATAATTATCTACCTATTAAAACTTTTATCCCCCAATTACATTATGCACGGTTTACCGAGCGTAACGTTCCAATTTGCGGCGAAACACCAGTTAAAATTAACATGCTATTAAACGATCGTTACAAGTTGTAATAAGGGTGACGACACGGTTTATGTTGAAGTAAACGGTATAATATTATCTTAATTAGCTAGTTACGCGGTTTGCTTGGAACATGTTTATTGACGCCTTTTTGGCGGCCTGGGGGAACCATGACATGGCTAAGCAATTCAGTTTCAGTGAGAGACAGAGTGTCACTGCTATAGCTGTCCCTTAAACTCATCCTTAACTGATTTTTGGGTTCCGTAGTCAAACTAACCATAAACTAAACCATAACAGTTTTGCCATGTCCGTCCGTCCGTCCATCCGCCTATAGCCTAGCGCAGAGACTCTTAGTACTAACTAGAAAGCTGTAATTTGCCATGAATATGCATATTAGACAAATTAGTGATTACTTGTTGATTTTTATGTTTGTAGTACTTAACGGCTTCGGAACCCTACGGCCTACACTGAGCATGGTCCGACAAGCTCTTGCACATTTCATGGTAATCCCCCTGTTCCAGCAGTTACACATTTAATATTTCAACCTGTTGCTTTTAAAATAATTGATGTGAGAATGCGTTTTATAATTATTAAATTTTTTGCCTCTAAAATTATGCCAGTAGTTTACACGTATTTTTGTACAGGGTTCCTTGAGCCACTCTCGATACTAGCTAAAAGTCAGCGCTGTTTAGGTGAAAAACTGAAGTAAATGACCTGTTGTATGTAGTTGTAATATATCTTTATAGATCGTTCAACATTCTATATTTGAAAGGACAATGGGCATGTTGGTACCCGCTTAATAGCATGGTGGTGTCGATGAATAGGTCATACAAATAGGAACAGCAAAGATGTGACCTTGGCTATCTTTGCTGTACATAAAAATACCTTTCCATTGATGTGTAAATTATATCCATTGGGGGTACCACATTCCATACATTTTGGTCCATTGTCCATTGACGTAAGCTCCATATTACTTTTGTACACGTTACATACAGGTCCTTTACTTAAGTTTTTCACTTATAGGTGTCTGGCACCTGACGTGAGGACACGCATTCCCATTTCATCATTTGTTTAACATTACATTGTGTATCTTATGGTTTGTGAAAAAATGTACATCTTCTTCTTTTTCTTCCTGCTCTGTGATAAAATAGTTAAATATATAACGAAACTGGCACTCGATTTTTTAATCTCACTGATGGTTGTAATAAATTAAAATTAAGCTTTATCCTTGTTTTGTGGTCTCTTATTTCATAGAACGTCGGCTTGTCTAGGCGCAGGAGTTAAATTTTGTTATAATAACAAGTCTAAACCATCATAACCTACATAATTAAAATTTAAGATTTAAGACGACACGCTAGCCTAGTTCGTAGTGACCTTGCCATCGAAGCTAGGGGTCCTGGGTTCAAATCCCGGTAAGGGCAGGTATTTGTGTGATGAGCACGAGTATTTGCTTCTGAGTTTTGGAGGTTTTCTATGTATTTAAGTACATTTTTCTCCAAATAAGTAAGTTTATCGTTGACAAGCACCCATAGTACAAGTCTAGAGCTTAGTTTGAGACTAGGTCAATTTGTGTGACATTGTCCTTTGATATTTATTAATTTATTTACCTAAAAACAACAGGGCTTTTGTAGTTGCAGAGTAACAGCTTTTGATCAAGTTAAACTTGGTGAAATGATACATTTGATAAAAAAATACTTGGTGTGTCCATTGGTGTGTAAGTTATGTCCATTGGAAGTACCACATTCCATACATTTTTGTCCATTCTCCCTTGACGTAAGCTCTACTTTTGTACACGCTACATACCACAGGTCCTTTACTTAAGTTTTTCACGTATGTGTCTGGCACCTGACGTGAGGACATGCATTCCCATTTCATCATATATTTTTTTTATTACTTTTGTTTGATATCAAAGGAGTGAAAATTTCAGTTACCAGTATGATTATTATCAGAGGAACTTTTTGAAATCAGTAAATATCGGAAATTTTATAAGCTTTGGTCAGCGGATGAGATTTTTAATAGAATCTCTTGATCTTATACTAAAATAAACGAATAATGACAATTACATATAAAAAATGAGGAATAAGAAATATAAGAAGGCATTTATACAAAATTTAAGTAGGTCCCAAACTTTTGTTTAAGAATTAGTATTACTTTAATTTTAATACAGGTTTCTAGGATATCCTTACGACTGTGTTAAGTAAAATTTGTGGATTCATTGAACTCTGAGACCTCTTTACTTTAAGGATATCTTTGATTCAAATTCGATGCTTTATTTGTTAACGATAGGGTATTTGCAGATTTAAATAATACCGTTTAAGTTCTTTGTACTTGCCAGGGGCTTACAATATTTTAAGATAGATAAGGTAAAATTTAACTGATTTAATAACTCAGAAGAAAGGCGTACTACTATACAATTTCTGAAAACTGAATTTTTTACTCAGTCGTCGAATTATGTAATAAAACAATGGATAGGCTGGAAAAAAATTACTTTAAAGAAACTCAGTCAAAAGTCAACAGAGACTCTTATTAAAAGTTTGAGGACGTGTTGAAAACAATTTGAGATAGTTTACGTCGGCGGAGCAATATCGAGTTCATCAGGAGAGATGAGCTCATTACAGACAGCGCCTGCGGTGATTATATGCAGTGTTCCGTGTTGTTCTGCTTACGTACATACTGATGCTTCGCGTGTTGCGCTAGGAGCGCATATCTCACAATGAGTCAACTATAAGAACTATAACCAAACATTTTGTTCAGTTATATTCACAAAATATCAAGAAAAAAATATAATATCTTGAAGATAATAAACAAGTTTCAGTGCAAAGGTAAGATTACGCAGGATAATATTTTATTTAATTAAAATATGAGTTAAAAATAAATTAGAGTTACAGTTTTATAAGCTTGTTTGGATTAACCTGTGTTAGGCCGCGTTCTCAGTTTTTCGTAAATATTGTATATTTAAATGATGTTGTTCACATAAGCATATCACAAATAACTGACCTTTTTTATTTTTCGACAAACTGTCAAGACTATGGGTGCTAGACACGATAAGACTAGGCACTCACGACGGACTCTCGAGATATGGAATCAGACTAGAAACGAAAGTTGTCCGACGGTAAATAAAACGTTTCGATATAATGGAAACGCGGCCTTACAGAAATCAATGTCCTCGACCTTTCATCGAATATAGGTAACGTTACATCGAATTTAATTTCATCGCAGGCTATTTTCTGCTGAAACCATAATGTTTTCAGGGTGTTTTAAACATCTTACCTAACCTTACCTACGTAATTAATATTTAAGATACCCTGAAAACATTATGGTTTCAGCAGAAAATAGCGTTTGATGAAGTGAAATTCTATGAAATGATACATTCGATCAAGTGAAATTCGGTGAAGTGATGAGTTAAAGGTAGTTTTTTTTAATAAGCTGCCGAATTTGTAATGTAAACTTGTAAAGGTTTTTGTGTATATGTCTGCAAGAAGGGAACATGAAAATCGATGCTGATACTTTCCGTTATAAGACCTCCCCATCTTCTAATTTATGGAACTTAAATAAAAGCTTGTTGAAGGATCTTTGTTGAATCAGGTATTATCTTTCCTCAAATTATCAAAGTCAATTCAAGTGAAAGGTTAACAATCTAGAAACAATCTCTTATTTAAGACGCGTCAATCAGTAAAGGTCGAGGATTACAATGAGCGCCGTGTTCAGAATATATACGATATTGTAGAACAAAGTTCAATGTACTAAGAAAATATAAAATAGAGTCATTAACATGCTTAGCACGTGAATAACACTAACATAATTTATGATTTGTGCTGTAATTTGGCTTAATTTTTAGTATCATCGTAAGTACTAACTGATGTGTGCAGTCTTCTGAAGGGGTGCGCCAAATTTCATATAAATTTGCAAACTAGATTATTGGAACTCCGAAAATGTATCTTATACATATCATATATCATAAGGATCATTCTATATAAAAATATTTATTTTACATCATAATGATCACTCCTCATAATTGATTATGAGGAGATTGATTATGATAAATATTGATATTTATCATACACGTGTTTATTTTCGGGATTTTAAAAATATCCAAAATACTGGAAAAGGGCCGAATCTTAAGTACCCGAAACCGACGTGCATGCATGACTCGATGTATGAATGTGGAAGAAGCGAAAGAGCTTTGTCAGGGTCGTAGCAGGTGGAAAGAAGTGGTCTCTGCCTACCCCTCTGGGAAACAGGCTTTCTGTATGTATGTATGTAAAAATATCCAACTGGTAAATAGGTTGGTTAGGTTTGTTTTAGAACGGTTTCAGTAAAATTCATTTTATGAGTTGCGATAATTTAAAAGCAAATTATAAACAAAAAAATGAGCAAAATTTTTCGGAGAAATCATGAGTAATCGTTATGTTTAATGTTTAATGTTTAATGTTATTGTATAAAAATTCGAATATATGGATCCCTTCTAAAGCTTTCGTAAAATATAATTGCGGCTAATATGCAAACAAGCATTTTTTTACGTTTTTTTATGTTATGGAGAAGGCACCCGAGCACTCAGGCCACCTGATGGTTGGAATCTTAGACCCATAGACATTTGAATTCTCGAGACTATAATCCTAAGACCTCAAATGTGCTGCCAACCCTGAGGACTAAGATGGAATGCCTCTATGGTAGTCATTTCACCGGTTGTCTTATCCCCACACCGGAACACAACAATGCGAAGACTGATGCTTGGCGGGTGGTTAATGGATAAGATGGTGGTAGCGATCCGGACGGTCCCTGCATAGGGTCCTACCACCACTAAACCTAGTTATGTTTTAAATTGTATCCCAATATAATATGAGTACGATCTTAAGTATTTTATAGATAGATATCAGCTGTTGTCTACGACTTCATCCGTGTAATTGTTATTTTTGTTATTTCGTCAAAACCCGTAAATAGAAAACTATTTTCGGGAATAAAAAGTCCCGTGCCCGTCTCCGGGCTGTGAGCTATCTCTGTACTGTATTTGACGCCAATCGGTGTAGGCGTTGAACTATAAAGACGCAACAAACACTTTGCATTTAAAATATTAGTAAGGCGAAGGATAAGTTTGCTCTTTTGGCACTGAGAAAAGTAAAAAAATGTTTAAAGCCGCTTCGAAAAATACTGATGGAAATATGAGATATATAACAAGAAAAATAGGACACTTACAAACTTACTTAACAGGAGACTAGACAGGAGCGCGTGGAGCTAACCTTATATGCTTCTGTTTAGTCCACCAGAGTAAATACTCTTTAACCGAACACTCGTCCTCGCGTGTGATATCCTTGGACTTATTTCTCTAATAAGTTCATGGTGATTGTCTAAGACTAAAAATACATCGGCAAAATACACCTTATAAAAAAACCGGGCAAGAGCATGTCGGACCATGCTCAGTGTAGGGTTCCGAAGCCGTTAAGTACAACAAACATAAAAATCAACAAGTAATAACTAATTTTCTAATTAAAGTCATTTGGTGCTGTCTTAGATGATTTTAGTAGGTACAAACACTTTAGTAAGTTAATTTAATCGCCTGTATCTCAAGAGCCAATGATGTCTACTTAGCCGTGATAGTTTTCCTTTTAAATTCGTTTTAATATACGCTTTCATTAAAGATTTTTTTCAAACTTTTGGTATTTGTAGTTTTGGCTGTAGAGGGGGGGGGGGGGGAAACACTTAATATTGCATAATCGGATCCCTTAATAGAAAACGGTTTTCACAAACCTGTAATATTTTTAAAAGACATATCCAACGACACTCCACACTAAAGGGGTAGACGAGAAAAAAAATACATCGCCAAGTTAGGTGTAGGAGAGGTACCCTTAAAAAGTTGGTAATGACCCTGTCTTCGAAGTTAGGGGTCCTGCGTTCAAATCCCGGTAAGGGCAGATATTTTTGTGATGAGCACGACTATTTGTTTCTGATTCTTGGATGTTTTCTATATAAGTAGATATTTCTCTATCTAAGTATGTTTATCGTTGTCTAGTACCCATAGTACAAGCCTAGAGCTAAGTTTTGGACTAGGTCAATTAGTGTGTGGTTGTCCTGTGATATTTATTTATTTATTATAAGTCCATAGGAGCGTCAAATAGCTTGACATTGGTGAAATACACCTAAACAGGAGTGAAGCCAATAATTAAAATTAAAATGAACAAAAACAAATTAAAACACTTTTCATCGTTCATGTCCCTGTGTCCCGCAAGACGTCGAGATGCTAATCCTAGCATGTTCGCAGCTTAATACCACCTTCTTTAACCAAAGGAGCGCATGTGCAACTTATTAGTTGAAATAAACTCATTCCTCCTCTGCTTGTGATAAGGTTGTAAATATCATAATGAAGGCTACAGATGTTATGTTGTTCGGTCTAAGCTGGGTAGAATACAGGGGCTAATTGCTGTCTAATTAGCAGTCGTTTTTGAGCTTCATGTGACTTCATTAAAGAGAATCCATAGAAGGCTCAGCGTTTATTAGATTTGATAATGTCTTTCACACGAGGTGAACAAGGGTGTATAATTGTTTATATTACGTGTAACTAGCAATGTGCCCGTTGCAGAACTGTCCCAGAAGTTTGAAAATGTTCTCAAGAATACTGAGAGTATTCTCGGAAACTTAAAAATACGGGACAAGGGCATGTCGGACCATGCTCTGTGTAGGGTTCTGACGCCACCGTTGCTACAATCATTTAAAAATACATAGTACAAAATAATAAATGATATTGTATTTTTTAAAAACGTTGTTTAAGTAATTTTTAATGAAATTCGTATGAAATTTTTACTTCTACAAGAAGGTACATGAGTGAGATCTCATTTTGAAATATTGTTATTTATTTTAGAAGTTTGTTATGTTTCCTAGATTTTTTTATTATAATGAGAATTGTTATACAGATGTAAAACGTAAAAGGCTGATTATAATAAATAATCAATCAAATCTAATCAAAATATTTATTCAGTAAATAGGCCACCATAGGGCTCTTTTACACGTCGGTAATATGGAGTGAATTTACTAGCGCTTCGGATAAGACCATCATTGCGGAGAAGAAGCGCTAAGAAACTCTAGCAGACGGTACTTTTTTCAAACATAAAGTACAGTAATACTTAAAAGTAAGTTACATTACAAGTACTTAATAAAGTAATAAATAATAATTATTAAAGCTAGAACAAATAAAATCATTACAAATGTAAGGCTAACAACATTAAACTAAAAATAATGAGTCTGGGAGAACAACACGACGAGGTCTCTCTTACAAACGTAAACAGACCGGACCCCACAAACAGCACCCGTTCACGAGTATAATATTGATGAAATAATGTTGATTATGAAAGAAATTTCGGTTTAATTTACAATATTACAACTATCCCCATCCACTGTTACAACCAACCCCAGGGACAGGGATTGAATTGGATTATTATTGTATTTACATTAACATTGAAACAATAATAGAACTTATTTATTTATTGCACAGAAATAAGTCCAAATGGTGGACCTAATGCCTTATGATATTCTCTACCAGTTGACCAACTAACTAATCATAATTATTATATTATAGGTACATTAACCAACTAGGTGTTACTTTGATGCTCCCGCAAGATGCTGGCTGTGTGGTGAATGGAATGGAGATAGCTTGTACGTCAAGGGCAAAAATATGTAAACACTTTAGTACCTTGCCGCTTTAATCGCTGTCACAAATTCATATGACAGCTTAAACATGACGTTAAATAGACAAGGTACTAAAGTGTATACATATTTTTGCCCTTGACTGTAACCTAGATTAACATATAAGCTACTTTTCATATTCGATATCTACGCGTCAAAGTCGCGGGCAGAAGCATTGACCCAGTCCCAAACTAAGGTTTGTACCGTTTTAGTGGTTGTAAGACCCTGTGCAGGGTCCGTCCGAATCGCTACCACCATCTTTTCCATTAACCACCCGCCAAGCAACAGTGTTCGCATTGTAAATAAATAAATAAATAAGGGTTGGCAACGCATTTGAGGTCTTAGGATTATAGTCTTGAGATTTCAAAAGTGTATGGGTCTCAGATTCCACTTACCATCAGGTGGCCTGAGTGCTCGTGTGCCGTCTCCTTAACATAAAAACAATGCTGGGTGGTAGACAAAGATACATAGTTTTAAAGATAAATACATACTTACCCGTAAATACATAGAAAACATCCATAACTCAGGAAAAATACTAGCACTCATCACAAACATTTGCCCATAACAGAAATCAGACTCAGGAATACTAGGATTGCTTCGTAGGGAAGGTCACTACCAATAAGGCTAAACGCGTCGTCACACTAACTTTATAAATACAAAACTTTGTGAGTATGTGTGATTTAGTACGTATGTTATTTCTACACACAGAAACTACTGAATGAATGTAAATTGTAGTGAAGATAGCCTATACTCTGTAACAACATATGGGAAACCATTTTTCTCGAAAAATAATCCATTTCCGTGGGATAGTCAATGCTGATGAAGTCGCGTGCAGAAGCTATTAAGGATAATACATGGTCTATGGATTCATTTGGGAAAGTTGAGACACTAAGCTACTCTAAACGAAACCGTGCCCACTCCCAATTAGAGTGTAACAAGGGTAGGGTCAATTTAGAAGGGGAGAAGTTCCTTGGAAGGAGTTATTTTTAGAATTCTGTACATACTATGAAAACTCGTGTGCCTCTGTCACTTTCAACTGTAATATTGTTTAATAGTTTTATTATTATATATATTTTTTTAGGTAATTTACCCCTTTTTTTTTAAAGTCCTAAATATATTTTTTAAGGAATTCGGAAAACTATGCCTTATTGACGACAAGCTGGCCTAGTTGGTAGTGACCCTGCCTTTGAAGCTGGGGTCCTGGGTTCAAATCCCGGTAGGGGCAGATATTTGTGTGATGAGCATGAGTAGGTATTTAATTTTGTTCCCAAGTCTTCGATGTTTTCTATGAATTTAAGTATGTGTTTTTCTACATAAGTATGTTTATCGTTGTCTAGTACCCATAGTACAAGCTAAGAGCTTAGTTTGGGGCTAGGTCAATTTGTGTGGCATTGTCCTGTGATATTTATTTATTCACTGTTTATAGAACAGCTCAATGTACATCTATAGATTTGTTTTGTGGTGTTTTGAATAAGTATTAACTATTTTTATGCTCTTTGAATAAAAAATCTAATAAAAACTTCCTATGGTTTGATTCAGTGGAAAATATTTTCCATTACATTGTTGATTATATTTTATTATAGAAATTAAAAAAAAGCATACATTTACATTTTATTTTTATTTTTATTTATACATATTGTTTAACTTAATATTTTTTGACATGTAAGTATTTTTTTAGTCACTGTGGTTTTTAAAAACATAGTTATCTTATTAAGTAATAAGATATTTAATAAAAGTTACCTTCAGGTCAAACTTTATTTCATATCTTGTCTATTATTTGCGATCGGCTTTGGTACCGAAGGACACCTCGTCACAAAACAATATAAGCAATCCTCACTGCTGTTTAATACTTTTATAAATAAGTTGTTTATCCAAGATGAGGCAGAACAATTTCTAAAGACAGGCTTACTATTTACAAATAAAAAACTTTCTTACACCCAAATAATAATAAGACGTTTTATTTTCCAAAAAAATATAACATACCTATACGAATATAATCTACGACAGAAACTGCCAACATTTTTAAAGGTAAACATTATCTTGAAGAGATCTCAAGCTTTCAGGCCAAATAACTTAAATTGCTTAATTTTATGAAGAAACTTCGTTTATTTTGCCGTCCAGCTAACAAATTTAATTTAAAGTCAAATTTTTATTTATTACCTAAATACCAGAAGTCTTCATTAAAACCTAATTCGAGCTTGGAATTAAAGTATTTATCGTTCGTAAAAAGCTGTGAGGCTATTTTTGTATTTAATGGCAAATCGGATGAGTCACGTGCCCTTGTTAATAAGTATTTATTTTTAAATCAACAATCTAGTTTTTATTAAATATTTTCATCAATTTATTCGGAAAATGTTTTGTTATTTCTTCCGTAAAAAATGTTATTTCCTGTTACGCCTAAATTCTTATTTTATATCAACAAAGTTCTTTAGTGACTCAACTCTCCGTAACCCTTCTTTGCTGAGTTTGGATGGCTTTTATTTTTTAAAGCTACATGCATTTCTATAACGAAATGATTATAATGATAAGTAGCAAAGATGCTTTGTTTGTTGGTTTGTTTCTTTTGTGTTATAATAACTATGATCATTTCAGTTTTCATTGTGCATAACATGAATTACATCAATTATTTATTTAGGATTGTCAACATTGCTCAGTGGTTAATAATAAGGAATTTACTAGTTTTAATCTAAATGCTGCACTAATTACAGACAACAGCATGCAACATATTAATTTAGGGAAAACACAAAATAAACAAAAATGACAATAAACTCAAGAAAAAGTAAAAAAAAAATACGTTAACAACGTATTTTTTTTTTTACACAAATCTAGTAAAAAATATACGTAATAATAAACTAAACTGATAAGGGACTAGCGAAACTTTGATTTTGGTCAGAGAATCGCCAAAAAGAAAATAACACAATTCGAATTTGAAAATATAAAGTTATTCCTTCTAACCGTTTTTTGGTTTTTTAAGGGTAAAAAGGGGCTAAGTGTAAATGTTGTAGATTGGGTTCCAGACAGTGCTGGCATATTCAATAATATAATATATGCCATCTTTCTATATATATTTGTTCCAGAACGGAAAAGGAACCCACGTAGACAATTACTAAACTAGCGTTGAAAATTTCGGAAAAAAAACAAATGATTTTTCCGAACTTTTTCAACGCTAACGGAGACTAAAAGCGCTGGGCGGATGGCGCACTAGTGGGAAAAACCTATTCATAGCACTTTGATAAGAAAAAATGGACCAAATTTTTGGCCTATACACAAATTGGGGTCCCTACATAACATCACGCCTTCACTCCCAGAGTGGGATAGGCAGAGCCACAGAAACACCAACAACTCCAAAAAGATATGTTTATAATTCTGTAACCACATTTTGCACAAGTAAGCTGAGATGTTTACTAGTGTATTAGTGACAGGTTGCAAGCCCATCGCCTAACAATACTACAAGCCTTTATTCCCCTAGTCGCCTCTTACGACATCCATTGTAAGACATGGAGTGGCACTATTCTAACCCGGAAACCACACGGTAAATTGGGGTCCCTGTTAACACATAATAAGTACTACTATATTTATGTACTCATTACAAATTAATGCGCCTATATAATTCACTGAATTCTAGTTATTGAGATATCCCTAATAATCACTTTAAGTAAACATTGTAAAGGGAAATAATAAAGACATTTAATATATTTTTAATCTTTGTTAACAGGTATTGAATCTGTTAATGCATATGATCAAAATAAATAATTTCTTGAAGCAATGATCAGTAGCCGTAATCTGTCGCAGCATAAAGCACGGTATAATAGTTTCCTTATAATATTACAATGTACATTTTAATATAAGCTCGTAGAGCATCTTGCTAAAAGCAAATTAGTTCTGTCAGTTCATTTCTGTATGGTGTTAAATAAAGTGTTATTGTATTGTACATACATACATACATAATGTCACTTATTCATTCTCAGAGTAGGGTAGGCAGAGCTACAGAATTATCATCACCTGTAAAAAAACTTGTTAATAATTCTGTAACCGCATTTTGCACAATCAGGCTAAAATGTTTATCAGTGTAGTAGTGGCAGGTTGCAAGCCCATCGCCAAACAAGCCTTTATTCCCTTAGTCGCCTCTTCCGAGATCCACGATAAGACATTGAGTGGCACTATTCCAACCCTGCTTGCAACCTGTCACTAATACACTAGTAAACTTCTTGGCCTGATTGTGCAAAATGTGGTTACAGAATTATCAACAAGTATTTTTAGAGTTGTTGGTATTTCTGTAGCTTTGCCTACCCCACTCTGGGAATAAAGGCGTGATGTTATGTATGTATGTATTCTAACCCCGCAACCACATGGATACGGATCGTATTGTTTCCATAAAAAAATCTACGCTCATAAAGACTAAACAAAACTCAAGTTTAATTACGCAAACTGGACGTCCATAAAACAGCGCAAGCGTAGGTGTTGTCTCAACTAGGGAGTTAAGTAACCACAAAGTTGTCCCACTCTTGGCAATTTGGAACTTGTAACAAAGGGCCAAGTTCCCACCTGCCTGCATTTGCATTTAAATTACGCATCATTATTGTTCCTCGTGATATTCTGGGTCTTTTGTGAGGTGACAAGATTTAGAACTTGAGGAAAGGTTGCTTTTGGAGTGATTTATGAAGTGGTGAGTTAAGAAAGTAGATAGTGTACTCGAAGTTTGAAAACCAGATACCTAAGTAATGCAATAGCTTAGTCATAAAATCGGGTACACTACATAATTCCAAAGAGTCATAAATCCGAATTGACCAAAATTCCGAATTATTATAATTCCGAATGCACTTTTTTTAGGGTTCCGTAGTCAAACTAGAAACCCTTATAGTTTCGCCATGTCTGTCCGTCCATCCGTCCGTCCGCAGCCCTACACGTAACGTGGGGGTGTATTTTTTCTCGTCTACCCTGTAGTGTGTGGTGTCGTAGGATAGATCTTTAAAAAATATTGTGGGTTTGTATAAACAGTTTTTCGATTAAGTAATCCGTTTATGAAATATTTAGCTTTAAAGGGCTAATTTTGTTAGACTCAAGTGTCGCCCCCCGCCCCCCCCCTCCCTACAGTCAAAACTACAAATACTAAACGTAAAAAAAAACTTAATTGAAAAAGCATAATAATGAATTTCAAAGGAAAACTATTATGACTAAGTAGACATCATTGTTTCTTTGAATACAGGCGATTAAAGTGTTTATACCTACTAAAATCATCTTAGACGGCACCAACGGACTTTTATTTAATATAGCTCCAACGTAACATTTCGGAAAAATGAAAATTGTGACCAATAAATATTCAGAAAAATATAGTTCGGAATTTTAAGGTGATCCCCATAGAATCATGTCAACACTGTACCTTGTTTATGGGACACAGTTTCTGTCAGAGAACATACCGAAACTTTACTTAATGTGGTGGTCTTGCACCGTCATAGTGCATAGATAAGTATATAACGTGTTACAAAATAATCCGTAAAAAAGAAAGTACAAAAGTAGTGTCAACCCTTATTAAATAACGTCAGTTAAGTATCTTAGGTAAACAGTATACTAGGGTTGACACTACTTTCGTAATTTCTTTTTTTACGGATTATTTTGTAACACGTTGTATAAATTTAATATTTTTTTTTATTTGCTGTAATGATTGTAAGTTTTGACACGTTTACCTGCTTAACTACTGATGATATTTTTACTTTATATTCATTGTTTTATATAATGCTTGTGTGTATTATCATTGTTATAAACAATAGGTATTTAAAAAACCGGCCAAAAGCGAGTCGGACTCGCGCACGAAGGGTTCCGTACCATTATCTATACAACCACGGTGTCTGTATTAAGATCGAGAACAAAATGGCAAAAAATGACGTTTGTTGTATGGGTGCCCCCCTTAAATAATAATTTTAATTTTAATTTATTTATTCGTGAAGTGAATATACAACTAAATATTTGGTGATTATTTCAATATTTCTTCGAAAATTTCAACTGTCTGGCTATCGCGGTTCTTGAGATACAGCCTGGTGATAGACAGACGGACGTACAGACGGACGGACGGACAGCGAAGCCTTAGTAATAGGGTCCCGTTTTTACCATTTGGGTACGGAACTCTAAAAATGACTGACTATTGAATTTCTTGCGGCGTATCTTCTCAGCAGTGGTCTCCTCTTGGTACAGGTGACAATTCGTTATACATTGCTAAGTTAACACGCTGAGTTTAATATAAGCTGCGCCATGTACACTAAAATGTCAACTGTCATCTGTCATAGTTATGGTGAAATAGGGGACTGGAAGGCGAGCACAAGTTGTCCGCGACTTGGTTCTCGCTTGGATCTCCCTTTCTATCTAGTCTGCGATAGAGATACATTGAGCGACAAGCGGGGAACTACAACTTGTGCTAGCCTTGCCTATTGCCTGTACTTTTAATGTAAAAAAAAGTTGTCAAGTCGACCAATAATCTAAGCTTATTTCGAGCGACAATCGGGGAAATACAACTTGTGCTAGCCTTGCCTATTGCCTATAATTTTAATGTAAAAAAAAGTTGTCAAGTCGACCAATAATCTAAGCTTATTTCGAGCGACAATCGGGAAAATACAACTTGTGCTAGCCTTGCCTATTGCCTATAATTTTAATGTAAAAAAAAAGTTGTTAAGTCGACCAATAATCTAAGCTTATATCTCCAAAACATTCAACGAAGTACTATTTTCACTTCGACAAAGCAGGAGTAAAAGAGGGGCAATCAAATTTTTTCATAAATTGTCATATTCCTCTCTCAAGTTTCCCCTCTTGAATGGGGTGGCTAATGTTTATTGCCTTTGTTTCAAGTACAAAAGATACTTTTATTTCACCGAGGCAGTGTTCTTTACAACAATGAGCAAATTACAATGGAGTTTTGCGTCTAACGCGTTTCATTAACGGGTTTTGGCTTTGCGTAGTGACTGTATTACGCGATGTTAAATCCTGACAAATTCCAGGGAATAGGAGAGAGTTATAACATTTGCAGAGCTGTCTCTTTTACTTTATATGGAATTAGCAGTTTTTTAGGCGTTAGTTAGGCGAGTATAAGACGTAAACAAGATTGTATAAATAAAATAAATTGTTCTTGAACCTTGTCGCTGTAACATTGTATTAAACTGACGATGAGTGCAATGAAGTATTTCAATGATCATTTACTTGTGATATTTTTACATTAAATATTTATTTCCGCGTTCAATAACGCCTTAATACCTACTAAAGAATTAATAAAGGGATAACTGCATAGTATTTAATAGTAAAAGCATTTTAAATTTAATGTTACCAATAATAATAAATTCGTCCGTGCGGTTGCCACGCTAGAATAGTGCCACTCCATGTCTTCCCGTGGATGTCGTAAGAGGCTACTAAGGGAATAAGGGCTTGTAGTACTGCTAGGTGATGGGCTTGCAACCTGTCACTAATACGCAAGTAAACTTCTTTGCCTGATTGTGCAAAATGTGGTTACAGAATTCATACAAGTCTTTTTGGGGCTGTTGGTATTTCTGTAGCTCTGCCTACCCCACTCTGGGAATGAAGGCGTGATTTTATGTATGTATGTAATAATAATAAATATTGGGGGAAAATCTCACACAAATTGACCTAGTCTCAAGCTAAGCTCTAGGCATGTACTATAAGGTACTAGACAACGATAATCATACTTATATAGAGAAATACATACTTAAATACATAGAAAAATGAAATAAAAATAAATATCAGGGGACTATCTCACACAAATTGACCTAGCCCCAAACTAAGCTCTAGGCTTGAACTATGGGTACTAGACAACAATAAACATACTTATATAGAGAAAAAATACTTAAATACATAGAAAACATCCAAAACTCGGGAACAAAATTAAATATTCGCGCTCATCACACAAATATCTGCCCTTACCGGGATTTGAACTCAGGGCCGCAAGCTTCTGAGGCGGTGTTACTCCCAACTGGGATAACGACGTATGTTGCTACCTTCTTTCGTATTACCACAGTATAATAATAGCTAAAGCAGTATCTCAACTGCGCCCTTTATCAGAAATAAATACCCACGCTTAATCGCTTAACAGACTCGTATTCAGAAATCATGAGGAATCCCAGATATCGATTTTCCAAGCCAATCCGAAGGCAATCCGTTCAAGAACTACGAAATTCAAAATGGCGGTCATTTCTTTTAATTCTGCTTGAGAATTCGTAAAGCTTCGGTTTTATAATTCTTAAGTTCAAACAGGCATAAACAGCACAACAAAATCGTCCTCGACTCATTTTACAAAAAGATTACGAATTGCAGGCGGTGCACATAGCAAAACTACTCGTGTTGCTATGACAACCGCAACTGACCGTATTCCTAACTTCTCCGAAGCACCGTGTAGCGGCGTGTCTATGTGTGCGTGTAGGTTCGGGCGTTTGTTCGAAGTTAAGTCAATGGTTTGTATTTACTTACACTGTGTACGGAAGTAAATACTGTACTTCGACGACACGCTGGCCTAGATGGTAGTGATCCTGCCTTCGAAGCTAGCAGTTCTAGGTTCAAATCCCGGTAAGGGCAGATATTTGTGTGGTGAGCACGCGATTCCTGAGTCTTGGATGCTTTCTATGTATTTTAATAGGTATATATTGATCTTATATGTAAGTTCATCGTTATCTTTTCCCTTAGTAGTCAGTCGATGTCATAAAGATGGTTCTCTGCCTCTTCGCCTACAAATCTTTAACAAATGCATCGTTTCGCAACCTATTAATTTGCCAACCCGGTTTTTTTTTTATAACTACATATATTTTTACAAGATTTTTATAAAACTAACCTAACCTAACCTATAGAGTTCTACACGATGGTCCTATAATAAATCGATGATTATAGCATTAACAGTTGTCAAAATGTATGAACTAACAGTCGATTAACATTGATTAAATTGAACATCGTATGGTGAAATTGGTACTAAGTCAATTTGTGTGACATTGTCCTGTGATATTTATTTAATTTCTTAGCCAAGCAGAGTTCACATAGACACCACGTGGTACCTAGTAAAAAACAAAACAAGAATTTACTTTATAACTCTTTGATGGCTTTGATCTACCAACATCCAATTACATTGTTCAAAAGAAAAAAAATGCTAGATCTTGTTTAGGGTTAATTATTTATTTAAATGAATATAAGGGCCTTATTCACAATCGACAAGTAAATTAATCTGTCAAATAGATAAAGCGTTCTCTTTATCTATTTTCAAGTGTAAGAAAGGGAAAAGGGCTAAATTTATTTGACAGATATGCTTTACTTGACTATGTGAAACAGACGAAGTTAAACAATTGTCAAAGGACAAAATCAATTTATTCTTTAACCTACCGCTAAGCAGTGTTCGATTGTTGTCCTTCCGTGTGGGAATTAGACAGTAAAATTATCATACAGGCATACCACTTTAGTCCTTAGAGTTGGCAATGCATTTGCTAAATCAAATCAAAATCAAAATGTTTATTCAGTAAATAGGCCACCATTACACGTCGGTAATATGAAGTGAATCTGCTTGTGCTTCGGACAAGACCAACAGTCGTTTGCAATCTTAGGATTGCAATCTTCTGATTGATGTTTTAAGAATGGTAATACCATCCGGCGGCTTCACTGCTCGTTTGCCGTATCCATGAAATAAAATAATTAAATTACTGAACTAGTTCCAAACTTTCTCAGTTCATTTAAATACCTGCATTACTTACAAGGCGAATTTCTAAAATATTATATAGGTCGTTTCACAAGTGCTGGCACAAATGCACAGAATGAGTGAATGACAATATTTGTGTATGTTTCACAAAATGGTTACGAGGGTCATACAAACTCTAAAAAACAATAGTTGTCTCTCCTGTGGTCAATAGTTAAGAGCTTGTGTGCATATAAGTTATGTTTTTATATGATAGGTCTAAAGCAGTCGTGTTGCGGGAATGGGCTTAGGCAGAAAATTAGGCCCTAAAAACGTTAACTTTCGGTGTGTCGACAGGAAAGACGATAACCTAAATCTGTGTATAATTCACATACAGATTGATTCCATAAGTAATAATCGTGTTTTTGTACTATCTTGTCTTATAACCGCCTGTTTAAAAAAAGTCTAAAAATATTAGAAAAATGTTAAATCATGGTGAATTTTTAACATGGCGTTGACTGGTGCAATATGTTTCGTAGTATTAGATATGCAGTCAGTAATTAAATCCGTTCTCGCAATCTGCCGTATATTTTATTTGCTCGGTCTTAATATATACCTACAGATTATTTATGCAATATTTCTTTTTTCCTTGAATTACGAAAATGGTCCAGTTGTTTACAAAATATTAGGAGGCTTAACGGCACTCACACAGTGACAAGTGACATTATTTACGTTAAATCGATTCGTGCCAGCTCTTGTGAATCGACCTAAACCTAGTTACGGACTTAATTATGACGTACTTCCATTGCGTAAGTATTTGTAGTTGTTATGTTGTGTTAGTAGTTTTAGTTCTGCTATACAATTATATGGTTAATTCTCGTCAATAAATGGAAAAACCGATCAAGTGCGAGTCGGACTCGCGTACCGAGGGTTCCGTACCGCCGCACAGTGGGTATTATCAGAACCCGTTATCGGAGGTGCAATTTGGTAGTTGGACGTTCTTAGGCAACGTTAAAAATAATTTAAAAATATAGCTATGTCGATACTTTTTCTCTACCATAATGATTGTCTTAGACAAAAATTAAACGTGTTTATTTTGTTTATTTCGTGCACTGGCCTGCACCTCAAAACTTAAAAAAAGTTAAATTGTAACTTTGAACAATTTTGAAATAGCAACCATAGTGTTTTTGTTCTACTGATAGCGGGGATTCTGCTTCTGATGAAATTGATTATCATGGAATATAAAAAAATAAAAATGATTTATTTTTGTCTTAAAAATTGCATTAAAAGAAAAACTCATGCCTAAGAACGGCTACCAAATTGCACTTCCGGTAACGGGGTCTAATAATGCGAGACTGACTCGCACTTCACCGGTTTTTCCATTTAGTGTATTTTAGATTTCAGATGGAATTAGCGCAAGCCCAACTCACACTTAACCTTTTTTTAGGACTTGTTGATTTCTTCAGAGTTTTAACTATAATCATAAAAAAATCGACTTTTGTATGTATTGCTGTTTTTAAGATACAATAAATATAAAAATAAGTTAAAAACGTTTCCTATTTATTACTTCAAATTAGCCATTATATTAATTTTATGAAAAAAAATCCACTACCTATTTATTACGTTTCAAAAGATAAATTTCCTTATAGCAAGGACGGATGGACGGACTGACGGATGAACGGACCGCGTAGTTATATTAATATGGCATAAAAAATAAAGTTTACTAGCGTATTAGTGACGGGTTGCAAGCCCATCGCCTAACAGTACTACAAGCTTTATTCCTCTTAGTCGCCTCTTACGACATCCACGGGGTTTTCCCGTGGATGTCGTAAGAGGCGACTAAGTGGAGTGGCACTATTCTAACCCTAGCAATGTACAATAATTTTAAAATTCGCCCAACATTTTTTTTTGGAATAAATTCATTCACCAATTATTTTATATACATGTTCTGCATGTAATTCCACCCATCGCCCTTCATTTCATATTGGCACTCGTTATCTCCAGTTTAGTACGTTTACCTGCGTAATCATCCCTAATCTTAATTCGGGTTCTGATTAACGAAACACTCTTGAATCTTGAGTAAATCTGAACTTAAGCCTTTAAAACTTTAAATTACTAATGCCTACGGTTTGAGACTAAGTACGTGGAATTCATTATGTAAATTAACAGCATGTTAAACATAGTTCGTATTTACTTGGCTTTCAGTTTATGTAAGAAGGTAAATCAAAAACTTGCTACTGCCTGTTGATAAAACCTTCACTCACATACATACCGCAATAGTTGAATAGTCGAAACGCTCAATACATGTTTATTCCACAAAAACACTGCCAAAGAAAACGTTTTATTAGTCATCTATCCGTCCCTGAAATATCGTGTACAAAGTATATAAAAAGTATAGGAAACCTATAAGATCTGTTTCGCCGCGGTTTCCGCTTCGCTGAAGCAAGGAATTACTTCGTTGGCCCTGTCATTTTCCATTTTATATACACTTCGGTACTTAGTTCGTACTGTCTGGTAGGGTTCAGTTTGTTCCCCCCCGATTGTGCTGCCACCTTGCCGTGGTGGGGGGGCTTGCGTGTCTCTATGATCCCCGTGGCTATACCGGACAGGGCTACCCATACCGGAAAGGCTCGGGGTGAGGGGCCAGACTAAGAGCGGCACGTCCCTATCCCAATCCCACCTTCCCGATTTCCCATTCCTTCCCAGCTCCCATCCTTCCTCCCTTTTCCACCGAACCAGTGGCGGGATATCCACTTTCCAGGGCCAGCGCGGGCCCGGGGAACCAAATACTCCCCAAAAGAGCGCACATGAGGGGGGCGACGAGGGGGAGTTTGAAGGGACGGAGCTCGGGTAGGTGTCCCCGTATCCCGTTCCCGGAAAGCGACCCTGGTTCGCCCAGACGTGAGTCTCGGGTCTAGTGACCTCTGTTTTCAGAGGACATTTTAGACCTGAGACAGGTGTAGTGTGGGTGTTTGAAGGAACGTGGACTTACCCCGGTCACTGCGACTGGGGGGAATAGCCTGCCGGAAAACACCCTACACTCCATGCAGGCTGTGAAGGGAAGGCGAACCCAGCTTCTGCTGATCGCCTGAACTTCATGGGGAGCCACGTGGGTGAAGGGCCCACATTGCACGGCTCCCCCAGCTTGGGGAGATCGCTGTGTGCGTACGCAGTCGTCTCCTCCTTTGGCGGTGTGCTCTTCGGAGCGGGCTGGGAGGCGCCCAGCGGGCAATGCTTTGGCGGTACCGCGACGTCTCCGTTAACCAGCCAGGAGGGTTACGCCGGAGTGGTTTTAAACGGTAGTTCGCTTAGGTGAGAGTCCGTTATACCCCCCATTGCACGGTCATCCTTAGGCCATCGGGGGATGCGTAAATGCATTTCCACTCCGTCACCAAAAAAAAAAAAAAAAAAAAAAAAAAAAAAAAAAAAAAAAAGGGTTCAGTTTGTTAGCGCGAGAGATTTATTTTTAAAAAGATTAAAAAGATAAAAGTTGTTTATTCAGAAAATATAGGACGCACGGGCACTTTTACACGTCAAAACTCTACCAGCGCTTCACAAGAGAAGATCACTACTGAGAAGAAACGCAAACGCAAACGTCAGTCATTCTTAAAATAAATATTGCTTGTGACAGTGATACAACTCAATTTAGCATTATACTAAACAATGAATATGAAATAAACCTCTCATGCTTACTCGTAGTTAGGCAGGAAAGCGAGGCGAATCTTCTTATAATACAAGAGCAAATAAATAAAATAATAATAATTTATAGTAACTCATCACTTCATCGAATGTATCATTTCATCGAATTTCATTTCTTCAAACGCTGTTTTCTCCAGAATCCATAATGTTTTCAGGGTATCTTAAACATTAGAGGGTATTTTTGACGACACGTTGGCCTAGTTGGGAGTGACTCTGCCTCCGAAGCCAGCGGTCCTGAGTTCAAATCCCGGTAAGGGCAGATATTTGTGTGATGAGCGCGAATATTTGTTCCTGAGTCTTGGATGTTTTCTATATTATATATTTAAGTATCTAACAGGGTCGAACACGGTCGACAGTATCTCGCAGGTCAAGAATTAACAGGAGGACTACATACGATGCAGCATATCCGATTCGTTCACATAGACACCCTTCAAAAGGATGCTGCGAGCTCTTTTAACTCGTCTGCTTATTTTCTTGTAGGTATATAATTTATAAGCACGTACGTTAATACGAATAAAACAACAACAATAAACTAGACACCAAGCATGTTTATCGTTGTCTAGTACCCATATTACAAGCCTAAAGCTTAGTTTGGGACTAGGTCAATTTGTGTGAGATTATCCCCTGATATTTATTTATTTATTTATTAATTACGTAGATTAAGTTATGTAAGATGTTTAAGATACCCTGAAAACATTATGGATTCAGCAGAAAAATAGCGTTCGATGAAATGAAAGTCGATGAAATGATACATTCGATGAAAGTTGTTTCGATGAAATTATAGACACCCAATATTTAACCTTCCCATGACGGTGCAACACTACATTAAACAATAAAAATAAGATAAGTGTAATATTGAGTTTTGACGTTTTGAGGTTCCCTTAACTTACGTCGCGTCGGTGCGTATGCGTCAGTGGTTTAGAGGGTTGACCCGTGATCGTAAGGTACAGAGTTCGAACCCCCGCGGCCACCATGTATCATTGAGTTTTTCTAACTTAAAAACTCTGCCCGATACTCTTAAGGTGATAGAAAAACGTCTTTAGGAAGCCTGTATTAGTGTGTAAGAGGGTAATTGCAAAAAGAACCTAAAGGCGTCGAAGTGTACCCGAAAGGGCCCATCTGTAAGATAAGAGGGTAAGTGATTCGTTTTCGGAACCAAAGAGGACAGTGTTCGTATTGATGTGTGTGATAAAGCCCAATCTACCGTGATACTAAAGATGGCAAAACAAATATGAGTATAGGTGTGCCCTAGGAGGTAGAAAATCAAGGTAATTTATTTTTAATTATATTTCAACTTTAGCCCGTGTGGTGGCCGGGTTAGAATAGTGCCACTCCATGTCTTCCCGTGGGTGGATGTCGTAAGAGGCGACTCAGGGAATAAGGGCTTGTAGTATTGTTAGGCGATGGGCTTGCAACCTGTCACTAATACACTAGTAAACTTCTTGGCCTGATTGTGCAAAATGTGGTTACAGAATTATCAACAAGTCTTTTTAGAGTTGTTGGTATTTTTGTAGCTCTGCCTACCCCACTCTGGGAATGAAGGCGTGATGTTATGTATGTATGTATGTATATTTCAATCACCATAAAGTTCATTTCTAATTGTTTCAAATTAAAATGGCATTTAAGAGCAAAACTAACTGAACTTTATTCCCTTGATGATAGATTCAAATTCCCACTTACAAAAAAAACCCTGTTTGTAGTGTAGTGGGACTCACGAGGGTAACATAGTAATACAGTAGTGTAACTGTAGTGTAAAGAATGCTAATTATAAAAACCGGGCAAGAGCATGTCGGAACATGCTCAGTGAAGGGTTCCGAAGCCGTTAAGAACTACAAACATAAAAAAACAACAAGTAACAACTAATTTTCTATTTAATGTCATTTGGTGCCGTGTTAGATGATTTTAGTAGGTATAAAAACTTTAATCGCCTGTATCTCAAGATTTAATGTCTTATTAGTCTTGCTAGTTTTCCTTTGAAATTCGTTGTATGCACTTGCATTGAAAATATTTTTCAGATTTTTAGTATTTGTAGTTTTGGCTGTAGGGAGGACAACCTATGTGACGAAACCCCAAACTAGAAAAAAAACATTTTGATGCAGATTTTGTAGTATAGTCATATCATATTTAATACGCCGTAATAACACATGTTTTTTTATGTTAAGGAGAAGGCACACGAGCACTCAAACAAAACATGTGTCATTACGGAGGATTAAATTTGATATGATCATACTACAAACTTATTATTTAGAGTAACTTTTTATTTAGTGGTGGACCCTGTGCAGGGTCCGTCCGGATCGCTACCACCATCTTATCCATTAACCTACCGCCAAGCAACAGTGTTCGCATTGTTGTGTTCCGGTGTGGGATAAGACAACCGGTGAAATTACTAGCATAGAGGCATTCCATCTTAGTCCTCAGGGTTGGCAACGCATTTGAGGTCTTAGGATTATAGTCTTGAGAATTCAAATGGCTATAGGTCTCAGATTCCACTTACCATCAGGTGGCCTGAGTGCTCGTGTTCCTTCTCCTTATAACATAAAAAAAAAAAACTGCATAAAAATGATGTCCGGAAAAAAGTCTCTTTAAAGTTAGAATGCACGGACGGACCGTAGCGTAGGGATATTAAAAACATCATCATTACTAGCCCACAAGTACAAGTAGTTTTATAAATAAATTCTTGAAATTCAATCTGTTAATTGACCTCGTCTGTTCATTTATTATTAACATGTTTTAAACTTTAAATCATAGTAAACTGACCGCAACTACGGAGCAATGATTTGCGGTAAAACCTTTCTGCCAAATTAAATGTTCGTGAATAAACTTAATAATCAGAACCTCGGTTAAATTTTCAGCAGCGCTCAGGGAGTATTCGAAGGGTTAATAATAATTAATGAGAGCAAAATCCGGTTACAGCTGGAAATACTGATATGTTGGGATATATTAAACTACAATAATGAAGTACCCATTTCATTCCGCTGTTGACGATCTGTAAAACTATTCACATTTAATATTACATTCTTAAAAATATTCCTTGATATTAAAAATGTACTGACGTTAACTTTTTAAATAATACTTCTTTCAAACGTATTTTTGTGTCGTTTAGTCTACAGGTGTTACAGGAGTGATAAAAAGGCATGACACCCAAGCACATTAACTAACAAGTGTATCAAAACACAAGCTTTAGAACCCCGTCTTCGTATGTTAAATTTCCATGTTTAAATCCGCCACTATCACAATCGCGATGCTAAAATGTATCGACACCTCGTTGATCGAAAATATGCCATTCGTTCATCGTCTAGGAGGCCGAAAGGACAAAGAACCATGCATATAAACATAGGGACATTACGTACATACATAAAGGTCTATAACGTTACCATCCTTTTTCGGCAGTCGGGTAAAACTCAATTGATTATAGAATAAAAAGATAGAAATTATATAATTTGAGAAAATTGCAACTCATATTATTGTTAGTAGATCCTTTAATGTAATTGTTGGTAATAATTAAGATAATTATTATATTAATAATCATGCCTCGTTTCCTCGCTAAAGGCGTTTGAAAAGTGGTGGTGGAAATTACTTGGACGGAAATGATATCAAGAGTTGTTGACGAGGGTCAAGGAGAAGAGAATATTGGAGAATAGAGAACAGAAGAGAGGATGATTAGCCATTTATTGCGGTACAACATGCTTTTTACAAAAGACTGAAGAAAGGAGAAGTAAAGGAATACCAAGAGCAAGAACAAGAGAACGACTCCCAAATTGAGAGAAAAATTTATAATAGGGAACATGCAAAATATTTCTACTTACGCTCTCTGGAAAGTGCTATGAAAGAGAGGAATAACTGTATACGCGAAATAATTGTCGTGTAATTTTTTCAAAAACACTATATAAAATCGATGACAGTAATGTCGTCACAGCTGTTGTTCCACGTTTACAATATAAGAAACTTATAAAGAAATTTGCATTTATTTTGCAATTTACTATGTTCAAGCCTATGTTTAGTATGATGTTGAATTAAAATATTAATAAACGCGTCAAGACGCGTTTTATAACCTTTTTTTCATTTTCTCCTAAATCGCATCTATGAAACGCAATTCTGATTTTCATGCATGTTCTCTATTGACTAGGTAGCTGTTTTCCGCGACTCCGTCAGCGTTGAAGTCGTTTATCGCTATTCCCTTCAGAACCATCCAATTTTTGGGATCAAGCGTACCCTAGGTGCTTCCGAAGGACTCAGTATCTATCTACATACCAAATTTCATCTAAATCGGTTCGGCTGTTTATCCGTGAAAGCGTTACAAGTAGATAGACAGAGTTACTTTCATATATATGTTAGTATTGGGTTTTGCCGCGACAGTCCATATTTTTTGTTGTCTCCCGGACCGAACGTGATATTTCCCGTGTTCTGATAAACGGGGAGTTTTTTTGTCGATTGTCAAAGGAGAAATGGCGTTTTCCTGTCTTAGAATTTCATCTGAACTATTACTTTTATAAATGCATCGCAAATCAATATTACTGACTTAACACGCAAATGTATTATTTGTTTCATTAGAAAAATAATGTGTGTATACTGGGTGTTTTGTAAACAGTTGAGATTTGTTCATAGCCAGATCAAAAAAAATATTATATTTTAAATGTATGAATGCAGTTTTTTCTCTTTTTCCTAAGAGCAGATCTTCGTTTAACTTATAGTTTCAGAATTTCCCATACTGACCGATTTAAATGAGAGACTCTGTATATTATGTATAATTATATAGGTAAGAGTCAGGCTGCCCATTACACAAATGTTATAGGAAGTGCCCGAATGAGTATGTCTGTTACTTCTTCACATTAAAATGGCTGAACAGATTTAAATGAAAATCAGAAAGGAGATACCTTAGAAGTTTCGACACGTTTTCCTGCCCAACTACGTATGATATAATACATTTTAAAATTTGATTTATTGTTTTATATAATGCTAGGTTAAGGTCTATCATTGTCATAAGCAATATTAAAAAAAAATGAGTGAGTGGAGTATCTTGTGGCGCTTCTTCTCAGCAGTGGAGTTCTTCGGAAGCGCTAGTAGAATTTTGACGTGTAAAAGTGCCCATGCGGCCTAGTTACTGAATAAACAAATTTTATCTTTTTTATCTTATACTCTGAGTTAATGTATTGTATATCTTTTATCCGTTAACAGCGTTTGCATATTGGGTTGGTCCAGGGCTAGTGGTAGTTATAATCTAAAACCACATACATACATACATAGCATCACGCCTTCATTCCCAGAGTGGGGTAGGCAGAGCTACATAAATACCAAAAACTCTAAAAAGACTTGTTGATAATTCTATAACCACATTTTGCACAATCAGGCCAAGAAGTTTACTAGTGTATTAGTGACAGGTTGCAAGCCCATCGCCTAACAATACTACAAGCCCTTATTCCCTTAGTCGCCTCTTAGGACATCCACGGGAAGACATGGAGTGGCACTATTCTAACCCGGCAACCACACGGGGGAAAACCAATTTTCCTAGAAACCTATAGAATGCAAACTAATCTACTCTTCCATCAAAACAATACATTACCCAAAATAGAGTAACAAACCGAGATCATTCGGAGGAGGCAAAACCTCTAAAGTGACATTTTGACTGTTTTGCAGCAGAGAGTTAGTAGTTTTTTTGAGAGACTGAATAATAATCACCCTCGTGCCCTTGTGGTTTCCGGGTTAGAATAGTGCCACTCCATGTCTTCCCGTGGATGTCGTAAGAGGCGACTAAGGGAATAAAGGCTTGTTTAGTATTGTTAGGCGATGGGCTTGCAACCTGTCACTTTTACACTAGGAACATCTCAGTCTACTTGTGCAAAATGTGGTTACAGAATTATAAAGATATCTTTTTAGAGTTGTTGGTGTTTCTGTAGCTCTGCCTACCCCACTCTGGGAATTAAGGCGAGATGTTATGTATGTGAATAATAATCAAATCTTTTTTTTAATGCGCGATGGACTGTAAAAAGGTGATTTTGATTTTGTAAGTTATAACAAATATGGTATCTTGAATAATTCGCTTAACTATAATGACCATTACAAATTTCTCAAAAGAAAATATGTAACGCAATGTTACTAAATAAAAATCCGTTTTGTTGTACAGAAACAGTTAAAAATATACACTTTATTTTATTATTAAGTTCCTAATAAAAATACTTCACACTTTTGATAAGACCAAATATTTTCTAAATGTATTGAGTGATACCCTTAATTTTATTATTATGTTTCTAGTTAAAATACTTAGCACTTCTGATAAGACTAAATGTTTTTAAAATGTATTGAGCGAGTACGTTAATAGTACCTATCGAATTGGTAAGGTATAATGACCAAGGTTTCTATACATAGGTACCCTATGTATAGAAAAATGGTAACGACTTAAGTTATTATTTGTCTAATTGCTTCTCATTGTACGTTTTTTAAAGTAGGTATTTTTTCCAAAGCCTAAAGCGACGTCAAACAAAACTTACTCAATTTCAACCAAAAATATGCTTTAGGGGTTTTGCCTTACCGTCGATTGGAATTAAGCCAATAATTCCTCATTACTATCCAATAACATATCAATAATTAATACTCGTGTGTTCTCTTCCGTTGTTAATTACATATCTATTTCCAACGTAACACAAAGAAACTCTTATTTATCAAAAGGTCATAATAACAAAATAGCAGTCAAAGAAAATTCAGCCTTCTTCTTTAATGATAAGGTCACATTTAACTTGCTCACATTTGACTGATGCGTTTTATTTTCTAATGAAGATAGGTATGATTCTTGAGAAAATAGATCACATTTACGCTTAAAAGTTGAAGAAAAACAAACCTTGTGGCATTATTAATAGAGTCACAAACTTAAAAGTGACGACATAACAAATTATAATATTGAATTCTTTACTATGTCAATAATTGTCATATTAAGGGTTTTCCTACGATCAAGATTAAGTATATTACACAATTTTACATTCATTTTGGAGAAAAGTTCTTTATTTAACTTTAATTATAATGGTTAGATGTGAATAAAACTAACAAACCCGTCACTAATACAGTAGTAAACTTCTTGGCCTGATTGTGCAAAAATTGGTTAAAGAATTATCAACAAGTCTTTTTAGAGTTGTTGGTAAATCTGTAGCTCTGCCTACCCCACTCTGGGAATGAAGTCGTGATGTTATGTATTATGATGAGGTTATGTAAAAACAAACATACTGAAAAACACGCAGAAACTCACATCCTCACACGCACACGCACACATGCACAAGTTTAGTGTGATTATGTGAAGTTAATACAAATTAAAGATGAAACAATTAAAAGTAGGTAGCAAAATATTATTTAATAGATAGAGCTGGCTACTAAAACGACTAGTCTTACTAATTTACCACATTTAATAAGTTTTTTTGTGGTATTTATTAGTTACACATACATACATAAGAGCCCTTTCACACTAGCGTTTTTGCCGGCGGTTTCTCGACGGAGCGGGAAACGCGACCGGAATGCTGCGAGCACGCGACTGAAACGCGGTGTGTTTATTATAAGAACTGCACAACGCGTCATGCACGTCGCGATTTTTTATCCGCTGCGGCACGGTCGCGTGCACGCCGCGCTTTGCAACTTATCATTATCACGCCGCGTTTCCGTCGCGTGCTCGCAGCGTTCCGGTCACGTTCCCTCTCCGCCGAGAAACAGCCGACAAAAACGCTAGTGTGAAAGTAACATCACGCCTCTATTCACAGAGTGGGGTAGGCAGAGCTACAGAAATACCAACAACTCTAAAAAGGCTTGTAAATAATTCTGTAACTACATTTTGCACAAGTATCTAAGCTAAGATGTTTACTAGCGTATTAGTGACAGATTGCAAGCCCATCGCCTACCAGTACTACAAGTCTTTATTCCCTTAGTCGCCTCTTACGACATCCACGGGAAGACATTATAATCATTATTAGTTAGATTGTGAAAAAGACATTTCAAAAATATTGCCAATCTGCTCCTCGGTAGACCAGCATATTTTAGTATCACCAATATAGTATAAAATATAAATGATAGCATACATTGGGTCCAATTCGGATTACCGTTGTCTAAATTTAAACGTCTCTAAACTTAAATTTATAAACGTCAAACTCGATTTTGACAGGTCTAAATGCAATCGGTATTCGGATTTATTTAATTTAAACATAAATTCCTAATTTTAGAGACACGCTTAATTTGACGTTTCTAAACTATTCAATTTAGAAATAGAGGCCATTTGGTATTCGGACACACATCCTAAACGTCAAATTAAAGGTATAAATTATACTTTATCTGTTTTATAATGTAAAACTTGACGTCTTACTAAAACTTTCTACCGTCTACGTAACCTAAGTGAGCGCGCAGATTTAAGTAGGAAAATGGATGATTTTGTAATTGCTGCTGTTTTAGACGAAGATGAGCGGTAAGTAAATAAATATTTGTATTATATAAATTCTCAGTGAATGACATTAATCGCTCGGTTTGAAGTCTGGAATAACTAATGTTTGCATTACTTAATTAGCAGGCTTTTTGTGTCCAGACAAAGATAAAATCATCTTTCGAATCTGCATTATCTTATAAGTCCATTCAGACACTTCATTCGTACTAGATCTAAAAATGATATAATAACATTCCCTGATGTATATTTTTGTATACTACTTGCCGGAGTGCTGATGATCACGATTGATTAGGCTTGCAGCTATTTTTTTTGACCGACGGCAGCATAACACCATTTTTGTATCAAGTTACAAGCTATGCAAAAAGCTGGCAAAATGTGTGTGACTCTTCCAACTGTAACATCTTTTGTACCACATTTAAGGCAAAATAAAGAGATTTGATTTGATTTGATTTTGATTTGATTTATGCAAACGGTGTACTTAGCCAAATAGAGAAAAACTTTACAACATTGGGCTTTTAAAACCTCATTAACTCTTTTGCTCTGGCAAAGTTGAACGAAATCTACCCAGTATGTCAGGTTCAGGGATATAATATCCGCGCCTCAGTCCTATAGACGAGTTCACTCGTTAACAGAAATGATGCTCTTATGTCCGATAGATGACTTATAATGGCTAGGTAAAATGCTTTTCAGAGCCGGTAGACAAAATAACTCGTTAGCTAATATTGTGAAATAATTCTTTTGTGCAAAACGAAACACTTAAGTTACAAATACTTAATGAATGAATATTGATTGGGTAATCGGGTTTATTCACTTTTCACTCTCAATCTAGTTGGCATACATAACATAACTTTAGCAAGTAGGTATGACTCGAGGCCAAGAGTATGGAACGCAGTTGTGTCCAGTTGTGCAAGTAACTGTTGATTGCCCTAATCCAAGATGTAATCACAAATATATTAAAACGTGTATACCCGCCTACCAGATCAGAGAGATCATCGCACAAAACGAGTTAACTCGTCATCTGGACTGAAAGGGTTAAGCAGCAGTGGTTATGTAAAATTTTGACACTTGTTAAGATATATTTATTTATTTTACATGGTTTTATAGTCCTGTTTTATTTGTACAGCACACAAAGGAGGGAGTTCAGAGCTCTCAGGGACAGTTCAAATCCCTTTGAGTTAAGCACAAGAAACTTTAAAAAATTATTTAGGTTACCGCAGCATGCAGTGTTAGATGTGATAGAACAACTATATTGCAATGAAGAATTGAATGTAGGTCCTATCCCAGGATACTTAAAGGTAATTGAGACGATTTTTAGGTATTTTATTGTAAACTAGTTCATCATTATCCTGTCATACTTTAGGTAGAGTATGTTAGCACAACATGTTTTCTTCTTCCACTCTCCTCTATCCGCTGTTAACTCGGTGCTCACACCTTTCATTCATACACATGTCATGCTTCACACAATCTATCTAAACCTTTTTTGGTAAACTTTTTTATTGTAAACTAGTTATTATAATACATTTTATTTTTTGTTTACTTGTACAGGTCCTCTGTTCGCTCACTTTATATGGCCATGGGAGCTACCAGACCCATGTAGGTCATAATTTCCTACTTGGCCAAAGCCAATCATCCGTTTGTCGCAGCCTGGAGCATGTGACAAACCTTATAATAGAAAAAATTATGCCAAAGGAAATTTTGTTTCCCACATCAGTCATTAAAATGGATGCTAATTTAAGAGAGTAAGTTTAAATGCATAAAATTTCTAGTGGTTTACGAGTATGATTTATTTTAGTATTTAGTGCTAATCTCACATAATTATTTTGTAGTTATTTGTTTTAATGTTTTTTTTGTTTTTTTTTATTTGTTGACAACGATTTATGTAATTAAATCACAGATATCTATTAACAATTACAAATCTTCATTCTAGGTTCCAACAAAAATATGGCATACCTGCTGTTGGAGTAATTGATGGCACCCATATAGCCATCACATCACCCCCACGCAATCACCCCACATCGCCAGCTATACTGTTTTATAACAGAAAGGGGTATTACAGCTTGAATTGCCAAGTGGTAAAGTGCATGTTTATATAAAAACATAATATCAGCATCTTTTGGACAATGCCTCATATACTCATATTTAAATTTAGCATTTATTTTAACTCAATTTTTATTTTCATTTGTTATTTTACATTGATTGTCATTACTTAATAATTAAGTATGTTTTTAGTATTACTTTATTTCAATTGTTGAGCATTAAATAAATATTCTTTATGTGCTTCAACTTGGTTGATAATTCAGTAGTACTTTATTATGAATCTGAGTCTGGAATATTCTTTAAAGCTATATGCATTTCAACAACACATTAGCCTAGTTGGTAGTTAGTGACCCGGCCTATGAAGCTAGCCATCATGGGTTCAAATCCCGGTAAGGGCAAATATTTGAGTGATGCGCACAAACATTTGTTCCTGAGTTTATACATATGTATTTCTTTATATAATTAAGTTTATCGTTGTCTAGTACCCACAGTACAAGCCTAGAACTTAGTTGTAGTTTGTGAACTTAGGTCAATTTGTGTGAATTTGTGACCTGTATTTGTTTAATGTGTATTTATATGTCACTTATTCCAACAGAGGCTGTTATATTAGGCTATTGTTTCAGGTATGTGATGCTCATAAAAAAAAAATAAGTGTCAAGGCTGACTTTCCTGGATCCACACATGATGCAGCCATTTTAAAAGCATCCAATATCAATCAGTTTCTGGAAAACCAGTATGTTACCGGGAGACAAAATAGATGGTTACTTGGTTAGTTCATACTAAGAAATATTTTATTCAAGTAATAGTTTTTACACCACATAAGCCGGTTAAAAAAATTGATTTTATTTCCTGGTGCACTCTTATCTAAAACCCCTTTACTACTGGAAGTGTAAGAGCCTGTCAGATATTTTAGGCGCAACATTTTAATGTTTACTTCAAGCACTGGGACACTTAAATCTACACATAGTAGGTACTGAAGATGTAGGACGAAATTTGACTCTAATCTTATCTTCATTCACATTATTTATTTATTTAATTTCATACTAGCATTTGCCTGCGAGTTTGTCAAAAATTAATTAACATAACATAACAAAAAAATATTTAATTATATTTAATGATGAACATTTAATATTTATACCGTCACAAATCATATGGTGATAAAAGAGACTGATGATGGCATTTTATGAACCATCATGAATCATTGGTCTCCTGAATTATCGTTACAGATGATTCAAGTAGCTGTCTTTTATTTGACACCTTTAATATCCCGTTAATGTGTTCTGTAGGGGATATCCATGATCTATCTATGATGTGCGGACGAACCAGCGGCCGGTTCCAAGGGCGAGGGGGTGGACATGCCAAGCGTCGACGACCACAGCTTGTTCCGGCCTTTCACATCATCATCTTTATCTCAGAACTACTATGCTTTATTCTATTGCTATTCACCTCTTATATTATGGCTTTATTCGTTTTATTTATATATTTTTATCACATTCAAGCTGTTAGCAAAATACCGATTCGCTCAATTAATCAGTATTAATATTTATAGTATAAATGTAATTATGTATGTAAACTCTTTATTACTCATTAACAATTACAAGACATGTTTGCATTAATATAAATAATGTACACGGGCGAACTTATCCCATATGGGATAAATATGTGCTTTATGCTTTTCCTCTACCCATTTTATGTTGCTCTGTCAGTCAAAGGAGAGGTTTTTCATTTCATATTATATTAATAATGTTATACTGGTGTAGGTGATAAGGGCTATCCCATTCTCCCGTGGCTGATGACCCCCATCGAGCAGCCTGCCACTCCGGCTGAAGAAAACTACAACAAAGTGCACCAGCAAGCTCGAAATATAATCGAGCAAACTTTTGGCATGCTTAAATGCAAATTTAGATGTTTAAATAAAGCTAGGGTTCTGCACTATAGCCCTGCAAAGGCAGCCAAAATTATATTGGCATGTTGCACAATGTACAATCTGTACATAAAGTCCGCTTCTGGTGAGTACTCTCTAGCCCAAATCTTGATTTAGGAAACACTGAACGTTAGTTTCATGTAATTTTATCCATTGATATAAAAAATCTATATCTAATCTATCAAAAATCTTTATACCGGGTGACATCAAAGACGTGATCAGAAACCAATTTTTCAGACTCGGTAATTGATAGCCATTTTCAAGTAATAATAGGTACAAGAAACAAACGCTATTTATTTTTTGTTAATTTTCCCATTAATTATATCAACGATTAAGTAAATCATGGATACCCTATTTTGAGAATCATACCCTCTATGGATCCTATTCAGACTATGTAACTTTAATGACACTTCAGTCACAGTGACAATTCAAGTCAGTCATTGTCAATTATTTGTTTTGTTATTTCTGTTTATCTTTGCATCTCTTTCTGTCAAGTATGAGACCACTGTTTACAATAAATTATTTAATTTTGATCTATGCGTGATTAAGTCTGAATACTACATCTAAACACCTACATACCTATATTATTAGGATCCCACTTTAATGCTTAATTAAGTCATATCACTTTTGATCACGTCTTTTTTGTCACCCTGTAGATTATCCTTTTAAGATACACTTTCAAATGAGAATTTAAACTTGGTGTATGGTACCAACTTTGAATTATTTAATAGCATGTCGTCCGTTACGATTTTGAAAATAAACGTAGTTTATTGGTGGGTTTTTCTTACTCACTGCTATTTTACGCATTTTTTATTTTATTTCGATCTTTGTTACAAAAGTATATTGCAATAATCCATTTTTCTTTCAGGTGATAGTGATGCCGATAGCTCTTCGGAGGATGAAGAGGCTGACGTAGTCGCGCCTCCGCATGTTATGGAAGGGGCGGCTGCGGCGCCTTTTAATGACAACGAAGAACCGTGTCTGATTTTACTGCCGCTGCTCGTGATATACGCATGACGCTAGCAAGAAGGATGTTAGAAAATTAAAATCTTGTCTGAATTTGTTTTTTTATTTATGTAGGTAAATATAATATGTTGGATTTAAAATGATCACTTGAATGGGCAATTTCAATAACCACAAGGCAAATATTTATTGTCGCTGAACAATTTACCTACCTAATTGTTTACCACAAGTAGTAGCAGTTTAGGTTTGTTTGTGAACACTGCAGCTGCTACCACGCAACTTACCACGTCAATTTTATTTTTGATATTTTACATTTATTTAGGCAATTAAATCTGCACCGTAAAATAGAGCAGTGTACACGCTTCTATTCTTCGGTCTAGGTACCCGAGTACACTCTATTTCGAAAGATCATAAAAGGGTTCTCTGCCTTTTCGCCGACAAATCTTTGGCCAATGAATCGTTCGCGCAGCCTATTCATTTGCCAACCCGCTTTTTTTCTGTAACTGGGTACAAATATTCTACCTATTCTATAGAATTATTTACAGTTTCAGAAAATAATCTTAAATGAGTTTGTGAAATTAATCATATTGTGAAACGTTGGTTATGAAATGATAGGATTCCCTGTTATAAGACTTCCATTTCCTAGATACCTATTCACTTGCATATCTAAACTGCCTGCATCTTCTGTCGATTTTTTTTTTTCGGTTTCTATTTCATAAGGGGGCCATGTCCTGCAGTCGCAGCTGCGAGTGCATGTGCGATGGCGATAGCCCGTCGAACGCTATTAAAAGGTTCTTCGTCCCTTTAAGAGTGCATTTTCATCGTCGTACCTACCTACTTCCAATGCTTAAATACTTTAGATTATAAAGTTATATACAAGTTTGATTCATGAACGTATCAGAAAGTTCTAAACGTCAACTGTGATCAAAATGGTAATCATGGCATGAAGCCTTTCCTGTAATCAGACCTGTAATAATGTATCTAAACCTTATAATTGCAATAGGGGAAGACAATTTAGAATTAGGGCCCGGATGTCCATGAACAAAATTTGGTTAAAAAAAATCGATTGTAAATCTTTTATTACAACTGCAAATCCGTTAAAAAACAAAAAAGTACTTGACTAAGTTTTTAAGAAGTTGCGAAAGGAATCGGAGGTGCGTAAGTCTTATGAGTGAGGTGAGAAAATACAAAGATCTAGCTCTCAATTGTAAAAAATTTAATATACATAATAAATAGGTAGGTACCTACACTAAAAATATAAAAAACAAATAACAAAAGTAGGTAAAGCCTGACAAGATTCTATTTGGCCCTATTTCAATACAATATTGAAATGGGGCCAAATAGAATCTTGTCAGGCTTTACATCTGTGAGCCGAGCACGCTGACTATGATATTAATGTGTTTATGTGCAACAAATTGGCTTGCGCGGGGCGAGCATGCCCTGAGGCTGAGCTGCTCAGATTAGTACCGAGCTTTACGCGTGCCGACGCAAATTGTGTACCTACCTAACTGTATTTTAAGTAACATTCCATAACTGAGTTAACTCAGTTATGGAATGTTACTTAAAATGGTTGTATGGTCGTCCTCTCGTGACCTCATCGCCGCGGCAATTATTTCCGCACTTTCTCGGATGGCCGCGGCCAGGACTTCTGCGGCGGAAATAATAGTAGTCCTGAATTGGGCGTGGTTGTTATTCAGGGCTCTTATTAAATTCTCCCGAGGAGTCCTGCCTCGGCGAGCCTCAGAGGTCGATCGTGGTCTTATGATATGACCCCTGGGGCGCCTCATCCATCTTGACCGTTGCGCCGGCGACACGTCAAGCAAATTGGTGACAGGTGGCGGTGATGGAGTGGCGGAGTGGCGACCATCGGCGCTAATGCAGCGGGGGACGAAGGAACGGGCGATGGTGAAAAGGGCGCCGCCTGAGCAAACACAGGCGATAGTGGGCAAGGCGAGGACGGGCTTCTGGTGTTCTCGAACTCCTAAAACAATTCAGAAAGTTTGTTAATTACCCCATTTCATTTTTTCCCATATCATGTTTCTCTGCATGATACGGAAGTTTCAATTGTCATAAGTTTTATAAAGATTACAATTGGGAGAAAAAGTTAACACTTAGTTAGGTACCCATCTAGCACTGCACTGTATAACTTGTTTTGGTAACAAATTGTTACCAAAAAATATTTAAATTACTTTAGGTACCTACCTACTAAATTCGGTGAGTTTTGTACGAAATAGCCAATATAATTTATTGGACGGTGACTTACATTTTTAATCTTTATCCTACATACTTACACATACATAACATCACGCTTTCATTCCCAGAGTGGGGTAGGCAGAACTACAAAAATAACAACTGTAAAAAGACTTGTTGATAATTCTGTAACCACATTTTGCACAAGGAGGCTATGTTTATTGTTCCTAAACCGTATAATTACCGTCTACTTATATGACCGAGCGCATTGCGACTTGCGGCGCTTCGCAGGCGAGATCATACTTTAAACGTTTCTAAGCCGCGTTGCCGCGCCGCGCTGTCGTCATATCAACTTAGCCTAAATAATTACCTACTTACCTAATTTGAGGTTAAAATAATACTTTATGTAGGTGCCGCAAAACATGTGGGTATCAGGCATCATCAAACCGTAATGAGTAATATTGAGGTGTAAATATTCACCAAAAACGTTAGGCAAAAAATACTAATTTACCAAAGGAGTTTCAGCATTTGCGAATCCATTGATGGCCGCGCTGCCCACTATGTCTATGATTTGCTGCTCTATCGGAGTGAGCGTTGCCCCTGCAGGTCCCGCCCCTGGTCGCCGACCCGCATCCCTTATTTTGCGGGCCTTATTTTTGACCCGCTGCGCCCATACATTCCAAATCTGTAAAAAATGGATTTGGAAATAATATCTTGGTTTGTTTGTACATGGTATCAAAACAAAACAGTAGTAACTATATAAGTACTTACATGTTGCCACTCCGACACTGTCCTGCTACAGCCCAACTTATTTAGATCATGGGCCATCTGGTTCCAAAATTGCAGAACTTGAAGTTCTGCTCTATTGCCTGAAATTGACATAGGTAGGTACTTCCTTTATAATGTAGGTACTTTAGTAATAGATAGCCTAATGCAAAGTAAAACCCAGACCGAACCAAAGAAAATTTACGTGGTTTGGACAAAATTAATACCGTAAAACCACACAACTAATAGTCCTAGCCTGCAACAATAGTCCAATTTTCATCCTTACATTATCTTTAAAATATGATAGCTATAGGCTAGACTTTAAAGCAAATCATTTTAGGCCTAACAATATAATTATATACCCAGCAATAATAGCAGTAGCTATCAGTATTGGACTATTGTTGCAGGCTAGGACATAGTTGTGTGGTTTTACGGTACGTAAAGAATTGCTGGTCTTACCTCTGGCCAATTCTATGTTGGCATGCAGATTATTAACCAACCACTTTTGTTGGGATTTGTTCGCTCGTTTTCGGCTACTCATCGTTCCTCCGGTTCTCTCTCGCAAATTATGCGTCAAACAAATCAAACTTTTTTTAATCGTTCCCGCCCAAAATTTCACGTCACCAATGTTGCTGTGTATTTTTATTGAATATAGGTAACATAATCTTTTTAGGATTAATTATTTATTTATTTATGCACTTAAACAATAACATCAATGTCAAAAAAACTTAAGAAAAAATATTTCGTGTAAAAACCTATTTTTATTATAATAATGAAGTATCTTAATTTTATCAGAACCAACCACAGATATGAGAGTAGTCACTTAATTTAGACCGGTCATTTAGGTTTTAAATTTAAGTGAATTCAATTTAGGCGTTTCTCCGAATACCAATTGGCGCGTAAACTAATGTGGCATAACCTAATTTTACTGTTTAAAACTTAAATTTAAGATTAAAAGTTTTTTTTCAAAGGGCCTAGGTACGGAGTTTTCAGCCTTTGACGCCTTTGACAGTTTGACTACCTACTTCACCGGAGAATGAATGAGCTCCAGGGGAGCTCCACTCAGAAGAGGTTTACACTAGCATGACCTGAGGCCCGTTTCACGAAGCTACAAATTACAAGCGGAAGTCTCTTTCTAACTCCTTTTGCTAGAAAGAGAGTTCTGCTTGTAATTTGTAGCTTCGTAAACCGGGCCACTGGGCCCAGGGACTTAGGACGCCAGGGGAGTATTTCAATAAATCTTGATTTTTGGAAATTTTGCTTCGGTAGAAACTCAGTCTGGAGGTTGATTTTGTATACTATCTAGTGTTGACCTGTGAGACAGTAGGCATCGAATTTCTTCGAGGACTGCTAGGGCATCCATAATAGTGTCACCATGTCCGAGCGGGTACGCCCATGAGCGCGACGTAATTTATAGCAGAGCGTACCTAGTAAGGGGTTAGGATGGTAAGGTGCGTTGAAATCTTGAAGATCGAGGTTGCGCATGAACCATGTGGCACCCACGGCTCTTAGTAAGAATCGATTCTGTATACCTAAATATCTGGAAGTCCATACACAACCATACGTTAGTGTGAGAATAGCGCACGTCTTGTAAATTCACATCTTATTTCTAAGAGACAACAGTTTTTACGCTTGTTCAACTGCGGATAGAGGAGGAAAGATGAAAGCCGTACGATTCCGGACACGATGTATGTGTTACCGGAAAAGCAGACGGCGATCGAGAACTACTCCTAGATATTCGACCTCGGTAGCCCAGGGTAATGTGACTATCGTAGAGTTGAAGGAGAGGAAAGAATTGAACAAGGGACCTAGATAATCAATACCGAGTTTCCGGTAAAACGCACAGCGGCACTCTTCTCCGGATTCACCTTAATCCTTCAGAGCATAAACCAACGACATGGTTGGATGATTGAGTATTATGGTCGCCTTTATCGCGGTGTATAAAGCATCTCTCTCTCGTATTTACATACTGGCCAGAAAGTGAGGCATTTTTCACCGATATTTATCCACATCAATAAACACGACCATAAATAGGCCCGCTGGAGGCGACGGTGCAAAACCGAGAGGTGGATAGAAGTTATGCAGAAGGAAGTGTCATCCGCGACTAGTGCGTAATGAACTGAACATGCGGAACTTTCTGTATGTTGTTGGTGAACAACGTAAAGAGAATTGGATAGAACGGAGGGACTCCGGCTCTGATCGGATGGAAAAATGAAATTCAAAACTAATCTGATAGCTTTTAAAATTATGTGTCTACCTAGCGGTAGCGATCTGAGGAGGCCTAAGTACCTTACTTATTCTATGGCCTTAGGGTGGAGTCACATCTATCAGCACAGATTCGCATTTCGACAATAGAAAATGTCTGTTATTTAAGAATATGCGTACGCATGCGAAAGGAGAATAGATGCGTACGCATCTTCATACAAAGTACCTAGCTTTTTTCTATAGATAAAATGCGAATCGGTGCTGATAGATGTGACTCCACCCTTAGTCTTGGGTTGGGTGGACTACTGGACCCTGTGCATTTGTTAAGGTTGACTACTATGGCTAGCGGGCGATGCGACAGTCGCGCGTGGCTCGCGACAGTAATAAACACTATGTGAACGTATAGTGCCGCTTCCGTGGTTAGCGGTTGACGACTGAGCGAGCCGCGCGCGGCTGAGCCTCTGGTCTCGGAAGTGGCGTTATACATAATTATAGTGCTTACTACTGTCACGAGCGGCGCGCGTAATTCGAACGCGTCAGCCGCGCACGACTGTCGCATCGACCGCTAGCCATGAGTCAACCTTTAGGTACATCAAAAAATATTCACCGGCAGAATTGAGACCTTTTTATAAAATAAAACAATAGGTATTATAATTATTTTCGTTTATTTTTAATAATTATGATTACCTACCTAAAACCAAGAAGCTTATAAAACAAGCTTTTACATTGGCTGCGGCCCTACTTTGAAATCCGTAATTCGAACTTCGTCTATTGCTATCCCTTTTGCTCTCGATGCGTAAATAATTTGCAATAAAGTGACGGGGCGATCCGAATTTCGAATTACGGATTTCAAAGTAGACCCGCTGGAGATTGCACAATGTTTTGAACCGAGGAAAAGTGTCCTTGAATAAGGTTGCTTATGTTTTTTGTCCCTTTCTATAAAACTCAAGATCATGCCTAGTTGGTAGTGACCCTGCCTACGAAGCCAGCTGTCCTGGGTTCAAATCCCGGTAAGGGCAGATATTTGTGTGATGAGCGCGAATATTTGTTCCAGAGTCTTGGATGTTTTTTATGTATTTAGTTAAGTATTTATTTCTCTTTATAAGTATGTTTATCGTTGTCTAGTACCCATAGTACAAGCCTAGAGCTTAGTTTGGGACTAGGTCAATTTGTGTGAGATTGTCCCCTGATATTTATTAATATATTTATTTACATATTTATTTATGCTTCTTCTTCTTTCGTGTCGGCAAGAACTCGGGCTAAATCTTACTTGCCCAGAAAGCGGCTACCGTGGTAGCCCTCTGGTTACTGACAAGTAAGTCCTCACGCGAGCAGGTGGTCGGGCACGCGGGACAGTTTGTGAGGTGTAACATGGTTTGCAAGGGTTCTCCACATTCACAGCTAGCGTCTGCGCTACTTGAGTACCCCCACCGACACAGGTTATCTTTGCTTCGGCCAACCTGGGTCCTCAGCCTATTTAGACTTCTCCAGGTGGGCCAAGGTTCCTTATAGCCTGGAGGCAGATTTTCGTTGGGGGGGTACAGAGAATGTGGATACTCACTTGCCCAAAGCCTGCACCTCACGTCAGTAGGGTTTTCATCGGTAGGCTGCGTAGATCGCAGGAAGCTTTTGCGGCTTCGCAAACGACCTGCGGTGGGGGAGAGCCCGTAGAGTGGGTATCTCGGGTCACTTTCCTGTTTTTGTTTATGCTAAAGGGCCAAGAAACAAGCGACGTCACTCACGGTCGCCGTACAATCTCCAGTGTCATATGTAAGCCTCTTGACTAAAACCTGAAACCTAGCAGATAAAAAAAAAGCGATAAACAACTTAAATTTTACAATTTGGTTGCAAAATGCAAATAGCAATTATATGGGTGGTCAGACATAGAGCTTGTTGAAACTGTTTCTAATGTTTCTATGGCGACAAGCACAAACAGTTGAGTTGAACCAAGTGTCAAAAGTGCGTTTAATATAATTTTATCCTAGTTGACCTAGTTTGCATTTCGATATTGAGATCCTAAAAATCACTAATAATGAAACTTGCCGAACACGAATAATAGAAGTATCAATCAAATATATCAATAATAGAATTTTACTAACGCCATTCTCAAAATCGTCTTGAGACTTTGTACCTACCACTTCCGCCAGCAAAAAGTACCTGAGAGCTGCCCGGACCTTCCAAAATGTGTTGAAGCGATACATAGACAACGGGCAAGTGGGATTCAAGGAGCTTCCTGGCCAGAAACCCACTATAAATACGCCTAGATTGCAGAGAAAGGTGTTGAAAAAGGCGACACAAGATCGTAGTAAACCTGACGGTGTTTCGTCACGCGAGCTCGTATTGACTTCCTACATATCGGCAAGTAAAAAAAGCTGCCGGGATTCGAAGCAGAAAGAGACGCAGCTATAAATATAATCAGGTCGGATAAATCGGTGCTTAAAGGGTGCAGCTAATCTGTACAAGGACAGTATTCCGAGCGGGCGTAACGTATGTCTTTGAGAAGAAAATTTGAGAGCTGCTATATGATCTGGCAGGCCCACCTTAGGTGATGGCCTACACGACATATCCAAGCCGTTTGTCACTTACCTCGCAGTCAATGGCGAAATATACTTACTTGAAAGAGTGAATCTGGATATTGCAGAAAAATCTGGAAAACGGTTGTTTAAAAGCTTCCGTTCCAAGGTATTAAAATATGCAAAACAAGGTTCCATTGGAATATAATTTTTCAATATTTTTTATGTTAATAAATGTTGATGTAAAAGTATAATTCTGTTTTTGTGAAACATCTTGTTTTTTCGAAATTTGACTTTTTTCTTTATGGCCTCTGGTCTGGACCACCCTTTAGTAAGTAATAAGAAAAAAAAAGGAAATTGTTTGGTACCTACTTACATGAAATTTGTTTTGTCTTGTTTAAGTACTTACCTACAGTCTACAATCTAATATAACTAACTGAAGCCAACAAGTAATATCATTTTAAGAAACTTAAGATATGCATGATTATCATTGTAGGTAGGCATAATGTTTTTCTAGGGATGTGGAGTGGACCGCTAATATGCGAACTGCGATTATTTTCAAAAGATCCAATATTTCGGCGCAGCTGTAGTAGGTTTGTACGTTAAATTCGATTTTAATAGTAATAATTGGTCAAAGTACCACCAGTGGTAAGGCCGAGGGGTATGGTGGGTCTGGAAGGGAGTGAGACTGTGTAGAGAGAAGGGCTGAATACGAATATTCGACCGAACATTTGGTAGAGCTCTTACCGAACCGAAATCTTATACGGTTGCGCCGAATCGCTAGAAACATAATTGAAAGGTCTGCTTTAATAAAAGTTACTTAACTAAAACAACTTTGTTTTTCTTACTTAAGCTGCGGTTTTTTGCGAAATAATTATATTTATATTTTAACGCATATTTATCTCCTTTTGGTAGTTGCTTATGCTGAAATAGGATGTCAATCTGAAGAGTTACGAAACAACCTTCCGGCACTGTAACTGAACTATTTGGCCGAATATAAACATTGAAAAACTTGCTGAATATGCGAAATACCGAATATTGGGCCCATCATCTCTTATCTGAATTGTACAGTAAACCATAACAAATTCTGCAAATTCATCATCTACTGACTCGGCATTTCAAGTAGCATTGCGGAGTTACAATCCTAGCCTAGACTTTAAAACTAGGTAGCATAGAAAACTGCTCAGCGGCAGTAAAGCAGCCCCACAGGCCATATCTTTCAATAGGTATGTACATGTAGATGCCCAGAATAGCACACTATTCTTCATTATACTGCTGATATACCTATTACAGCTGTAGCTTAAGGATGTAATTTTGGGAAGTGTAAAATATGTTCTGTAGTCATTACTTATTATCGATTCCTTCTATTTAATAAATAAAACATGAGATGTAAATTATTAACCAATAATGTTTATTTAGGAAATACACTTTTCAATAGCTGCAAACACAGTGTATGGCTTACTCCTTATAGGGTATAACTGCATTATGGAAGTTATGCATCATTCATATTTCATATTTATAGGATATCACAACTAAAATCTGAAAAAAGAATTTGATTATAAGGTTGCTGGTTCTCAATGTCATAAACTTATCACAATAAAAATAAATAAGCGAATTGTGGCATATCTTTACTTAAATCATTAAACGATAATCTGTGTTACTTCCCCATTCCACTTAACAAAAACCTTTTAACATAAATTATGTTTTACAGTGGGACCGTACTTTGCTAAAAATTTTATTGTGCAATTATTCAGATTTATTTAATAAACCAAGTTCAATTAAAGTAGGGCTGAACTTTTAGTGCAGTATCTAAATCAAATTATTAATCTGAATTATTAACACCGACTGAGTCATGTTACATATTT
The DNA here is from genome assembly GCA_949316455.1 of Acleris holmiana. Classification (NCBI taxonomy): domain Eukaryota; kingdom Metazoa; phylum Arthropoda; class Insecta; order Lepidoptera; family Tortricidae; genus Acleris; species Acleris holmiana. Next base: position 5,823,389 of record OX438785.1, read on the forward strand.
ATGTGGGATAAAAACAACTAGGTACCTACCTAATGTAACTACCTACCTAGGTAGTTACATTAGTTAGATAGCAATGTAAAATATCTAATGCTAGTACTGTTTATACTAAGTATGTAGAAGAAAAGTAATTATTGAATGATCTTTACATTTCATATCTAAATTTTATATTATGAAAAGGCTTAAGGTAAGCCTTAGCTTTTTAATTTGTATGCTAGTAAATCCAATGGGGTATACAGAGCGTTCATGAAGTTCGACTCAGCACCTCCAACAACCACACTCTTTCAAAATATAACGCAATACATACTTGTATGCAGTATTGTGAAAGAGCCAAACCGTGCCTAGCGTTAGCTAGATTTATAACTAGGTACCTATTTTTTTTATTTAATACATAATTTAATTAATTATGTTGGGCAAACGTTCATTTTCAAGTTAATTAATATTTTGTTTATTTTTTACTAGTAATCTTGCATAGAGGAGTTTGTAAGTTTATAATATGTACCAAAGTACAAAATTGAAAAAGCAATTTATTTAGAATATTAAGGAAGGTACTTAATCTCAATGGTGTTTTTCTTTAGATGCATTGATAGACTCGCAACTTATGAGTCTATCAATGCATGTAGGTATAACTTATAGAATAAAATTCAACTAATATCCTTAGTTACTAACCTCATAGGTACCTTCTTACTGAAGAGTAGGAATGTAGTGGTACGGCGCTCCATATGTTTGACTGGTATTTTATGTTATATAACATGGGTGCAATATTAATCACTGCATCATTTACTTTAATAATTACTTCTCATAACATTGTTGAAGACTGCAAAGACAAAAATGAATGGTTAGTTGTTTTAGTAAATTATAAGTTATCATATCATTGAAAGAAATTAATAAATAGGTAAGTACTAAGTAGAGAAAATACTTTAGCACGTCAAAAAAATTACTTACAAAAGACGTACTTAAGTAAATAAATATAGATATACATTTTGACTAACTCATAATTTCTATACGTAGGTCGGTATTCAATGATTTACCTTTAATGGTCGCGTAATATCCATTTTGAGGCACCAAACGTATCCATGCACGAGATGACAAGGGAAGCCCTAATTATTAATGTGACGTCTATCACGGAAACATGATGGAAATAATTTATAAGCCCTTATTTATAATGTGTAACTGTGGTAGCATTAAAGCACCTGAGTATTCATATTTTATCTTTAACAATTAACATTTTCACGATTAGTAACAGACAGTCACTTTGACTGCATTTATTTACCTACAATCAGTACAATCTACATAAAACCACAGAACTGGTTGCATTTTGCTCATACAGACATTAAAGGCGGACTCATTTTAAGGGCTTTTTACACTATTCAATTATTAGGAATAGTCTTAGAATGTATAAAAAATGCAATTATAACAGTAAGGATCCTATTTATGAAAAGTAAAATCAGTAAGGCTCCGATCAAATTTTGGATCTTAAGTACCTAGGTACATATCGTATAACCACTTTACACGGGACTGTTTAGGTGGCGTCTAAATTTACAAAAAAAAAACGTTTAAAATTCTTTAATTTGACGTTTGTGATGTGCATCCGAATACCGAATTGGCGTCTATCTCTAAGTTGAATAGATTAAACGTCAAATTTAAGCGATTCTCTAAATTTAGAGATTTGACGTTTGGAAGAATTTAACTTTGGCGGTACTCCGAATACCAATTGGCGTGTAACCTAAAATTACAAAACCTAAATTTAGAAATTCTTAACCTAAATTTAAATTTAGACGCCACTTGTCCGAATTGGACCCATTATCTACAAATTGCTTCTGTCTGGTAAATCGGTAACGAAGCAGTTTAAGCGGCCAGCTCTGGGACTGTACCGTGTGTAAATTTCATACGGGCATAATGTTTTATCCAAGCGTAGTTAACGATCATACAAACAATGTGATAAAGATATTTTGTTAGTAACTTTTATTATTAAGTCGCAGTATTTTTTTTAAAGTTTGTCTTAAGAGCAACGTAACGCGTGCAACTTCCCATTACAAAACGATATTACGTAGACGATTCAATTTAATTGTCGAAATGTGTTATACATTGCTTGCTGAATTATTTAGTAAGAAAAAATAAAATATAACTAATGTTGCTGTTACTCAAGATTTTACGTTAATTAGTGTGTATATTAACTGTTGTTAAAATATATGCCCGTATGAAATTTCCACGCTGTATAAGACACAATTTGTTCATACTAACTACCACTTAATAAAATTAATTCAACCCTAAATAAAAAATACTACCGAGCCAATTTACAGCATCCCGTATAAAAACAAGCAACCATTGTAAAATCCAGGTGTACGAAACCTTTTCATGCAAACAACCGGGTAATTTTTAAATAACAGGAGCCGTAATAATTAAAGCCTTACTAAGCAGAACGTATTGTTTCACCGGATTGCTGTCACGCAGTAAATCGTCAATTAATAAAACAATTAATCATTGTTAGGAATAAACGTTGCAAAGGTTTTATGCCACTGGCTAAATTATAAACACTTGATTATGTTTTTGTTTTGATTTTCTTTCACAAAGAAGCATAATTAAACATTAATCGCTACTTTATAATAAAAACGCCACAAATCAAAACCGAATACAATTGGATTTAAAACTTTAAGTAAATAGCGTTCTAAATTTAAATGCAACAAAGATTCATTTTGATTTGTGGCGCTTTTGTATTAAACCAACGATTTGTTTGATGGTTTGCATAATAATCCCTGTAAGTCTTTTCTCGCCTTTGAGGTTTAACAAAGAAATTAGTTTTTTTTTTTATTTTATGTTAAAGAGAAGGCACACGAGCACTCAGGCCACCTAATGGTAAGTGGAATCTGAGACCCATAGACATTTGAATTCTCAAGACTATAATCCCAATACCTCAAATGCGTTGCCAACCCTGAGGACTAAGATGGAATGCCTCTATATGCTAGCAATTTCACCGGTTGTCTTATCCCCACACCGGAACACAACAATGCGAACACTGTTGCTTGGCGGGTAGTTAATGGATAAGATGGTGGTAGCGATCCGGACGGACACTGCACAGGGTCCTACCACCACTTCCACCCGCCACGCCACGCCACGTCTTGTTTTATACTTTTTCATAAAATTGTAATGCGAAGCAATTTTATTGTACACCACCGCCTATTCTCCTTTTCATTTAATGTGACAAAAGTGTTTAACTTTGTAAAATATCGGTTCGGAATGGCACAGCGTATTTTAATAGTCTTTTCTTTGCTGACCTCGTCACTATTTTTCGTTCAAATTTCGAATCTTATTGAAATCCTGGCAATGCATTTCTGTGGAACCAGCTTGCGGTGTTATTTTCGGGTCGCCACGATATGTGGGACTTAAGTAAAATATTGCCTTTTCATTTCTCAACGGCCAGCACGAGTAACGCATCTATGTTTTGCCGATATCGTAATCATATTGTTCACATCTCTTATTCCTTTAACAATAAGAGCAAACGTAAAAAAGTAGAGTAAAGTTCTGGTAACTCACTCGATAGTTGGCCTTCTGTGGCGTTGTTGCATGTGAGGTCTTGAGACATATTCGGTTAATTTATCGATTTTTTTTTTCAGTTTGTCTTTACAACACAATAATATAAAGGAAACAGAAGTTGGTAATAGCATGAGCTTCATTTTTTACGCTTTTAACCCTCTTTTGATAGAGTTTTTTTTTAATTATCAACATTACGAAATAAAGGATTAAACATTAATTAAATTAAAAAAACAAACCCAATCTAGCGTGTAAATAACTATGCCACGTATCTAAAGTATCTGATTTACCATGATTCGTCTAGAAATATAAGTAAACCAAAAACTTATTTCAATATGCAACAATTTACTGCAAAACGCAATTTTATCGTTTTCAAGTAACAATTTTAGGATGTGATTTAGGGAATAAAATATTCCTGAGACATTTTTACATTAAATTGGCACTTAACGACAAGAGGGGCCTTCGCTTATCGCCTACTTGACTTAACCGTAGAGGGCAAGGTTAAATACCCGATAGTAATCTAAAAAAAATGAAAAAGTTGTATATACCTGTCCTTCATTTAATATTACAAGTAGCTTTTGCCTAGAACTTTGCCTTTGAACTCGAATTTCTTTATTTTCTTGTAGTTAACATTACTAAGTTATTAAAGCGTTATAAGTGTCAATCTTAAAAATTATAAAAATAATTATTATGTCTCGTTTTTTAGTTTCAAAATTACATCAATATTTAAAAAAACATTTTCAAGTGATTCCAGAATTCCAAGGTACTAAGAAGTAACATGAATTTCAAGAAAGAGTTCACGTTTAATTCAAAACATGATAAACGAACCAGTTCTATTAATAAGAATAAACATTTAAGAAAAATCTAAGTAAGATCTCGCTTTGTCAATGTTGCGAAAACGTTCCTGAGAAATTCTTAAATTATAAGCGAGAGCTACTTTTTCAAAGCAATGATTTTTAAAAGCCTTAATTCGAAGTCTCTCTCATTTGCAGGCGTCTCGAACCGTTGGCTCGCGAATTAAATAAAGCGAAATACTCTAAAGAAAGTATTTATGTAAATTTGGACGGCATTAGAGTACCAATTTGGACTTGTACGCACCACACAGGCCGACTGGGAGAAGCGGAAAATTAAACAAAGGGAAATTAGTGTTGTAATGAAGTTTTAAAATGCTCAGTTCTTTTTGGTTCACTTTTTTAAATGTAGGTACATTTGTGAAGAATATTCAAAGAGTTTATTGAAAAATCATTTGTAATTCCGTTTTTGGTACCAGTTAGGGTTCCGGAGCCAAATGGCAAAAACGGAGGTGAGGTTTTTAAGTGACTTTTTACGATGATCAGTTGGCGAGATATACGCTTCTAAAGTCGTAAAAATTATGTCCGGGTGAGTAGCTTTTGAACTGTTAAATAGAACATTCTAATAAAAAATACAGTAGTAGAACATACGAAATACTTCCAACCAAAATTGTTTTGAACACGATACGCTGTGTAGTTTTTGAGATTTTAATAAAAAAAAAAATTCAACCATGGACGTTCATCCCAGCTACGGAACCCTTCACTGTGCGTGGTCCGACATGCATTTGGCCGGTTTTTATTTTTTTAATAAGGCATGGAACTGAAAAATGTTTACATGCTAACTAAAAACGTAAGCGGTTATACGAGTATACGCAGGATATATTATGGTGCTCAAGAGTACGCGCAAATACAGTAAAAATAAAGTATGTATATTGAATACTATACGTGATAGACGAAAGGAAAAAAAAAATTGTAAGCAAAGGAATAAAGGAAAAAATATTTGGTTTAGAATGCCTAACGGAATTAGGTTCACATTTTTAACTAAGTATGTGTATTATTTGTGAGCGTTAAAGATTTTATAAGTAGAATAGAGGGCTTATAACTATACTATAACTAGAAAAAGTTAAATTAAAATCTTAGATATAAATGTTTGTTACTAAAGTAATTCTATCATTTATCTTACATTAATAATGTAACATAACTAAACAGCATAACTTTCTATAAATTAAATGTCGCATAAACACATCCAAACACAAGTATTAAAAAAATATCACGTCAAATACAGCATTTTTTTTTTAAATCAGTGTTTCTAACCCCTTTTCCTCGAGTAATAAATAAAAACACTCCATTTTGTTTACTTTTCGTTAAAATGATAATCAAACAAAAAGCTACGGTTCGGGCAATTGTTAAATGTTTGCGTAAAAATATTTTTACTGATACTTTTGAGAATATTCATTGAATTTCAAGCTTTTTCAGGTGTAACGGATATTTAAAAAAAATTGACCATTCTTGTCACAGTCGGTAGCAGTGGCTTAGGGGCCATTTTAAGTATGTTTTTGTATTTAATAAAATGACATTTAACGTTATTTGAATTTATTCATTTTAGGCGATGGGCTTGCACCTGTCACTAACTAATACACTAGTGAATTTCTTGGCCTGATTGTGCAAAATGTGGTTATAGATTTGTTGGTATTTCTGTAATAGCTCTGCCTACCTCACTCTGGGATCGACGGCGTGATGTTGTGTATGTATTCATTTTGTTTTATTAATTTAATTTACAGTAAGAACGACTATAGTAACCAACAATATATGGATTTTGATTAAGAAATAAATAAAATAATGTGTAACGTAGCTTACATTATTTATAATATATTTTTAAATGTGAAAGTACCTTTGTATGTTTATTATACTTTAATGACTAAACCGCTGAACTGATTCCGATAAAATTTAGTATGGAGATATTTTGAAACCCGAAAAGGACGTAAGATGCTTTTTACCCCGAGTAGCGATAAACGACTTCGTCACAAACGGAGTCGCGGGCAACAGCTAATAAATAATTTTTTTTTTTCCTTTTTAAACATCTTTTAAATGTGATTTGAAGCTAATTATTTAGGCATAAACATACTTAGGTACTGACAGTAGTGCACTACTGGAAGCTACTTTATTTCGATGTATGAAAGAATGGCCATAGTTGTTATACGACCGGTTTTAGACATTTTCCAAAAAAAGTACCTACCTATAGTTAAGGACAAAAATTAACAACGGTAACTTTTCCATTACTTTACGAAAATTAGTCATGAATACTGTCCTCTTATGAGGACATAATATGCCAATATATATGGTGTATGCCAATAGGTGATAATTCAAATTAGATAAGCATAGCAATTCAAATTTTAATATGGTTGAACTTGCTACTGGAGTTTTGTCTGAAATGCCACTATTTCTCTAAAAGCAGTTATAGTTATTTTTTGTGACTAGGTACAGGTATTTTTTTGGAAAACGCCCTTTTAACCGATAAAATTTTAGGCAAAACGTAGGTTATAAGGTACATTTTACACACACGCGTAGTCGCGTTTTAATTAATTTTGTTTTTGTTTTAATTTTAATTTAGATTTTATTTTGTACTGAATAGTTATATGGATTGACATCTGAAATAAATGATTTGATTTGATTTTGAAAGCTTAGTTGTAGCTACGAACTTAGTAACGGGACCACTGCTCGTAGCTTATTGCTACAACTAATGGTACAAGCGTAGACCCGGTGTACTATGCACTTTAGAAGTGAAGCAACATGTACACTCGACCAACTTGATTCATAGATAACGGTTTGTTAGATCACTTTCACAAGCACTTTTTCATAGTAAAGTTTGCAATCCTAAGACCGTAAATGCGTTGCTAATTCGAATGACTAAGATGGAATGTCTCTATTATGCTAGTAATTTCACCAGTTGTCTTATCCCTAGACACAACAATGTGAAAAGTGCTACTTGGCGGTACGTCGAAGGATGACATGGTGGTAGCGATCTGGACGTACCTGCACAAGGTCCTATGACCACTAAGTTAAGTTATACCTATTAGTTCAATTTGTATGGGATTGCCTACGAAACTAAAGGTGCCGCGTTCAAATCCCGGTAAGGGCAGGTGTGATATGCGCGAGTATTTGTTCCTGAGTCTTGGATTATTAAAGTATTTCTTTTAGTATATAAATAAGTTTATCGTTGTCTAACACCCATAGTACAAGCCTAGAGCTTAGTTTGAGACTGGGTCAATTTGTGTGACATTGTTCCCCAACATTTATTTTATTTATTTATCGTCATGTCCCCTATTTTTTTTTTTCTGTTCCTTTCAAAGCAAGAGTACGTTAAAACATAGGGAGAACAATGTCAGACGACACGTTGGCGTAGTTAGTAGTGACCCTGCCTACGAAGCTAGCGGACCTGGATTCAAAACCTGGTAAGGTCAGATATTTTTGTGATGAGCACGAGTAGTTCTTCCTGAGTCTTGGGTGCTTTCTAAGCATTTAAGTATGTATTTTCTCTGTTTAAGTATGTTTGTCGTTGTCTAGTACCCATAATACAAGCCTAGAGCTTAGTTTGGGACTAGAGCAATTTGTGTGATATTGTCCTGTCATATTTATTATTTTGGTCGTTTTCAAATAGTTAAGGGCTACATGAAAAGAAAATCACGATAGCGTCCTTGCTTATCCGTCCCATGTGTAGTGAAAGTTAGTCATACAAACTATATGGGTAACTTTCGTTACACAAAGGAATCAATTAACTTTTGTTTTTATCAAAACCCTTAACTATGTACTTTTTTTTTAAAACGTCCCATTTAGATATCAGGCTCTATCGATAGTTAAGTATATAATTCAAACAACAACGTTACATGATGAAGTAACACTTTCAAACCTTATTCCTACTCACTACTCGTTTAAGGATCCAGGTAAATAGGCCGTTAAGGCTCCAATATTGAGTAAAGTGTTCCCTTTATTTGACAACGGTACTTTGACTGACGCTTTAACGTCCATTACTGGAAGGTGCTCTATCTAAATTACTGTGACATTTTTGTAAGTAAATGCCGGCAAGAATCGAGTTCGAGGTACATTTAGAACAATTTTTAATTGTTTTCCTCGTGCTTTGTCGCTTTGACGACACGATGGCTTAGTTAGTAGTGACCCTGCCTCGGAAACCAGCAGTCCTGGGTTCAAATCCCGGTAAGGGCAGATATTTGTATGATGAGCTCGAATTTTTGGTCGTGAGTCTTGGATGTTTTTTATGCATTTAAGTATGTATTTTCTCGTCGTAGTGTGTTTATCGTTGTCTAGTACCCATAGTACAAGCCTAGAGCTTAGTTTGGGACTAGGTCAATTTGTGTGAGATTGTCGCTTGATATATATTTATTTTAATTAATTGTAGTGTTATTTTATTATCCTAAAAACCGTTGTTACGGTTTTTAATATTTATTTACAAAATTATGAAGATATCTTTTTAGAGTTCTTGGTATTTCTGTTAGATCTGCCTACCCCACTCGGGGATGAAAGCAACATGTTATGTATGTTGAAAATATAGCAATTAGTAGTTTATTTGACGTGCTTTGTAAGTCAAATATAAAATAAGATCTGTAAATAACTTCTAAAATTGTATATACTTTCAGACGTTGGCAGATCTATTCACATCACAAAAAAAAAAAAAGTGTTGTGTATTTTTGTAGCTCTGCCTACCCCAATCAGGGAATGGAGGCGTGATGTTATGTATGTGTACGTATTATATTAAGAAGATAAAGATGTATTTATCACTACACAGTTAAAACAAACAAAGACCTAAGTCGCTTCCCGCTGTCTGTCTCTATGTATACTTAGATCTTTAAAACTATGCAACATATTTTGATGCGGTTTTTTTAAATAGATAGAGTGATTCAAGAGGAATGTCGGATCGAAGCGAGGGCGGGTCGCTAGTTTCTTTATAAAAGCATGTTTATAGTTGTCACCCAAATTGTAAAACTAAAGCTTAGTTTAGGACTAGGTCATTGTGTGTGAGATTGTCCCCTGATATTTATCTATTTCATTGAAATAAAACCTTAAAACTTACAAGTATTATTTCATACAGGGACTTAACTCTATCCTGTTCACAATTACGGTGTAACCAAAGTGCAATTGTCGCAGCTGTATTCATTACCGGGATTGCATGCGACGGCACCGCGGTAACGAACTCGCACTTAACTCGCTCGTATAACGCTGTTGTAATTTGGAATGGCTCAATAAGTGCTCTGCACCATGGATATACAAAATATGTCGGTATATTATAATGTCTTATCGCTTATCTTAAAAAAATTTTTTTACAAAAAAAACGCAAAAGTATTGGACAATTTGGAGGCGAAGCTTGATCACTCTTACTAATAAGATGAAGCATTTGCATGTGTTAATTGGCGATGAACCGGGTGTCCAGCAGGAAAGTTTAAATTCTAATATATTTATTTTCTGGAATTTCGTGGCTTACGAGATTTAAAGTGCCGCCATTTTGTTCGTAATGAGTGCGAATTTTTGTAATCCTGCATCGTTGGTCTGGTGAACATCAAGCATTTGGGTCATACACAGATTTAGGTTAGCGTCTTTCCTGTGGACACGCCGGAAGTTAACGTTTTTAAGGCCTTATTTTCTGCCTAAGCCCATTCCCACATAAACGGCGTCAGGACTGCTTTAGACCTATCATATAAAACAAAACTTATATGCACACAAGCTTTTAACTATTGACCACAGGAAAGACAACTTTTTTTTCAAGAGTGTGTATGACCCATTTGCCACTGTTTGGTGTCCCATTTCTTAAGACTAAGTAAAAGAAAATTTATTTTAAGTAAATATTTTAAATTTTAATAATTATCTATTGTATTAAAGTGTTTTGGAAAACAAAACCGAAAGTTATATGTCGATAGTTTTAGCGTAAAGTATCGATAAGTGATTTTATTTTATCGACATACGAAATCACTTGTCAGTATTTGTCAAGAGATTTTGCCCCTTAAAGGTGTCTTGTACCCACAGTACACATATCTAGAGCTTAGTTTGGGACTAGGTCAATCTGAGTAATACTGTCTGATATTTATTTTAAATGTGCTCGTTACTTTCATGCCATAAAAATATAGTTTCAACTTCCCAAGACCTGGTACTTTATTAGTGCCACTGCATTGTTCATGGACCGTGAAAATGCACTGCAGTGTAATGTTACTTTTATGTTGTTGATATAAGTGGTAATATGTCTGAGTGATGTTCAGCGCTTAGTTTATAAAAGCAACCCATTTAAAACCTTAACTCGTTGGGACAGAGTTTATAGTTTCCGAGCCAAGATAGTTAGTAGTTAGAAATGTTATTTTTAAACCGTGTAATTTAAATCATGCAGTTGGTTTAAAGCAGAATGGAAAATGGCGTTATTTAATTTGAAAATACTCGTATGAATGTCAGAGAAAGTAAATAAACATTAAAAAATGTATTATTACTTGATTTAACTTTTTAAGTGCCGTGTTCACCAACAATTAAACGGACGATTAGCAGTTTAACGGGTGTCAGATGTATTGATTAACAGCTGATTAAGACTTAACCGTCCGATTAATTGTTGGTGAACACGGCCCTTAGTGAAGGGACGGACCCTTCCAATCACTATACCACCATAATTATTATCCTTCAATCTACAGCATTCGCAGCAGTGTTCGCTTTGTTGTGTTCCGGTGTGGGGATTAGACAACCGGTGAAGTTACTAGCATAGAAGCGTTCCATCTTGGTGTTCAGGGTTGGCAACGCATTTGCAGTCTTAGGATTGCAGTCTTAAGATATTGTAGTATTGAGAATGCAAATTTAATGTGTCTATGTGTCTCAGATTACACTTACCATCATGTGGCCTGTGTTCCCGCTTGCTTTGCCTATGCCCTAAAAAGCTTCACAGTGGAACCCGTTAAATGATTTATCTCATTTTTTAAAATAATATTTTTCTTTATGTTCAAGTCATCATGAAATTATTCAATACGCGGATAAATTATAAATAAATAAAGACCAAAATTTTACACATTTTGTGAACGCAAAGCTACCCCAAAACTCAACGACAGTTTAAACGACTACCGAAAAATATATAAACATCGCACAGGAGTTTTGACATGAAAGGTTTCACGAAATTATGAAAACACAATGTAATTAGCCATAAACCTTTCTTGTATACATTTTAACGTTTTTTAGGGTTCCGTACCTCAGAAAGAACAACGGAACCCATATAGGATCACTTTGCTGTCCGTCTGTCTGTCTGACAAGACCCTATTTCTCAGGAACGCGTGGAGGTATCAAGTGTAAATTAACAACAAATAATTACGTGCGCGGTTCCTTGAAGCTGTAAAAAAATCAAGCTCCTATGTCAACACAATCCAAAGATAAGACCATTTAAATAAATACTTCGCAGGAGAATCAAAACCTATAGGGTACTTTCCACAGATCCAGAATCATGAAATTTGGCAAGAAGGAAGGACTTACAGGGCTGGAATTCTACAAGGTAATAACGATATCGTTTTTGATCTGTTTCCGTATTGTCAACGTTTTGATAACTCTTATGTCATTTACAATAATGGCGACTGTGACATAAACGATTCTTAAACGTGTCAAACACGATATCGTTTTAACGCACCTGAATAGAGGCCCAGTACAAGTAAAGGGAAAAGTCCGAAAACTGTAATAAATAAATAAAACATACATACACAACATCACGCCTGTATTCCCAGAGTGGGGTAGGCAGAGCTACAGAAATACCAACAACTCTAAAGACATGTCAATAATTCTGTAACCACATTCTGCACAAATAGGCTGAGATGTTTACTACTGAATTAGTGACAGGTAATAAATAATAATAAATAAATCAGGGGACAATGTCACACAAGTTGACCTAGTCCCAAACTAAGCTCTAGGCTTGTACTATGGGTACTAGACAACGATTAACATACTTATATAGAGAAATAAATACTTAAATAAATAGAAAACATCCAAGACTCTGGAAAAAATATTCGCGCTCATCACACAAATATCTGCCCTTACCGGGAGTTGAACCCAGGACCGCTGGCTTCGGAGGCAGGGTCACTCCCTATATTAATATTTAGATAAGTCACACAAAAAAAACATTTTAAAACAAGTTTGAACCTAACCCTCAGTGCGTGATTCCGACGCACTTGGCCGGTTTTATTACTATTTCTGCTTAAGTAGTCTTTGTCTTCTTCTGTCAAATTAAAATATCACAGTGAAGGTTAAGGACAAAGCATATTTTAAGTACACTAGCATCATGCCTTTATAAGTAAGTACATAGGTGGAATTTTCATTCATATTTAAAACATACAAATATAGACCTGATTTTGCATGTTCAAAAGGCTTCAAAGTTTTATCTCGGCGAAAAAATAAAGCGAAAATATTTCCCATTCAGGAGATGTGTGAAATATTATGTTCTTTTCCTGGAAGATGGAGATCGTTGAACCCTCGCGCTTAAAATAGCTCATGATATAAAGTTTCCAAAGAAAATTCGCCAGTTGAATATTTATATACGCATTGTTTGATATAATATATAAAAACTGCATTGGGATCAAACATACCTGAAATGTCTCAATCATTGTACAACGTGTTACAAAATAATCCGTAAAAAAGAAATTACAAAAGTAGTGTCAACCCTTATTAAATAATGTCAGTTCAGTATCTTAGGTATACAGGGTTGACACTACTGTCGTAATTTCTTTTTTACGGATTATTTTGTAACACGTTGTAGAAGTGCCGTTATAAAAATTCCAATTTAACAGCTTTTATCGCAGTACAAAACATAACACCGAAAATGCCTAAAACGCATAATTTGACAGCAATTAAAACGCGCTTTTTAGAAGTGCTTTTTCCTATACTATAATAGGTATAAGAGGCATCAGATATTTTATTAAGCTATATAATTATACAGAGTGGGCCATTGTCAAATGATATTTAAAAAAATTAAAACAATCAATAATGTTTTTCAAATAAACAACATATTTTAAATTTAGCATTTAGCCCGGGTGGTTGCCGGGGCGTTTTTCTTTTCTATCGCTCAAAATGTATTGGATGACATTCTCCTGCGTTTCGATAAACCACGTGGTCGACTGTCATCCCATACATTTTGAGCGATAGAAAAGAAAAACGTTAGGAGCGTTTGCATTTTAGCTAGGGCCCCATGTCTTCCCGTGGATGTCGTAAGAGGTGGCAAAGAGAATGCTTGTAGTACTGTTAGGTGATGGGCTTGTAACCTGTCACTGATACACTGATTATTTAACAGTGAGCCAAAATTGTCTTAACAAATTTCAGCATTTTTTTTTATTTGGTTGCATATTTTAATGACGCAGCTCAGCTAATTCGTCAGAATTATGCTGAAAGCATTTTTTTTTTATTTTAATAACAACTAAATTAGTTTTTTTGTTTATCTCTCTTTAGCAATATTACAAATTAAAATACCTCACGGTACTGACAGGTTAAAACAAATTGTAATTTGAAAACAAACAGCAAAAATATGAATTTAAATTAAAATACCATTAAGCTCCAAAAAGCAATTTTCCTTATGAACACAACTCACGGTTTGAACTACATAAATTTTCAAGTAAAAAACGTTTCCGTTTCCTCAATTTACGATCCAAATAAGTAAATTTAACCGTAAATTTGTAAGCAATGAAAAAACGCGGTCGCCGAAGGACCTTCGAAACACGCTTGAGTACAAGCGTTTTTCATTTTATGTCTATCTGGCCGCGTTTATAGCTGTAGATAAAATATGGATAAGATATCTGTCACTTTCTGACTATATTGTAGGTGCGTGAGAGACCGATGCTTTTTGGCGTATAATAGATAAGACGTTTTAAAAAAATGGGCTATAACTAAAACAAAACTTCATTGATTCCTTTGTGAAACTAGAGTTACCCAAATAGTTCGTATGATTAACTTTCGTCACACAAAGGAGGCGATCGTGATTTTTGTTTTCATTAGCCTTTAACTATGTTTTTTTTTTGTAAACTACTCAGTTTTTGATATTTAATACACACCACGCACAAAATTTGCCATATATTATTGACACTTGCACAAGTAAGTTGTAGTGGTCATGACTATAAAGTGCTTAAACAGAGTAAATATAATACTAAAAGTGTTAGATAAAAAAAAATGCAGGTTAAGTGTACCATGTAAAATATGTTTGTGTACCATCACAATTGCTTAAAAAAATCCGCCCGCTTCACCAAGCCCCTAGCCTTGCCGTATAAAATCTCCGCATTTATATCCTAAGTCCCCAAACCAGCCGAATCGCATCTGTCCTCAAGACTGACAAGTTGATCTCGCGGATTCCCGAGATTATCTCAGCCGTGTCCAGTGACGTCAGGTAAAGCTCTATGTCGCTCCTGGTAAACCCACGGTCAGTTACTGGAACCATCTTGGAATTTAAATGTCACGTATTAGAATGACGTAATTACGTTTCAGGACGATTTTCTCGAACTTGCCCGTGATAAACCGGCGAGTTTAGCAGTTAGTTACAGACACAAACATGCGACCAAATTAAGAAGACGCTTAAATCAACATTTAATTTTATTGTCAACAAGCGTGAAATTTATAAATGTTGTATTACGAATATATATATATATATATTACGTATATTGTTCTGCCAGACGGTCACATCGAACGCTCAATTCACTTTACATACATAAACTTGTTTTTGAAAATCGTTAACGCTAGCGTTAAGTATCGTTTGATCGTCGTCAGAAATGTTTTTTTTTTTTTCAAAGAGACGGCATTCGAGCGCTGAGGCCACCTGATGGCAAGTGGAATCTGAGACCCATAGACATTTGAATTCTCAAGACTGATCTTAAGAATTCAAATCCGTTGCTAACCCCGAGGACTTAGATGGAATGCCTATAGAGGCATTCTTTCACTGGTTGTCTTTTCCCCACACCGGAATACAACAATGCGAGCAATGCTTGGCGGGTGGTTAAGATGGTGGTAGCGATCCGGACGAACACTGCACAGGGTCCTACCACCACTTCAATTCGATTTGACGGAACAAAGTACTCAAACTTTTCGATTAATATTGCTCGCGAATTTACAGGCGAGTTATTGAAGACAACTTTCTTCTCACACTATAATAGTCGTACCGTTTCAAGATTACGGTTTGACAGCTGTCAACGCAGTACAAAATATAACCTTACACACGTGTCAAACATAGTTTGGGCCGAGTTAGAAACAGGGCCTTTGAGAACGGCGTGAATATAATAGTTATTAACAGGAAAGTTTTTACTACTTCTTTAAGCTGAAACGGTTATTTGGATTTGAAATTGAATTGTCGAGTTTACGAGTATATACTCTGAATAGGCTACCTTTTTATTCTCACAAAAAATACCGTGAGATGGTCAACGGACTTGAGGCGCGTGGAGCCTAACCCCATGTACGTCTGTTTAGTCCTCGGAGTAAATACTCTTTTCATCACACATACTCGGAAATGGTGTTATAACACGCAGGCATATAGTTTTATATATAAAGTTTTAAAATATAGAACCCTTAATAATTTCAGACCAAGGAGATGGATCTATTTTTTTGTTTCCTTGCAAATGTAATGAAAAACATTGTGCGTATCACGGGCAGCCAACGGCGTGGGGCTTTTAATATTCTCGTTAGTTATACCCTTCTTACTTCCCTTGATGCACAATGTACTATTAACCAATCAATTCTCCCCGCCTCGCCTGTGATAAATGGACTTTTTCCTTTAATAAGCTCATGGTTACACTTTACTGTTTTCAGATTATGTTTTGGTGGTCACAGGTCTAACCTAACCTAATCTACATAACTCACGTTTAAGATAATCTGAAATCATTAATTTTCCAGCAGATATTAGCTTTCAATGAAATGAAAATTCTGTGAAGTGATACATTCTATATAATGAGTTTCTGTAAAACAAGGGGACACCCTTTTTTAGACTTGTTTGTAGTTCTATAACTGTGCCTACCCCACTCTGGGATTGAAGGCGTGTCGTTATGTATATTATGTATGTTAAACAACGGTATCATTATGTCCACACAATCGAGCCGCCATTGAGTATAGTTCCCTGTCTAGCCATAAATTCAGACTTAGCTTGGACGCTAACTAGCTGATTGCATTACCGACGAGAGATAGCGGCTATCATGGCTATGCTATTAAATACGTTGCAATGATATAGTTGATGAATGGTTATAACTTAAGCTTAGGATGATCATGATATGTGTAGATTATCTTTTATCTGACGACGAGATTAGCCTAGTAACTACTACTAACTAACTAGGGCCTAGTTGGTAGTAACCCTGGGAAGAAGATGTTTTGTATGTATTTTTAAATAATAAATAAATACCACGGGACAATGGTCACACAAATTGACTCAGTCCCAAACTAAGCTCTAGGCTTGTACTATGGGGTACTAGATAACGATAAACATGCTTAGATAGAGAAATAAATACTTAAATACATAGAAAATATCCAAGACTCAGGAACAAATACTTGTGCTCATCACACATTTACCGGGATTTGAACCCGCGACGGCTGGCTTCGGAGGCAGGGTCACTCCCAACTAGACCAACGTGTCGTCGTCATTTTGGGGTGTCTATCATTTTATCGGAACACTTTTAATCTAATGTATCATTTCATCGAAGGCTCTTTTCTCCTGAAAGCATAATGTTTTTAGGGTATCTTAAACATCTTACCTTACCTAACCTACGTAATTAATATTTACGATACCCTGAAAACATTATGGTTTGACCGGATAATAGCGTTCGATGAAATTAAATTCGATGAAATGATATATTCGATGAAGAAAAATTCAATGAAATAATGAGTAACTGTATTTTTTATTATTTACTTTATTACGATTTAAAACAATTAGTTTTACTACTGATCATATATCAGGCCATAAACCTGGCTTAAGGTAAACATTAAGTGTCAATAAAAACTTTGCATTAGATTCCTGCTTTATAAAAAAAAATGTTAGGCTATTATGAAGATTAATTGTTGGGTGTCTATCATATCATCGAAACACTTTTCATCGAATGTATCATCTCATCGAGTTTAATTTCATCGAACGCTATTTTCTGCTGAAGCCATAATGTTTTCAGAGTAACTTAAACATCTAACCTAACCTAACCTAACCTACGTGATAAATGTTTAAGATACCCTGAAAACATTATGGTTTCAGCAGAAAATAGCGTTCGGTGAAATGAAATTCGATGAAATTATACATTCGATGATGTGAAATTTAACGAAGTGATGAGTTACCTTAATTGTTATATTTTCAATCAAAAATAGTAAGTAAGCACTTAAAACTTTCTTTAGTAAAATTTGTGATTCCAATATAAATAAGGAAACATTTCCAAATACTTTACAAAATCAGAAAAACCAAATCATCTTAGGATAACATCGTTTTCTAAGAAAGAGGAAAAATATTGACTGAAGTATTTGAAGTAAATTGGTAAATATAATACGTAAATAGTGGGATGGCACTGTATTATTTGCTTTTGAGGCACAGATAAACATGTAGCAGAATGTTTACAATACACTTCAATGTGTAAGAATAACGTTGGAAAAACAGATTTTTGATCCTCACCTATTGGTGAGGACCAAAACTTTGGACCATGGTTAAGCAAAGTTAACCGTACAAACAACGTAGGCGGTAATCGTTCCGTTATGCGATGAAAAGTATCCTTACAATTGTGTGGCTAATTTTCGTCTCAACTTTGTTGTGGCCAACTTTTTGGTGCTTACCCCTATATCGAAGTTTTTTTTTTAAGGTATTGAGAAGGCAAAAGAGCACACAGGCCACCTGATTGTAAGTGGAAACTGTGACCCATAGACATTCGTATTCACAACACTGCAAATGCGTTGCCAACCCTGAGGACTAAGATGGAATGCCTCTATGCTAGTTATATGTTAGTTATGCTAGTTAGTTAGGTGTAAACCTAATAAAAATATGCCTCACCAAAATATAATCATTTAATCACTTGTTCGTGATAAATACGAACAGGTCAAAAAATATTCTGTGGAACTAATGACCCGCCCCCGTTTTGCTTCGGATTATGAGTTTTCCAGAATTGAAAGATGAGAATGCAATATAATGGAGTGGGAAGAGTTGGATGTTGGGACTCATTAGTTCAGAAAAATGTTTTTTTTGACAAAAACTTAATGCCATAAATAAAATTTTAATTTTTTGTATGACATGGAGAAGGTTTGTGACCCATAGATATATGTATTCTCAAGATTTTAACTGCATTGCCGGGTTTCTCATATTCACATGGCATGACATGGCGACAAGAAACCAAACAAAATTGTATTTTTACCCGACTGCCGAAGGAGGAGGGTAGGTAATGTTTTTGACCTGTATGTATGTATGTATGTATGTATGTTTCTTTGTTCCCTCGTAAAAGCTGGGTTGATGTTCCGATTTCAACAAGTGAAGTGTCGTTAGATTGGTCGTAACAGAAAATAATAAGGCGGAAATATATATTTGAAGGGTAGCTAACTAACATCATGTATATGACGACAGGAAGTGGCGCTATGAAGCCAGTGGTCCCGAGTTCAAAGCCCGGTAACGGCAGATATTTGTGAGTATTCTTGGATGTTTTCAATGACATGTATTTATCTATACAACAATATTCACCGCTTAAGAGATTAGTCCAATAAAAACTAAAAAAATAATTGTAAGTACCCAAAAATCACTTTTTTGTCTTCATCAACGTTTTCATCTTTGTCTTCAGGGCTGGTTCCACAAATATAATCTAGAGATTACAAACGTTCAAGGGACGTTAGGGCCGAGATCCTACACGGAGAAACCTTATTGCTTTTGACTTGTTATGGTATTATATTTAACTCAGCCGCCACATACACAAACACATACATAGCACGACGCCTTCATTCCCAGAGTGGGGTCGGCAGAATTACAGAAATACCAATCACTTTAAAAAGACTTGTTTATGATTTCATTACCACATTTTGCACAATCAGGTCAAAAAATTTACTAGTGTGTTAGTGTCAGGTTTAAAGCATATCGCCTAACAGTACTAAAAGCCCTTATTCCCTCTTACGACATCCATGGGAAGACATGGAGTGGCTATAATTCTTACCCGGCAACCTCACGGGCATCAAAACGTCGACCATAATTCTGGTATCAGGTTGTTTTTTTTCCGTGCGCCTTCTCTGTTTTATGTATTCTATAAGCAGTGTTATAAGTTAGTAGAAATTTATTCGTTACATTTCGAGCAAACTCCTGTTTTCTAAGGATAACCAAATTTACCTACGAATGTGAACAGATTTGTTACAATCTCTATGATATTATCTTCACTTTTGGCATTGCCTTGATTTGCGATAAGGAATTTTGATGGCGCAAGTAGTAGATAATAACAATGAGGAAGTAACAAATATATTTTATTGCAAGTTTTATCGTTGTTAGGGATAAGTACAATCGTAAAAAAAAACTGGGCAAGAGCATGTCGGATCACACTCATTGTAGGGTTCCGAGGCAGTTTCCAGTTACAACTAACAAGAAAACAGTCTCCAAAAACTACACCTAAGTACGACCTAAGTTTCTAATAGAAGTTGTATGCTATCTAGATTTTATTATGGGCTTAACGTGCTGCCACGGGAACGAGTGTCAATTACGTCAAACGGGAACTAGTGTCAAATATTAGGTATAATTATATTTATGTAGGCAAACTCTTTATTTTACATAATATTTACAATATTGACAGCATTATGATCTCTCAAATGTTGTCATGAAATTATTAAATTGACAGCTATCCGGGGTTTACGTTGCTTAGTAATAAAAGGACTCAAGTCACACAAAACACTATTTTATTTTAAACCTTAGCACTTTATACTTACGTTGGAATATGAAATAGACGAATTAAAGTCCCGAGCCTATGTCAAAATCTTGTCCCGTAGCAGCGTGGTAGGCCCACTGATTTCCAAAAGGTATAAACATTTTAGTTCCCTGTAACTCATGAACCAATGAAGTATACTTAGTTGTTATAGTTATTCTTTTAAATACGCCGTGCATTCACATTTTGAGATATTAACCAGATTTTTAGTACCTACGAGTATTTGTAGTTTTGATTCTAAGAGGTGAAATCTCTTGCAAATACGACACGTCTTTTTGAGTTGATGTTTTTTTAAATTATCTCCTAAATCATAGAACGTAGTTAAACATGGTTTTGCTCGGTTTTCAAATATATATTCTTCTTTTAATTAACCCTAGGCCACTTGTTTATTATACATTTTCAAAGAAAGCAAGCTTAAAGAAACAAGCGATAACCATTTTGTTGCTTCCTTTCTGAAGGTAGGTAAAAAAATATGCTTTCATCCTCCAGGGGTATTCTCGCACTTCAATTTGAACACGAAGTACGAGTATTAACCGGCATACTCATTGATAGCTACAGCATTGTTCGAGGTGCGACCATATTAAAAATACAGGCAATAACATTCTAATAATGCTCTGACAGAGAAACTTAAGACTCAGTATCATTGGACAAAAGCAATCCATTGCCGAGTTGTTATAACATGATTAAGCCAGGAGCTTGCAGCGATGCAATGTATCATGAAAAGCATGCGGGCCATCGACCAATGAAACTGAAAAATATATTGACGAATTAAAAAAAGAGATGATTGAAATAATCAATAATGGGGTTTCTATACGGTGAAACATTAACGCTTTTGATTTACTATCGAACTTGTCAAAAATTGATCTTGAGGTAGCATTAATTTACCGTGAATTATTACAATCTCAATGTGATAACTATTGCTCAATCTTCAAAGTAACAGTAGTTATATTCTGGGGAAAACAAACGCTAGCGCGATGTAGATAATTATACCGACGTTAAAGTGCATCTACTCAAAATCTACTTAAATATCTTTAACAATACTGTAACTCGTCAGTTAATTAGTTATCATAACGTTGATAAGACGATAACGTCATGTCAAAGGAATTGGGTTCGACCGATTAGAATAAAACCCAGTTCATATGTATCTTTAGTTTAAGACTATCTTCAGTATTGAATGTCATTATGTCACTACCTTTAAGGTCATTACGTCACTACCTTTAAGGCCATTATGTCCCTACCGTCAAGGCCATTATGTCACTAACATTAAGGTCATTATGTCACTACCATTAGTTGGCCCGTGATTTAGTTTGCTTTTTAAAGGTACCTAGCGTCGTATAATATCTACGAGCGTATGGCTCAAGTAATAATTGCCTTCAAGTCGACTGCTGAACCAGCAAGAAGAATAACACCATAGACCTTATCTGATTCAGTTATGTGTTAAAGGTAATTCAAGCTCGTACCGTTCCTGATACTGCTTTGCTTTCCAAAGTAATGAAAAACGAAGTATGCGCGTATGGAGGTCATACGCTTATACTGCCTTCTTCTCTTGGGAATAGTATTAACAAGCATGTTTGCGTAAAAACCGGGGTTATTTTCTTAAGTGGGCACTCGGGGAAAAATTACTTAATTGCAAAGTAATAAACTCTGTTGATGTTATGCATGAGTTTTTGAGTGTTTGGAGCAGCAAGTGGTAATTTTAATAAAGTGTTTAAATATTTTTTAGCAGTTTGGAAAACAGAATCATAATCATAATATTAATATAAAGTTTAAATGCATATTAGGTCATAATAAAACGACCCATGGGTCGTATTTAAACCGTAAACTTTTCAGGATTTATTAAAAGGTATTGTATAGAACCGATAGGTTAGGTCAGTTTTGTTTTCTAAAAACCTTGAAAAGTTTACATGTTCCGAAAAAAAACCATTATAATTATATTGACCATCTTCTCTATAAAAATGAATCGCTGAATGTGTTGCTAAGCGCATATCTCGAGAGCAGCTGACCGATTTCGCTAATTCTTTTTTTAATTGTATTTGTTACTATCAGAAGAAGGTTCTTATGAAAGTATACTAAAAAATCAACCGGAAAAGTCAGAAATTTACATTATGAGACGTATTCGTGGAAAACCCGTAGCTTGTTATTTAAAAAACCAAGCCTGTACCAGCCGGACTTGTGCACCGAGAATTCCGTACCCCGCGACTCATTAACAAAATTAAACGTATTAGGACCCCCCCCTTATTCTTTTATTTTCTGAATAAGATTTTGTGAAATCCACCTTTATTACTTCAGTTGTTTCCCGCGACTCGTCCACGTTGCAGTCGTTTATACCCTCAGGAACCGTCTAATTTTCGGGAAAAAAAGTAGCCTATATCTTATTCCAGACTAATGTATCTTTGTGCCAAAATTCATCTAGATCCGTTCAGTCGTTCTGGCGTGATTGAGTAACAAACATCCATCCAAACCTTCGTATGACACCCTAGTTGGTAGTGACCCTGCTTTCGAAGCTAGCGGTCCTGGGTTAAAATCCCGGTAAGGACAGATATTTGTGTGATGAGCACGAGTATTTGTTTCTGAGTCTTGGATGTTTTATATGTATTTAAGTGTATGTAAGGATGTTTATCTTTGTCAAGTACCCATAGTACAAGCCGTTTAGTTTGGGACTAGGTCAATTGGTGTGACATTGCCCTGTGATTTATTTATTTATTTAAAAAGTAGTAAGTTTGTAAGATACTTTATTTTGTAAATCAAAAGCTTTCAACGACATGGTTCTACACCGACACAATAAATAAAGTCCATGTCCGTACTAATTCAGACTCCCATTTACATTGTTAAGACGTAAATTCTTCAAATGATTTAGCTAATTCTGTAAAATAAAATGGAGCGACAGAGACAAAACGAGGTTGTTTATACAATGGGTCCAGCCGCAGGTGCGAGCAGTGACGTTGACGGAGGACTTAAGACTGAAATAATTCGCTTTACGGTGTAAATGTTTTTAAAATTGGATATGTCATAATATTGTTATAAAGAGATTAGTTGTGTTTCATAACTGTAATACAAAGAGGCAAAGTCCTACAAGTTCCTTTTTACCGTCGGCAATCTTAGGTTACCTATGGAACACGAGTGAGAAAAGATAATATCAGTGGCGAGTGCGAGTAAGATAGCGACAGTCAGATGAATGCTTTCAGAATTAAGATGGGAACGCTTTCACAGTATGAACAAAAGGTCTTCAAACAAAGGTATATCGAACGGCTTGCATGTGTGCGTACCTCGACGGTACGCGCCTCGAGCCAAGACAAGCAAACTCAACAGGCCGCACCAAGCCGGTTTTGTCGAGACCGCGCCGTTGCGTTGGTTGTATGTGTTTCAAGTACATCGACTTACATCGATGCAACCCTAGCGCTTGAGCAGCAATAGGTGACAGAAACTCCTAAAGGGCTGGAGACCGATAATTTTTCTAATTATACTACTGGGTGTTAGGCAGTCAAGTGTAGTTTTAAGAGGCCGTACATGAAATATTGCCGGTTTGGCTTTTTTTTGTGATTTTACAGTTAAAATACTGCTTTTCTACAAGTTTTCATGCACATCATGAAATATCATTTGAATGAGCTACTTTTTAGGGTTCCGTAGCCAAATGGCAAACAACGGAACCCTTATAGATTCGTCATGTCTGTCTGTCTGTCCGTCCGTATGTCACAGTCACTTTTTTCCGAAACTATAAGAACTACACTGTTGAAACTTGATAAGTAGATGTATTCTGTGAACCGCATTAAGATTTTCACACAAAAATAGAAAAAAAACATAAATTTTGGGGGTTCCCCATACTTACTAACATATTTTTTTTCTAAACTGAACAGTTTGCGCGAGAGACACTTCCAAAGTGTTGAAATGTGTCCCCCCCCCCCCCCTGTAACTTCTAAAATAAGAGAATGATAGAACTAAAAAAAATATATGATGTACATTACCATGCAAACTTCCACCGAAAATTAGTTTGAACGAGATCTAGTAAAGTAAGTAGTTTTTTTTAATACTTACGTGATAAAAACATTGATCAAAGCTACAACGAACTTTTATATTATGTTACTTGCTGCTACGGAACCCTTCATGGGCGAGTCCGACTTGCACTTGGCCGCTTTTTTTATTTTTGTCGAGTATTATAATGCGAGATTTAGGTTGTTTTAAAACATTACATATTGCTATTTATATTTTTCGATGGTTTTTTTAAGGTAAAGGATTGATTTTGAACTGAACTTTATTACTGTTGTTTTAATTTTATGCACGAGAGTACCGAAATCAAAACAATTTTTTCCCATTTTCTATAAAAGTTCAAGTTTTTTATTTTTAAATATGAAAGTTTGTGGTAAGAAGTTGTTCACACATTTTTAGACGACTTTTTCATACCTTTTAGACGTCAAAACGATTCGTGGATATGCTATAATCTAAACCTCTTACAGCAAAATTCACAAAACAGTAGCCAGTAGATAGATTAATCAAAAAAAAGTAACTTATACATTCGTTGAAAATTGAAATTATTAGGAAAATTCGTAGGAGTAAACTATTTTAACACTAAAATCACGTCTGTAAAATCACGCAAATGAGCGAAATCGGCAAAATTTCGTATACTTCCTCTTATATTTTGACCACATTTCTGATAAAACGTTATTTTCGCCAGAAAAACAATTTATATTTATCAGCCTATCATTAGTAGGCGTTCATTTAAATTTATTGTTAAGAACCAAGGTTTTGAAATAAATTTATGAAACATGGATACAGGATTAACAATTTAATTGATTTTCAGACGAAAAACCATTTAAAAAAAATATATGAGTATTTATGTATTAAACTCACGCGCACACGCAACACGTGTAACACGTACCTACCTACGCGTTTAGTATTTCAATGATTTAGTTTTCTGAAAAAAATAGACATAGCTTTAAAAAATACAATTCGACCAAAATACTTTTCATATCTATATTCTATGTATTTTTTTTACTAGGCTGTGTAAATTACCTTTCCTCTTTTTCGCCATTCTTCCCTACTAGTTATTAATTATAATAAATCGTGATAACTTTTTATGCATAAATGCTCCGAAAGAATACAATCACTACTTACAATAGTTTCAATCACAGAATTCTTAGCGTTAGAGATAACTAGTACTGGGCCTCTATGCAGGTGCGTTAAAACGATATCGTGTTTGACACGTTTAAGAATCGTTTATGTCACAGTCGCCATTATTGTAAATGACATAAGAGTTATCAAAACGTTGACAATTCGGAAACAGGTCAAAAACGATATCATTATAGCGCAGTTGAATAGAGGCCCTGGTCTGTATTGATTATGTTTTATACTAATCAATATTTTTTACATGACGGTCGCCATCTTTAATCACATTTCCCTTTACCTTTTCAATTTACAAAGTACCTATTCGTAGGGAAGCTTTCATAGCCAAATTAAATTCAAATGGGATTGCTTTGTACCGGTAAAAATACGAACAGAGTTTTACAAATTTAGATTAGAGGGGAAAAGTTTTAAGCGAATATTTGGAGAATTTTTCGATTGTTTTCGCAGGACACTTAATTAGGGATTTGTTCGTTACAATGTCGTTCAAAACGGGGTATTATAATGTGATAACATTGTCTTTTATGTAATTGGGTTCTTTGCCAATCGAACTGCCAAGTAATTATTAGAAATTAGTTTATAATATTAGTATGCGGTAAGAGAGTTGTTCTTAAGTTTGGACGTGAGTACTTTTGTTTAAAGGAGAAGGCACATGAGCACACAGGCTACCTGATGGTAAGTGGGATCTGAGACCCCTTAGACATGAATTCTCAAGACTAAAATCCTAAGACTCCAAATGCTACCAACCCTGAGGACTAAGTTGGAATGCCTAGTGATCCAGATGGATCCAATTTGAATTCGTGTGAGATTGTATAATAAAAAAATAAGTTTAGGTCTTTAAAGCAGTAAGTCTAAGTGATTCCCAATTAAATGTTGTCCCAGTCCAAACACTTAGTTTAGACTTCACTTAAGAGAAGAGGTATTGTTATTTAAATATTACTTGAATAAATCTGGTGTTTTCTTGTGGACAAGCACTGTTTTTGACGTTGGTAGTAATTTCATTACTTACCACAAGAAAGTCGTTTTCGTTAGAAACAACTCTTTCGTATAGTTTAAGTTTAAAATGTTTAACTGTTTCACTCTAGGCATTGTGATTTGCTCGAGGTTTATTTTTATGCTGTGATACGAAATTAATATTTTATTGCTTTAAATAAGAAACTAATATTGAAAATCACAGCCACTGTGGAATCAGTGATAGGATTTAATTTAAAACTGCGATTTCTCATTGGAACTTGAATAAAAAATGCAATTAATTTGAGTATAATTGCAATTCTATTCCAACATATCGTATTTCGTTTTTTTAATATAATTAAGTTTTTGTTCAATCTTTCCTCACAAGTTGTCCATAACAAATGAAAATAAATAAACCCGTAACCTTAACTCTTATTAAGCATGTAACGAGAGGTTTTTGTAAAAAAAAAACATTCACACGCTTAGATAAAGTAAAGCGTAGCATTGTGGGTTAGACAGGTTTCAGTATTAAAAATCCTCAAAAATCATGCACTTAGCGATGTTGGTGACTCTCGTATCTTCGGAGGCAAAAAAGATAGAAAAATAAAACCAAGGCCGTTTGATAGAGAATTTTGCGCTCTCTTTAGCTATATTAAAAAGTGAAAACCGGACAAAAGTCACTTAGAGCACGGCAGTATAGAATCCATACTCGTATTATATAATATATTAAAGTAACTTTGTCTATCAGTTTGTCACGCTTTCATGGCTAAACCGCTGAACCGTTTTTGATAAAATTTGTCATGAAGATAGTTGGAAACTCAAAAAGGACATAAGGTACACTATTTATCCCGAAAACTTTTACAGCTTCGCGGGTACTTGTCTATTCTAATATTATAAATGTGAAAGTTACTCTGTCTGTTTGTCTGACTGTCTGTTTGTTACGCTTTCACAGGTAAACCGCTGAACCAATTTAGATGAAATTTGGTACGAACATAGTTTGAGTCCCAGGGAAGGACATAGGGTAAGATAATTTGGACGGTTCCTGAGAGAATAGATAAACGAATTCCATGCAGATGGAGCCGCGGAAAATATAGTTTATACAATAATGAAAAAGGCAATTTTATACATTCAGGTCCTCAAAGGTATCAAATGCCTTTTTCATTTATTATATTTGTCTAAGAAACCTTGAAAATTGACAATTGTAGTCCGGCTATTACTAGATCCCTCCCCCTTTTCACCAACCTCTCAATGATAGGTGAAAGGTGACGACTGACGATTCGATATACTCGTACATTGCAGAGTTGACAAGACATCAGTGGAATGCATGTGTGCTGCATCATGTATGCTGAAATGTCACTTGTCACCTGCCATCGTCAGGATGGTGAAATAGGGCGCTGGTGTTGGTTAATTAATATTTGTGGAAATAATAATAAAAATGGGGGAATTAGTAAAAAACTAATTCTTTTTGTATAAAGCTCTGTCCCCGATAAAATCGTTACAAAATATTGATCAACCTGGCTTTTAATGTTCCAGATGAAATGCAATTTACGGCGTTCATTTTGACAGAACCAATTTAGGGTCCCGTTGTATCAAATGAAATGAAAGGCAAGGGTCCTCCGTGGACCCTTTATCATCCAGGTACATGACCCACTACAGGTGAGCAATTAGACTAAAGGATACAATGGCTGATGCTCAAGAGTCTGATCCGTGGCCTAAAATAAGAACTGGCAGCGGTTCTTGAAATTGTTTGTTTCCAATTTTATCACGATATTTTCCTTGCACGTTGGTCTAGTTGGGAGTGACCCTGCCTCCGAAGCCAGCGCTGCGGTCCTGGGTTCAAATCCCGGTTAGGGCAGATATTTGTGTGATGAGCGCGTATGTTTGTTCCTGAGTCTTGGATGATTTCTATATATATTTAAGTATGTATTTCTCTACTTAAGTATGCTTATCGTTGTCTAGTACCCATCTTACAAGCCTAGTGCTTAGTTTGGGACTAGGTCAATTTGTATGAGATTGTCCCCTGATTTATTTATTTTTATTTAAGTTAAAATTATAATAACAGGGAAAGCCATACTGCTCGCTTAGCTGATGGGATGCAAAAGTTACTTACAGTACTTAAGTTTACTTAATTAAAATCATTGTAGTGTAAGAAATATTAACAGTATTGATTATTATATTGTATAAAAAATGCTGTATGACATACTGAAATGTTGTAAACATTATAAAACAACCGGGCAAGCACATGTCGGACCATGCTCAGTGTAGGGTTCCGAAGCTGTTAAGTTCTACAAACATAAAAATCAACATGTGTAATAACTAATTTTCTGTTTAAAGTCAATTGGTGCCGTCTTAGATGATTTTAGTAGGTATGAACACTTTAATCGCCTCTATCTCAAGAACCAATGATGTCAACTTAGTCGTGATAATTTTCCTTTAAAATTCGTTATATGCTCTTTTATTATATAAGTACTTTACATATATTATAATTATTGTATGTTTGTACAGCGTTCTGTGAGTCATTGTCGGTTCTGGCTGAAAATCAGCGCTGCAGGTGTCTGACACCTCAGAATTTTGCTGAGCCAGAGTCCGTTTCACTGCCGTGAAACGGACTCTGGCTCAGCAAAAAACACACACATTAATGTATAATGTTTAATTATACGTTTGTGTGTCTTATGGCTGAGAATAAATGTATTTCTTCTTCATTTAAGTTTTTTTTTTTCAGATTTTTAGTATTTGTAATTTTGGCTGTGTAAGAGGGGACACTTGAGTCTAACAAAAATTAGCGCTTTAAAACTTAATATTTCAAAACGGACGGAAAGACCTATCCAACGACACCTTACACTAAATAAATGTAAAGAATGGGTAGACGAGAAAAAAAATACGTACCCACGTTACGTGTATGGGGAGGTACCGTAAAATATTTTTTTTATACGTTTTATTGTACCACTTTGTTGGCGTGACTAATATGCATATTCATGCCAAATTACAGCTTTCAAATACTAAGACTCTCTGCGCGAGGCTGCGGACGGACGGACGGGCATGGCGAAACTATACTGCCCTGCTAACGCAAAAGGCAGTATCTCAGACAAAACTCTTGTAGAAAATGCAACCTTATTACTAACTCGGTAGGATTGAATCTGCTTTGGCTATTGAATTTGAGATACTGCTTATTGGCTTAGGAGGGTAGTATAAGGGTTTCTAGTTTCACTACGGAAACTAGGTGTGTTCCTTTCCAAGAGAATATGAATTGGAAAGAAACAATTAAAAATAAAATGGAAACGAAGACGTGCAAAGCTAGTTTATCATAAGAACTACAAAATATTTAAAAGTCGTGCATATCGGATTAGATTGAGAAACAATCGCCCAGGGCTGGGATTCCACATGGTAATAACGATATCGTTTTTGACGTGTTCCTGTATTGTCAACGTTTTGATAACTCTTATGTCATTTACAATAATGGCGACCGAGTCATAAACGATTCTAAAACACGTCAAACGCGATATCGTTATAACGCAGTCGAATAGATGCCCAGTGCTAACATTTTGTATGGCTTCTTTTTGAGAGCTATGCGATTTATGCATAGCTTCACAATCCTCTAAATCGCTTGCGCTTATAACTTAGCCAAAAAATCAACCCTCGAATGCTAACGTGACCAATTGGGTCAAGAGAACAACTCGCAAAGGCTCATAGTATAGCTCAGAGGGTTAAATTAACTTCGTCTATTTACAATGTTACAAATTTGCGGATGACCGTTGAACAGCTGAGTTTCGAATTGATTAAATACGTCTTAAATCTTGTAGGGTATTAGTGGTTTCAGTTCAGTGGAGTAGGTTAATTTGAAAGGAGATGCTGATTTATTAGGAAATGACTGATTTTGTACAAAGAACGATAGCGTTTAGGAGCGTGACATAAAAAACATCTTGGTATAGTAATACTCATAGTTTTATGGGAGCTTATCTTAATTTTGAACATGTGTTGTTACCACGATGCTTCAAAAATCAATTTAAAATATTATAGAAAATATTTTAAAAATAGTCTTGATCTATGTAACATAAACACTATTAAACTTTGTCTAAATTTATGTAACAAATGCAATATTTTAGATTTTGGCCGTGACGTCATAAATGAGTATTCTTTGCGTAAAATATGTTTTTTTTTTAATTTACTTAACCTTTATTGGCATTCTCTACCAGCTGACTTTTGGACAAATCAGAGATTTATATTCTACTTTTCTGAGTATAATCACAGATTAAGTAATAGTACAGTCAAGGTGATAAATATGTATATACTTTAGTACCTTGTCACTTTCATCGCTGTGACAATGTCATATGGCAGTTTAAACATGACGTTAAATAGACAGGGTACTAAAGTGTATACATATGTATGTCCTTGACTTACGTATAGATGGTTCTCTGTTAACAAATTCCCTGGTTAGGTACGCCAAACGTGCCTAAATCTTGTGGCTATTTCTTTTTATAGAATGCAACGCGCTCTTTTGGAAGCGGAGCCTTAAAGCTAGGGTTGCGCCAGCTCGACCTATTAAATTATACGTTAGTATAAATAGTGTGTTTTACTGTAGATATTACGATTATTCTTTATTTACTTAGGATAACCGAGCTACAAAAGAGCTGTGTAATTTGCCTTTAGTTTTTAACATCAAAACTGCCTGTACCTACATTACATAATGTAAAGAAAAAATGTTTTTAACCAATATAAATAGACGACGCGGCGCCAGCGACGGTACCGAAAAAGATAGTAGGTACTAATCGTCCATAGTGGGCAGTCTAGTCTTTTTGGTTTAGGCATATTTATTTTATGATTCGGATGACGATGCAATACAAAATGCGAGCGATCGCGTGCGTTCCCTGAAAGCGCTCGGCAACCACTAATAGACCGCCGAATGGCGGCCGACCGCATGCATTTGCAGTGGCGCGACGAAATCACAGAGTGAACTTCCTAATGTACCTAACAAAAGCATTTCGATTTCACTACCTATTCTTCAAACTTCGCCAAAATCTGCTCTGTCATTTATGCCTGATTGAGTAAAATACCAAACATCTATTTTATAAATTTTAACATCCTCCGAAGTATGAAAACATTCATCAATTGATGTAGAAAAATATTTCTCTCACAAGATTTCTTCTCGAGACCCTCTTGCCTCTTGTTTCAAAGAAAGATGCCCATTTATTCCGAGAGCCTTCGTGTTTTTCGCGTTCACGAATATCAAACGAAACCCTTGACCTAGTGAGAGAAATCTACTAATTACTTTTTTAATATCTTAAGTCTAAAACATCTTAACAAAGATTTTCAGCTTTAGGTTCATGGAGACAAAGTATTTTTTGTTTTGTAGTGCTTGAGGGAGTTGTGAGTTTTTCAAAGTAACGATGAGAAGGCTCTTCTGAAGATTCGTCTGCACGAGTTCTGCAACTGTGAAAGTAAATTATTTTATTAAATAAAGTCAAGACGAGGAAATTTTAAGCCACAATTTCTTAGTGATTCGATTTATTGTTGGATTTACCCATTCAATAAAAGGGTTTATTAGTTTGTTTTTTTGTAATGTAAATATATCATGCAAGGAAATCGTAGCTCAAGTGTTTTTAAGCAAAGATTGTAAAACCGGTTTTATTCAATACCTGTATTTACATTTTCAAATTATTACCGCTAAAAAATAATATCTATATATTCAAATTAGAGGTATTGTTATCATTCCTTTTTTGTTTTTTATCGTTATGTGAACACTATTTACAGTATTATACCTGTATTCAATACCGCTATTCATTGCACCTGATAAGTGAGATGTCAATTAGACTTTAATTAACTATAATTTCAGACTTGTCTCAGGCGAGTCTAAGTTTTTTGAAAGAGCACCTAATACATTTACATATACAAATAAACGAGTATATTGACACTGACAGGTATTGCTGGTAATGGTTTTTAGGGGTAAAGTATCAAATAGAGTTATTGTTGTCAATTGGCTAAACCGATAATATACTTGAATACCGGTATTGATTATACCGGTAATCAGAGCTTTAGCGGTATAAATAATGAAAGTCATTTAATTTATAACCAGTATACCTCATTAGAAACCGGTAGGCAGAATACCGGTTACAATCCCTGTTTTTAAGTAAATAAATGACATTAAATATTGGGAAGTCCAGGAGTAGACTTCAGGTGGAACTCATTTGGCTGATGATGATGATGACGATAGGATTTTTTTTAAATATAATCATGTGCAGTTACAAAAAAGTGTCTAAATGAACAATTAGATAGTGTACTCGTAAGTTCGCCGCATACAACATACGACGACCGCAACACTACCAAAGTACCAAAGAAGACGGCTAACTAAACAATTTAGTTAGCCGTCTTCTTCGGTACTTTGGTCGTGTGTGTATGTGTATAACATCACGCCTTCTTTCCCAGAGTGGGGTAGGCAGAGCCACTGAAAAACAAACAACTCTAAAATAACTTATTTATTGTTCTCTAACCACATTTCGCCAAACAGTAGTACGAGTACAAGCCTTTATTCCCTTAATCACCTCTTACGACATCCACGAAAAGACATGGAGTGGCACTATTCTAACCCAGCAACCACACGGTCTTTTTAGTGGTTGGAATTTCTTTAGCTCTGCCAACCCCACTTTGAGAATAAAGGCATATTGTTAAGTATATATGTATGTACAAAAAGTGTCTCAAGGGATAATTTCATTGTGTAGTCCTTATCTTAGCACTACTTTAGTACCAAATACACAGCTAACTGCATTGTAATTAATTGTATAAGCATTTTAAACTTAATGAGGTTGACAATAGAGTATAGAATGCTTCGACTACTTTATTGTAGTTAACCGCTTTCTTTGATATTACGGGAGGACAGTATTTGGCCGCATCCGTTCGAGACAGTTGCGATCGCGTTATCAGTACCCTTATCATGAGACAGCGACGGTACTCGCTGGAGAGTCGAATGCTCTATTACAAAACTGTTAGGGACAGATTATTATAAGGATTAACTCATGGTAAGGTGAACGACGTACTGTGAACTCGAGGTTTGTCGGTATTAAGTCATCGCATGTAGCGACAATGATACATTCGGCGGACAGACTAGTGTATAGACGACGTTCGTTGATCGAGCCCGTTTGAGAGTCTCGCCACGCATTAGGCAGACAGACTAACATAAAGATTGCATTAGCTAGGTAGGTGACCGTATTAAGTGGACCAAGAAATATTATAAAATAAATAAAAATATACATCGCGTCACGCTTTCATTCCCAGAATGGGGTAGGCACCAACGATTCTAAACTTGTTGATAATTCTGTAACCACAATTTGCACAATCAGGCTAAGATGTTACTAGTGTATTAGTGTCAAGTTGTTAGTCCATCGCCTAACAGTCTTTATTCCCTTAGTCGCCTCTTACGACATCCACGGGATGAAATGGAGTGGCACTATCCTGACCCGGCAACCACACGAGTGAAAATAAATAAATATCAGGAGAAAATCTTACACAAATTGACCTAGTCCCAAATTAAGCTCTAGGCTTCACTCACAAATATCGGCACTATCCGGGATTTGAACCCGGAACCACTAGCTTCGTCAACACGTCAATTGCGACTTAATTGCTCTTCTATTTCAAGCAAACTTCTAAATCTGTGCTCGAAGGAACCTAATTAATATGCCTACGCTGTCCGTTCTAATTTTAAAGGTGTCCCCGTACTCAAGAAAAAATTGGTTTCTACATTATTTTCCTTACTGCCCGTACAGCACTTCTCAATAGCATATTATAAACATCTTCTATACTAGTAATTTTAGTTACAAACTAGCCTGATGTACTCTTTCACTGCCGTAATTTAAACTTCGCTCCATGCCAATTAAAAATTTATGCATTACGAACAAAGTTAATACAAACTGTATAAACATGCTCCGACAACAAATAATTAGGTTTAAAATATAAATTACTGGGTGACAGAGACTTTTCTTTTTCAGTTTTGGTCTAGAAAATTAAAAAAATAAAATTAGTAAAAATTGTTGCTACATAATACTAAAGAAGGCGGCTAAGTGCATAGTAATAGTATACCTAAGCATTTTAAGTTTAATGTGGTTACCAATAGAGTATACGTTTGAATACTATTCAGTGTGTGGCCTGTAATAGGAGCCATAAATTGAGGGATCGTTTCCACACCACAAACGTAACAACATTTATTCTACAACTTTTGAAAATAACTTATTGTTAACCAAATATTAATGAATTTAGATTTTCCAAGCAAGCAATGTATTGCGAAAACTACGAAGTTTGTAGGCTGACAGTAGATGTCAACTAGACTATTGGATGGAGTACATTGAAAATGCTATTTAGATTTGTTCGAAAAAAACCCAAATATTAAATTACATATTTTTCAAAAGTCGTAGAACAAATGTTGCTACGTTTATAGAGTAGAAACGATCCCTCAATTTATTGCTCCTGTGTATTGTCGTTTGCCGCCTTTTTTGTATCACGGTCGGTTGGCACGTTTTTGGCGCTATGAACTTTATTCAAGTAAATAAGAGCGTTTTTTATGGATGCCAATAATTGGAGGTACCCTACTTGAGCATAAAACATAGCTTTTGCCCGCAACTTTCGCTCACTTTCACTCGACCACCCACGAAGAAGGTCATGTTATTGACCTGTATATATACTCGTACGTGTGTATGTCTAGTCTTTTGTTTTCTCGCAATAGTTTCAAGTGATACGTTAGCGCCCAAATCCAACTAAACGGGAAAAGGTTTTTATGTTATGAAATGGCAGATTTCTAACATAAGTAACTTTTATACATAAACCAATTACCACATTTATACCACACCGCATATGACTGGTATCAAAACAAAGGGCCTATCATTAAAAGTTATAAAAAAGTTATCAAAAAATATGCTGTTAAGTTTAAAGAGCTTTATGTTAAATTTATTAAATAATAGAAGTAATTATAAGAGGTAATACGAGACCATATCTGGCTGTTTAATGGTCAACGCGCAAAGCGGTGCTGGTAGACTTGAGCACATTTGCTAGAACGTTCTTCAAAATGAGCAATTAACCGATTACGCCATAACGAATAATTTTTTTATAATTTTCATGTAACTTTAAATGAAAAGCCCTTTATTTCATGCTAAAAACGGGCCAACCTACCTTACTTCTAAAGAAAGCAGCTAACTGCAATCTAGTAGACAAAACATTTTGTACTATTAGTAACCACAATTAGTCACCTTTTTGCACGGAAATTAGTCGTATTTAGATATGTTAACTATCGTGACGAAATTGGAAAATTTTAAGTTTCTTAATTTCCCAATAATGTTAAAAGTATTATAAAGTGGGCTCTGATGTGTGGTTGGAAAGATGCAAAACCAGAGATAAGAAAAGATAAAATATTGCTAACGCAACATGGAATGTCATTACGACACCAGACGCGTACGACGACGTCATAAGACAACTGTCAAAAAAAACTTACTTTATCATCTTCCGCTAGAGTTCTGCGCTTCTGTAACCTTACACCTTGGTAGCGATCACTTGCGTTACAATGTGAAATTTACTTATAATTATTTTGTTTGATTTAAATAAATATTTGGAAACAATCCAGCAAGATATAATTATTAACATCCGATACTGGAGTAATATTGGCAACACTTTTATTAGATTATTACTTTATAAAAATAAAGTTTGTCCGTTATCGTTTGTCAAAGCAAAAAGTGTTGTTTTATTTTATAATAAATACCATGGTTGAATTCAATCTGCCCTATATTATTTGCTCTCTTCTCATTTAATTTTGCTTTTATTAGTTTTACAAAACATTTGTTTTAAACTTAACCTCATTTTTCAATAGCCTTAACGGAAGCTTCACCTTCCTCGATATTAAATAAGCCCGCATTACGAATAGGATAGTCTAAGCGGTGAGGTAACATGTAGGGGAGACGGAGGATTCCTTTTTCGACATAGATATACTGTCGTAATGCCAAAGAAGGCGGCTAAGTACAATACGGGTGTCGAACCATTCTGTACTCTATTAGCTAAACTATTAGCATTCTTTTGATTTAAAATGCTTCTACTATTACTAATGCATGTAGTTAGCTACCTTCTTTGGTATCACGGCAGTATTGTTGTTTCTACACATTTCATTTTGCCCAGAAATGTATTATATTTTTAAAGTGACTGATAAATAAATAATTTATTTTATGGTATAAGCATACGTAATCGTTTAATATAACTTTGGCATACTACGAACTAAGTCCAATGAAGAACGTGTCAAAATGAAAATGTATCCAATCAGGAACAAGTAAAAAAAAAGAGAATCAATGAATTATATTATTCCTCTGTTTTATTTTATCCCGTATTTATTTATATCCTTCATCTTCTTCTTTTATTTACAGAAGTCTATAATAACAAAGTCACTTTCCTCGTCCGTCTGTCTGTTTGTTTGTCAGCATATTAGCTAACTCCTTCTAAACCACGCAACAAATTTTGATGCGGTTTTCACCATCAAGAGAATTTGTCACAAAATGTTTTACAAAAAAATTACATTACCGAAGCAAAGCAATGGCGGGTCGCTTGTATATTTTAAATGCTGAAACTGTGTTTAAAGAAGCCACACTACGTGAATAATTACATTGATGATTATCCTCGAGTGACCCGGTGTGCCTTAGGAGGTACACAATTAAAGCAATTTAGTTTGAACTATAATTTAATCATCATAAAGTTAATTTTCATTTGTATCAAATTAGAAAATGACATTTCAGAGTAAAGGTATTTGAACATTATTTCCTTGCCGGTGGATTCAAATTTCCATTTACCAAAATCTCCCTGTTTGTAGTATGGTGGAGCTCACGATGATGATATAATTATGTATGTAACTACATGTTGACTACCTACTTTTATTTATTGCTACCTAGCTTTTGCTACCAACTGGTAATATAAGTATTTTGTCCTTTCCGGTATTCAAATTTCCGGTTTTCCGGTTTTTTAGTGGTGGTAGGACCCTGTGCAGGGTCCGTCCGGATCGCTACCACCATCTTATTCATTAACCACCCGCCAAGCGTTCGCATTTTTGTGTTCCGGTGTGGGGATAAGACAACCTGTGAAATTACTAGCATAGAGGCATTCCATCTTAGTCCTCAGGGTTGGCAACGCATTTGAGGTCTTGGGATTATAGTCTTGAGAATTCAAATGTCTATGGGTCTCAGATTCCACTTACCATTAGGTAGCCTGAGTGCTCGTGTGCCTTCTCCTTAACATGAAAAAAAACCCTAGGTCGTGAGTTAGCCCACGTATGCGCATAAAACAAGATTTGACAGTAGCCAGTAATGCTTGGAATCGTTTATTTCCCTAGCCTCGCTTAAGGAGCTGGTTGTGGCAGCTACGTACCGCCCGGCTGTCTGATGCGCCGATAATCATGGCGGAAATCGACTGTTACCAGTAGTGCCAGTAGCGTCGGCAAAGCAAACCCATCGTGACCTTTTATTATTTTTATGTTTGAACTTGACGAAGCCCGCGTTTTCGTACGCGTAGAATTAGTTTTGTACTCCCCGCATTGTACTTGTTTCCCACCGAGGTCGATTTACAAATTTCCTTTCTTAGAATAATCTAGATAAATTTCAAGACCAAAGTTTCTGCGCTTTAGGCTGTCCGTTGTCAGTTTGTAAGTCAGTTTTTAGCGGAAGAGTTTAATATGAATAAAAATAAGTAAAAATAAGTTCTTCGCGCCCGAAGTTACCGGTTAGTTAGCAGATTTTGCGAAAGGATTTCATTTTTCTTAATTCTCTGGAAAAGCCTAGGCTCTGGCTAGGAAAAGGCTGATCTGTTATCTAATAATTTACATTGAATTCTAATCATCTGTTGTTGAAAAATGTTATACAGAGTTTAAAGGTTCAGGTTTTGCTAGAATAAAACGTAGTCGTTTTTAAAAATCTTAATATTTTCAACCATCATTTTATTCTAAATTAACTAACTAAATTGATAAAATAATTTAATATTTAGCAGTGTATCTCACGTTTGATTTATTTCCCGACCGTTCCCGGCCGTGTCCTGCGGATATTACCACTTACTTCATAAAGTTGCATCTCCTCAATGTCGCAAACAGAATTTTATTTAGCAGTAAATATTGTTAAATTGCATCTTTTCTTGGAAATGAGAAAAGTATAGAGAAATAATTGCATGATATAGACGTTAGCATAACAAATATAAATCAATGTTATATACGTATGTTTACCGAACTGTAATGTACAAACAGCCACACAATTAACTACCCATTAAAGACGGAAGTGAGAAAATGTAGAAAGAGATGAATATAGATTTCACATAAGAATCTCATGTGCACGACCAAGACAGTTTCTCTCATTGGTCACTCAGCTGTGTGGGCGATTGTACTATAACAGCTACATTATTAAAAAAAAAAAAAAACAAAAAAAATATGCCTTATTTTCTGTAACTATTTATTATACAGGGTGACAAAATCAATGGGCCCTGGAAGGGAACTACCTGAAATACTTTAGTTAGCTCATTTTACTGAAACGAAACATTCCTTTATTTTTTTAAGAAACAGAACTACATTCAAAGATCTTCTAAAATTCGCTTGTCTCACCCGGGAATCGAACCAACTGAAAATTAAAAAATTAACGCCGCTACTTTATTATACGAATCGGTCAAGGTCAATCGGTAGGGTCATTGTTCAGGATAACATTTCGCCTTACAAGCATCGGTTGAGATACCCATTATTAATTATTTTTTAGTAACAACTTTAAAGTAACACTACTTAAAATTAAAATAAAATAAAATAATACTAATAAAATATTAATTACTTTAGCTAACTCAATCGCCTATCAAAAAATCTTGCAGTGACAGGTTGAAAGCTTAACAGTACTACAAGCCCTAATTCCCTTAGTCACCTCTTACGACATCCACGGGAAGACATGGAGTGGCACTATCCTAATTCGGCAACCACACGGGCAATGGAATCATTTCCTTGTCTGGGTGTATATAGTAAACGTAAAACCTAGTTGACTTATTGCGGTGTTCATCAAGAATTAAACGGCCGATTAGAGCTTTGACGGCTTATACATAATGGTGCCTAATGGTCAATTCACAAAGCGATCAGTTAAATTAGTTTGCGAACACCGATATTAATCCGTCATGGGAGACGCCGTAATGTTAGTTTCAAGCATCCTGTATCTGAAATTGCGTCATTATGACGTCATTGGCACCAAAAGTTTGCTAGCGGCTTTGGGTTCAAATCCCGGTAAGGGCAGATATATATAATATGTGATGAGTGCGAGTATTTGTTTCTGAGTCGTAAGACCTTTTCTTTATCGTTGTCTAGTACAGTCAGCAGCAGAAGTAGCTACGGAACCGAAGAGCTCAAAATGATCTGCATTCGACTCTATTGTCAAGAGAATACGTCGTGTCTAGATCATTTTGAGCATGTTATTCTGCTTAGCTACTTTTAAAGCTGACTGTACCTATAGTACAAGCTTAGAGCTTTTTTTGGGGCTATATCAATTTGTGTGATACTGTCTAATAATTTATTTATTTATTCAACAACGGAATTAACGGAAGATTCACTTAGTAGATTTGCACCTACACAAACACACTGACATACAAACAATAAAGTATGAAATTCAATAACAGTTAATCAAATTAATACAATAAACAATATTTTAAGTTCACGTAAAAAAAAACGGAATCCTATCATTTCATAACCAACGTTTGACAAATGATTCATTTCACAAACATATCATTTGGCAAACCGCGTTTTTTTCCGAAACTGTAAATAATTCTGGATTGATTTCATGACCATCGTGTAGAAAACTATAGGTAAGGTTAGGTTAGTTTTGTAAAAATCCTTAAATAGGTATTTATAGTTACAGAAAAAAAGGCGGGTTGGCAAATGAATAGGTTGCAAAACGATGCATTTGTCAAAGATTTTAGTGGTGGTAGGACCCTGATCATGGTCCGTCCGGATCGCTACCACCATAATATCTTATCCATTAACCACCCGTCAAGCAACAGTGTTTGGATTGTTGTGTTCCGGTGTGGGGATAAGACAACCGGTGAAATTACTAGCATAGAGGCATTCCATCTTAGTCCTCAGGGTTGGCAACGCATTAAGAGCTCAAATGCTTGATTATAGTCTTGAGAATTCGAATGTCTATGGGTCTCAGATTCCACTTACCATCAGGTGGCCTGAGTGCTCGTGTGCCTTCCCTTAACATAAAAAAAAAAAATATGTGTCGGTGAAAAGGCAGAGAACCAAAAAGAACGCTTACTCAAATTTTAATATCAGTAAACGGACAAACCCGACTGTGTTTGTACAAAAACTTTGGCCCAAACATTTGCCCTATTGTGAGCCAATCTAAACTCCCAAAGGTACCGTAAGTCTCCTATAACAACAGGGGAGGTAATTGGATACCAAGTTATTATCTCGTCATGATGAGAAAATTAATGAAGACATGTGATTGACGCCGATATAATAATAAAGCCGCAAACACACTAACGGAGGTTGTGCGGTGCGTTTACGTATAAAAAACGCCTCCGCCACGCTTTGGAAACGTTTTTAGGGTTCCGTACCAAAATGGATCTCTCGGAATCTCTAGACCCTTTCAACTTAAAATTTGGTACTGGTAGTGGTATAGTTGCTTGCCTATTTTGAACAAAGGGTTCTAGAATGGCGGTGAAAAATGAAAGTAATTAAATTATAGCAAACAGTAAGAAATTCCTGAATTAGAGATTATAAATATTTTACGCGTAAAATAAAATGAAACTGTTGTGAAAAATTACTTTAAAATATGTATTACAATTTAGGCTTGTTAAAATAGACCGTATTGGAAAGAAAATAAAGTTCATTACAAAACTACTATTTTCTGCTTCTTTATCGTAAAGTTTGATTCAAGAAAATACTCATTTTGTTTTGTACTAAATACAGAAACCTCGATTGACCGATTCCGTGGTAAAACTTGGAACCATTATAGTTTCGCCATGTCCGTCCGTCCGTCCGTCCGTCCGTGTATTTTTTTTTCTCGTCAACCCTATAGTGTGGGGTGTCATTGGATAAGTAGGTCTTTCAAAATTATTACGGGTTTGTACAAGCAGTTTCTCGATTAAGTAATCCGTTTATGAATTATTAAGCTTTAAAGCGCTAATTTTTGTTAGACTCAAAATACAGCCAAAACTAAAAATGATAAAAATCTGAAAAAATCTTAAATGAAAGAGCATATAACGAATTTTACCAACCTAATGAGTCCAAACTCGATGGGTCTACGGTTAGTATAGCAGAGATCCTGTCACCACCTCCCGACTCCAGCACCATATCAGCCCCATGTTTTCATAATATTGTATTGTCACGCGAACCGTCACCGGGAAGTGGGTCAAATTTACATTGTAAATTTTGACGGATGACTTATATGTATACTTAGATACAAACAGTGCAAGTTAATAAATAAAAGCTTCTAGAAATAACTTTATGTCAGCTAACTTGTCTTTGAATTTGGTTATTCATAATTCACTTTTTTTCAGTCCTTCGAAAATCGTTCATAATATATAGATTTTTCTAGTTCAAGTTATGATTAGATAATGGTAATAAATATATTACCTACCTGTTTTTTATCAATAAACCCTTTACTTATCCTTATAAATAACTTTTTTATTCTCACATGACATTTAAATGACGGACAACATTATTTAATCTGTCAATATTGATCGAATTTATTTAACATAATTAACGAAAAGTGTACGTTTCGGGCTGTCGCCGGAATTTTAAAGGTATCGGTAATTAATTTGGTAACAAAATTACTTTGGCGTCAATTATTTACTATTTAGTTACGAACCTATAATATTTTATGTAATTATTAATCATTATTTAATTATTTTGGGGCACTGCTCTGAAGTTACTATTATTTTGGTGTGCGTACTACAATAACACCTACTCTTCACTACATAGTATAAAACAAAGTCGCTTTCTCTGTCCCTATGTCCCTTTGTATGCTTAAATCTTTAAAACTACGCAACGGATTTTGATGCAGTTTTTTTTAACAGATAGAGTGATTCAAGAGGAAGGTTTATATGTACAATACTTTAACCCGGAGCGAAGCGAGGGCGGGTCGCTAGTAGTTACTAAAAAAAAGCATTAAAATACCGTTTTTTTAGGCACTTCCACTCTCTCTCTTTAAGTTAACTGGGTATATGTTATGCATAATGTTTTCGTACAATTTATTCATCTCTCAATTTTTTAAGCACTTAAACTAACCTTATGTTTTAACACATATTTTATTTGTGGATTAAAAAAAAACATAACTGCGGCACAAAGAAAATTCCTTATGAATCCACATAACTAAATAAAAATCTAGGCTGAGATTTTACACAATAAAAACGATTATTGCCTTTAATGTGTTTCCGTATTGTCATTGTTCTGATAACTCTAATTAAAACATATTTCACAGTAATGGCGGTCGAGTTAAAAACAATTCTAATAAACGTCAAACGCAATATCAGAATACCACATATAATCTTTCCAAGTAAATCTCGACATAAACAGCTGAGCATCATTTGCTTCGTGTCTTTTTGTCTATTTTAGTCTGTTGAAAAGTCTTTTTGTCGGTATCGCTGTCGTTTTGTCGTCAGATTCCTCGAAGAGCAAATATGGAGCGCATCTGTGCACATAAATAATATCTGTCTGCAGACACGTGTCCGAAGTAATGTCGATGCAGGGAATGGAGTCGGGTTTTGTATGAAAATTATTAATACTAAATAAAGATAAAAGATAAAATTAACGTTTTAATTTTATATTTTACACGCTAGCCTAGCTGGGAGTGACCCTGTTTTCGAAGCTAGGGTTCAAATCCCGGTAAGTGCAGATATTTGTATGATGAGCACGAGTATTTGTTCCTGAGTCTTGGATGTTTTCTATGTATTTAAGTAAATATTTCTCTATATAAGTAAGTTTATCGCTGTCTAGTACCCATAGTACAAGCCTAGAGCTTAGTTTGGGACTAGGTCAATTTGTGTGACATTGTCCTGTGATTATTTATTATTATTATAAGATGTTTATTCAGTTAGCAGGCCGCACAGGCAGTTTGACACGTCATAATTCTATCTACTTGCGCTTTCGAAGAGAAGACTAATTCTGAGAAGAAACGCCGCAAGAAACTCAACAGTCAGTACTTTTTATATATTGCTTCTAACAAAGATCATTGATACATACAAACATCACGCCTTCAATCCCCGAGTGGGGTAGGCAAAGCTACAGAAATATCAACAACTAAAAAAAGAGGTGATAATTCTGGGCTGGGATTCTATACGGTAATAACGATATCGTCTTTGACGTGTTTCCGTATTGTCTACATTTTGATAACTTTTATAACATTTACAATAATGGCGACTGTGACGTTAACGATTCTAAAACAAGTCAATTGCGATATCGTTATAACGCAGTAGAATAGAGGCCCTGTAATCACATTTTGCACAATCAGGCTAAGATGTTTACCAGTATATTAGTGACAGGTTGCAAGCCCATCGCCTACAAGTTCTACAAACCTACAATGAATATAAAATGAAAATATCATGCGTAGTTAAGCAGGAAAATGTATCAAAACTTATTATAATCAAAAGGGCAAATAACGTCGTCTTACTTACTCAAACTCATATCTGCATATTTTGTTTGCCGTTGGTAAACTTATTGCCTCTAAGTATTTCTGAATGAAAATGAAATTACCAACCGCAAAAAAAATATGCAGATATGAGTTTGAGTAAGTAAGACGACAATAAGTAAATAAAATATTAATAATTTATACTTAAAGGTCATACACACTCTTAAAAACAAAAGTTGTCTCGCCTGTGGTCAATAGTTAAAAGCTTGTGTGCATATAAGTTATGTTTTTATATGATAGGTCTAAAGCAGTCCTGACGCCTTTTAAGCGGGAATGGGCTAAGCCAGAAAATTAGGCCTTAAAAACTTTAACTTCTGTTGTATCCATAGGAAAGACGATAACCTAAATCTGCGTATGACCCAAAAAACCTACGACGGTGCAAGTTTATCACGTTAAGAGGTTAC
Source organism: Acleris holmiana (assembly GCA_949316455.1). Classification (NCBI taxonomy): domain Eukaryota; kingdom Metazoa; phylum Arthropoda; class Insecta; order Lepidoptera; family Tortricidae; genus Acleris; species Acleris holmiana. The sequence goes on from OX438785.1 coordinate 5,867,716, forward strand.
TTTACGTTGGTATAGTTTTTTAAAGTCGCAAACTAAGCTCTAAGCTTGTATATTTAAAGTCATAAATATATGTACAGTCAAGGTCTTAAATATGTATACACTTTAGTACCTTGTCTGTTTAACGTCATGTTTAAACTGCCATATGAAATTGTCACAGCGATTAAAGTGACAAGGTACTAAAGTGTATACATATTTATGACCTTGACTGTACCCTCTTATGCCACTGACAAGTCGTATCAGGCCCTAAAAGAAAAGGGTCTAGAAAGAGAGTTATGGGCATTGCTCCACCGACTAGATCTTAAATTTAAGAAGAAACAGTTGCCCTCGACTCCATCTGCGTAGAAGTCATTTACTTGGATTGTTTCTAAGAGAATAGTCAATTTTTCCGGAATGAAAGGTGGCTTTTGTCGTTCTGCAAGATTCAAGCTATCTTCATACCAAATTTTAACAAATTCAGTTCAGCGGTTTAGCTGTGAAAGCGTAACAAAAAGACGGACAGAGTTACTTTTTGAATATTAATATTAGAAATGTAACAGTTTGTGAGAATATTTGAATGCTAAGAGCTTTAAATAACTCTTTCAATGACATATCAACATTAAACCTTTTTTCTAAAGTAGTATAACGTGTTTTAAAATACATTTTCATGGTCATATATTTTGTCAAATTTTAATGTCGCCTATCTGACATGCTCTTAACAATTGTGAAATGTTTATTCTCGAACTACTCCAAGGTTTCATGTCAACTGTCAAAATAATAAATTATTTATTGCTTGTTATTCACTGTTTTATTGCTCAAGCACACGGATGCGTAAATTCACTTTCAAATATCCATAAATAATGACGTGTCGTTGTTTTTATTTTTAACCGAACTTAAAAAGGAGGTTCTGTGGTTAATCTAGGTATGGAAATATGTAAGTTTGTTTGTATGTTCGCAATTTTTTCTAAAACTACTGATCCAATTTGGAAAATTCTTTCAAGAATATGTACATATTATTATGGTTCACTAATGTTTGACCAAAAAGTTATTGACAAATGATCATTTGACAAACAACGTTTCACCAAATAATGATTTGACAAAACTATAACTTTACAAATAATCAATTAGCAAACACTACACTTGGTAAATGTGTTAAATAATAAAATTTCAATTGACCGTTTTCCATTTCACCAAATATTATGTTTCGCAAATTTGTGCAAATGTCATTTAACAAAATGTTATTTCATAAATAGACAATAAAACATTTTCACTAGTATTTTGTCTTTTTTCTCACTAAGACGAAAGAACATATAATATGACATGATGTTTGAAATGCTAATGGAATAAGGGGGAGAAAACAACATTGTTATCAAGCCAAAAGTATGCATCTTAGATTTTGAAAAAGCCGCCATCTCAAGTTTGCGGTCAAATTTTGAAGAAAGAATTCTGCAAGGTTGCAACTTTCATTTGGGGCAGATTATTTACAGGTAAGTTACAAGATTAGATAGAAGGCAAGCAATCTTGCGTTATGGCCATAATCTTCAAAAATGATGTAATGAATGTAAAATTGTATAAGACCACCAATAACACATGATTCATGGTGTTATTGGTGGTCTTATACAATTTTACATTCAACATTAGTTTCCTGTAGTTTACCTATTTATGGGCAGAAAAAAATAACCTCGAAGGCCTAACCTATCCGAGTTGCATTTTCTGGATAGTTAGAACAAATTACAAGCAAGATAAAACTAACTATTAATGATGATTATGATCTACAATATAAAGACTAAAAAATTTATGATATGATATTCTATTGTGTCTAGATGTAATATATCAGCAAAATTAATAAAATCAATTTCTGGTCATTTAAAATTATAAAAATATATTACACATGAACATTGCTAACACTAGTGTATCTTAATAAATAATTATTTTTCAAATATGTGTATTAATTTGACCCATACAATATCTATTATAAAATTTATTATTAAACGAAACACTTGTCAAATAATAATAAGTCTTGTCAGTTAATAGACCAATAGTAGTTTTGTCTGATAACTTAGTTGCTAAATGTTTATTTTGTCAAATAATTATTTATAAAATGTAAAATTAACTGTTGATCATTTGAATAAGTGAGTCATTTGCAAAATGACTACTAGTAAAATTATCAATTGGCGAAACATTTTTTTGCAAAACGTTGTTTGTCAAGTGTAATTTTGCCAAATGACTTTTGGTCAAACGGCAGGACACCACATGTTATACTTTGTAGGCCGGTTTAATATTATAATGCACATGATTTTCACGCGGCGTTGCTTGGTTGGAGCATCCTATTGTCCGCATTCTGCTTTTTCTTCGCGATTTTCTCAATACCTATTTTTTTTAATTCTACTACAACGATAGAAATGCAATACAAACTGTACGATTCAACAAACAAAAGATGTGGTGGTGGACGTGCTAAGGATGTTACGATACGCGCCGCTCGATACTTAATACGTATATAAACAAACGCGGCCCGACTAAACCGGCTCGGTCCGTCCTGTTAAGTTTGCTTGTGGTGCCGCGAGCACGTACAGTACAGTCGAGGCTCGCACACATGTAAGCCGCGATATACCTTTGTTTCAAGCCGTGACTATCAGCCTTATCGCCTCTCCTAACATGTCTGTCACCCCACTGACCATGGCGCTACAAATCGTGCTAATAACACTATGTCCCTCATAATTCAATTCCTTATCTCTACTTTTTAGTGGTGGTAGGACCCTGTGCAGGGTCCGTCCGGATCGCTACCACCATCTTATCCATTAACCACCCGCCAAGCAACAGTGTTCGCATTGTTGTGTTCAGACAACCGGTGAAATTACTAGCATAGAGGCATTCCATCTTAGTCCTCAGGGTTGGCAACGCATTCGAAGTCTTAGGATTATAGTTTTGAGAATTCAAATGTCTATGGGTCTCAGATTCCACTTACCATCAGGTGGCCTGAGTGCTCGTGAGCCTTCTCCTTAACATAAAACAAAAAAAAAAAAAAAAAAAACTCTTACCACTAAATTGACCAGCATTTTCTTGCCTAAAACGTTGGTACAAAAATGCTTTCATAACAATGCCTCATATTGATCGCTTTTGTTATATGGTAGAACAATTGAATTGAATGCTGAAGATCTCATAAATTGTCTTTGGTTAACCATTATTACCGCAGATAAAGGCCATTTTATACCGAAAGACAACGGTTTGAATCTGCCCGAATAAAAAAACAATTGTGTAGGCTAAGAAAGATATTCATATGTTATACTTTGTAGCTCTTAAAACGTATTGCAACTATTATAATTACGGTACTCAAGATTTAAAAAAAAACTACAGCAGTATTGGCACACACATGAGCCCCCTATTTCTGTATACATTGCAAAGTTAACACGCTGATACATCACTTGGTTTCATATAAGCTACGCCATGTAAACTGAAATTTCAACTGTCATCCGGCATTATGTGAATTATGTATGGTGAAATAGGGGGCTGATAGAAAGTGGGATTTGTGATCCATAGATATTTGCATTCTCAAAACTACAATTCTAAGACCGCGAATGCATTGACAGGCAATAACAATCAGTTCGTTCCTTAAAAGACAAATTGATGAAGTTTTGGCTTGACCCGAGATCCTAAAATTAAATATTGTATCAACTGTCCTTTACATAAATATAGCTTATGTAAGTTTAAGTATGTATATTGATTTATAAATATATATTTCTGTGTCTAGCATATTTATGTTCGTATTTGAATGTAGTTGATTTTTTTATACTTAGGACTCATTTGTATGCTCTTATCCTAAATAAATTTGTAAACTTACCTACTCGATGCACAACCTTTCACTTTTCTCAATCTCTCAAGGGTTAGCTGGAAGAGATCCCTTGAAGGGATAAGTTCGCCTTTATACATTATTTTCTTGTATCTTCATTGTATTGTTTCCGTTCTATTTTGTACAATAATGTGTTTACATAATTACATACATCAAGGAAAATTCACAAAGGTTTAAGATTTTTCTTTAATATTTTTTATCATTAAAGCCACATATCGACGACCGTAATCTAAATTGATGTAAGGGACAAAATGGCGAAAATGAGTTATGAATGCAGTTCTATTCAGTTTTTTTTTCTCTATCGATTGGTATAGGTGACGTCTCGATAGCCTTAAAAAACATGCCCCTTACAGCCTTAAAAAAAAGTTACTTTGACTCCGTATTTCAAAAAAATACGACGTATCTACAGCAATTAAAAAAAACTGCAATTTATTCTTGGTGTAACCTTCATCTCGCAATTTACCTAACGCTGTAAGGCGCCATTAAATAAGTAAAGGTACGATACATCATTTAACGTTCTCAAAATTATCTACAAAAATAAAATTGATTCTATCACAATTAGACGTAACTATCATTTTCTAAATTTACCTGCTGCGTCGTAAAAGACTATTCTGTAAGCAATTGTACGATACGCAGTTTTGCTTTCACAAATGTAAGGCAACAGTGACCCTTACGGTAATTTGTAAGTGTATCAAATATTTGCTAAGAGTATATACGACATTTTTTCACAACTACAATCATAAAACTACCGTCCCTTACATTAAAATGTTAGCGTTATCTCTTTCGTTAGATGACATACCCAGTGTTCGTTAATATAGCTAAATCACTCTCACGCACTTAAAGTTGCTTGAGGGTGAAAGAGATGTCACTATCACCTCGTTGTACGCGACAAAAAACATTTTAGAAAGAGCATGTCGCTGCTGGTTGTGGTTGACAGTGTGACCGGTTCATCTGATTGTTACGAAATCTACTGAATTTTCTTGACAATCTATTGATTTTTGAGCCTTGGACATCGATTGAAAATATGCCTATAAATGCATTAAAAATAATATTCCAAGGGTTAGTTATTTGTGCAAACAGAGTATAAAGTATTTACAATGTACACGACACGTGATAACTATATTTTTTTCAATTGAAATAAAATAAAATAATTTTAATGAGCGCACTATAATTCAATTGTTAGTTTTCCAATAAAGCTTTTACATACATACATACGTTTCAAGCTAAAGGATCATTTTCTGTCACTTCCGTAGTTTTTCTATTATCTCCCTTACTTTTTTTCTTTGTTATATCTCATGCTTCGTCTGTTGTCATTGTTTGGCTGTTTTTGGAGGATGTATGTATGTATATATTATAGAGATGTATAATTATATGTATTTAGTATGTATTTATTCAATTATTTACTTTATGTATTTATATTTAGTATATTTATAAATAGTTCTAATTTCAAAATTGAAATAATTTAATTGTTTCTTGTAGTTATTTAGTTTGAGTTCTAAACGAATTAGTTTACACCCCTTGCCATTAATTTGTGTCCTCAGTTATTTCTCTTACAAGGTTGTCTGGAAGAGATCGCTATTTAGCGGTAAGACCGCCTGTTGTATACCTATGATTTAAATGTACTGTTCCATGTTCTGTTTTTATTTTTTTATTTTTGGTGTTCAATAAAGAGTATTTGTATTGTATTGTATTGTATACGTACAAGAAAAAATCCAGATTATTAATCGTTTATTCAAAGGTATTTTCGACTGATAAAAAACTATTCATTTTTCAAATTACACCTGGCTACACTGGATTGAGTGCTGCCGCTGCTTGCTCAGTTCTGTTTTGCACGAGCACTCGTCTTCACGCATGTTTCAAGTACTTAATAATAAGGAAGGCAACTGAGATAACGATGAATATAAACAGTATTGAATCACTCTTAGCTCGACGCAATAAATTACTGCGGGATCGAGATAAGTTATTGCAGTAAGTATTTTATTTAACAAAATATCAAATTGTCGGCTAAGTACATGCAATTACCGTGTTTGTGTCTACTTATGTAGGTATATTATTTTGCAAGTCTTTAGAAATGCTATGAGGACCAAAATACTTTATCACGTTTCTAAATATATTAAATACCAATTCCTTCTAGGTACTATCCCAAAGCGTGTTCATAACGAATATTTAACTTCGCCTCACTCTGAAATGATAACAGCTACTCTAGCTGAAACTGACGATGATAATGAGAGCAGTGATGAAAATTAAGATAGGATTTGGCCTATTGCTAATTGTAGGTACTACTATTAGTACCTAGGTTCTAATTGATACTGTCGAATTAAAATTGTTTATGTTTTTATTTTATATCTCTAATCGTTTTTACACCGAATCGTGTATTTTGTTTTTGTTCGTGTATTTTATTACTTGTTACTAGTCTAGCTATCGACATATTAATGAGAGCTCATAATGGCGTATGTAGTGATGTATCGATGAAATATAATTATAAAACTAAGTATATGTTCTTCAGAACACTTTACTTTAATTACGAACCTCGTATATTGCTGGTAGTAACAGAAAAATTAAGATTCAAATAATGAAAGTCCTGTAAACACTCAAATACCACTAAATAATTGCGATTCTGAGCTCTGGATAAATATGTCTATACTTCCATGATTGATCTCTTAATTATCCTGATAAATAACACAATTACATTTTATGTTTTCGTTTATTATTTCACCTAAGATAATTTCCCATGTACCTTTTACACCCTGTCATTGATTACTTTCAATGGAGTTACGATCACTTTAATTTCATTTCTTTAAATTTATTTGTAGATACATCAAATTTACTCTAAAGTCAACTGTTGGAGAAGGGTGGTATTGGACATTATGAATTTATTTTTTGACGTAAGGGACATGCTATCTCAGTAACTAACCGTTGTATGATAAATTGAGTTATTTGTAGTTAAAGAGTGGAAAAAAGTAAGTAATTGGCTATTTTTAGTTACATGATACGTAAACAAACAACAAAACTATGAATTTTAAAAGAAAAAAAATACCGTTTTTTGGCTCTCCTGAAAAGTAGCCATTTGTCCGTTACGTCAATTTAAATTACGGTCGTCGATATTTTAATTTATATGGACAACGGGTTAAGACACATTATATAATACCCACTTTGTGCCAGAGGTTAGAAATCGTGTCGTGATCGGACACTATAAAGGGGCTACGATTCCAATAAAAATTCCTGCTAGTCATCGACATACTTGCTCATTCCGAAGAAATTCCTTAAAAGAATAATGGGTTTTTATGTACGAAACAGGGCCTGTCATTATAAATTAAGGGGTTTTTATTTACCTATCTTGATCAATATATTACTAAGATTTGTAATTATTAAGAATATTTTTATAAATAGTGAAAAAAAATGTATTTGTATAATATTGAGATTACTAGATGTCAGTTTCTGTTGTATTTCGTCGAATAAAACATTGGGGGTTTAATGACTCGCCTTTAAACGTTATTTATAATCGTTTGTGTATGGGCTGCGTTCACTGTTACCGTAAAGGCCCATACACACGTAGTGGCTGGTGGGATACAACTTTTCCGGTTTTTTATTTATTTTTTTAAAAACATGTTTGCCTTTTTTATTATTATTTAGTGTTCTATTTAGTTAAATAATAGTACGTTTTGTGCATCTTTCGTGTTGCCCACCGTGCTCTCACCGAATGGGCCCTGCGGAAGACCAGCGCTGGCTGTAAAGCTAGCAACATGCTGAGCAGAGTCCATTTCGTGGCAAATTGTGTTTTTTTTATATTTTTTATTTTGTTTGTGCTTTTTTATTATTATAAATGCTTGAATTTGAATTTGAATTTAAATTTATGAAAAGACACGAACAAAAATAATAAAAACATAAGTGCTTTACTAAAACTAAATAAACATGAAATAAATGAACTATTCTAAATAACTATCATAATATGTACAAATGTCCTTTAAAATAATTTAATGCTAGTCAATGGCATGAACAAGTACAATGAAATACTTGTATTTTGTGTAACTTTGTTAAAAACGTGTGTTATTAAAACAGCATAATGATAATGCTTGCTTTTGAAGTCATAAAGGACATTTTAAAATAGATTAACGATGTCGTCCGTTCCGTTATTTTAAGACGCGCTTTATAAACAGAGCATTTCTAAAGTATAATAAAATAAATAAAACAACTTCATTCCATTTAAAATAACACAGTTTACGCGTCAAAAACATGGTATAATTTTTAACGCGACATAAAACACCACGAAATCGTTCCCGAAACATTTTAAGCCACAAAGTTAAATAAAATTGCTGCTCGAAACCCACTAATCTCTCTTTTATTGCTTTATGAGGGTTTCAGCGAACGTATTTTAAAACTTAGACGCCTTTTTGATGTCACAGTACTTAATTTACAAACGTCAGTACAAATAAAATTAACGTCCGAACCATTTTCAACCTTTAAATCCCGAGTATACGATCGAAGTTCTTATAAAATGGGTCTAATATAGAATACCAAATGGGGGAAGCATTTTCTCCTATTTAAGACAGAATTTATGGGTCGTGAAATCGTTGTGTACGTTAGCTATTTCAGTTATTTTGAGCCATTAGCGGTTTTTTGGTTTCTTTTTAACACTTAACTACTTTTTAGACGCTGAAAGTGACGTTTATTTAAAAACCACTCGCTTTGATGTACGGTGTTGGTTTTATTAAATTAAATGAGCATTCGGTGTGTTTGCAGCTTGTTAATTTGATAATATCCTTATTTTAGCAAATAGTAAAACACCGCGACACCGTATGGACTGAAGCACTTTAATTATCGCCATTTTTGAAGAAAGAAAAAAAAACATTAAATTGATAAAACAAAATGAGAAAATAAAGTAAGACTTAACCTTATAATATAATTGGCGGAGTGTGACACCAATAAGGGTCCCACTCAGCATAATAGCATGTTGCGGCACTTAGTACCTACCTAGGCGTTTTCCAAAAAAAGTGTAAGTCCACATCGTTAAAGACAAAAAATTTACTTTTTCCATTTCGTCAAGAAAATTAGCCATACATTTAGATACATGTAGTGGTGGTAGGACCCTGTGCAGGGTCCGTCCGGATCGCTTCCACCATCCTATCCACCCGCCAAGCAAAAGTGTTCGCATTGTTGTGTTCCGGTGTGGGGTTAAGACAACCGGTGAAATTACTAGCATAGAGGCTTCTTAGTCCTCAGATTCCACTTACCATCAGGTGGCCTGAGTGCTCGTGTGCCTCCTTAACATAAAAAAAATATGTTAATTTTCGTGACGAAATGGAAAAAGATAAATTTTCTTAATTTTGTCTTTAACGATGTACACTTTTTTTGGAAAACGCCCACCTAACGCTGGTTTTCTGTGGATCCCTTTGTGGATCACGTGCGACAACAATTGACAGTTTGGTTACCATAAAAAAAATATTAAAATATTCAAACACGTCTAGTCTTTTTAAGTTTAGCGTTAAGATACTACGTAGTAAATAAATAAGGCATGTAAATAAGTAATGATTTCTCGGCTTTGGGCTATTAAACTATATCTATCAAATTTCACGTCGATTGATTAACGCGTTGAACCGTAATGACAAACACACTCGCATTTATTATCAGTAAATAAATTCCTTTTTCACTAGAAGCATTATCAGTATTAGCACAGTTAGAAATAAAAGTAAACTTGAACTAAAATAAAGCCAAATAATCCCCTTGTATATCACGCTTGTGGAAACCTTACCAATTCGTTATATTCAGCGCGAAAGCGTTGTTCGCCATTACGAGCAATTCTTACGTAAAAGCCGGAAAGGTATTTCGAGAACAACAAGGAATTCTTATAAACAATAGTTACGTGTTATTTGAAACGTTTATTTTCGGATAAACTTGGCGCTGTACGAGCTGATAGCCGCTAACAAGTAATGTTAAGAGGATTGTGAAGCGATGCTTATGTCGTGTAGCTGTCAAAAATTATCCATACAAATTTAGCTCCGGGCTATAGCGTAAATGTAACCCAATTTCCACGAAATTTGAATATGTTGAAGATATAAAAAAAACTAGATTTGTACATTTCTGTTTTTTTTTTTTTTAAATAAATATTTTATTGGAAAAGAAAACGTACAGACTTAGTTTTTCATAACATCTACAATATGTTCAATAATCGTAATAATCCAACGCTTAAGGGGTGAAAAACGTTATCCCATTTTGCATGGAAATTTTTGTTTCACAGACCCATAGACATTTGAATTCTCAAGAGTATAATCCAAAGACCTCAAATAAGTTCCCAACCCTGAGGACTACGATGCAATGCCTCTATGCTGGTAATTTCACCGGTTGTCTTATCCCCACCCTGGAACACATCAATGCGAACACTGCTAGGCGAGTTGTTAATGGATAAGATGGTGGTAGCAATCCGGACGGACCCTGCACAGGGTCCTACCATTTATGATAGGTCTAAAAGCAGTCCTGACGCCGTTTATGCGGGAATAGGCTTAGCCAGAAAATTAAGCTTTATAAATTTTATTTTTTCCGGTGTTTCCTCAGGAAAGACAATAACCTAAATCTGTGTATGACCCAGTTCTATCGATTGAAGCCATCAAGCTTGTCTCACCAACGTCGCCTTGGCCTGTGGCCAAAGTTTGATAAAACATTTCAGATGGTATGGTGCATTATTTAGTAGGTATAATATTCAAATTAAGACTAATATTATATAACGAATCGTAGTAAGGTAAAAAGCTCCTATTATGGACAGCACTCCAGCTGTATACATACATACATAACATCGCGCCTTCATCAGCTATATACATGCAGTCCTACAAATATAAGATTCCAAGACTGATATTACAATGAATTATTCGGTATTGCCAAATTTTCATAAATCCATATTTACTTATCCATAACACGAACATACCTACTTATTAATATATATGTGTTCATGCTTCAATACGCAGCTTGTAACATATGATGATTTCTAGTTTCAAGGCTTCTTGGTACAAAGATGTATGCCATCGGTAAATAACAGTGTATAAAACACAAACAGTAATACTTGTACTTCTACGACAAGTAGAAGGAAACCAAATAAAAAAACTCTTTGACTGAATTAATGAATAACTATTTTATCCTTAGTTCAACTATAAAATCATGACAATCCTTTCTCTTTCTCCCGCATAATAATTATGCTTAACGCTTTCATAATGTACCCAAACCCAGAATTTTAATACATCTTAAGACAGGGAGGATCATAACAGACCTTATTTTTTTTTTAATTAGGCATAACAAATTTTTAAATGTATTTAACGTGTAATGAATTTGGTTTACACGTTAGTTTCAGTGTAGTAATTTTTAGGGTTCCGTACCCAAGGGTAAAATCGGGAACCTATAAATTAGTAAGACTCCGCTGTCTGTCTGTCACCAGGCTGTATCTTATGAACCGTGATAGCTAGACAAAATTTAACAGATTATGTATTTCTGTTGCCGCTATAATAATAAATAATAAAAAAAATGCCGTTTTTTGCTCGATATTAATAACAGCATTAGGTAGACGCTTGAAATATTTACAAAACATTTGTTATGTACGCACTACAAAAAAAAAAAAAGTAAAATTAATACATAAGGTTGCTCCCATACAACAAACGTGGTTATTTGCCGTTTTTTGCTCGATATTAATAACGGAACAGGTAAAAGTTTGAAATATTTACAAAATATTTAGTTGTTCATTCGCTTCAAAAGTACATTATTAAATTAATATAAAATAACATCCCATACAACAAACTTGACTAATTTGCTGTTTTTTTCTCGTTCTTAATACAGACACCGTGGTTATATACATATTAGTACGGAACCCTTCGTGCGCGAGTCTGACTCGCACTTGGCCGGTTTTAAATGGTATATTCTTCTTAATAAAAGCATATTGCTTTTGACACGCTATCGTATTATAAACATTACGATAATTATATTTAATAAGTCAAAAGTACCGAGACTAGAAAAAAAACCGGGCAAGAGCAAGTTCAGTGTAGGGTTCCGAAGCCGTTAAGTACTATAAACATAAAAATTAACAAGTAATAACTAATTTTCTATTTAAAGTCAATTGGTGCCGTCTTAAATGATTTTAGTAGGTATAAACATTTTAATCGCCTGTATCTCAAGAACCAATGATGACTACTTAGTCGTGATAGTTTTCCTGTAAAATTCGTTATATGCTCTTTCATTTAAGGTTTTTTTAGGTTTTTTGTATTTCTAGTTTTGGCTGTTTGGACACTTGAGTCTATCAAAAAATAGCGCTTTAAAGCTTAATAGTTCATAAACCGATAACTTAATCGAAAAAATGTGTTCAAAAACCCGTAATATTTTTGAAAGACCTATCCAACGATACCCTACACTATAGGGTAGACGAGAAAAAAAACATCCCCACGTTACGTGTAGGGGAGATACCCTAATAAAAAAATTTTATAACATTTACGTAACTAATATGCATATTCATGCCAAATTACAGCTTTCTAGTATAAAGAGTCTCTGCGCTATGCTGCGGACGGACGGACGAAACTATAAGGGTTCCTTGTTTGACTACGGAACCCTAAAAATCGATATAATATACGTTGAAATCGTGGTAGTTGCAATTAATAAAAACTAAAGTGAGCATAACACAAAAAATAAAACTCTGCCAATGCATATGCATGGACAAGAGAGTCTACTTGTAGCGATATTTTTACTTTAACTGTGTTGTGGTCCAGTTAATGGATTTAGGAACTCTATAAATGCTAATTCCTATGCGCAGTAATAGTGGATGGAAATCTACGCTAAATGGTTAAAAACTTGCATGCAAACTAAAGTTGTATTTTTTATCACTATTTTTTAAATAATTGACATGCATTTTTAGTGACAACTCTGTCAGTCTCTGAGAATGATTTGAATGATTTTCTTGTAACAAAGGAGTGTGCTTACTATTAGTTATAATAGAGAACATGCATGAAAATCAGAATTGAGTTTCATTGATACGATTTAGGAGAAATTGTAATAAAAAACATATAAAACGCGATACACTAAGTTTTGACCTTATACGGTTATCACAACATATTACAATTTTAAAACTTCTTTTAAGGTTTAGATTGATTTTTCGGCATCCTCATTTTATTTACGTAAGATTTTAATTCAACGGCTTCGACATAGTAATACATACATACATACATAACATCACGCCCTCATTCCCAGAGTGGGGTAAGCAGAGCTACCGAAACACCAACAACTCTAAAACAGCTTGTTAATAATTCTGTAACCACATTTTGCAAAATCAGGCCAAGAAGTTTACTAGTGTATAGTGACAGGTTGCAATAAATTCAAATTTTAAACATGGAAGAACAGCTGTGGTGTCATTCCTGTCGTCGATTTTGAATAGTGTTTTGGACGGGGGCCTCAACTATGACTTTTTAAAGTGTGTCCAGTTCCTCTATTTCAAAGCACTTTCCAGAGAGCGTAAGATAATAAAATTACAGTCCCTATTACACTGTTACCGAGCCAACTAACAGAAGCACTTTGACTGTGATAATGCGTGTACTGTGGCAAAACTCTCATTGAATCATATATTATTAGTATGTACTTCCGCGTGCGCGAATTAGACGTATATTTGCCTTGATACGTTATTGTTAATTAACAGGATACGTAATTATGTACTATCACCAATGTTGTTTCCATTTACTAAGATATATTAATTTTGATAAAGCTGATTAATTTATGTATGTTAATTTCTATACGCTTCGTATGTTAACATTATGTATAATCGGCATGAATGAGTAGACTATTATTGTAATAATGTTCTTTATTTAGGGTTTAAATATTCATTTATTTGGATTTTACTGCACATTTCGCAATAAGATTACCAGTTAACAATCGGAGTTGTATTAAATTAAACATACTTAATTACAGACGGGACAAGTAATGTTAAAAACCAGCTTCTGCCCGCGACTTCGCGACTCCGCGAGGTCAAATTCAAAGTGGTATATATATAATAATTAGGAAATAGCGTCTCCATTCATTCTAGAACCACGGTATACCACCAAAATTCCAAACCCTAGTTATGATAAAACATAATTTAGTTTCAAGAAGAAATATGTACGTAGATCCAACTATGTAGTCAGCTATTGTGAGACGTATCTTTAAAAATAATCTTTCCATCTCATTTGCCATTCAAAATTAAAAACAACGGAAACCGATGACACGCCATCTATCATAATAATCGGAACGAGTCAAGTTGACGATGATTAATACGTCATCTCGTTAAATCAACATGGCGGTTGGTAAAATTAAAACCGATCTTAATTGCTACACGCGAGCATAATGGAGGGAATACTTGAGCTTAATTACGAAACGAAATGGTAATTTTGAATTAATTTATGGATGATTGGAGCTTTCTACTACGTATCATAATACAGCATGTTTTCATACGGGCATATATTTTACCCAGACGTAGTTAACGATCATGTAAATCATGTGAGAAATATATTTGGTTTGTAACTTTCATTATTGAAGAGTAGTTACTTTTTTAAAGTTTGTCTTAGGAGCAATGTAACGCGTGCAACTTTGTATTGCAAAACCAATTAACGAAGTGTGAGAGCCACCATCAGTCGTCATGTGCCTGTATCCAAGTGCAAGGACGACATGTTGAAAATAAAAGTATTATTTACTATATTTTTGACTTTTACTGGCGTAGTGAACAAATGACGAACCGTTATTCGTGACATGACGTTTACGTAGATGCTTTTATTTAATCGTGCAATGTGTGATACATTGCTTGTTGAATTAATTAGTAGGAAATAAAATACAACTAATGTTGTTGTAACACAAATTCTTACCGTTGTTAAAATAATAATATACAGCGGCATAAAGTTCAAAATACGTAATGGGAATATTGTGATACGATCCCCTTTCTGCTACTTTATCTCTACGGTAAGGGTTGAATTTCGAAAAACTATATCATAATGCACCTTTACATTAGTAAGTATGTAAAGATTATCCCTTTATTCATAAACACACAATACCTACCTTAGTAAAAGAAGTCCATTTGGCTCACATAAAATACTTATTCCTATTTTAGCTTTTACTATCGATTTGTATTCATAATAATCACTCTTCCTAGTTTTATTTCTCATACTTTTTTCTTCATAATTTCTTATTCATAATCATCGCAACTTCTAAAGTGATTTTTACTGAAAGCGTTCTGATTTTAGGGCGTTTATAAAACAAATCTAATCTAACCTAACCTTTTTTAAATCCTGAAATTATTCATCTTTTTTATGAAGAGAGTGATCTTTATGATGTAAAATGGTATGAGAAATATTTACTGAGTTCCAATTTTATATGAACAGTGGCGCACCCTAGTAAAAGTATTATTTGTCTCTTTCTTTCAAATTTAAATGTCACAATGATAGATAAGGACAAATTATATTTTAAACAGACTTTAGCAGTTCCGCGTTTTTTTAATAAGAGGGTAAAGGGATGTTTTATCGCAACTTATTTGGGCTCGGCGCAACATGTCTTTTTCTTCCATACTTCTCTATTAGTCGCCATCTTGGTAGTCAATCCCTTTCTATCAACACACTTGACTGTAACAAAAAATACTGCTTTAAAGCTTAATATTTCATAAACGGAACCCTTAATCGAAAAATTGTTTTCACAAACCCGTTTTATTTTTAAAAGACCTATCCAACGACATGCCAAACTATGGAGTCGTTAAGAACAAATAATACATTCCCACGTTACGTGTAGGAGTAGAACACTGAAAAAGAAAAACTTGTTAGCGTTACTAAATGTTTATTCATAGCTTTCTAGTACTAAGGGTCTCTGAGCTAGGCTGCCGACGGACGGATGGACGAACATGGCGAAACTATACTTTAACTACGGAAACTTAAAAAAGACAAGTATTAATAAAATTTCTATGTAAAGTTATTTGGTACTTATCTCAGCTCAGGTAACTTTTAGTAGCTGTATAAACACTTTTATTGCCTGTATCTCAAGAACCAATCAAGTCTACTGAGACAATCGTGATGGTTTTCATTTAAAATTTGTTATTTTATTTGCTTTCGTTCAAGATATTCTTCACATTTTTCGTATTTGTCGTTTTGGAAATAGTGAGGGGACTTAACTCTAACAAAAAAGTGCATTTGAAAGCTTAATATTTCACTAACAGATGTTTTTAGAAAGCCGAAATATTGAAAGAGCTATCAAAGGACACCCACACTATAAGGACGTAGTAGGGGACACCCACACTTATTTGGCGAGACTAATATGTATATTAGTGTATTAGTGTGTGTGTGTGTATGTGTATTAGTGTCTGTGTTTGTGTCTATGATTTAAATGTACTGTTCCAGGTTCTGTTTCTTTTTTTAATTTTTGGTGTTCAATAAAGAGTATTTGTATTGTATTGTATTCGTGCCAAATAAAAGCTTTCTAGTATTAAGAGTCTCTGAGCTAAGCTACGGACAGAAGGACGGACGGACGCACGGACCTGGTAAATCTATAAGGGTTCCTAGTTAGACTACGGAACCCTATTCACTCATTACGCTATGGCACAGCCAATCGTTGAACGCAGTCATAAGAATTATTTTTTGTTGACAAAATGACACCACGTGAGTCGGTGATGTAGAAAATTCCTTACCCAACAATCAGTCATTGTCATTCTGTGGTCAACAGGTACGAAATAAGGGTTGCCTTTTTCTTACTAAACTTTGAAAATGTTTTCCATAATATGAAAACCAAATAAAATAAATATCACGGGACAATAAAAAATAAGATATCACTTGTTTATTCAGTAAGTGGTTCCCGTGTGGTTGCCGGGTTAGAATAGTGCCACTCCATGTCTTCCCGTGGATGTCGTGAGAGGCGACTAAGGGAATAAAGGCTTGTAGTACTGTTAGGCGATGGGCTTGCAACCTGTCACTAATACTCTAGTAAACATCTTAGCCTGAATGCAAAATGTGGTTACAGAATTATCAACAAGTTTAGAGTTGTTGGTATTCTGTTGCTCTGCCTACCCCACTCTGGGAATAAAGGCGTGACGTTATGTATGTGTATGTATGTATTCAGTAAGTAGGACACACGGGCACTTTTACATGTCAAAACTCTACTGGCGCTTCAAAGAGACCACCGTTGAGAAGAAGCGCCACAAGAAACTTAACAGATAGTTTTTTTTTTAAACATTGCTTATGCCAATGATAAAATTAACTAAATTTTTAAAATATGTATATCATGCGTAGTTAAGCAGGAAAAAGTGTCGAAAAAGTGTAATAAACACAAGAGCAAATAAATAAAATAATAATAATGTTAATACCTATCCATGACGATGCTAAACTAAATGAAATAAAAAAAAAAAAGTTTCGATACGCTCTCCTACAGAAACCGTGTCCCTTAGACTAGATAGGTACTAAGCTGTTACGTTAGGTATCTTAGACCAAGCATTTTGGTCTGTTAGATAATTCTCGACCCTGTAGTAAACTTTAGACATTAATGACTTTTTCAAGTATTTTTTAAGTGCTGAAAATGGTAACTTTAAAACTGCGTCGGGTAATTTATTATTGAAAAGAATGCATTGACCTGCAAATTTATATGATTTGCGGACACCAAATTTTCACGAAAAACACGTAATCGACGGATTTTCGATCTACATTTAAAAATAATGATGTATCATCAGCAAAAAGCACAATATCACAAAGTATATCTATCGTTGTTGGTAAGTCATTAATATAAACCAAAAATAAGAGAGGACCTAATATAGAGCCCTAAGGAACACCTAATTTAACTGCTGCTCCAAAAGAGCCATGTCACACAAATCGGCTTAGTCCCAAACTAAGCTCTAGGCTTGTACTATGGGTACTAGACAACGATATACATACTTACATAGATAAATAAATACTTGAATACATAGAAAATATCCAAGACTCAGGAACAAATACTCATGCTCATCACACAAATAATAGCCCTTACCGGGATCTGAACCCGAAACAGCCGGCTTCGGAGGCAGGGTCACTCCCAACTAGGCCAACGGGTCGTCAAATTTATTTAAAGGCAACTTTAGTTATTTAACTTCGGACTGGCTGTTACCCGCGAATCCGTCAGCGTGGGAAAATATATATAGCCTATCCTACTCAGTGATAATATACCTATAGCATTTTTCTGGTAAAAAACATTTTCAAAGACGGTCCACTAATTTTTGAGATGAGTTATAATATAATACTATTAGTAATAGACAAGGAAAAAAACATATTTTTTCTCCTTGCAAGGAAAAGAAATCACAAGATATAAATAGTATGTAGCGTTGATAGCTATAATAAACGATCCCGAAAGTTTTAACTCATCATTTGCGGAGTCTAGCCTTTTTCGAACTTGCTAAGCCCTTCTTTATGGGTCCAACATATGGCTTCCTTACCCTAACGTATCGTACCACAGCCTAAAAATAAAGAAGTCGTATTCTTAGATACTGGCTAATCATACTTAGTTTCAGCATTAAATTCTTAATCTGTGTGCTGAAGGGTAAATGCATCATTATGGCACAGTCCCGCCATGTTTATTCGGCCATTTTAAAACTTTTAAGCCCTCGGAAGAATAATGTGAGGTTTAACATCTCCTACGTTTTTTGTACAGAACGCCATTAGTCTAAAGTCTTATAAATTACTTTCTTACGTGCCGTTTGTTTTTGTACAAATAAAGCTCAAAAAACGGAGAGTAATAGAATGCAGTTTAATTGCTGCACAGAAAATAACTTTTTCTCAAACATGCTCGGTAATTATTTTCGTATAATTAAAATAAATAAGTCTGTAGTAAGTCTTAGTAGCTTCCACTATCTTCACGTCTTCTTGCTGGCCCAAAAGGTTAGTATGCAAATCCATTACTAGGCGCTTTAATCTGCCTTATGCGTGAATAATTTTAGAAAAAACACTAAAGTGGTTACTACTGGACTCGCATAGCCAGGGCCTCTATTTTACTGGGTTAAAACGATATCGCCTTTGACGTGTTTTGATATTCTTTTTAACTCGGCCGCTTTTACTGTCAATAAATAAGAGCTATCAATCGTTGACAATACGGAAACTCGTCAAAGACCACATGGTTTTACCGTGTGGAATAAAGGCTCTGGTAGGTTTTTTTCTGGTTGGATTTAGGTTATCGTATTTCCTATGGACACATCGGAAGTTAAAGTTTTTAAGGCCCAAATTTCTGGCTAAGCCCTTTCTCGCTTAAACGGCGTCAGGACTGCTTGAGACCAAGCTGTTAACTATTGCCTACAGGAAGGACAACTTTTATTTTTGAAAGCGTGTGTGACCCACTTGTATTATTGTAAGAAGCATAAATTAGTAGTTAAATAAGGAACAAAATTAAAAGGCTATGACGGTTCGTAAAATGTTGTAATTATTGGACCTAATAATATTAACTAAAAGGAGTATAGCGATGGTTAACAGAATAAAAGTAAGGTAAAATAATCGTAACTAAAGTTTTTTTTAACAATGGCAGTCCACTGCGGTATTCTGGAGTAATTTTGCCATTCTGCCCTGCTAAGTCAAAAGGCGGTATCTCGTACAAACCTTTAGTAGCAAGTGCAACCTTATTTATAACAGTAGTGGATTGACTCTGCATTGGCTAATCAATTTGAGATACCGCTTATTGGCTTAAGGGGGCAGTATTGTCAAGTGAGAAGAGTAGATCAGTAAACAAAATAAATCGTAAGTAAAAGCCGAACATCTTTCGATCGGCCATCTTCCCTCCCTGAAGGTTACCGGTAGACCCTAACTAAACTTACAAAGCCACCGCCGATGAAGTCTCTCCGTCTTTGTTTATAAACATACGTAACTTGGGGCACGTCCTTGGGATTCGATATCGATAAATACGATGTCAATGTACAGTCGACGTCATAAATTTATTTACACTTTAGTACCTTGTCACTTTCATTCACTGAGACAATTTCATATATAATATATGTAATTGTCTCAGTGAATGAAAGTGACAAGGTACTAAAGTGTAAATATATTTAAGTTCGACTGTACATGTTTATTTATAAAAACCAGGTAAAAGCATGTCAGACCATGCTCAGTGTGGGGTAAATCAACAAGTAATAACTAATTTTCTATTTAAAGTCAATTGATGTCGTCTTAGAATATTTCAGTAGCTATCAACATTTTAATCGCCTGTATCTTAAGAACCAATGATGTCTATTTAGTTGTTATAGTTTTCAATACAATTTTCATTACAATTTTGTCGCCTATCGGCGTTTAACTTAGGGTTTTGGTACAACAACCTGATTTCATAACTCGATGAAACGATAAAACTTTCCCATTAACCTCGAAACCTCATTCGATCACCGTATCCAAGTAGACAGTAGAAAAATGAAACATATCGAGTGTTAAAGCTCTCGCAACATTTAACCTCTCAAGTGACGTGAGAAACCGTCACAGAAAATTCAGGGCTAGACCAGACAGCCGAGAAATTGGAAAGGCGATATTGTTCGCAATACGCAAGAATTACAACAGATTGGTCAATTGGAGTTGAAAACGCGGTGGATTTTTACTTTCCAGCACATTTTTAGTAAGATTAACACCTTTGCAAACATTCTAATTCGTAAATTTAAACATGTTCTAGCGATCTGCTCCAACTGATAAATATCAATGTATTATGTACCAATTCTTTTAAGATGGTTTTATTGAATAATTAACATCAAATTCATCCTTTCGTTTTTGATATTAGCACCAACATACATACATCTTCTGCTTTAAATTTCCCTCCAAAACTTAGGTTGACAAACAACGACTGACTTTTTTTTTACGTTAAGGAGAAGGCATACGAGCACTCAGGCCACCTGATGGTAAGTGGAATCTGAGACCCATAGACATTAGAATTCTCAAGACTATAATCCTAAGACCTGAAATGCGTTGCCAACCCTGAGGACTAAGGTGGAATACGTCTATGCTAGTAATTTCACCAGTGTGTGTATGAATGTGGAAGAGGCGAAAGAGATTCGTCAGGATCGTAGCAGGTGGAAAGAAGTGGTCTCTGCCTACCCCTCCGGGGAAAAGGCGTGATTTATGTATGTATGTATGTAATTAAATGTAAAAAGTAAAAATGCCTGACTTAAAAACTAAAGGCATTCTCTAACAGTCACCCACGTGGTTAACAGAGGATAGAAGTCGCAATTAGAGATGTAAATGACTGTAATACATACTCGTAAATAACATTATGATATTTATTTATACATCAAATTACCAACTTACTATAACACTCAAACATAATACACTCGTATAAATGCATAAGATGAAGACAATGTGTGATGAAAATGGTGACAGAAGCTTCGCCAACATTCTATTCAAGCAAGAACTTGAGTTGATGTTGGAGAAGCTTACGCTTAAACACGAAAAAATTAGACATAAACACGGTATGGTAGAGACGAATTTAGATTTTCAGAAGCGGAGGGAACGCAATCAAAACCTGGGCGTGGGCCATTGAAGTTAAGTTTATAATTCTGGAGCAGAGGGCTTGAACAGAATAGAGAAGCGAGAGGACCAAATCCTAAAAGACCTGTAGAGACATCTTGTATCGTTTATTAGTGGTCTTAGAAACCAACACTCGCGTTCATCACACAAACTTCTACCTTCTGTTTCGACTAATTGAATCTGAGACCTTCATACGACACGTTAGCCTAGTTGGGAGTGACCCTGCCTCCAAAGCCAGCATTCAGGGTTCAAATCCCGGTAAGGGCATAAATTAGTGTATTTTAACGAATGTTTGTTCCAGTCTTGGATGTTTTCTATGTATTTAAGTATGTCTAGTACCCACAGTACAAGCTTGGAGCTTAGTTTGGGACCCTAGGTAAATTTGTGTGAAATTGTCTCGTGATATATGTATTCTTTATTTGATTTATAGACATCACTACAAATTAGAATAAGCGCATAGTTTCACAGCGTTTTATTACATAAAAGCCCTTTCTTTTAATCAAACAAGGCTACATGTTAGAGAGGTTAGCGGTTTCAGCTGTCATGTGCCAATAGTGCGTGCTCCGATAAGACGCCACTCGCTACGCTTCATTAGTTTAATCGTTAAGTAGGTTGACTTGACTTAGGTTGTAGAAGACAGAGAATAGGTCAAGCCAAAGAAAGAGGGTAATTCCTTGCTCCCTTGTAGAAGGTGAACGGCTTAATTTCGGCAAGCGAGGTGTCATGAGATTTGGCAAGAGTATTACTGGGTACTTTTTGTATGCCACGGATAAGGCTAACGAGCATACAGGGCCTCTATTCTACTGCGTTATAACAATATCGCATTTGAACTGTTTTAGAATCGTTTATGTCACAGTCGCGATTATTGTAAATGACATAAGAGCTATCAAAACGTTGACACGTCAAATACGATATCGTTATTACCGTGTAGAATCCCAGCCCAGGTCACGTGGGATCTGTGACCCAAAGATATTTGCATTTTCAAGACTAGAATCTCAACGCTGGAATCCTAAGACTGCAAATACGCAAAGGAAAATAAATGAGAAACGCCAAAATGGCGAATTTAAGAGTGTAAAACCTATGGGTTTAAGCGGCAATTGCAATGACAAGGAAAAGTACACAAACGTACGGCTCCGATTTGATTTATTTTGATGTGCCGTGTGGTGTCGGTCGAGAATAGCACCACCCCATCTCTTCCCGTGGGTGTCGTAAGAGGCGACTAAGGGATAAACCGGGGGATGGGCAGCAGCGTCCTCCGCGAACTACCAGGTATTACTGCGGTCGCCAACCCGCCTGCCAAGCGTGGCGACTATGGCATTTTCCCCCCAAATTAAAAAAATAAAAAATGAATCCACAATATCGGCCCAGACCCCTAGTCCCCGGCGGCCCTGCTATTCCTGGCTCCGGTAGCGGCCATGGTAACGGTGGGGCAGGGGGTGCTTCAGTGAATCACCGGCAGAGACCCGGCTACCAAAAACGACGACCTTTGGCCCTGGCAACATAAACTGCCGAACACTGCGGACCGACGAAAGATTACTGGAACTGGAGGAAGAATTGAGCAGGTTGCGATGGGGAATCATAGGGTTATCAGAAGTCCGTAGAGAGGGCGAGGACATGATAACCCTGAAGTCCGGGAACCTGCTCTATTTCCGGGAGGGCGACCAACAGTCCCAGGGAGGTGTCGGGTTTATCGTCCACAAGTCCCTCGTAAACAACGTGGTGAAGATCGAGAGTGTGTCGAGCAGGGTAGCGTGCCTTGTACTAAGAATGACTCAACGTTATTCGTTGAAGGTCATACAGGTATACGCTCCGACCTCGAGGCACTCCGACGATGAGGTGGAGGCTGTGTATGAGGATGTTTCCAGAGCCATGCACAGCTCCAGAACTCACTTCACGGTTGTTATGGGGGACTTCAACGCAAAGCTGGGCAAACGAGACGGTGAAGAGCTGAGAGTGGGGAAATTTGGAGTGGGGCGTAGGAATCACCGGGGTCACCTACTGGCCAGTTTTATGGAGAAGGAGGGACTCTATATGATGAACTCCTTCTTCAGAAAACGTGAGCATAGGAAGTGGACCTGGATGAGCCCTGATGGTGTAACGAGGAACGAGATAGACTTTATCATGTCGACGAAGAAGCACATATTCAATGATGTCTCCGTGATCAGTGCGGTTAAAACCGGGAGTGATCACCGTATGGTACGAGGCTCATTGAATATCCAGTTCAAGCTTGAAAGGTCTCGACTGATGAAGTCTACGCTCCGCCCGGCACCCGCCCAGCTCCAAAACCCCGAGAGCTTCCAGCTCGAACTCCAAAACCGTTTCGAATGCCTAGGAAGTGACGTGGACGATTTCAACGACGGGTTCGTGGAAGCTGTCCATGCGGTTGGGTCTAATTACTTTAAGATCCGCCGTGCCAGAACCAAGAAGCTCTCGGACTCCACCCTTAGGCTCATGGAGGTTAGGCGCGAGATGGTTTTGCAGTCCTCTGGTGATGCTTGTCGCTATCGGCAGCTCAACAGACACATATCAAAGTCTCTGAAGCGCGATATACGCCGATTTAATACTAAAAGTATTGAAGAGGCTATTGAGCGTAACAGGGGCTCTAAGGTTTTTACCAGAGATTTGTCTGTTGGCCAAAGCCAATTGATGAAGCTGAAGACCGACGACGGCAGGATCGTTTCATCCAGGCCTGAGGTACTGGGGGAAATCGAGAGGTTTTATGGGCAACTCTACACGACAACCCGAACACCCGTTGAAAATCTAGCCAAAGACCCGAGGGCTAGACTAACCCGGCACTATACCGATGATATTCCGGACGTCAGCCTGTACGAGATTAGTATGGCTCTCAAACAGCTTAAGAATGGCAAGGCCCCAGGTGACGATGGAATTACAGCCGAACTCCTGAAGGCGGGTGGTAAACCAGTTCTTAAAGGCCTTCAGACGCTGTTTAGTTCCGTCCTCCACGAAGGGAGAACGCCAAAAGCATGGAACAGAAGTGTGGTGGTGCTCTTCTTCAAAAAAGGTGATAACACCTTGCTGAAGAATTACAGACCCATCTCACTTCTGAGCCATGTTTACAAGCTGTTTTCGAGAGTCATCGCGAATCGTCTCGCGCGCAGGTTTGACGACTTCCAGCCTCCCGAACAAGCCGGCTTCCGAAAAGGCTATAGTACCGTAGACCACATACATGCGTTGCGGCAGGTTATACAGAAGACTGAAGAGTATAACCTCCCTCTTTGCCTTGCATTTGTGGACTACGAGAAAGCCTTCGATTCGATCGAGACCTGGGCTGTGCTGCAGTCTCTCCAGCGGTGCCAAGTTGACTACCGATATATCGAAGTGTTGAAGTGTCTGTACGAAAACGCCACTATGTCCGTCCGACTACAGGACCAGAGCACAAAGCCTATTCCTCTGCAGCGAGGAGTCAGACAAGGGGATGTGATATCTCCGAAGCTGTTCACCGCTGCATTGGAGGATGCTTTTAAGGTTCTGGACTGGAAAGGACGAGGCATCAACATTAATGGCGAGTACATCACTCACCTTCGATTTGCCGACGATATCGTAGTCATGGCTGAAACCATGGAGGACCTCAGTGCTATGCTCGCTGACCTCAGCAGAGTTTCCGACCAAGTTGGCCTGAAAATGAACATGGACAAGACGAAAGTCATGTCTAATGTCCATGTTGTGCCAACTCCCGTGATTGTCGGAGGCTCTGCACTCGAAGTTGTTGACGACTATGTATACCTGGGACAAACGGTCCAGTTAGGTAGGTCCAACTTCGAGAAAGAGGTCACTCGTCGAATCCGACTCGGCTGGGCAGCGTTCGGGAAGCTTCGCAGTGTCTTTTCGTCCAAATTACCGCAGTGTTTGAAGTCAAAAGTCTTTGACCAGTGTGTGTTGCCGGTGATGACTTACGGATCTGAGACGTGGGCGCTAACGATGGGCCTCATAAGAAAGCTCAGAGTCACTCAGAGGGCTATGGAGAGAGCTATGCTCGGGGTTTCTCTGCGGGATAGAATCAGAAATGATGATATCCGCAGTAGAACTAAGGTTACCGACATAGCCCGAAGAATAGCGAAACTTAAGTGGCAGTGGACGGGGCACATTGCTCGCAGGACTGATGGCCGATGGGGCCAGAAAGTTCTCGAATGGCGTCCACGGACCGGGAGACGAGCTGTTGGTAGGCCTCCAACAAGATGGAGCGACGACATCGTAAGGATGGCGGGATCGCGATGGATGCGGAAGGCACAAGACCGGTCTAAGTGGAGAGCCTTGGGGGAGGCCTATGTCCAGCAGTGGACGTCTTTCGGCTGATATGATGATGATGATGATGATGATGATGTACAGTCGACGTCATAAATATGTTTGTACTTTAGTACCTTGTCACTTTCATTCACTGAGACAATTTCATATAAAATATAATGTAATTGTCTCGGTGAATGAAAGTGACAAGGTACTAAAGTGTAAATATATTTATGGCTTCGACTATACCTCTGTTAGAGATTAGCCTACAATAACAGGCACGTATACACGTACTCTCTACAGAAGTTAGAAGGTTTAGTCACTTTTCACTACTTTGAAGGACAATTTCTCATAAACGGTTGAGTTTGGGCAGCTAAAAAAAATACCTAATGCGGTCACCCATCTTGTTTCAAATTCGGCCAACGAACGTCATCTTCACGTTAGTCTGTCCGTCTACTGCGGCTACGTAATTAGATGATTGCAGCTGTCACATCTGTCGTTCGCCGAATGTGGCCGAAACTGTTCTTTACACTGTAGCGGTCGCCGCATGCAACATGCTGTGAATGACTCCAATATCAAAATAATCTTCTTGAAGGGAATTTACTTTTTGAGAAACATATCACGTTGATAAATTTACTAAGCGTAAATAAGTATAAATTTATTTCAAAAAGACTATAAGAAGCATTTTTTTTGATTACTTGTAATTTTATCGAATTGCACTTCATCAAATGTATCTTTTCATCGAACGCTATTTTCTGCTGAAACCATGTTTTCAGGGTATCTTAAACAATATTTACGTAGGTTAGGATAGATGTTTAAGATACCCTGAAAACGTCATGGATTCAGCAGAAAATATCGTTCGATGAAATGATACATTCGGTGAAAGGTATTGATAACAAAAAAAAAAACACTTTCTCTCAGCTCTGATGACGATTTTTAGCTCTAATGACGATTTTTAGCATTTTTAGCAAGTTCGGAGTTCACATTTGAGACTGCAGTAGCTTACCCTAAGGACTAAGATGAAATGCCTTTATTGCAATTGAGTTATGTAGGTACCGTATGGACTCAGTTGGCTCTATCCTAGTAATTTGACCAGCGATTCTCTAAACCTCACAGCGGACGATTTTTGACAAACAAACACAGCTGCTCGGTGGTATGTTAGAGGATAAAGTTATATAAGTAGGGATATGGATGGACCTTATACTAAGTCGTTCTACCTTTGTGACTACACTACATAAATCCGATGAGTCATATTTCTAATTTAATAAAAATTTAGATTCTTTATACTTCTGAATTCAATGTATTGATAAAAAAATGGGTTTTGCTAACGCTTAAAATTAAACCTAACCTTACCTACGTATAGCAATAATACATAACTTAAATGAAATGAATATTCAGAAAAAAAACTGAATTTGTTGGTGTTCCCCATCTTTTTATTACATATCTATTTAAAATACTCTTATTGTTTTTATCGCTAGGAATACCCAATTTATAAGTGAAAAAATAACACAAGCAAGAAACTTCGGGAACAGTGCATAAAAAGTTCAATTTTACGGAACCTATAGATTTCCCTGAAGTGTCATTGATGGAGCATTATAAAGAAAAATGGCCACTGCCGTCTGTCACAACCATATAAAGGTTTTATTATGCACAGACAATAAAACAATAAGGTGTGACTTATTTTAATGGGCAGGAGTAATAAAAAATATTTTTATGAGCCTCATTCGTTGGGTTGGTGACGACGAAATGCGTTTCGTAATTTGTTACAGGTAAATAATACTGTTAGTAAGCTATATGGCGGGAAGAAAATATTGCCCTCTGTTCTACAGTGTAAAACAATATTGCCTTTGCCATGTTATGGTTTTGTTTTTGTTAGGTATTAAACTAGGTCTAGCGAATTACTGCTACGATCCTCCGGCAACCGCGTGTTCCAAGGGCTTGGCGGCAGATCAGGGTGTAAGTTCGTACAGCTTATAAATCCAATAAATTGTTATCACAACACAGGTCCCATAGGTGTCACTACTCACTATTTAAACTAAGAATTCCAGGGTGAAAGAAATCAGGTTTTTGAAGTTAAAAATATCAGGAGGAAAGATTTGCTGCTTTCGCGATGGCGTTTGTTTTTCAAATTATTTTTTGGTTGATCGGCGCCGTATTCCGCTTGGTGGCGCTAGTGTCGCGCTCCTGATTGGTGCGTTCAGATCGTCACAGATTACAGCAGATCCAATAAGAACATAGATAAATAGGAAACGGACGTAATGCCTAAGTTATTTGTGTTGCCTTGTATGTAACACCTATCTAAATAATAATCTTAAATAATCTCTTCTAGTTTTTAACTCGGCCGCCATTACTGTCACGTAAGTAAACAACTGTCGTAACGTTGACAATACGATGACATTTCAAGGGCATGGTTTACCGTGTGAAAGAGTAGCCGTGGTAACCTACGTAAATTTTTCTCATTTTTTTACATAATCTATTAACTAACATGTTTTTTAGTCACTCTTAAAAACAAAAGTTGTCTTTCCTGTGGTCAATAGTTATAAGCTTGTGTGCATATAAGTTTTGTCTTTATATGATAGGTCTAAAGCAGTAGTGACGCCGTTTATGCGGGAATGGGCTTAGCCAGAAAATAAGCTTTGAAAACGTTAACTTATGGCGTGTCAACAGGAAAGACGCTAACCTAAATCTGTGTATGACCCATTGCATTACACTGATATATTAACCTACTTTTCATTTTGGATTGTACCATCAACAGCCTTCTTTTTATTTTTTATTTTAAGGAGAAGGCACACAAGCACTCTGGCCACCTGATGGTAAGTGGAATCTGAGACCCATAGACATTTGACTTGTCAAGACTATAATCCTAAGATCTCAAATACGTTGCCAACCCTGAGGACGAAGATGGAATGCCTCTATGCTAGTAATTTCACTGGTTGTCTTATCCCCACACCGGAACGCAATAATGCGAACACTGTTACTTCATCAGTAGCCACGAGAAAGAAGTACACTAAGTTCGATAGTGGTTCAACCTATAAAGTACGTGTCGTAAAAGGCGGCCGGTTTCTTTGGCCCTTGCACTTCCAGCCACTTTTAGTGTGTCTTGATAAATAAACTGTTTTGTCTGACAGCAACGCCAATCCATCTTGAGACTGCGCCGAGCGTCCAGTGGCGACCTAAGTGTTATTATTGTGTTTTCTAATAAACTAAAATATTGTCTTGAAGTCGAAGAAAGTTTTCTTGTTGTACAAATGAATTCAACATAATGAATATAGTAACATAACATAATGAATAATAAATATCAGTGACTAATCTCACAACAATTGACCTATTGGCAAACTAAGCTCTAGGCTTGTACTATAGGTACTAGACAACGATAAACATACTTGAATAGAGAAATGTATACTTAAATACAAAGAAAACAAACAAAACTCGGGTACAAATACTCGCGTTCATAAAGAAAAAAAAAAGAAAGAAACATTTATTCGGCTAAAATACAATTACAATTAAATCATGAATTACAAAGAATTATATAATGCACTAGGTACTCAATTATAAAACAACAACAATGAAACAAATATTAGGTACTAAAGCCGAAAAGGCTAACCATCTCACAAATATTTGCTCATATCGAGAACCGAACCCGGGCCCGCTAGCTTTGGAGGCAAAGTCACTTGACTACCATATACGCATCGACATATTCAATTTCCAAACAAGTTAATTGACCTACGTATAAATCAGTAATAACGGCAAAAAGTGACCACCTTTTCCGTTAAATTGACTACACGAAACTTCGTTCAACTGAAAGGCTTTTAAACTTTGTTATTAGTATTATATGCTAGTTTCAACATTAATTTCATACAAATAAAGCAATTTTCAGAATACTGTTACCCACGTCTACCGATTTAGTAATAATTTATTATTTTATTTGTATGAGATTCAAGCAGAAAATTAAATGAAGGCAATCCATCTTAAACTCAAAATAATTCTACTGTATTGTGTATTAATTGTGCAACAAAAAAACAATCCTTGGTTTTAAGACACTTCTTACGAACGACACTGGACTGGATGCTTAAGACGCCACTGGACGTTCGGCGCGGTCTGAATTGTAGGGTATAAGTGGTTAGGTACACTGAAACACTTTTAAAACGTCTTTTAAGCTTGAACGCGGCTTAAAAAGAGTATTCACTAAAAGGTAGCAACTTGGCTGTGGTTGACGGTACACTGCTTGGTGGTGCGTCAGCTGGTTTAACACTTTTTTACTATAAAAAAAACTTACCCGTGAGAGGTTTATATGTAGCACGAATGAGGTTGCCTCGCTCACAACTTAAGTACTTTAAATCAATTGTAATAAAAACTAAAATTAGGTGTTTTATTTATTACAAGCAGTACCAATAATTGCCCATTCTCGTTAAACACAGTAGCACAATACTTTTTGACTGCTTTCATACTTTTATTACGTTAAAGAGAAGGCACACGAGCACCCAGGCCACCTGATGGTAAGTGGAATCTGAGACCCATAAACATTTGAATTCTCAAGACTATAATCCTAAGACCTCAAATGTGTTGCCAACCCTGAGGACTACGATGGAATGCCTCTATGCTAGTAATCTCACCGGTTGTCTTATCCCCACACCGGAACATAACAATGCGAACTCTGTTGCTTGGCGGGTGGTTAATGGGTAAGATGGTGGTACAGGGTCCTACCACCACTCAAACACATAACATGAAACATGAGTTCTTGTTGTTACTATTTATGATCCTTGCTTCTACGTCGTCAGGTAATTTGTTTAAAATATTAGGTAACATATAATAATTTCGAAAAAAACTCTCTTATTCAATCATTTGCTAGTCTAACCAACTTACCTGAACTAAATGAATATTTGAAGACCTCTTGCACTGTTTTAGATCTTTAATATATAACGTTGATAAATAAATCTCTAGGTCACACTTATTCCAAAGAATAAGGAGTAAACCTCAAAGTCTTTCGTTACTTGCAACAAAAATTTTCTGGAAGATTGTCCTTATCTTGCAACGCAAATGTAGAAGATTTGGGACAGTAGGGCACAAGGTTCAGAGCTCCATTGCCAGATAGTAGCCATCGCGTATGAGTTTCTTTCATTTAAGTGTCCACTGTGGCAACCGATGCTTTTACGGAAAAACCATAAAAACTTACCGTAATAAGGGTGTAGTTAAGTAAAATCCATTATACTTATATGCATAGAGATACCTAGTAATACATGATACATAACATGATGCCTTCATTCCCAGAGTGGGGTAGGCAGAGCTACAGAAATACCAACAACTCTAAAATTACTTGTTTATAATTCTGTAACCACAATTTGCACAGTCGGGCCAAGAAGTTTACTAGTGTATTAGTGACAGGTTGCAAACCTATTGCCTAATAGTAACTACAAGCCTTATTTAGTTAGTTAAAGTTAGATACAGCCCAATCTACCCACATTTGGTGCGGTGAAAATTTATCAAAAATTAAAGTGCATCATGTGCTGCTGACGTCATGGTCAAGTTCGGGTAGTTCAGTTAATACATAGTTGTTAATTTTAAGGTTGATGGCACATTATTTGTCTGTGAACAAACTTTGGCAGATCATTGTGTCAATTTTTGTTGTATATTGTTATAAGATGAATAAAAAAAAGATTGTAATATGTCGAAAGAAAGAAGGCTGAGGACGAAAAAGTTGGACTATAGTTAGGTAAGCGCAGTTAAACATACAAACAACGAAGACGGAAAAAGTTCCTTGAAAAGTATCCTTACTGTATGGCTAATTCTGGGAACTAGTGAAAAAGGGTTTAAGTCGATTTAACTCGTAATAAAAAAGGGTATATGCATAAACGGAGTATACTAGACTTAAACCCTTTTTCACTTCATCGCCAAAAGACTTATACCCTTTTTCACTAGGACCCCAGATTATCGCCGCATAACAAAAAAAGTTTTATGGTAAATTTAATTGCGTTAGTTAGCGCGGCCAAGTATTTGATCCTTACCCAGAAAGGTAGGAAAAATAAAAACTAGACCTTTTTTATTTTGTAAGGAATAGATTCAAAGTTCCACTACTTTTTAATCGCTTGTTTTGATCAAAACGCCATCTTGAAGAAGTTATCAAGACATTCCTTCGCATTGGCAATACTGAAGACGTGCTACAGTTCAATGCAACAAAATGCAATTACAAATTCCACCTTGCATTGTAGTTCGTGCTGGTGCCGTAGATCGTTTACTGGTGCATTCTACCTGAGTTCAAGATGTAGGTTCCAAGAATTTTGCTTGAGGCTTTAGTGATCAGTGTGGTTAAGAAATGGGCTTCCACTGTTAGGTTTATTCATTAATTCGATGGTTGCTTTGCAAAATAAAATATAGAAATGTTAAATTGTTAGACGGAATAGCTTATTTAATACAGATGAATAAAAAATACTTTGATAAAAAAGATTTGAAATAACCAACAACCAAAAGGTACACTAATTCTATACAGGACAATCAGCGTTGTGATCGTAAAATTTTATCGTCGTGACGAACGCAGTCCGATAATTTTATTTGCCACTCGTGTACGTCAAAATGACACAAAAACCATAAAAGGCAATGGTTTGTTAAAAAACGTCGACTCGGATTTAGCGATCACGCGGATTTACAGTTTGCTACATAATAAAGCATTTAGGAGGCTGTAAAAAAATGAGAATATTTGAGAACATTTCCATGTAGCTTCAATGACGGAATTTATTTCTAAATTTGGTTTATGTCATTTTTAGAAAGTGTTAAAATAATTTATTCACACTTGCAACCTATTTCTTACGGCTGTCTTAGCTGCAAGATTTAGAATGAACCGCCCCTGCAAATGAGGATGGCTGTGTTCATACAAGTTAAAATCTGCTGCAAATTAGAGAGAGTTTAATGGATTACTTTGGCTGCTTTGACATTTTACTTGTCGTTGTATTTACGTGGATTTTGTGTGGAAAAGTTTTATTCATATGGTATTTTTTTAGACGACTTTACTTTCATGTAACTGCTTACCTAACTGCACTTTAAAAATACATAACATAGGTTATAAATTTTATTATAAATAGACTTAATTTTTATAAACAATATCACGGGACAATGACACTCAAATTGACCCAGTCCCAAACTAAGCTCTAGGCTTGTACTATGGGTACTAGAATAGAGAAATAAATACTTAAATACATAGAAAACATCCAAGACTCAGGAACAAATACTCCTGCTCATCACACAAATATCTGCCCTTACCGGGATTTTAACCCGGAACCGCTGGCTGGAACGTAAAACATTTGGAGGATTACGCTTTGATGGTCTATTGCATTTTTCTAATCATTATAATTACTGTTATTTTATTACATACATAATGTAAAGTCGTGAGGTCATCTATGGAATGCTGATTGTGATAATATAAGCGTTTTGGTATTTGAAATAAACAGCTTGTATATTTCGTACATTAAATAAATGAAATCAAAAACCTTTTTTAATGACTGGACCCTAAAATTGTTACCTAATTACAGTGTTTTCTTCTAACTGGGTAAACATGGGGAAATCCGAAACTAGATGAGAAAATACTTTTTGCACCCACCTTTTCCTGAATGCGGCCTTGAATTTGTATGGCTTTGGGTCGGTTTACATTCATCGGGCATAACTTTTTTGGCATAATCATCACTTGGCATAATCATCATTTTGCATACAGTCTTTTTTTTCAGAAACCGTATACTTTTCAGGATTGTTATAAAATAAACCTAACCTAACCTAATGGGCTCTATGCAATGCTATTTTAAATAATCCTAAAAAGTATACGGTTTCTGAAAAAAAATACTGTATTCCAAATGATGATTATGCCAAGTGATGATTATGCCAAAAAAAGTTATGCCAGATGAAGGGAACCCCTTTGGGTCAACAAACTTATACTGTGAAAATTTGAAGACTGTAGCTTCAACCGTTTCGCTTAAACACCTGTGTGACAGGCGACGGACGGACAGACGGACCCGTGAGTGACAGTAATAGGGTTCCGTTTGGAACTTTCGGGTATGAAACCCTAAAACACACTATATATAATAATAATATCAGGGGACAATCTCACACAAATTGACCTAGTCCCAAACTAAACTTTAGGCTTGTACTATGGGTACTAGAGAACGATAAACATACATAGAGAAATACATACTTAAATATATAGAAAACATCCAAGACTCAGGAACAAATTTACGCGCTCATCACACAAATATCTTCCCTTACCGGGATTTGACCCAGGACCGCTGGCTTCGGAGGCAGGGTCATTCCCAACTAGGCCAACGTGTCGTCAATCATATTAAAATTGGTAATTCTATGTTTAATGTAAATCACAACTTGTCTACAGTCTAACCTACTCAGCAAATTAATTTCGTCAGCTACAAATTCAATGCAAACCCATGACGTCAGAATTCTAAAACAGCGTCGCAAAATAATAGAATCATCTTAATACCGGTGGTTGAATGGACTGCGTCGAACAAAAGCCAGTCTTTCAGCGGACTGTGCGGCATTGTTGCCGTGATATATAGCTGGCGGTAGTGATGCGACGAGGTATTCGCGGTATACCGCTGTTAGCTACAAAATTGTGGAAACTAGTCGGTATTACGGCCAGTTTGAGCTTGGTAAACCAGTTACAAATTTAAAAAAAATCGGGCGTTGGGCGTTTTTTAGAAAGTTTGAACCTAGTTAGGGACTAAGATTAAAAAATGATAACTTTTCCACTGAGTTACGAAAATTAGTCGTACATTTATATACTACTCTCAACGCTAATTAGCAGTATCTCGAATTCAATAAATGAAGCTTATTACTTGCTACAGGAGTTCTGTCTGAGTTACCACCATTTGTCTTATAACTGTTACAAAATATAGCTAATTTTCGTAACTCAGTGGAAAAATTAACGTTTCTTAATTTTAGTCCTTAAATAAGTACATTTTTTCTAAGAAATGCCCATTTGCATGATAAAGATAAAAATAAAGATGAAGAGACATTTATTCACATCAATACAAAATTTCATTACTTAGATACAAAAAGAACAAGGCACCGAGAAATTGTTGCGAAACGGTCCCAACTCGGCATTAGCTAGCCGTAAAGCCAGCGCTGGTCTTCCGTTGGAACCGCTTGCTGAAGAGATGGAAAGTGACACTCAACACAAAACAACGTAAAAAGAAAAGCAACTTGGGTTATCATAAAATTTGCAACTAGTTATAGCTAGCAAACTCAAGAAAACAAAAAATAATAATATGTAAATTAGCAAAGATTTTAGAAAGGAAAAGAGACAAAAATACGACTAATAGTTATAACTTTATTATTTCAGCAGATTCTGTAAGGAAAAGAAACACAGCTATATGACTGCTATAACTCTGTTTCTCTCTTTCAGGAACTGAACAGGATTAACTGCTCAATCCTTGGGCATTTTTTACCCAAGTGTGGCAGAAGGGAAGTTATGTTTTTTGAGTGTTTCTACGTGTTTTTAACACGCTCGGCAGTCGAAATAAATTAAGGAAAAACGGTAGCTTTCAAATCTAGGTTCTTATAAAAACTACACAATTTTCAAAATTGGTCGAAATTGGATTTGATTTAGGGTGGAAGGAACGTTAACGCTCGGAGCTAAGTTTGAATGGATTTTTTTGACAGCTATGCGTTTAAAGCGTTCGTTCACAATCCTCTCAATATTCCAAAAGTTTCTGATTGTTCAGTAAATGGTTCATTGTTGAAGCTGCTTATACTTGTTTTTATAATAATGAATCCATTAATATGCATAGTTTTTGTGAAAAAATATTACCGCAAACCAATGGTTGAGCAAAAATTAATGATTAACGGTAATGTACTATTTTTTCATGTTATTATTGTAATATATATTAAATGCAAATAACCTATTACCTTAACCTAACCCTAGTTTCGTTATGCCCATCTGTCTGTTTGTACACAGTTTTTCTATAGCCAAAACTATAAAGCACATAATTATAACGAATTTTAAAGGAAAACTATCAGAATTAAGCACACTTGATTGTTTCTTGAGATACAGGTGACTGAAGTACGAACGAACGATACGAACTAAAAATTGTCTAAGACAGCATCAAATAACTTTCAATAGAAAATTAGTTCATATATGTTGTTTTTTGATATAGTATTTTGTAGTAACAACTTCTGAAATTGACTCCGACATGCTCTTACCAATATTTCACATTTTATTTATGGCAAGGAAAAGGCACACGAGCACTTAGGCCACCGGATAGTAAGTCGAATCTGAGACCCATGGACATTTTAAATTATAATCTCAAGACTGCAATCCTAAGACCTCAAATGCGTTGCCAACCCTGAGGACTAAGATAGGATGCCTCTATGCTAGTAATAACTCTATGTATGTGTAGCTTTTAAAAATAATGATTACAATTATACGAATGTAATATGCTGAAAAAAAAAACTTCTACAACAATCATTGAATAACGTTCGTCCCTTTCCCACCGCAAATCTCGATGGATTACTCCAGCTGTCAATATAGGTATATCTATCTCAAACTATAGTCAGTATCCCTCTGAATGACGTATCGCCTGTCGCAGCCAATTTTCAATAGCCCCAAATACTTTACACTTTCATGCCGAAGACACTAGAGCGGGTCCGTTTTTACATACAATTGAGAAATACTGGCACTGGTGTGTTAAAGCAGATCCAAGGCCTTTTTTGCGATTTCAAGATTCAGTGAAGATAATTGGCCAAGTTTTTAAAAGTTATTGGAATTGGCTTGATTTGATCGCACCATAAATTTTATAAGGTATTCAAGTGGAGGGAAAATGAATGGTTTAATGGTGTAAAAAAGTTTTGTTTTTCGATTTGGTGGGTTTTATGGGTTTGATAGATATGTGTTTGCAGCTTTAGAGAAATTATTGATGAAAACTTATTCAAAATGGCACGTTTTCCAAAAAAAAAAAACATAGTTAAGGGCTTTCATTGAAACAAAATTTAATTGATTCCTTTGTGTAACAAAGATGTTTCACAAAGGACGCGGTCGTGATTTTTATTTTCACCAAGCCTTTAACCATGTATATTTTTTTGAAAATGATCTATATATAGACCACACAGACGCTAACTCAATTATATATCTTAGAAATTATCCCGAATACTACAAGAAACGCGAAGATATACCCACATCTCATCAGCTCCGATATAGAGTAACACTTATTATACCTACTTCTAAACTTAAATGCATTCTGATGCAACCTATACTATGTACATAAAAGTATATTATAAACTGTCAGATAGAATAAAGTCTGAGAAAAAACACTAAACATTTATAAAATTGGTAAAATAATTCCTTATTAAGAAAGCTATTTTACACTAATAGAATTGTTAGAAGAAAAACCACAATAAAAACATTAAAGTATATAATTCCATCATATTAATATATTCTACTAAACAATATAATATACAAATGCACCAAGCTATTTTTAAAATCAACAAAATACTAAATGTTCAATATATAAGTAAATAGATGATTTAAAGAGATATCTATGTACGTTTATACAAGATTTGAACAGAACATTGAGTACAGGGCCTCTATTCTACTGCGTTATAACGATATCGCGATTGACGTGTTTTAGAATCGTTTGTCACAGTTGCCATTATTGTAAATGACATAAGAGTTATTAGAACGTTGACAATACGGAAACATGTCAAAGACGATATCGTTATTACCGTGTAGAATCCCAGCCCCTGTTCCTTATAATTTGCATTGTATATACAAACTTTTAGAAATTAAGCTTTGCAGAATGTACATATTTAAGTTGTCTTCTCCTCCACAATTAAGTTTTATTATTTAACAACTGAAACTTAAGTTAACCTAATATCCTGTGGAATGCAAATGATTGATATTGAGTATCGATTGTTCTAATGATAACATTTCCGGGGCGGATTATTTATTGCACAGGGCCTCTATTCTACTGCGTTAAAACGATATCGTGTTTGACATTTTTTTTTTTTTTTTTTTTTTTTTTTTATGGCATTAAGAAGGCAAATGAGCACACAGGCCACCTGATGGTAAGTGAAAACTGTGACCCATAGAAATTCGCATTCACAAGACTGCAATCTTGAGACTGCAAATGCGTTGCCAACCCTGAGGACTAAGATGGAATGCCTCTATGCTAGTTATTTCACCGGCTGTCTTAGAACATGTTTTAGAATCCTTTTTAATTCGACGTTGACAATACGAAAACACGTCAAAGAGGATATCGTTATTACCGTGCAGAATCACAGCCCTGAACGGCAACGGAACGGAATTATAAACGGCTCGAGTCGTGGCAGTACCGGTCCGTTGCCGAGCGTTTACGTCTGCGCCAACCTTAAATCCTTTTTCAATTCTGCAAGAGAAATAAAAGGTATAGTCGTTGTAAATAGAGAAGCCTTTCGTATTCCGCGATGTTCCAGTACGCATTGAAGCATTTTTTGTGCAATATTAAAAGTCTTTGGAATCATTTATTACATTGGATACATTTGAATTTGTATCATAAAATATGTCAAGCTTATTTGGAAAAGTCCCTGTATACAAAGCTATAAACAGTGCTTTCATTTCATGAGCTTCCGCTCTCTTCTACATTTTTAGGGTTCCGTATCCAAAGGGTGCCAACAACACCCTATTAAGCCGCTGCTGTCCGTCTCTCTGTCAGGCTGCATCTCATGATCCGTAATAGCTAGAAACTTGAAATACTCGCAGAATAAGTATTATTCGTACTAATAGCCGCTATGACATCAAATAATAATAATAAAATAAGAATATTCATTAAAATTACGGGAATCGTGTTTTTCATAGGCTATTTTCTCGGCCTAAACCAATTTCTCGAACCGTAAAGCTTGGTACGAATTAGGGCAGCCTCGGGTTGAGGCACGCACGGCTCACCTATTTTGCTCAAATTCGTACGCGCTCACGCGCTGTGCGCGAGCAGCGGGAGAGCGGCGCGCGGCGAGCCGTCGGGAGTCGGTCTTTTGACCGTGCTCAAAGGCGCGTCGGTGTGCGCGCCTCGCGTAATTTTGACGTGTATCCGAGCGTGCCGCGGGCACGACAAGTTCTAATCAATTATGGATTTACGCCAGTAGACTAATTTAACTTTGGTCATAACTTAACCAAGGTTTGTATTACTAACTATAGTACCACTAGCAGCTGGTTGGAAGTACCAGGGTTAGTAATACTAACTATAGTACCACTAGCAGCCGGTTGGCAGTACCAGGGTTAGTAATACTAACTATAGTACCAATAGCAGCCGGTTGGCGGTACCAGGGTTAGTAATACTAACTATAGTACCACTAGCAGCCGGTTGGCAGTAACAGGGTTAGTAATACTAACTATAGTACCACTAGCAGCCGGTTGGCGGTACCAGGGTTAGTAATACTAACTATAGTACCACTGGCAGCCGGTTGGCGGTAACACAATGAAAAAACGAATAGGTTGATTTACCTATAATTAGGGTTGATACAGGTCCTACCCGTGAGCCGCATGCCACCGTAACGGGGGCCTGCGGGTTATAGATCGGGGGGTCTATCACCTGCAGTAAGAGGTCCTGAGCTGGAACGCCCCTGCTGTGTTCCAGGGTGCTATCAGCGGAGTAGGCGAGGGAGCTAGTAAAGTTCCCCGCCTTCAGGCGAGCCCACAGGGCACTAGCTATTGGGGGGCTACGTTTTGGCGCCATAGCGGTCCCGTAGCCTCCTCTTAAAGCGCTAGGTGGAACGCCCCGGGGGTTTTAGTCCGTGCAAGCCGGACATAACCCGCCCTGGCCCCCGTCGGGGCGGGTATGCAAAGGCATTTCCCCCGGGTTAAAAAAAAAAAAAAAAAAAAGGTCCTACCCGTGAGTTTAGTCGAGTTAACAATTTTTTTTGTAAAAATAACACGTTGAAAAGTTTCCATAAATCTTTTCATGTGTTGTTTTTACTAAAGTAATGGGTAGGACCTGTATCCACCCTAATTATAGGTAAATTAACCTATTCGTTTTTTTCAGAGCAGGGTTAGCCCAGTTATCAAGATGGTACAAAATTCATAACCGTAGTACCCCATGCCGATCGGTTGTACCATAGTTAGGTAAAAGTATCCGTGGTATAATTGACCGTAGCACCTCTGGTAGCCAGTTGGCAATACAAAGGATAATTAAAACTAACTGTAGTGCCACTGGTGGTCCTATCGGGAGTACTGCGGTTAACAAAAACCAGGGCCTCGGTGAAACAATCTTACTTTTGAGATGTTATCGTTTTGTCAACGTTACGATAGCTTTTATTTCTTTAACAGTAATGGCGCCGAGTTAAAAACAATAAGATAACATGTAATAGGCAATAATGAACCCAGTAGACTAGAGGACCTGACTGAGATATAAACTGTTCAAACTGGCAGAGAAAGAGATACAGGTATATGACCGCTATTACTTTGTCCCTTTCACTGAAACTTCATAATATGATCCGGAAAAAAAATGTCTGAAAAACAAAAAGAATTGAGTGAATGATGATATGAGGATTGTTGCATAGAGGCATTTCATCTTAGTCCTCAGGGTTGGCAACGCATTCGAGGTCTTAGGATTGCAGCCTTAAGATTATAGTCTTGAGAATTCAAATGTCTATGGGTCTCAGATTCCACTTCCCATCAGGTGGCAGGAGTGCTCGTGTGCCTTCTACTTACCATAAAAAAAAAATATGAGCATGGAATTAATGTTTTTGAAAAGAAAATGGGAGGAATTAAAATTGTCCAACTCTCACAATTTTTTTTATTTCTTCTAGTAAATATAGACCGCCCATTATTCTGCATTTTCATTTTATTCACCAGCTCACAGGGAATTTTAAAATATCTAGTGGTTATGCCCGTCTTCCCCATTTTGCGACTTTCCTTTTTGAACATTCTGTAGGTTAGATACTTTGCATAATGCTCGGATGCCCGCGAACCTTACCTATGCTAATTTTTCATCTTGTATTTCATGAAATAACAAGTGGTACATCTTGCAGTGAAAATGTAATAGTTGCTCAGTAAATTCAAGTGCATCTTAAAATTCAGAATGTTAAGTGAGAGTTATCGATGGTGATGGATGAACATTATTCTGTGTAAGCCAAATGTATTAAGTTATGAAAACTTTCATGTTTTTTAGTAGTCTCTAAAGTTAAATGGATGAAAAGTACTTAAATGTAAATCTTAGTAAGACCCGTTTAAAATTGAATATGAAATAAATAGTTACCTAATACAACAGTGTTCGCATTGTTGCGTTCCGGTGTGGGGATAAGACATCCGGTGAAATTACTAGCATAGAGGCATTCCATCTTAGTCCTCAGGGTTGGCAATGCATTTGAGGTCTTAGGATTATAGTCTTGAGAATTTAAATGTCTATGGGTCTCAGATTCCACTTACCATCAGGTGGCCTGAGAGCTCGTGTGCCTTCTCCTTAACATAAAAAAAATAATATAATTTGCATTGCTGGTGTATCTTTCTTAATAAGCTTACAAATTGTAATATAAATAAAAAAAGATATGTTCATATTGAGACTTCTGTGTTCGTCTGTTTGAATATATTTATGTCAAAACTGCATAAGCTAAGCAACTACAGAAGCTTTCAACTTGAAATTTGGCATAGTTGTTTAATAAAGTCGACATCTATTTTTAGAAAATAGGTAGTCATTTGGAAATGGGTCTCAAATTTTATTAGAAGTTGAAAAATGTGAGTTACTTCGTTTTACTCGTAGACATGGCGTGGTTTTATGAAAATTAAATTTGCACATTCGAATCTTATTTTGTAATTTCTCGCTACAAGTATTTATATATATTTTTTATTTGCTTTTTACGGTCATGCGTTGCTAAGAACTAAGATGGACCTCTATGCTAGTAATTACACCAGTTTTCTTATCCCCACACCGCAACACAACAATGTGAACACTGCTGCTTGGCGTAGGATCTGGGGTGGTGGTAGCGATCCGAACAGACCTTGCACAAGTTTCTACGACCACAAATTGTAATATTTATTTAATTAGTACATTTAATAGTTACAATAACTTCCTCATCATTATCACAATTAAACGATTTCTCCGTTACTTGAAGCACTAAATTAACTTGCTTGGTTTCACCAAGATTCCTCGCCTCTTAAAATTGAATACCCTCGTTTAACGACTCTCTCGGGTCTCAGACTAGCGTCTTTATGGTGTGTTGACGTTTCGAGAAAACCTTGGCTTATCGCAATTTTACTGTCGCAGTATCGGCGGCATAGCCAACGCACTGCGAGCCTCGGGTTACCCAGTAAAAAACAGAAATTCCGTAGAAAGCAGCAATTTTTGCAAAATAAAAAGGTTTTTATTTACAAGGTTCAATATTATGGTGCTTTTTAACAAAGTGATGACTAAGTACTTAAGGTATTAAGTGTATTTTTATTGCACAATAAACAAAATGAAAAGAAATAATTATTCAGGTACAATGTCACACAAATTGATCTAGTCCCAAACTAAGCTCTAGGCTTGTACTATGGGAAATAGACAATTGTTAAAATTACTTACATACATACATAACGTCACGCCTTTATTCCCAGAGCGGGGTAGGCAGAGCAACAGAATACCAACAACTCTAAACTTCTTGATAATTCTGTAACCACATTTTGCATAGTCAGGCTAAGATGTTTACCGGTGTATTAAGCCTAAAATTACTAATATAGAGTAATACGTGTTTATATATGTTTTATACATTTACGAAGACTTAATTGATAATTACTGTGCAGTTTTCGACGAATGCCAATATGCAATTATGGTGGTGCCGATTTGCTAAAAAAAAATGGACCGTTCTCCATATTTTCATTCTTAAAAAATCGTCGTAGTTGTTTCGTTATTAAAGTAACATGTTCTATCTTCCGAAACGGACGCAAAAAGCGTTTTGGTTATCCTTTAATTTAAAAACAAATATTTTGTTGACTTAATTAATTTTCATCCTGTGTGTGTTCGAAGCGGATTTCGAGTATTATTTTCTGGAATTCGCTCCATATGCCACAAAAAAACTGTCATTTTCGGAAAATTCCGTATAGCAACCTAGCGTAGGCCGCGTCTATCAGAACTCGTTATTGAATACTCCGGTACAGGGACGAGTAATCGAGCGATTTCGATTACGATGTATATAAGTACGGCATACAAAATAAAAATGTTGGAGCTAAATAAAATAGGCCACCTTTTGATACCGAAAGAATGTTTCCGTTAGATGGTCAACGTGCAACAGAAAAAAGTGTTAAACATCTAAAAAGTTATCTATAGTGTAATAAAAAACGGCAAACCGCTGCATGAGTAAAAGCAGAAACTAGTACCTTCGTATTGTTGGAAAAGGATGCTAAATATTTACGCCGCAACGTTTACGACTGACTAAACAAAAATGAAATCACACACAAATTAAATTTAAAGTGTAAGGTACGTAAAAAGAGTGCACAAGAGAACACGACAGTTAAACTACAACGTCTCAAGTTATATCATCAAATTCACCGATTGAAAATCGTATTCCAAACCGTTCGTTTGCTTTCCTAGTGAGTAATGTTATTCACACAGAGTTGGCGCGTGTTTGTGGGTTCATTGCGTTATATATATCTGACGCAACCAGTCTCCAACATCTGCGCCTATAAAGGACGCAAATACAGTTTCAATACACGCAGAAGAATAACTCTTTTACAGCTAGGAATATAGTCGCTTACGCAGTTGACGTTTGAAGATAGATGCGCCGTTTTCTGGACAAACTGCGTGTAAGGAACAAGGACGCATAGACAATTTAGCAGCCAAAGCAAATCCAACTTTCCGAAGTAAGAAATAACGACCTAATTCTGATGAAATTCCTGTAACAAATACGTTCTTATTTTTAAAGAAAGGTACAACTGTGGGGACACTTTATCTTCGGTGCACGTGGCTTAGAATATGTGTGAGATTGCACTTGCAATAAACAGATGGTTTTGTTGAGATTGTTTCGAGAAAAGTGGCGCCCAAGTAGACCACACTTTCTCTTTGGAAAGATTTATACAGACGCATGTGATAGTGGTTTAGGTACCGTGTTTTATGCGGGTAAACTTTTGGAAGAAACTGGGTTAAGTACGACGCGATTTGATTAGTTGGTAGTCACAGTTTCTCTTTGAAGCTAAATTCGAAGGTTAAGCATGAAAAAAAAAAGAGGATAAAGGGTAAAGATCTCATACCTTATAACTGTGGTGCTAGTGAAGGTTTCAAATGAGCGAGTAATCAGTAAACAAAATGAATCGATTTTAAAAGTCATTCTTCTTCCCTCTCTAATAGTTTCTGAATTCTTAGTTTAATTGTGCAATTCATAGCGCGGTTAGTCTAGTAATTGTGACCCAAGCTTTTCGTACAAGTCAGATATTTTGTATGATGAACACGAGTATTTGTTCTAATGTATTTTTTTCTAATACCCAAAGCCCACAGCTTATTTCGGGGTTAGATTATTCCGTGTACAGTTGGTCTCTTATAATTTTATTTACAAGTATGTATCCATTTTGATTTTGCCAGTTAATCTAAGTTAGTTAAAGATGAGTTAATTAGATCACACACACATAATATCATGCTTTCATCCAGAATGGGGTAGGCAGAGCTTCAGGAAAACCAAACAACTCTAAAAAGACTTGCTTATAATTATGTTGCCAGAAGAAGTATACTAGTATATTAGTGACAGGTTGCAAGCCCATCGCCTAACAGTACTACAAGCCCTTTATTCCCTTAGTTTCCTCGTACAACATCCACAGGAAGATAAGGAGTAGCACCATTGTAACCCGGCAACCACACGGGATAAACCCAGAAAAAAAAATATAGAAATTGTTAGCTTACCCGTTATCGAGTAAAACAAGCAAAGGTAAAATTATAACTGAATTTCATGAAGTTATAATTAAAAAATCCATGAGTTTTAGTAATTTGATTCCGTTAAATGTTTTCGTCTGACGATATTTTAAATAAATATTGTATTGCACTTAAAACAATAAACGAAACACGAGAAAATATGCTTATTTGGGTCGTTCTACTTTTTTACCGACAATACATCGTAATTTTTCTATTTTGCGTTTTTCAACTATTGATAATTATGGTTTTACTTTTTGATTTTAAAATACGTTGCGTGAATTTTTATTTGGACTAATTAAGGATTATTTCAGTGGCGATAATGTTTTTTTCTTTATAGTGGTTTTTCAGAATATAGTGACAGTGTGGCCGTTTTCAGAGGAGACTAAATTTTGTATTACACGCTGTCACGCGATTGTATGAAAATCCAACTTATAAAAAAAAAAAACACTGCATAGAGAAAGTGAAAGATTATTTAGTACTAATTGATGAATAAATGTTTGGACGTATATTCAAACACTAAAACATTAATAACCAATACTCTAACTGATAACGTATGGCAAAATGAGGACA
This sequence comes from Acleris holmiana, assembly GCA_949316455.1. Classification (NCBI taxonomy): domain Eukaryota; kingdom Metazoa; phylum Arthropoda; class Insecta; order Lepidoptera; family Tortricidae; genus Acleris; species Acleris holmiana. Next base: position 5,912,649 of record OX438785.1, read on the forward strand.
GGCAATTGTCGGTAAAAAAGAAGAATGACCCATTTAAAGTATTAATTTCACGTGGTCCGTTTATAATTGAGTATTTTAAATGAAAAAACAAAGTAAGTTGACAGATCCTATACAGGCATCGTATTTTGTCAGATGTGTTGGTATTTAAGCTTACTTAAAGGTTAGTACAGTCCGTCTGATAAATAGTGCTTTGTCACTTTCACGTAAGGCTTGAAATTTTTGCTACAAAAGCAATCCGAAACCAGAACTTGTCAATTTTTTAAGTTAATAATGAGTATTCATACTTTTTGGAAATAAAAATTTATAAAATGATCAATATTTTTTTGAGAAGATCTGAATATCTGGGGATATTGTAATACAAATAAGTATCACATTAATAATCCATCTAGACCTTACAATAACTACAGAGGTGTATCTGCTAGTTAGTAGTGACCCTGCCTACGTTCCCGGGTTCAATTCCCGGTATGGACAAATATACAATACGATACAAAATACTTTATTGTACACCGAACAAAAACATTACAAATAAATTATCACTATTAAAAATACAGGTTATTTCTTCTCTTCTACACAAGCTCAGAGGATAAGGTGAAAATTCAAAAAAAAATGTTTTTTTTTTGATAAAGAGAAGGCACACGAGCGCACAGGCCACCTGATGGTAAGTGGAACCTGAGACCCATAGACATTTTAATCCTCAAGACACCAAACCTGAGGGCTAAGATGGAATGCCTCTATGCTAGTAATTTCACCGGTTGTCTTATCCCCACACCGGAACACAACAATGCGAACACTGTTGGTGGATAAGATGGTGGTACCGATCCGGACGGACCCTGCACAGGGTCCTACCACCACGTGTGATGAGCGCAAGATTTGGATGTTTTCTTTGTAAAGATCTCTTTACTTTCACTATCGTTGTCAAGTACCCGTAGTACAAGCCTAAGCTCAGTTTGTGACTAAGTCAATTTGTGTGAGATTATCCTCAGAATTGTATCTTACAATTACTGCTTATCCTTGCATTCCCAGTCTACAATTTCACAAATGTTATGCCCGCTAAACGCGCTAACAACATTAAGCCACCCTTCTCAATAATGCACAAACCAAGGGCCCTCTATCACCCCAACTGTCAATTCTGGTTAACTCACCCTCTTCATGCATATTAGCTCTATAATGTAGAATGCATCTACCATATCTGAAGGTGTATTTGAGGGTTCCTTCTACTTAATATTCAGTTTTTGATTGGCAAAAGGCACGTATGCCATTTAATTGCTAGATAAAATAGAACCTTGTAGACTTGTCTTTAAGATAGGACTACTACTAGAGTAATGTGGTAGATGTGCCGTTTTTTTATAAGGGACGCATTAGGGTTTGGTGTAACATCATGCTGTCGCAATATGGCGCGAAATATAGGCGGTTGAACAATTTGTTGAATGGTTGGTGTTGCAAACATAAAAAAATGCAAATTATTAATCAACTGATTAGCCTATTGTTGGTAGACAAGTTTAGATGCTATAGATCAAAACTAGCTTCTTTTTTTATGTTTAGGAGAAGGCACCCGAGCACTCAGGCCACCTGATGGTAAGTGGAATCTGAGACCCATAGACATTTGAATTCTCAAGACTAAAATCCTAAGACCTCAAATGCGTTGCCAACCCTGAGGACTAATGTAAGACGGAATGCCTCTATGCTAGTAATTAGTAGCTAAAGTGGATTAGGCTCCCTATCCTCACCCAACGTCCTATTTCTAGGACTAGTACTGTAGTTCTTGCGGCCTAAGTTAATGTTTAAATTTATCAATTAGCGGCCCAGAATCCTAAAGAGGACATTCACATCGAACAAAAACCGTTCTTAAAAAATGCGTGAAGCGGAGTTTTGGGCAATTCTTTGGCGTTTCAACCGCCCGTCATTGTTTTCTTTAATATATTGACCAAAATAATGATAACTACGAGCATAATTTTATGTAACTAGAAGCAGTACCAGGGATAGTTTATAATTCTTGTAAATTATTTAAAGAAGTGTTAATTATATCTGAAATAATATGCAAATACTACAATGACGGCGGTTAAAACGCCGAAGAATCACCCTTATACCTTTGACTTTTGCCTCGATATGTTATTTGTATTTTAGTAAACTAGTACCTGCCTGCGACTTCCTTCGCGTAGAATTAATAATTCGCTTCGTCTCACATTTCGTTCAGCCTTTGTGTTTATTCAAGGTGTTTCTAGCTTCTACGCGACGTTATCCTCATAAATTTCCATTATCATTATTCCCTCGGGACTTTTTAAATTTTCCATTTCAAATTGCATCCAAATCCGTCCAGCCGTTTGCAAAGAGTAACGAAGTTAAACACACTCACACACACACAAACTTGATGGCACCAGTGTTGGACACTTTAAGAGGATAGGTAACAATAATGAACACAACTCTTCATTCAAACATGTAAACATGTGAACATGTTCTCTTCTTTGTAAGTTCGTCTGGAAGAGATCGCTACTAAGCGATAAGACCGCCATATTTTACTTTTCATGCTGCATTTGTATGTGGTGTTCAATAAAGAATATTTGAATTGTATTGACTCACAATAGTAGCTTTAAGAACAAATTAAAAGAGTTAGACGGTTGCACAGATCATTTTTTGTGACGTAGAATTATGATGTTTTCTTTTTATCTCTTAGGTTTAATTTTTGTTTATATAGAAAATAACAATGCGCGAACGCTAGATCTCACTTTTAAAATTTTATAATTAGAAATTTTTACTTTGAGTTGTATTACCTTGTTTTAATTAGTTTTAAGCAGTGTTTTGTTTCCGTTACATTTATTTTGTTGTTTTTTTTTCCATCCAACTCTCATACGGGTCCAGCTGAAAATCAGCGCTGCGGCTCCGTGCCCCAGCATCTCGCTGAGCTGGTGCACCGTTTCGGCTATTACCTATGTTTAATTACCTACTTATAATGTTACTATTGTTTTTATTTTCTCAATTGTATTGTATTCTTTGTTTTTTAACTAGCTGAATAAAGGATTCTATTCTATTCTATTCTATTGTATTGTAAGGGTTATAAGTAGCTTGTTGCAAAACAAAATGAATAATCCTTATCTTCTGTAGAATATAAGAGTCAAGTGTCCATCGTTGGTCCTTGTTCATTACTGGTTCCATTACCCTGTAAACAGGTGCATCAATCCAAGTTAAATCCCTCTGACGTTCAGTGCTCCCAACACAACCAAAACAAAATGATTATTTCAATGGCCCCAGCTCTAAGGTATTCCCGTAATGGCACATTATGTCGATCCATCAAATCCGTGTAGCATGCGCATATGTGCAAACGGATTTATTACGAAACAACTGGAGCCGGTGTCCGTGCTTATTTGGATTCCTAGAAAACGACTAAAATGTTGTTTATAAATAAATGCAGTTTTGTGGTGAGTTATTAACGTGATGTTTTATAGTAGTAAATCACAAGCTGTTCCATGCTTCATCGTCATTATCTCGAGCTATTTGTTTCATGTTTAAAGCACTTAAACCTTAAAATCATAATAAATGAGTCACTTATAAAAAACGCTAAAATAAGGCAAAACATTAGTTTTAAATTTGGAGCTTATCAGTTTATTTTCCGTTTTCTATTTTATGTAGTACTAGCGACCCGCCCTCGCTTCGCTCCGGATAAAAAAAACCGCATCAAAATCCGTTGCGTAGTTTTAAAGATTTAAGCATACATAGGGATATAGGGACAGAAAAAGCGACTTTGTTTTATACAATGTAGTGATCTTTAGTGCCAGTTATACGCTAACACAAATTAATACAAATAAAATGTTATAATTGCTTCATTCGAAATAAATTTAAAAATGTAGTATTAAAACTTTCTACTTAGAGCGTCGCTGACCGTCGGGGGCGTCGACTCGTGATCTTAAGGCACCAAATTCCAATGAGATTTTCTAATTTAGGTTCTCAAAGCTCTTAAGGTGAAGAAAAAACATCCTGTGAAAACCTGCATATGCAAACAGCTGAGTGTGAAGGAGGGTAATCGCACAAAAGAAACAAAATTCTACTTAACGTAACTATGTATTGTGCAATAGTCTTAATACACAGAAACACGTTAAATACCAAGGCAACTAATGTACTTAAAAATATACGTTTCAGATGATAGCCACACTAAAACTGTTTTAAATTTATTATCAGTGTCTATATCCGTACTCTCACCGCAGCGGCGGAGTCGCTCTGTCATTCATCATTTTCATATCTGCGAGATATGAGATATTTTTGGCGACAAAAACTCAGACAAAAGCGAATCCAAGCGTCCGCAGTGAGCATTAGTTTTCTTTGTGGCGTTATTGTGGCTAAATTGGAGTCGTTTTGAGTTTGGGTCGAATGCGGGGTGTGTAATAAAAGTACTTTGTTCGTATTTGGTTTAAGCATGCAGAGCATGATCATTTTACAATTAAAAGAGCATGTGACTTTTTTCACTTAAATCTTAGCTTAGAGCGTTTATTTCGTGTGATAAAACATAAGGTTTTTTCTTTTAACAGTTGTATGTATGTATGTACGTACAGTCGAGGTCATAAATATGTATACACTTTAAAACCTTGTTACTTTAATCGCTGTGACAATTTCATATGGCAGTTTAAACATGACGTTAAATAGACAAGGTACTAAAGTGTATACATATTTATGACCTTGACTGGACGTGAGGACGCCCATGACTTTCTTCCTTTTTGTAATGTTTTTATTAGTGTTAGTATTAATTACTAATTTATATGAATGTTCCCTATTCGTTCGGGTGACAAGGTACTGAAGTGGGCAGCTACTTATAATACCGCCTGTACAGTCAAGGATTTTAATTGTGATGCCACTATGGAACCCTGTCATTATGAGAGGGTTCCGTAGTGGCATAAGAATTAAATTCCTTGACCGTACTAAGAGTACATGATAGATTAGTAATTCCACTAAATAGTTATAAATTAATAGATTTTGACCCGCTAAACTAAGCAAAGAGGTAGTAAACTCGTCTCCCATCTAATTCATATCATTTGCGTCGAGTTACAGAACTAATACACTCAATTACCCCAAGACGTCCTCAAACATGAGCTAGATAATTACTTAAACTAATTAATATTAGCGCGCATAATTTCACTAATAACAGGGATACTGAAACACTAGGAGCTTATTATTTATTCATACTAATGTTCCAGTTTTAGAATAAGAATAGGTATGTCTGTAGATTAAGAAAGTTTCCAAAGATAATACTTGTACCTTAGGGCCGTATTAACTCTTAAATTTCCTAAGATAGTATCCGCACCCTTAGGCCGTATTAACCTTTAAATTTCCAAAGATAATATCCGTACCTTAGGGCCGTATTAAATCCTTAAATTTTCAAAAATAATATCTATACCTTAGGGCCGTATTAACCTTTACATCTCCAAAGTTAATATCCGTACCTTAGGGCCGTATTAACCTTTACATCTCCAAAGATAATATCCGTACCTTAGGGCCGTATTAACTCTTGAATTTCTAAAGATAATATTTGTACCTTAGGGCCGTATTAATAAACTAATCTCAACTGTAAAGCTTGTCTCAAGATATGTCAAAAATGTCAGTTTTCTACGGCTTGAAGTTTATTTTGTCGTATCTGTGACGGGCGTCTCAGCCAAGATGAGTTTATTAATACGACCGTAGGTCACTGGATCTTTGGATGCGTGGTTTCTTTTGTTTAAAGTTACGGTTTTTACGATACAGCTGAAATAAAACACTTTGTTTTTTTATATTTCATAGTCCTTTTAATACTGCAATTAATAAAAAATGATTGTAAATCCACCGTAATTACACGTATTCATAAAAAAATCCGCTTTATATTTTAAAAGATACAGCTCTTTAAAGTTACGAAATTTTGTTAGTTGAGCTCCTTACGGGCACAGAACCCTACAAAAAAGTTCAAATGTTATAGTATTATCAAAATTATAGTTCTTATTAACTTGACAGTGATAACGGTTGAGTAAAAAATGATACGATAGAGGTAAAAACAATGTAAAATAAGGCTATAGTAGTTTAGGAGCCGTATGTATGTAAAACATGATACATACATACATATTATTATTATCATAACGCCTTCATTTTTAAAGTGGGGTAAGCAGTGCTACAAAAATACTAACAAGTCTAAAAATACTTGTTTATAACACGTTCTGTAACGAAATTTTGCACATTCAGGCCTAAAAGTTAGAGTAGATATAAGTGGCAGGTTGCAAGCCCATCGCCTAACAGTACAAGCCCTTATTCGCTAACGGCCGAACCCTATATTAACCCTGGACAGATAGCCTTACTTCGGATTAAAATTTGACACATTTTGTATCGGCAAATGTAAAATTTTAACCCGAAGTAAGCCTTGTCTATCCGCGGTTTGAATATAGGTTTCGGCCGTTAGTCGCCTCTCACAATATCCACGGAAAGACAACATGGAGAGGCAGTATTCTACCTCGGCAACAACAAGTGTTAAAACACGATAATACTGCTATTATCATAATTATTTTCATGCAAACGTCAACAACACTCTTTTTAAGCTTTACACAGTCAGGTAAAAACTCAGTAAACATGAAAAAAGCTGAAGATATAATAATTTAATGCCAGCATAATTAAATCGATCCATATCGTAACAAACATGCCTTTTGTCTGTGTCAATATTTTGCTCTCGAGAGCCCTGTGGTCGCCGGGTTTGAATAGTGCCACTCCATGTCTTCCCGTGGATGTCGTAAGAGGCGACTAAGGGAATAAGGGCTTGTAATACTGTTAGGCAATCCTACCCCATTTAGTGAGCTGCCGGAAAACAAAGGAATGAGAAGCCACCCAAGTTAGCTTTTCCTTACAAAATTTTGTTCCTAAGCGATAACCCTGTTTTTTTAACATAGACACACGGATAAACTTTATTTTAGTACGAAAACATTATAAGGGTTTCGTTACTACCATTTGGCTATGAAAACCAAACATTATTGTTTGAATTCATAACGTATATAACGTATTTTACGCACTATGGGTGGTAGGACCCTGTGCAGGGTCCGTCCGGATCGCTACCACCATCTTATCCATTAACCACCCGCCAAGCAACAGTGTTCGCATTGTTTTGTTCCGGTGTGGGGATAAGACAACCGGTGATATTACTAGCATAGAGGCACTCCATCTTAGTCCTCAGGGTTGGCAACGCATTTGAGGTCTTGGGATTATAGTCTTGAGAATTCAAATGTCTATGGGTCTTAGATTCCACTTACCATCAGGTGGCCTGAGTGCTCGTGTGACTTCTCCTTAACATAAAAAAAAAAAAAAAAAAAAAACTATAATAATTGAATAATGATCGAAAAGTATCTTTCTCCCTTCCTAGAAATGTATATCTTATGTTTATCTTGTATTCCTCTGAAACGAGTTCTGATAAGCTAACAGATAGTTTGATATTTATTTTCTCGTATTTTTAGAAGGCTATATTTCCTTAATAATCGTCCTTGATAAGGTCCTTAGCCTTGACAGTATTTCCTTTATTGCTTCGCGATATTCAATTAACGTTAAACACTTGCAGATCAAAGCACTTCCCTACTTATAATATGTTGAAATTTAAAGTAAGAATTGCCCATTATCTAATAATAATAACTATAAACGTGCACCTTATACGAGTTCCGTTAAAGAGATAAGTTCGCCTTTGTACGTTCCTATTCTGTGATTATTGCATTTAAATTTCTGTTTTTAGTACAATAAAGTGTTTACATACATATAATCTAAATCTCGGAAACGGTTTCAAGCATTTTGATGATTAGATTATTCGGATCAAAAAATCGATTTATCAAGTCATCTTTAGAAAAAATCGGGTTCCGGTTTATTCGACATTATAAAGACGAAAGTTTCAAATTGTGATTAAATAGTGTCGTCTACAAACACTCGGGTAAAGCTCGGTCACCCAGGTACTTTTTATGTAAGTAATTTAAAAATCAATCTAACCAATAACTAAATGGCGCATTCTTTGATTTTTCCTAAAGCGTGTATGACACATTGATAAATCCTTTTAACTTCAGTACCTAAAATAACACACCGCATTTTCAAGCTTCGAGCCAGTCGTGTAAAACAGTAGTCGTGTAGATTTCAAAATAAAGCCTAAGTTATAACTTTTGCGGTTCGATCTGGAAGGTAAGCCAGCATTTTCTAGCACAGACGAATGTTATTTTATTCCCAGACTTGGCTTCAGTGTATTTTGATTTCGAATTCCCTCGAATTAAAAACTCTTGCTATTTTCTATGTTTAATTTTCAACTTATTGTAAGCAGCCATGAATAAACTGAGAAGACACAGAGAGAAAGAAAATTGAGGCTCTGAGAATATGGAGCTGAAAGAATGCTTCAAACCTGGAGTAAAGTGAAAAAGGGTTTAAGTCTAGTAGGTATAATACTCCGTTTATGTCAATGCACCCTTTTTTACGAGATAAGTCGACTTTTTCATTAGGAGCCCAGAAATATCTTGGACTCAATTTAAAACCAACCAGTATATGAGAACTCGGTACCAAGTAGCGTCTCTCTTCCACATATTCTCACCTTCTATGGGCATTACGCTGAAAAGACACATTCTTGGAACACCTTGCAGCACGAGGTTGCTGGTCTGACCAAGTCCAAGCTTCACTTAACCTTTCGTATGCTGGAGGGGCTCGCACACTGGTACCCGTCGCATGCCTTGTTCCGTATCCGTACCCGCGCTGTTGTATGCCAGATGAACGGGCTCGCTTGTACCCCTAGTCTGCCGAGACTTTATGTCAATAGAGAACGCGACTGGAGCGGTTCCTTGGGTTTAGATTAGGGACGGATACGGTACTAGGTAACCGAGGCTATAAGTACTGATACAGGACAAGGCATAGGTACGAAGGATACAATTGTCCGAGTCTTTCCGGCATACGACGGTGCGCATACGAAGGGTTAATGGTTCCTGGGTGCACCAGAAAACCAATGCAGTGGTCATAAAAGGGGACATTGTGCGTGTTCGCTGTCCTGATGGGACAACCACAACCACTCCGCTAAGAGAGACACAACGAAGAAACTAAGTGTAGAGAAGCATCTTAGTAACCACAATACTCCATGTTTTTCTAGAGGACATAATGCCAAATATAAAAGGCACCTTGTAGTTATTTCAATAAAGATGCAATTAGAATGTTACTCAAATAAGTATTGGTTATTACGAGGTTAAATAGGCCCCCCGTGTGGTTAACGGGTTAGAATAGTGCCATTTCATGTCTTCGCCCGTGACATGATGGAAGGATGTCGTATGAGGCGACTAAGAGATTTTGGGCTTGTAGCACTTTTTGGCCTGATTTTGTAAAGTTTGGTTATAGAATTATAAACAAGTATTTTTACAGTGGTTGGTATTTCTGTACCTCTGCCTACCCCACTCTGTGAATGAAGTCGTGTTGTTTTGTATATATGTGTGTAAATAGATAAGGACCTGCGATAAAACGATTTTCTCTTTTCAGAGATAATAATCTGTTAAACAGCCCAATCGATTTTCATAAAATTTCTTAAAAAAAAAATAACACGTACAAATCTGTCCATCTGTTTAGGAGCTACAATGCCACATACAGACACACTTTTTGTTAAAATATCGCAATTGAAACAAAATCTCACAAAAACTGCGTTAGCGCCACTTTTATTACAAATCCTTATGACTTTACCACTACACTCAAACACCGTAACCCTAACGCGATTCCCTCGCTTATTCAGTGCCGGTGACACGTCCGTGTACTCAAAATCGATATAATTCGTCATGTAGCGGCATTGAACGTATAAAGCGTGTCCATTATTTTGGCTAGCGATTACATATGATTAATGCGAAAGATAACCCGTGTATTGTTCCCGGAGGACTGACACGTGTGTCGCTCGTGCTAAATTGGGGACTTCTTTGTAAATTTATTGTTTTATACCAATTATTTATGGCCAACCAGCTATAAATGACGTATTCTTTATTACACATACATACATACATAACATCACGCCTTCATTTCCAAAGTGGAGTAGGCAGACTTGTTGACCAGTGTATTAATATGACAGGTTGCAAGCCCATCCTCTAACAGTACTACAAGCCCTTATTTTCTTAGTTGCTTCTTACGACATCCACGGGAAGAGATTAAGTGGCACCATTGTAACCCCGCAACCACACGGGGTATTTTTTTTTCTGGTGTAAAAATCATATTTTTTTATTTTGTTTTTGCAGCTGAACACACACAATGCGTTGGTTGCATGCATAGCTAGTTTATTGATACTCAGTAAAACGACTTTCGAATGGAAACCTAAAATCTAAACTGCCAAGATGGGGCTCATCATACAATTTTTTCTAGCCTAATTGAGTTTGAATCGTACGAACAACGTCCAATGCAAATGTCTTAGGGCCCCTGATCTCATTTACCATCAGGTGGATCGTGTACTCATTTGTATTGTCTTAATCATAAAATGCATTTTCCATGTTTAAAAATAATGATATATTGCATGATAATAAGATATATCTTGCCCGTTGCACGTGGTTGCCAGGTTAGAATAGTGCCACTCTATATCTTTCTGTCGTAAGAGGCGACTAAGGGAATGAGGCTTCTAGTACTGTTAGGCAATGGGCTCGCAATCTGTCACTAATACACTGGTAAAATGTGGTTACAGAATTACCAACAACTCTTTTTGTAGTTATGGCTACCCCACTCTGGGAATGATGGCGTGATAGTATTGATGTATCTATATATTTAGTGTTGGTAGGACCCTGTGAAGAGCCCGGATAGCTACCACCATCATATCCATTAACCAAGCAACAGAGTTCGCATTGTTGCGTTCCGGCGTGGGGATAAAAAAACCGGTGGAATTACTAGCATAGAGGTATTCCATCTTAGTCCTCAGGGTTAGCAACGCACTCTATGGGTCTCAGATTCCATTTACCATCAGGTGGCCTGAGTGCTCGTGAGCCTTCTTGCCTTGAAAAAAAACTAACAAATGCAACAACCTACTTAGTCTCGCATTCAGAACACACTGTTTCATAATCTTAACCGTTTGACACATAACTGTCTCGGATTGGGACTGCTTTGTTTCAAGATCTCAACGAACAAGCCAGACGAATTACGGTTCATTAACTTTAGATCCCTTTGTTTATGACAAACAAAGGTTCAGAATTACGGCTGTGTGATGAGGTCGGCATAGGAAAAGATGATCATCGCGTTGTTCAAAAGCAAGCTTACGCCGTGTTAACAAAAACAAATGCATTGTCTTATTGTCACCGAAAATTTTTGATAAAAGCAAAAGCATTAAAAAAGTAGGTTAAAATGCTATGTGATTGACAGATCCTTAAAATACACAGGCAGTTAATAATAATTATTAAACAGCTAGATTTAAAAAATAAAGGTTAATTGTAAGTAAAGTCGAGGTGAATAGAAAAGGCAAAAGATGTAAACAAATTAGTACTCTTTGACACAACCTCAAATATTCACCATTAAAAATAACGTAACGAACAGATAAATATTTCGTCTTAAATTAATGTGAAACACGTCAAAAACGATAGGATCAGGTGGGGTAAATAAAAGACACGGGTAAAAATAAGACTAAGTTTTTAACACTCAAAACTTATTCTCCTTCATTCCTATTCTATTTAAAAGGAAGTCTACACACAATGCTTCTTTTTAAATGGAAAAAGAATGAAGTAGGTAAAATAATTTATTGAGTGTTAAAAACTTAGTACCCCACTTGACCCTATCGTTATTACCGTGTAGAATCCCAGCCCTGTAATACCTAAAAGGCGGTTAACTGCATATTAATAGTACCATTAAGCATTTTAAATTTAATGTGGTTACCAATAGAGTACAGAATGCTGCGACTACTAAATTGCAGTTAGCCGCCTTCTTTGTTACTATCTTTGCAATATGGAACTTATAACATATGTGTAATTGTGTTTTCCTTGGGTATAAGTACACGGTGGATTAAAGGTTCTGTGTAAATTATACTCACCTTTGCCAGTTATTGTATGGTCTGCCTTAAAGTATCTGCACATTTTAGTTCTTTGTCACTTTAACGTCATGTTTGAACTGCTGCAATAATCTGTAAATAGCCTTAAAGTGACAAGGTACAAAAGAGTGCTGCAACTTACAAAACCGACAGCACTGTAATTATCTCAATCGAACCTGCTAGTTTGACAGTTAAAAGACTTAAATCGAAGCGTACCGTGTAATTACGTTGTGTAAAATCTATTTCTGACATAACCCTTTTAGTTTTAATTGCATGGTAGCGCGCGAGGTATAAATTGTGAAAATTAATGCTGCGTATGTCTTGTTTATCGATGTTTTTACACGTGTATAAAACATCTGTCACTTTTTGACCAATATCTGAGTACTTTTTTTTTTTTTATGTTAAGGAGAAGGCACACGAGCACTCAGGCCACCTGATGGTAAGTGGAATCTGAGACCCATACACATTTGAATTCTCAAGACTATAATCCTAAGACCTCAAATGCGTTGCCAACCCTGAGGACCAAGATGGAATGCCTCTATGCTAGTAATTTCACCGGTTGTCTTATCCCCACGCCGGAACACAATAATGCGAACACTGTTGCTTGGCGGGTGGTTAATGGATAAGATGGTGGTAGCGATCCGGACGGACCCTGCACAGGGTCCTACCACCACTCAATATGAGTGCGATACTATGAGTGCGATAGATTTATAAAACAATGGTTAGACCTGCTGTCTTGTATGGATCAGAATGTTGGGCCACGAAAGGAATGAATGAAAGGCAATTGCATGCAGCTGAAATGAGAATGCTAAGGAGGATGTGTGGTGTTACGCGAATGGATAAAATAAGAAAAGAGTATATAAGAGGAAGTCTGAGAGTGACGCCGGTGACTGAAAAGTTGTGTGGAAATCGGTTGTCATGGTATGGGCATGTGATGCGGAGGGATGAGGAAAATATCGTCAGGAAAGTTTTAAGTATGAACGAGTAGGGAAGACCAAAGAAACGACGGATGGACTGTGTCAAAGATGATATGGCTAGAAAGGGAGTGACTACCGAGATGGCGACTAATAGAAAAGTATGGAAGAAAAAGACATGTTGCACCGACCCTGAATAAGTTGGGATAAGAGCAGGAGAATGATGATGATGATGTGAGTGCGATAGTGACGGATGCTTTATCTACCGCGATAAAGGCGACCATAATGCTGGAGTTTGAAAATTATCGATACTTTGAGCAGCAAAGTCACAATATATGTTTTTTAGACATTTTATAGTGACAGATTTCGAGTTAACTAATCTTTGGTAAGAATTAAGAGGACTGTGAAGCAAAAAAACTCCATACAAAATGCGATAACCTTTTTCTCCCCTCGAACGTTTTCCGATTTTTTCGATTTTTGAATATGTTGTGGATATTATGAAAGACTATGTCTGTACGTTTTCTATTTTAAGGAAATATTTATAAGAATAATAATAAAATAAAAAAACAAAAGCGGAAACGTATAGACCTAGTTATCCATAATATCTACAACATATTCAAAAATCGTGTAAATCGGACTAGATTAAGGGGGGTGAGAAACGTTATCACCCGATGCTAAATTTGTATGGATTATTTTTGACAGCTACGCGATTTAAGCATCGCTTCACAATCCTCTTAACAGAAAATGAATGGAATATTTGTAAAACAAAGAAGCATTTAAAAAATTCGGGCACAATTAATCTTACACATACAAGTTTGGGACTAGGTCAATTTGTGTGACATTGCCCCCTGTTTTTTTTTCTATGTAACTGTGGTTATCGATATCTATTTAGTACCGATACAAACCTAGAGCTTTGTTTTTCCCTAATGTTTATTAAAATATAACTTAACATTCACTGTAAGTTTACTAAGGAGTAAACCCAAGGGAAGGAAATGTAGTTTTGTTTTTGTGAATGTATTTTCATTTCCATGAAAAAAATATACTGATCAACAGTAGTATTGATTCCCTTTATTAAAACGAAGGTGTTTGAATATTAAAACCAAGCCAGCTACGGTAAACATACAGAGGGAAGTAAAAACATAATGATGGGAATATTTACGGCTGTTAAGTTGTAGTTTTGATTTATTCCATTGAATTTTACGATCGTTATTTAGATTTATCATGTACAAAGTATTTTGGGTTCTTAATATTCTGTCTTTCACATTGCTTAAGCACTCATTCTGAGCTGCCTGATTTGGATCACTTACGTCCTTTTAAAATAAAATTACTGATTAGTAGATAAATAAAAACGGAAAAAAATTAGAAAGTTAATACAAATAAAACAAAAAAGTTACTAAAAAGAACTGCTTTTAAAACTATTATTATTTAACATAGAAGTTTCGTTTCGGAGATTTTTTCCAAATGTAAACAATACCCACCAAATAAATAAATAATAAAATGAAAACAAAGCCATCAACACGTAAGAGCTACAAAGATAAAATAAACACAAATATTGACACGGACTGCTACAATATCCCTTTTTCCACTATATTCGTAGATGTACAAAAACAGCAACTTCAACCAAACGCAAGATTTTAATTGTAATTCTTTCATAAATTTTACCCTCCTTATCGATAATCGATAGCCACCCTCCCGTCCCTACTGTATTAACTTTACATGGATGTTTAGTAATCACAAAGCGGGCGAAACTAGTAATTTGAACCCCAGCTCCATTTAGTTAGACCCCTCGACTATTCACGATAAAATTACTCATAATATAACAGTTGTAGAGTTGTAATGGCATTACTGTTTAAATTGAGTTCGGAGGTGCATTGTTGTCTAAATCAGGTTATTTCATGACAAATAGTTTATAAAATGTAAACTACCGTGTCCGTGTTTGTCCGTGTGGTTGCCGGGTTAGAATAATGCCACTCCATGTCTTCCTTTAGATGTCGTAAGATTCGACTAAGGGAATAACGGCTTGTAGTACTGTTAGCCGATAGGCTTGTAACCTTTCACTAATACACTAGTAAACTTCTTGTCCTAATTGTGCAAAATGTGATTAGAGAATTATAAACTAGTCTTTTTAGAGCTGTTGGTATTTCTGTAGCTCTGCCTACCCCACTCTGGGAATGAAAGCGTGATGTTATGTTTGTATGTATTTACGTAGTTTACAAAATACAGGTAGGTATAAGAAGTTATGCCAAAGATATTGACAAGTACTGAAACTTACACCACACACAACCTTAACAAAAAAAAATCTCTTTTACACGCTGGTAATATGGACAAGACCAATGAGAAAAGGAAGCGCCGCCACCGCAAGAAACTCCAGCAAAAGGTATTTTTTTCAATCATCAAAATATACAATAATACTTACTTAAAAGTAAGTAATATCCCATGGTAATAAAGTTATCAATAATGATTATTGAAACTGGTAAAACATATTTTAAAGATAAAGAAACATTTATTCGCAACAATACAAAATTATATTACATGGATACAAAAAGAACAAGACACAGGGAAATTGTTGCGAAAACGTCCCAACTCGGCATTAGCTAACCGTAACGCCAGCGCTGCTGGTCTTCCGTTGGAACCGCTTGGCGAAGAGACGGAAAGTGACACTTAACACAAAATAACGTAAAAAGAAAAACAAAATGGGTTATCATTTAACACATATTATTATTTTATTTATTTATTTAATCTTTATTGCACAAAAAAAGAATACACTTAATATGCAAAAGGCGAACTTAATGCCGTAAGGCATTCTCTACCAGTTAACCTTTAGGCAAAGCAGAGATTGTAGTGGCGGTGCAACATAGATTCTGACTTAACTATATACTATATACTTACATAAACATATACACTTACATAATATCAATATGCTACATAAATATAAATACATGAAATACACTAATAAATAAATACATACATAATATGTATATACATATAAGCAAAAAAAACAAAATAGATAAAGCAATCAGAAAACCAAGATGATGTCAATTCTACCTGCAAAGAAATTCGCGAACTTTCTTTTTAAAGGCAAACTTGTTCGGAGCTTTCTTCATTTTAAGGGGAAGGTCGTTCCAAAGTATTATTGGGTTATTTCACACTAAGTGGAATCTTACACGAATAGACAGCTGTCTTAAGACTGCAATCCTAAGACTACAACCCTTGCCAACCCTGAGGACTAAGGTACTTACACTTAAGTCTAGAAAAAAAATGCGCTTTAAAGCTTAATATTTCATAAACGGATTACTTAATCGAAAAACTGTTATCACAAACCCGTAATATTTTTATAAGAACTATCCAACGACATCTTACACTATGTGATAGACGAGAAAAAAGTACATTCCCAATTTACGTGTAGGGGAGGTGCAGTAAAAAAAAAATGATTTATTTTACCACTTTGTTGGCGTGCAAACATGTATATTCACGCAAAATTACAGCTTTTTAGTACTAAGAGTCTCCGAGCTAGGCTGCGGACGGACGGATGGAAGGATATGGCTAAACTATAAGGGTTAGGTCAGGTTAGGTTAGTTATTTTGGCACCCTAAAAACGTTGATATTTACTATAAAAAACGTTTCAAAATGGAGGAATAATCATATGTTTATTGTTTTTATCTTAAAATTAAAAAAAAAAACATGTTGAAACATCTTGACAGTAACATCGATATATTTTTTTGTCGCAAAAATATGATGCTACATAATTTTACTATTCGTGCCCCGAGTTAGCACACGTCTTCAAATAACATAAACGAAGGAAAAGTGATAATTGTTGCGAAAAGGTTCCAACATGAGCTGGCTGTGAAGCCAACGCTTGTCTTCCGTAGGGACCGCATTGATATACTTAATTCAAACCATTCTCAGTTCAAAAGCTAAAAACTACTTATGAGTTCGACTGTACATAATAGCTTTGACCAAATCGAATAAAAATCCATTATCATGGTAATTTTATTTTAATACCATAATGGCATTAAAAATCCAAATCCATTTCCAATATATTGGAAATAGTTTTTGTATACGCAATACGGCTTAAATCCCAACAATAATGCTTCTAATCCTCACACAGTGATACGGCATTTCATTAAAACAGTAAATTATTAACAGTTGTATTACCACAATCGCGATGTGAAATAACGCCTAGGGGAATAAAAATGAACGGTTTTATAAGGGTTTGTTATCATATACTTTAATGTTGTATTTCGTTTTAATTATAAAGTGAAAAGAATCTGTTTCGTTTTTGTTTGTTATTTATTAAAAATGTGTTTTGTTTCCTTGGGTCCATTTCAAAAGCTTTTAACTGAAATGCTACAAAAAATGGCTGATGCTGGCTGAGTTTATTCGGATATGTTCCATATTCATTTTCATTTTTAGATAGGTCCGTTTTTTCAATCGTGAAAAAGTTTTGCAGTAAAAAAGTTAGAAGGCGACTTTCAATATTACCTACACTCTACCGTCCCGAGGCCTCGTGGGCCTACCATACCATACTACAAACAGGGTGATTTTTGTCAGTAGGAATTTAAATCTACTAGCAAGTGAATAAAGTTCAAATTACCTATTTGCTCTTAAATGTCATTTTCAATATTGAAACATAAAATTAACTTTACACATTAAAATGTAGTTTTAACTAAGCTTGAATTATGTACCTTATATAGCACACCGAAAAGTGAACAATGATGATCGAAATAGACTGGAAGCCTTTGAAATGTGGTAGATGGAAAGAATAAGCTGAATTGAAAAAAAAACGAATGAGGAGGTACTTAGCGTAGTAAAGGAAAAGAGAATTCTATTGCAGGCAATAGAAAATAGACGAGAGAAGATGTTGGTTACCCGTTACGGCATGAAGAGAACATAAAGACGATAATTGAAGGATGCACCCATTGTTGTGTTTCGATGTGAGAATAAGACAACTGGTGAAATTACTAGCATAGAGGCATTCCATCTTAGTCCTTACAGTTGGCAACGTAGTTGAGGTCTTAGGATCATAGTCTTGTGGATTAAAATGTCTATGGGTGTGATGCCACTTAACATCAGGTGGCCTAAATGTTCGTGTGCCTTTTGCAAATCATAAAAATTATAATAACACAAATAAAAAAGAAAAGAGGGAGACCAAGAAGAACGAATTTAGACCAATTAAATGAATAGTAGGCGTCGTGACACAAACTCACACTAGAAATGATGACATGGGTTGTCAAGCTGTAGGTATGCGATACACTGTATTGATATTCGAAATTTGAAATTTCATGTACAGCTTATCAGACAACTAGCCCCTCTCCTACTGATATTCTAAATTTTAAATTTCATTTATTAACTTACTTAACAACACTCCCCTCTCCTCGCATCCCTGCATTAGAGGGTCCATGAATATCGTTAAGTTAGTGGAATCATTGAATCGGCAATATCTCTAATATTTTTTAAGCTAGAGTAAAAATAATACATGTGTTATTGATTAACAATAGCGAAGCAAATATTAAAATTTGTGCACATATTAAAAAAATTACCCTGTAGAGGATAACATACTAGACAATATGTATTGTATATTTTTGCAAAAGTTAAAAGAAAGTCATTTCGGAGGAGAATCAAAAAGACTCCAATTCGCAGTTTTTTTTATTCACCGCTGTAACGGCTTCCTGTTAACTTTTACAAAAAAAATATACAAATTATCTAGCAAGTTATCTTGTCTAAAGCTTCCATTTTTTATTTCATATTGGCGTGTTTGGTTATGTACAGTTAAAAGCAAAAGAAACTGATGAAATAGGGTCCCAAAATAATACATACAATAATTTAAGTCAAATATTACTGACTATTGTAGTGTATTAGAAGTAAATGAACACACAATGTGTTAAAAGTAAGTGATCACATTTATTTCGATCCTTGAAAACTAAGTAATACGCCATTCAAACAGTCAAAGACATTGTTGAGTGTTTCAAATAAAAGTGATTATCTGTATGTATTTAATAAAATACGGGTTTATGGGACACCTCGGAGTACAAGTCAGATGTTCGGTTTATATCAGCTATATTCGTGAGACAAACATGCAAAGGGACTATAACGCTTCTCGTGTCCGCCAAGGTTTGAAACAAGGTCTTATTACAAGGCTTAACTTTTGTTAGTATAAATTCTTTTTTTCGAGCTTTCATTCGACACGCTAGCCTAGTTGCGAGTGACCCTGCCTTCGAAGCTAGGGGTCCTGGGTTCAAATCCCGGTAAGGGCAGATATTTGTGTGATGAGCACGAGTATTTGTTCCTGAGTCTTGGATGTTTTCTATGTATTTAAGTATTTATTTCTCTATATAAGTATGTTTATCGTTGTCTAGTACCCATAGCACAAGCCTAGAGCTTAGTTTGGGACTAGGTCAATTTGTGTGACATTGTCCTGTGATTATTTATTTATTTATTTACATTTCAAACATTTGATTTTTTTTTCTTTTGTTAATTACTTGACACATTAATATATAATATATATTTATATTTATATATATATTTGTATTAAGTTACGAGTAAATATTTTCATTATTCTTTATTGAAATTTCCAATACATACATAATTATGACGTCGTGAGATAATTATTATGATTTGAAATATTGATTTGTCACTTCGTTATGTGTTTATTGTGTCTTATGTTGTATTGTGTCATGACTGTCATAATTAAAATATCAGTTAAAACTGACACCTTGGTATAACTGTTATATCTGGGGTGTCATACTTTTTGATCACTTACTTTTGACGTTGACTGTAAGTTTTAGGCATTGACGAAACCCTAGCGCCCGAACGGCAGAAGGTAATGGGAACTCCAATAGGGCCGAAAACAAACTACTTTCCTATTCATACTATGCAAAGATGATAGTGACCCTGCCTATGAACGGGTGAATGCAAGTATTTGTTTAGGACTCGGTCAATTGGCGTATTTTTTATTTACGTCTTTATGTCATAAAAGACAAACTACAAATTTTTCACTAACATTATGATGCAAAACATTAATTAATGGTTTAAATAACTAAAACAAGCCACAGCCGGTGGCCATTTGTCATTCTGGTGACGTGATTTATTTATGAAACAACGTATTTACTAAATGTATTCTAGTGTCGTCGGAGATTAAATTAGATTAGGAAGTCGTTTGTGCATTGAAACTTATACTTCTAACAATGCGTTTACTAACCCTGCCTACAAAAGTAGTGATCCACTTATTTACTGAATAAATACTTACAAGGGACAATCTCACACAAATTGCCCTAGTCCCAAACTAAGTTCTAGGTCTATTATAGGAACTAAAGATTAATTAACATGCTTACATAGAGAAATACATAGAAAATATTTGCGATTATCACACAAATGTTTGCTCATACCGGGATCCGAACCCGGGACCGCTTGCTTCGTAGGCAAGGACACTACCACCTAGCCTAAATGCATCGTCAAATAAATATCTAATAAATTAACTGACACAATTGAAATTATCTAATTAAATAGCCTAAAATAGTGTCAAAATGAAACTAAAGTAAATAAAATCGTGTCAAAACAGGTACACGCAGCGTAATTAACAATTCAACATATTCATTACTTACAACAATGCTACGAGTGCTACGCTGTAGCCTGTAGCAGCATTTTACCGCATTGTAGCTAAATTCTGCTACGAACAGTAACAGTGGACCCGAATACCGGGTCGTTGACACTAAACGTGTCCTGGGTGTGACCTGGGGGCCCGAGTGTCACTTAGGTTTCCTGAAGATGACAAATTGATGAATCGATTTCATGATCCCAAATACCATCTGTTTCATTATTTTCATCGAATCCTTAATGCTCTTCGAATAGAGTCAAAAGTGATAAAAGAGTTTTTTGGTCGACTTTACACCTAATACAGTAATGGCGACCGAGTTACAAATGATTACTGTCAAAGGCAGATCTTCAGAAAACGTAATCCTAATAAGCTACAGTGCAGTTTGATGATGTTAATTTATAATTATATCTTTTATCTTTATAATAAGACACACGACACGTTGGCCTAGTTGGGAGTGACCCTGCTTTCGAAGCCAGCGGTCCCGGAATCAAATCCCGGTAAGGGCAGATATTTGTGTGATCAGCACGAGTATTTGTTCCTGAGTCTTGGATGTTTTCTATCTATTTAAGTATATTTTTCTCTATCTTAGTATGTTTATCATTGTTTAGTACCCATATTACAAGCCTAGAGCTTAGTTTTGGTCTAGGTCAATTTCTGTGACATTGTCCCGTGATATTTGTTTATTAATTTATTTATTTTAATAAATAAAAATGAATGATTTGGCAGGACAAGATTTAGCTTATTAACAACAGAAACTTGTTTTAAAGATTTTCTGATATAAATCACGCTTATAGAGGTTTCTCTCAAAAGCAAGCTATTTTTTGTTTATTATTTACTGAGAAATCAATTAACTATCTGCTAATGGCGAAAGAGCTTAAACTCCACATGCTTTTTTTACGTCTTAGCTAGCTTTAGAAAAAAAACAAAACGCGGTTACATTAAAAATTAGGTCCCTCCGACCACTAGACCAAAGTGGAGTGGCATATTCGGAAAATTTTCGCTTTACAGTACAATAGTATGCTTTTGAGACAAATCTCTATAAGCATGAATTTTTCAGACCACCTTAAAAAAAAAAACATTGTTAATTGTTTTTTGTATGTTCGTAATTAGTCCGAATAATGTTATAACGGAAAAAAAATACGAAAACATGCTCAGTTTTACTAAAGTATCATAACCACAGACTAAAAAGGTGCATTTTATATCATTTTTGTGCAACTGTTCGTTGTAATATTAAAGCTTAGAATAGTGTAAGCACACATGCTACCAGCTGGCTTGTTTTATTTATTCACACGCGGGGGCGACATGTGTGCCGGGACAATATCTGTTCGGCGCCAGTTTAGTTTTGTTAGCAATTGTAAATATTTCCATATTTGCATTGGAAATACAAGATGATAAATAAATAAAGGTTTGAAATCGCCCTATCGTTCGTTATTTTTACGAGTATACTGTGTTAAGAATCGATAGATCATGGGTCAACCACTTTAACAAATCAGAGAAAAAACAGTCTTCTTCAATATATCGCGAAGTTTGCATGTGTGCGTACCTCGACCGTACGCGTCGTTGCCGCGTTTGTTTGCGTGTATCTATGTAACCCTAGTGCTCGAGCGATAATAGATAACAGAAAATCCTTTAGGTCTGGGGGGTTATTATGACATAGCTAGGCAGTTCATTTTACGTTGAGCGTAAAGGACTGAGCTATATAACTGCCATAGCCCTGTCCTTTGCGCTCACCGTAAAATGAACTGCATAGCTAGGTCATAATAACCCCCCTGGTGATGATCTATTTTTCTATTTACATAATATCACGCCTTCATTCCCAGAGTGGGGTAGGCAGAGCTACAGTAATGCCAACCACTCTTAAAAATATACTCCACCATGTTGGTTATTCCGGCGGCGTTGCCTGCGGCGCGCTTGAAACTTAAAGTTTCATATCAACTAATAAGTGGGAGTACGGAATAGCGTATTTATGATCACTAAAAAGTTAAAAATAAAATAAATGTTCAAAAGAACAAAAACTGCATTCAAAAACGCAAGAAACAACTTCTTTTAAAATTGTTGGCACCTACCTAATAGGTTAGTCGAACTGAAGTCGGCGACCACAATACTTTCACCAAAAAAGCCGACTTCAGTTGGACTAACCTATTAGGTAGGTGGGTCATACACACTCATAAAAACAAAAGTTGTCTCTCCTGTGGTCAATAGTTAAGAGCTTGTGTGCATATAAATTATGTTTTTATGTGATAGGTCTAACGCAGTCCTGACGGTGTTGTTGAGGGAATGGGCGTAACCAGAAAATTAGGCCTTAAAAACGTTAACTTTCAGTGTGTCCACAGGAAAGACGGTAACCTAAATCGGTGTATGACCCAGGTGCCTACAATTTTAATAGAAGTTATTTATTGTGTTTTTGAAGGCGGTATTTTGTGTTGTTAATTAATATCAGGGATTATTTACAAACAAAAAGTCTCTGATACAAGACAAATCCTAGTCTTATGTTCATTTTGTGTTTAGTATACATTAAAATTCATAAAAAAAAACTTTAGTCGTTAAGGCGGTTTACCATTGTATTAATTTATTTTCATAGACACTTTTACTTCAACAGAATTTTCATTTCATAGAAAACTATTTTCTGCTGAATCCGTGTTGATTTCAGGTAAGAAGGGGATCCCTGTTAAAGGAAATAAATTCTCGCAAATACATGCTCCGTACAAAGAATTTATTATACTAGCTATAAGGTCTAATACTTAATAATAAACTTATCTCTAAGGCGTATTTCCCCGGATTTGATGTATGAAGCATTAAAAGCGATTTACTTATCATATGCTGAAGTTTGGACATACGCCAAAGATTTAAATTTGCTACAAATTGGAACTATTATTAAAACCGGTTTATGATGCGTGGTTTTATTCGCGACATGTTTATGTTGCTCTTGAGTAATGAATTTTATGCGGTTGTTTGATATAAGGAATGTGTTAGTATATCGTTGGCAATATTTGTAGCGATTTGAGCCTATTTAGATCTTGTTTATCGATGTGGATAAAACATCTTTCTCTTTTTAACCACAATGTAGGTGCGAGTGAGGGATGCTTTATGCACCGCGATAATAATAATAATAATAATAAATAAATATTGACAATAATAATAATATCACGGGACAATGTCACACAAATTGACCTAGTCCCGAACTAAGCTCTAAGCTTGTGCTATGGGTACTAGACAACGATAAACTTAGTTTTATAGAGAAATATACTTAAATACATAGAAAACACCCAAGACTCAGGAACAAATACTCGTGCTCATCACACAAATATCTGCCCTTACCGGGATTTGAACCCAGGACCCCTAGCTTCGAAGGCAGGGTCACTCCCAACTAGGCTAGCGTGATAAACCACCATTTTATGGACTAGGGGGGTTATTATAAGATAACTTTATAGTTCTGTTTACGCTCAGAGAAAAGGAAAGGCTGTATAACTGCCATAGCTCTGTCCTTTACGCTCACGTAAAATGAACTGCATAGCTAGGTCATAATAAACCACCGGGCTGGTATTAATAACTAGGATCTTTGTAGTCTAATTCAATGTATTGCTTTCGGTATTATCATTTAGTGACTTATCCTTGTTGTATTTTGTTAGAGTAACCGCCTTTTTCACAATGGTCAAGTACAGCATATTAGTCAAATAAATTAAGCCCTTTCCCTTTCTTACACTTGAAACTAGACTAAGAGAGAGTTATCTTTATTTGACAGATGTGTTTACGTGTCGATTGTTAAACAGGCCCTAATAGGAATTTCAACTAAACTATCAAATGGATGCTAATACATGAAATGCTATTAAAAACAGAAAAAATAGGGTAATTTTTGGCTACATAAGTTTATTAGTATTAAAAACAAAAAAAAAACTGGAATGAAATTGAGGTATATCAATTCATACTTTTGTCCTTATACCTTATCATATCTTATACGCTCAGCTGCGCTGGGATTCTACACGGTAATAACGATATCGTTTTTGACCTGTTTCCGTATTGTCAACGTTTTGATAACTCTTATGTCATTTACAATAATGGCGACTGTGACATAAACGATTCTTAAACGTGTCAAACACGATATCGTTTTAACGCACCTGAATAGAGGCCCTGTTTCCGTATTGTCAACGTTGTGATAACTGTTATGTCATTTACAATAATGGCGACTGTGACATAAACGATTCCAAAACACGTCAAATGCGATATCGTTATAACGCAGTAGAATGGAGGCCCTGTTCGAATGTGCAGGTTTCTTCACGATGTTTTACCTTCTCCGTAAGAGTATCGGATAATGGATCAACTAAATTAAAAAATACTCATTGGTACATGTAAAACGCGGGGGTTCTAATTCGGTGCCTCACGATAATTATTAGTCGACTCTCTAAGCCTCTAGGCCGACGCTAGACTGTGTATGTATGTAAACACTTTATTGTACTAACAATTACTTTATTAATATAAAAGTACTACAAAGGCGAAATGTGCTAAATGATATATTAGAAACAAGGAAGTGATTGCTGATATAACAACGCGGGGTACGTATCATAATATATAAAGTTCAAAATACATAATGTTTCATAATACCTAATGGTCATAATATATAATGCTTATTTTTCTGAAACCGTAAACTTTTCAGGATTGTTATAAAACAAACCTAACCTAACCTTATGGGTTTTATACAACGGCCTTTAAAAACAACCTGAGATGTTTACGGATTTAGAAAAATAAGAATGATATATTATAATCATTATGTGTTATGAAACATTATGTATTTTGAACTTTATATATTTTATGCTTGGGAGTAAAGAGGTGAGTCGACTCCAAATCTTTGGTATAAGGGCAAGGACATGACAATGACCTAGTACTATCTCGATCATGCATCATCATTGAAGTGGATTTATGAATCCACTCCACTAACATGTACCTACCAACAATACAACATTAAAATATACAAAGGGCATCAGTAACTGTAATTGTCTTGAATTTTCAGCGGCCATGGATGATTTTCTTAAAATTGTTTGGACAAACATAAATATAAAAGATTGCAATAATATCGAAGCCCAGATAAACAGATTTAAGTTTTATATTTTTGGTACTAGAAGTACGCCCAGGGCCTCTATTCAGGTGCGTTTAAACGATATCGTGTTTGACACGTTTAAGAAACGTTTATGTCACAGTCGCCATTATTGTAAATGACATAAGAGTTATCAAAACGTTGACAATACGGAAACAGATCAAGAACGATATCGTTATTACCTTGAAGAATTCCAGCCCAGTTCAATATTAATAACATAACATAACATAACGTCACGCCTTCATTCCCAGAGTGGGGTAGGCAGAGCTACAGAATACCAACAACTGTAAACTTGTTGATAATTCTGTAACCACATTTTGCACAGTCAGGCTAAGATGTTTACCAGTGTATAAGTGACAGGTTGCAAACCCATCGCCTAACAGTACTACATGCCTTTATTCCCGTGGTCGCCTCTCACGACATCCACGGGAAGATATGGAGTGGCACTATTCTAACTCGGCAACCACATATATAAATATATTTTATTACAGATTAATCATAGCATACCACTTTTACGAAAGGACACTCACCAATATATGATTTATACTAAGGTTAGGTACTTAAAAGTGAAAAGATTTGAATTGAACCGTATCCCATTTTTACATGGCATTTGTCATTTTATCTAAACCTCTGCCGCAGCTAATAAAGCAGATAAATCAGATTCTGCTTTTAATTAATCTGAATGGCGGAACAGAGCATTTGTTCCAATACATTTCGGCGACCATAAATCTAACGGAATATAATTCTGGATCCCCTTGGCTTCTATATCTTAAGTACGGCGACCATTATTCTAGTAACAACATAGGACCTGGACTTGTCTATTTGTTATGTTTATTTTTACATTTAAAAGGAGAGTTCATAATAGTCGTAATAATCAGTGAATTAAATTTACATCAAATAGGCTGTAATAAAAAAAAAAAAAAATTAGTTATACATACCATATGATAGTTATTTATTTTTTAACTTATTATGGAATAGATAACGAGGTAATAAAAGTAACATAGTTAATTTGGGTTTGTTCACTTCGTTGCCCATTTAAATTGTCACCGACATCATCGTTAATGTTAAACGTATAAAACATGTGAAATTACTATGTAAATGTAATTTAGACAACATACCTTGTTTTACATATAATATTAGTTTTTTTTTTTTTTACATAATGAAACGATATTTACTTAGTAAAAACATAATTATTAGAATTTAATAGTGTTAATGAATAAAAGGTATTATTAATATAAAACGTAGAACTCATGTATACTCTTAACTGATAAAATATTTGATAAATTTAAGATTATAAGTTAAGATAAATTAATAATGTATTTGTTTTTTGTGTAATAAATAAACAGATGGTTTTTTTTTTATTCGGCATTAATTAAAACAAAACTTTTGAATATATGGAATCAATATTTAAAGACTGAAACGCCCTTACGAAACCACAGTATGTAAACTGGATTCCATTTAAAAATGTCCCTCAACTTTAAAAACCCACGTCACCCCACAGTATCACCCTAAACTACTAAAATTTTAATACCTCTCGATTCATAGAACTAATTTAGTAATGACAAGGGTGATCACGCATCCATTTTAATGAGAGCCCCCAATTTGCTAACGAATCACTAATTCCATGTTTCAGCGTAATGTTAAGTAGAGGCGAGGGGTCATGTTTCGATGGATACACGCGTGTATGGTATGCCGTATGCCGCCGGCGGATTAGCGGCCTCGATTCGAAATTAAATTTGATTAAAATTCCCTAGGTGAAGCCATTGTTAATTATAATTCGAACAAAAGTTGTACTTTTTAATTAAAAGTGGTCTGAACCATGCTAAAGACAAAAGATGTTTTCAATTCGACATGCACAGAATGACAAAAACAGGAATAAGAATCAAAGTAAGGCTTGTTGTAAGCCCGTGTGGTTGCCGGGTTAGAATAGTGCCACTCCATGTATTCCCGTGGATGTCGTAAGAGGCGACTCAGGAAATAAAGGCTTGTAATATTGTTAGGCGATGGGCTTGCAACCTTTCACTAATACACTAGTAAACTTCTTGGCCTGATTGTGCAAAATGTGGTTACAGAATTATCAACAACTCTTTTTGTAGTTGTTGGTATTTCTGTAGCTCTGCCTACCCCACTCTGGGAATGAAGGCGTGATGTTATGTATGTATGTATCTAAGGCTTGTTTTTTTGTGTAAAAAACAAGCAAACAAATAAACGGGGTTCGTTTCATAACATATAACAACGTTTCGTATAATTTCATATTAAAGACGTTCATTAGATATAATACACGAGCGATATAACAATTCAAGCTATAAAGGATCATGGGCACTTTTGCATGGAAATAGGGTGTAGAACCAACAGAATTGACACCTATATTTAAAAAGGAATGAGATAATACATCAAATCTTACTATGGCTGCAAATACTTAGCTCACCGGAGAATAAAAATAAAGGCGCTTGAAAACAAGATTATATTCCATAGAACCTTTGGTTGATTAAATATTGTAACATATAATTAATAAAATAAAATTAAATAAAATTAAATAAAATTGGGTGTTTGATTTAGAAAAAAGATTTTTCACTTCAGCAACTCAAAAAAGGTGGTTTTTTGTTTAAAAAACAGTGAGCAAAATTCGATTTTGCCGCAAGCGTAAGACAATGTAACTTTTTATTTTTAATTTTTATTTATTTAGGAAACAAACAGTCACGTACAAAAGTTATATCATAAACTTATTATAACTAACAGACCTATAGTTCCATTTACTCAAATAAAATACATTAATTATAATATGAAACAGGTTAGGTGTTGCGAATAATTTTGCTACTCATTCGCGCGGTACGTAAGTACACTCGTAATTATATAAACAAAAAAGAAAAATAAAGTAATCTTTCATAGAACATAAAGTTACAGAAAATTTAAGTAAATTAGTAAAAACAAGAAAAAACAAAGACATCAGGAGAAGAGCAAACTCCTAAGAGCACTGCTGTATTTACCAATTGATAAAGAGAATGTATCTAAATCTATGAAATTTATATTGTAATCATGACAGCCTCGCCTAAAGAAAGTATTTCTTGCAAAATTCACAATAAAAGGAAGTCATGGTGCGGAGCGCCGGTTTTCGTTTAATTTTTACCGGGTTCCCTTCATTTGGCATAACTTTTTTTGGCATAATCATCATTTGGCATACAGCTTTTTTTTTTGAAACCGTATTCTTTTCAGGATTATTTAAAATATCATTGCATAGAACCCATTAGGTTAGGTTAGGTTTATTTTATAACAATTGTTTTTTAACTTAAGGTTATATCACAATACAATACAAATACTCTTTATTGAACACCAAAAAAAACAGTACACGGAACAGTACATTTGAATCGTAGGTTTACATAGGGCGGTCTTACCGCTAAATAGCGATCTCTTCCAGACAACCTTGGATAGAGAAATAACTGAGGACCCAAATTTATGGCAGGCGGTGTAAACTAATTCGTTTAGAACTCAAACTAAACAACTACAAGAAAAAATTAAAGTATTTCACATAAAAATTAAAGTATTAAAGTATTAAGCAAAGTATTTTATTATTGTATTTGTATTTGTATTTTTTATATTTTCTCGCTGCTGATGTGAAAAATTGTATGTGCATCACGGACCAAAAATATTTGTTTCTCGTGTCTTTGAATCCCTTGCTGCAATTCAATTCCAGAATCAACACTAGCAGCAAAAAACTATTTTACTCTCTTATTGCACAAATAACTATTAAACATAGCTGTGGTAGGGGTGTTCGTTCTACAAAACTTGTGTAAATAACAATAAGCAAGTTTAAAAGACCCAACTGATATAAGTAATATTAGTAATATTTACGACATTATACAGACAGGAGGTTATTATGACATGGCTATGCAGCTCATTTTCTGGCGAGCGTAACGGACAGAGCTATAGCAGTTATTAGCTCTGTCCTTTTCTCTCAGCGTAAACTGAACTGCTTAGCTATGTCTTTAAATCTCCCAGTAGGTTTCTGTGAACCCAACTGCTGCTTGAATAATATCGTCAACGTAATGTTATCTATGCAGACTTCTATGGACTATACAGGGCGTCCCACGGCGATGCCACATGGAAGGAAAGTACCTTGAATATTGTAGATGGAACATTTTACTGAAAGAAGACATTATTTTAATTTTAAAAACAATTTAAACTGCATTCATAGATATTTAAATAATTACATGGTTGAACCGGGAATCGAACCCGTTACACGAGAAAAAAAAATACCCTGTAGCTTTATCATACCGATCGAAAGGCTTCATCGTAAGGATTATTTTTTGCTAAATAACATAGTGTCAGAAATAGAAGGAAGGCCATGAATTTTAACATATTTAATACAAAATTAATCAATTTATCAAATGCTCAAAATGAGTCACTTCCTGTTGAATACAAAGTCGCACTACATACATACATACATAACATCTTTTTGCTCACCGGTGAGCTAGGTATCTGCGGCCATAGTAAGAAATAATGTTTTGATAATTTGTAGGTTTCAATTCTGTTGGTGCTAAAGTGTCATTCTATGGAACTTGCTAACTATGTAAACAAGCCGCCATACTAAAATTGACATTAGATGTCAATTTCAATATATTGTTTGTTTACATAGTTAGCAAGTTCCATAGAATTACAGTATACACCCAATTTGCCCGTAATCCTTTACTTAGCTTCAAGAAGGACGACGTCATAATCGTGAGGCAAATAACCAGCTATTTTTATCCTGTATCTTAGTAGGAGTTTAATGAAGGGAGAAGACCCCTCGTCAACTAATATAAAGAACGACACGCTCCTTAAACTTTTAAATTAATTCACGCTGTAATTTTACGGTTGAATGCTTTGAATTTATACGCTGTCAATCTTTATTATTTAAAGATTCTTGTTATTTCAGAATATAATTCGAGAGATTTATTGTTGTAAAAAGGTAACTAAATGAAATGGAAAGATGAAATGAAAACTACCTAGCAATATTTTTGTGAAGCACCTAACTATAATACTCTTAGGATATAACAATTTAGGCTTTTGGTTCTTTGAAACGAAAAAAAGAACTATTTATCACTACGTTGGCCATCTGTGTGTCTGTCTGTCAAGATTATTTTTCTCACGAACGCACAGAGCCATAGAGGCACCAAGTTGAAAATAATATAAAATACTCAAGTCACAATTACTTTGGAACTGTGAAAAGTCGTTTATGCCGTATATTTTTATACTAGAAAGAAAACCAAAATGTACAGGGTACTTCTCGTTCACTTTGAACCATGAAATTTATCAAGAAGCATTGTTTTATAGCACAAGTTTAGGGAAAAGTCCAAAAAATTCAAGTAAAGTATTTACGTTACGAATAAATTGATTTAAACCTACAACTTGAACGGAATCGGTGCTCGAGTCCGACTCGCACTTGGCCGATTTTTTAATTATACAGACGTCAACAACCTGAAATAAATCTAAAGCAAACACCTATTAAAAAGCTCTTAAAAAAAGAAAATCTGTCTAGAACCAGTTAACAATAATGACTAGAGTTGCACAGTGGTGTAGTTCTATTCTTTCTGCAATCATCTAAAATGTTCTCACCATCTGAGACTGGAATCGCATCAACGTCTAGACTAATTTTATTATGAAAGTTTTTCACGTTTAGTTATCTTTGCAGCGAGTTTCATGATTTTAATTTAATAATGTACGTGATTTTACTTTATTTGAGCTTGACAAGTTGGCCACTTTGTGTGAAGATACAAATTATACAACTGAATGTTTTGTTTTGAGTATTAAAACTAGTAAAGTTGTTATTTTTATTTTACGTAGAATTTGAGTTTTAAATATGAATTTTACAAGCGTGTGCTTCTTTTGAATTTAGGAATCTAGTGACGACTCCTCTGTTTCATCCTCTGAATTATTTTAACACTTTTGTTTGTTATCTAATATCATAGGTATTTAATAAGGTATATGGATAGTTTTAAAGTCCTGCACCTAACCAAAGTATAACTCTATAATACTCGAAAATTAAGAAAACCCATTTGCCATGAAAACATATCTACTTGTAAAGATGTTTAATTACCAAAATAGGTACTGTATTTTTTTTTTGAGTATAATATGACAAAATAATTTTCGTTTATAACTACTTCAAAACAAAAATTCAAATCTAATCTTAAATTTGTGCCTAGAATAACATACATACATCGTATATCGATATTAACCTTAATATTACTAAACACTCAAAGCACTCAACTAAACACCCTCCTAAATCTATGGAAATGGGGCATTCAATTTGAAATCCAGAAACAATAAGGCTTAGTACACAGGGGTGCATAAACTAGCATAGACAAAACATGACGCTAATAATGCTTTTGTGTGCGTGTGGAACAGGCCTTAACGGGGATTAGGGTGAGCTCAGACGATTTATCTGTTAAAACATTGTTAAATATTTTTATAACTGTGTTAATGGAAAGTTAAGTACAGGGAGATGATGAAAAGTAATTGCAATGTGAGTTTTGTAAGATAATCGCATTTTTTGGAATTTCTCTTGTTTTTGTTATTGTTATACTTATCCTAGGTCCTAACCTAAAATCGTATCTAGGTTTAGTGTTTTTTTTTTTTATGTTGGCACAGTTACAATTTGATCCGAGAAGTTGTATAAAACTTCAAACGTCATTTTGTTTTAATGAAGTCTCGAGAATAATATCTTATGTTTTTCTTTTAAGTCTACGGTCTGTCTGACCGGGTAAATATTTTTTACTAGAAATCTTAATCGAAGAACATTTAATTTGCACCGAGTAAAAAAACGTAATTATTTTCAATTCTTTAAGATAAAATATTAGTTATTGAAAAACTGGTTGCGAGGTTTTTCTTGAAAACATTTATTAAGTCAATTTACCTAATGAATCCTTAGCCTTTTTCATAATTAATTTTAATTCATCAATTTCTTTTAAAACCAGCATTGTGGTGTCTGAGAAGTTTTAATAAAATAGAGAACCTAATATAAATGAACCGAAAACTAATAAATTAACTAACATTCATCTAGAAGTTTATTTTCAATTATATTTTATAAATGTAAAAGTTCTTCTTTGGTATCAGAACAGGTATTTAAAAATAAAAATAAAATCAGCTCTTAATTATCAGAACAGCCTAAAATAATTAATACTAGTAGCATTACAATTATGAAAAATATTGTCTCCACTTACGAACGTCCGTCTATCCGTCCGTCCGCAGCGTAGCTCAGAGACTCAGTACCTAGAAAGCTGTTATTTGGCATAAATATACATATTAGTCACGGCGACAAAGCGTTAAAATAAAATCTTAATTAAAAATACTTTCACTTCACATAAAGTGGCGATATTTATGTTTTTACTGGTCTACCGCATGGTATAGGGTGTCGTTAGATA
Source organism: Acleris holmiana (assembly GCA_949316455.1). NCBI lineage: Eukaryota > Metazoa > Arthropoda > Insecta > Lepidoptera > Tortricidae > Acleris > Acleris holmiana. Next base: position 5,945,617 of record OX438785.1, read on the forward strand.
GTCCTTTTAAAAATATTATAGGTTTGTTCAAGCTTTAAGTGTCCCCGCTTCTCCTACGGCCAAAACTACAAAAAGTAAAAATCCCGAAAATATCTTAAAAAAGCGCCTTATAACGAATTTAAAAGAAAAATTATCATGACTTTAGACTTGATTGGTTCTTGAGATACAGGCAAGTTGAGTGTTTACTTATACAGCTACTAAAATATTTGTAAGATATTTTGTGTGTTTGTAGTACTTAACGGATTCGGAACCCTACACTGAGATCCGACATGCGACCTGCCCGGTTTGTTGTGTCATTGTTGCGACTAAATATTTTTCTTTCTTTCTTCTTTCAAAATCATGGGGTCTAAAGTAAATGTTTTAAAAAAAAAGTCGATAATACATAATTATATTTAACTTTTAAGTTTTGAATTAAAAAAAACAGACGTTTTATAACCCCTCGACAAAAAATAGGTGTATAATAATTTTAACGTGTATCTGTGTGTTTGCGTATTGCAGTATATATTTATATGTGTGTCTATCTTTAGCATAGTAGCTTCGAAACGGATGGACCGATTACGACGCGGTTAAAAAAAACCGCACATGAAGGGTTCCGTTACATTATCTATATAACCTTTTTTAATTTTGCCTGTCCCAGTGTCTGACTCTAACCACGGTGTCTATCTGTAACTAAAACTTGCAAAAACGTCAAAAAAAACACGTGTACGGGAGTCCCTTAAGTATATATCGCACCTACGGTGCAACACTGTCACTTTTGCAAAATTTTGAAAATTGAGTTAAGTATGCCATAATGTCGCTTTAAGTACCCTGTCCTTGAAGCAACATAATAAGCTAAAAGTAGCAGTAATCATATCAAACAATCGCCTTTTCTAGATCAGAAAGTATAATAATTTTATACCACACTAAATCTTTAAATGCTTCTCCTGGAAAAATCCTTTTTTGCATAAGTGACAGTGTTGCACCGTAGGTGCGATATATACTTAAGGGACTCCCGTACACGTGTTTTTTTTGACGTTTTTGCAAGTTTTAGTTACAGATAGACACCGTGGTTAGAGTCAGACACTGGGACAGGCAAAATTAAAAAAGTTTATACTTAATAATAGTGTCTAATATTGAATAGATAATGTAACGGAACCCTTATAATATTATTTAATTCATGTACAACTAAATAGTCTATGAATATTTCAAGCTCTACTGTTGGCGTTAATCACGTTTGCTGTATGGGAGCTCCACTTAAATATTTATTTTATTCTATTTTTTGTTTTTTTAGGGTTCCGTAGTCAAACTAGGAACCCTTATAGTTTCGCCATGTCCGAAAGTCCGTCCGTCCGCAGCCTAGCGCAGAGACTCTTTGTACTAGAAAGCTGCAATTTGGCATGTACTTTAAGTAGTATATTTAACTAGTGTTAATAGGTGTTTGCCTAATACTTACATATACGTTATTAATATTCCATGCATTTTACAGTTAAAACCATACCATAAATTCGAAAAAACCACACATAAAACACTGCGGACGAATACAGATTGTACACAAATGCACAGAAAAAGTATTCGAAATATTTTCGTGCAAATGAACTCTTTTTTATTGCAACCGGTACGTTGATTTTAATGAGTGTGCCGTCAGTGATCAGCGATGAATGTGGCGAACAATGTGGGAATCTGTATTATTATTTCAATGGATATTATAATGAACACACAATAACACAATGAATGAGCACAATATTATTTATAATCACAACTATTATAAATAGTAAAGTTTATGTGTGTGTGATGTTGTAGTTCATTTATGAAAATACCACATATTCTGTCACTCCCTCACAAGAATGAACAGGGATGGCTTTATGTGCTTCTGGGTGAAGAACGGGAGATGGTGATAGTTTGCGCGCGTGATAGCAGCGTCAAATTCAAATAATTTTCTGTTAAGTTTCTAAAAATAACAATTACAAATGGTTTACCAAGATTAAAAACCTGTATGTATCGTTATAGATCGTAGAGTTTCGACGATTCAATCGAAAATATGTGAAAAAGGTGTGTCATGTTTGAATAAATAATATTATAGAGACTTTTGTTTTCAATCGTGTTTTTACTTTTACTAGAGTCAACCTCTCAACGAAATATGACTAGGTCACAAACGCTACCAACTTTATCACAATAATATATGAGGCCTATAAACTGCCAGAAGATTTGTGTGAAATGATGAATGAAAATACTTAGGTAGTGTTGAACTTTTTGCGTTTTAACTGAAAACCTGACACCGTGAATACTCGGAACACACGACTACATCCGAATGATACAGACGTGTCTATGAATTATTGTATTTGTAAGTGACATGTTTTTATTAAGTACTTTAGTTATCAGTGTCAAATTTCAAACCACAAGTTTCAAGTATATCACACTAAGATAAGAGAATTGGTGTAGGTAACTTAAATATTAACAAAAAATATTCTGGTATTAACCACTCTATATCGATTATTCATCTTCCCCACGTTATCTAGATGGGTAGGTATTGAGTATGAATTAAGCAGCATGACAGATACAAACATTTCCGAGAAAATACGATGGCGATGTGAAGGGATTTTGCACTACATCTGTACCAGATTGAGACAGGATAGTTATCCTGGAAGATGCTAAGGAAAAGCGATAAAAGACTTCTAAACAGCTTAGTAAAAAAATATATTTTTTATCATGAAATTCCCACTTGGTAACGCAATATCTAATTAGAACACTGCGTCGAATTAGTTACCCTATTTCTTCCCATATAGGTAGATTTTTGTAAAATCCTTTCTTTTTGGCCCTCTACCCAAGGAATATTACCAAATTGTAAGTCCCTAGGTGCAGTCCTTAGGCTGTACGCTGTCTTTCTGTCAGACTGTTAGTCACAAAAAAAGTATTATATTATATCATACAAATTTTTGGGCGTGGGAGTAGTTTATCGCCATTCCCTCGGGAACTATCTAATAGTTTGTGATAAAAAGTTGTCTATGTGCTGGGAAGTGTCTATAAACTATCTCTGTGTCAATTTAATCCGGATGCGTTTAGCCGTTCTAGCGTGATTGAGTAACAAACATTCAAACTTTTAAATTTATAATATTAGTAAGAAGTAAGATTAGTAAGAGAAGATTTACTCGTAAATTAAATAATAAGACTATTATTTAGCATCGATGAATACTGACAACCGGTTGGCCGATGTATTTATGGTCAAATGTTGTTTGGTTTGTTAAAGGCATACCTAAATCGCTTGTTGCCTTGGTTACTTGGTTCTTTGACGATCATAATATGAACTCTGTAAAATTGACATGTTGTTCAATATAACTGTAACTTATATTATGAAATAAATAAATCTGTCATTTTAATCGCTGTGACAATTTCATATGGCAGTTTAAACATGACGTTAATTAGACAAGGTACTAAAGTGTATACATATTTATGACCTTGACTGTACCAATGAGATTTTCTTACTTAACTACATTACCCGATGCTCTTACGGTGGAGGGAAAATATCGCGAGGAATTTTGCACATTCGAAAAATGAGTGTGTAAGAGGGTAATTGCAGAAAAGATCCTAAAGGGGTCAAAGTGTATCCAAAAGGCTCTCAGTAGTTTTTAAGATATTTCTTCTTCTTCTTTTTTAATTAATGGCCGTCCACACAGTGATTTCGCCAATGTCAAGTGAATAGAGTAAATCAGTAAATAGAATAAATCAAAAGTAAAAACCGGGCATTTTTCAATCGGCCATCTTCCCTCCCCAAAGGTTACCGGAATCCTTTAAGATATTTAGAAAAGTAAAAAAATAATTCAAGTGACATTTCAAAGAAACTGTCAATATATTTATGACATGAAACTTGGCAGATTAATAACTGTCATTGTGACCAATACATAGGATATACTCATTGGCTAATAACGCCAGGGACATTTTTTGTTCCCTTACCCGGCTATAGCCTTTAAGATAAAATAAGGGCCACTAACAGCAACGCTAAATGTAACCAGCATTATTCGCAAAATTCACCTAATATGAATATGATACAATAAATCACCCGGACTCAAATATGGCAACGTTGGTAGAATAGAGATGTGCATTTAACGTTGCCATCGCAACTGCACTAACAATGCCGATTTGCTGCAGCTTGCCGCGATGTAAGTGGGATTAGCAAAGACAGTGCACACTGCGCTCTGGTATTTAAGTGATGCCATAACGTTGCCCTACTCACACAAATGGCAGTATCTCAGACAAAACTCCTGTAGCAAATGCAACCTTTTTACCAGCAGGATAGGATTGAATCTGCTTTGGCCATTGATTTTGAGATACGGCTGGCTTAGGAGGGCCGAAGGCTGACGCAACGCATTGACACGTCTACTCACACACTCTCTCTCACACACACACACACACACACACACACACACACACACACACATACACACACATACACGCACACGCACACGCACACGCACACGCACACGCACACCCACACGCACACGCACACGCACACGCACACGCACACGCACACGCACACGCACACGCACACGCACACGCACACGCACACGCAAACGCACGCACACATACACGCACACGCACACACACACACACCGTGTAGTCTATTTACTGAATAAACAACTTTTAACATTCCAGACATTAGGATTTGTCAGAAGTTGGACCATAGTTAAGCGTAAAATTATTTTAAACATTACACATACAAAAATTACGCAATCAATCCAGAAAAATATTCCTTAGTGTTATAACATTTCCTTTGATAAGTTTTTGAACCTAAAAACTCTTTACTTTTTACTTTGGATGACAGCGGCAGAGGACCGGTCGTTGTGGAAAACCTTGGGAAAGGCCTTTGTGCAGCAGTCGACGTCTTCTGGCTGATAATGATGATGATAAGGTAATGGGTAAGGGGGTGAAGTTTTGTATGAAAATTGATTAACTAGGCTTTAAGTTAATCGTTCTTTTTACACTTATTTCTGAACAATACTAGTCAAAAAATTACACAAATATCAAGTTATTGCGGTGCCCTTTGCTTTTATGATGTAAAATAATATTGATACTTGCTCGCACTGTAATTCAACCGAACTGGAATAGGCAACGAATCCCCACGCTGTTAACAAAATACGGAGAGCGCTGCAATAACAGTGGTTTCAAATTTTAATGAAACCGGAATCCAAAGGAAATTTAAATGACAATTTTGTCCTAATCTATGTTCATTGGGAGAAATTTTCGAGGAACGGTCGTTGTGCAGGGGCAACCCTGCAAGATAATTGGAACAAAAAGAGGGTATTTTTTTTCAGTTGTTTGTAAGATGTCTGAGATTTATTAAAAAAAGGCTGGCTGTTAAGTTTTTTGCGGCACTTCTTCTTAACAGAGTGATATACTCTTGTGAAGCGCTAGTAGACACAGATATGTGAATTTGCCTACTTACAAAATAAATATTAATTACTCATTTTTGTTTTTATTTTGTCATATTATTTCTTTGTTTTTGTTACAGACAAGAAGAATAAATTTTTGTGTCAATTTTTTTTGGCGTTCAAATTATTACACATAATTTAAATTATTATTTGGAACTGAAAAATAGATATATTTTATATGTATTAAATGAAAAAAAACTAACAATATTTGCAGGAACTGAAATAACTTACGCTTACTAAACTATTTTAAACCCCTCTCCACTACTCTCGGATTTATCTGTCAAAGCAATATACATTAATCCTAAATTATTAGCTCAACGCCCCATAGCACCATGCTTGGACAATACCCTATCGGTACCGTACCCTTCTGAGTGAACAAAGGCACAGCTGTAGTTTTAGTTTAAAAGAGAATTAAACCCTCCACAGATTTGCCTAAGGTCGCATTTTCAACTTGATTTGTATAATAGATGCGCTCTTTATATTGAAGAGGGGTGTATTGGGGAACAAAAATGTCACGTGCTAACCGAAGCGGGCCTAACATGACTCATAAATCAAAATTAATCGTTGAGAGTTAGTAGGATTTGTGGTCTATTTAACAGGATTTGACGGGATTGATTTTATTATGAAGAGAGATTTAAATAATAAAAAAGTTTTAGTAGCACGGAGTAAACATTATAATATTTATGTTTAATTCTTACCTGACACCCCCGCCACTCATAAGCGACATTGTGACCCCTCTCGCTAGCATTTGACATTCAGTACCGACCGACGTGTAGTGCGATGCGCATTGACCGGTATATATTGCCTGTACCTGAATCGGCCTATTGTGTAGGTATGTTTTACTCTTGTGCGTGAACTAATAACCTGGTCTAGACAAATTCCGGAAGATCGGGACATCCCGGAAAAGAGCAGTGGACCGCTGAACGCCTAGCTGACCTAGGCCTAGTGAAGAAGCCCTATCTCGGACCTACAACGGTATTGTGCTAATATTTATTCCTACACTGACAGACTTATTATTTATCAATACTTTAACAATTTTAATACCAAGCTTATGATTGTACTTTATTATCCTAACTGCGTTTATAACAATTATTGCATAGGGCATTTATAAGAAGCCAAATATATATTATTATTTGTAAAATAATGCTTAATTTAAAAGAATGAAAGAAATAATATAATTTAAATTATTTATCTTAAAAAATTTGTTACTATTACTCAAATTAATAAAATAAAAAAGGATTATTTACTCAAATGATTACCCTTTCTTTTTTCCCTGCGTATGTAAGATTTAGACAATAGCAGGAGGTACCTACTACTGACTGATCTAATTGTTTTTGCTTTTGTTTTCATAAATTAGTTTCCTTCCTTTCGAGATCCTTGTCTATGGCTATGATGATGTAATAATCAGATTATAACTTTTAATAATCGATCCTTTTTATCAATATCGTAGATACCTTTACATCCTCAGCTCATTTAAAGGCATTCAGAAAAGTACAAAAAATAATAATTTTAATGAAAAAGACAACGCAACCCAATCGAAAGTACCAAGATTTGCAAGACCATTACTTTACTTATTTTAAAATATTAATTATCTTAACCACAAGTATGCCTTCGACTTCGTATGCTTAAAATTCAATTTGTGATGTTATTGGAACACAATTTTCAATTAGGAGAAATTATTTTCTATTGCTGTAACACTTTATTAAAAGTTTTACATGTATACTGTAAACACAAATTTAATTATAGTGTCTCAAATATTTGCAAGTCTAAGCATTAAAGAACTTCGTTCCCGCTTCAGCCTGTGACATGGATAGCACGTGTCGACAGGCACACAGGAATTCCCGCATCTAATCTAAACTGTGGACGCACGTGTCACTTGTATAGCGCGGGTGCACCGCTAGATGCAGACTGCAACTAACGACGTACTAGCATCATGCTGGTCGCAAATATAACGCACATATTCGGCGTGTTTCCTTAATAATACTTTATGAAACTTTGTCATTTCGTTGTATGTGGCTTTCTGTTTTAATTATGAATACAAAAATACCCTACTGAGAAATTGTTTATCGCTTGCAACAGAGTTTCACGGTAGCATGCAAATAATTTCCCTGACTGTACTTCACTTAAACTGATAATTGGTTTTCTTTGAAACCAATCGTTGCATTGTGTAGGTACCTACCTACAGAAATTGTATTATTGTTCTTAATACTTGGCAACTTTCAGGTCAGGGACAAAGTTTTATGATTTGCATATCTCTGTTCCTTTCACTGCCTGGAACTAGTCAGTTTTTGACAGCAATACGACCTCTGTCACACATTTTGATGCCTTGAATTTTGTCTCATTTATGCACTAAGCTAACTATATTACCTAAGTCGCTTTGACATAGTTTTACAGTGGCCTAGGAATTATTTTTGCCGTCGGTTTATTAAGTGGTACAACTAACTTACCTTGGTGATAATGTATTTCTCAGCTTTTGTTTTTTAGCTTATTTAATATGAAAGAAAACATTAACCTAGATACTTTGATGTTTCATTTGTTTCTCTTCTGTTTTTCTTATTCACGGTAATTATTTTTCCATCCAGCTAAATGTTTATCTAACTTACTATTAATAGTAAAAGGCTTTTAGGGTGCCTTGTTAACATGTTGAAGTATTTTCAATTAAAAAACCTACCCGCGTCCGGAATAACGCGTTGATTCGACCCCGGGTAAGACAAGCGAACTTTTGACTTTGAATGCAGTATTCTTTATTTAAAAAAATAAAGGAATGTTTCCTTTCAGAAAAAGCTAACTGAAGAATGTAAGATAGTTCCCCTCCAGGGCCCATAGATTTTTTCATCTGCATTTAAAAATACTTGTATTATTTTCTGGATAACATTCAAGTAAGCTTTCACCGAGTAACATATTGAAAATATTAAAAATATTGAATGCAATCGTTTGTAGCTTTATTTTTTAAACTCGTGTTATTGGTTTAAAAAAAATACTAACAAAATACATTGATTTTTTCTCCTTTTATAAAATACCGTGTTGTGGACGCTACGATTTTGAATTAATTTTATCGACATTTTCCAATCCATTACTTTCATATAATTACAAACTTACCGAATAATGATAGAATAAACCCCCAATAAATAATAGATTAAAAATCAAAAAGATAGCTAATTAAAGATAGGTCAAAAATATTTTACAAAATTTATAGCCTCGCCGTGACCGACTCTTCCGGTGAAACCTATGTACAGCAGATCGTGACCTGAGCGTTAATTTTTTAACAACTTATATGTGAACCCGTCGAGAAATTATTAATCGGTGACTTTAATGCCAGATAAGCATCAGAGAGAGCACGATGTATTTTGTGGATCCAGCATAACTCGTCAGAGCATGATCAATACGCATTAAGCAGACAAACAGACTATATTAGTGAACTTCCGGTAACCTTCGAGGAGGGAAAATGGCCGATTGAAAGATGTCCTGCTTTTACTTTTGATTAATTCTGTTTACTGATTTACTGCTCACTTGACATTGGCAAAATTACTGCGGAATACCGTGGTGAACTGCCATTAATAAGAAAATAAGAAGACTATACTTTTTGCAATTTGCATCATCTCGCTGCATGAGGGGCAAAGAAGTGTGAGCATAGAGAAGCATTTTGCGCGTCACTCACACGTGTGGGTCTTTTGGCAGCCGTACTGATGAACCAAGTCGTGCTTATCGATATAATAATATAAACTATTGTGAAGCGCATGCGTCACTTGCTATGCGAGTTTTATCGATAGCACGTGGTCGATGTGAACAATGCGTGAACAACACTACAACATGATGTTGCGTTGTGACTCGTACAGTATAGGGACATTAGGTCTCAGGGTTGGCAGCTTGCAGTTTCAAGATTTCAGTCGTGAGATTGCACACTTACCGTCAGGTCAAGTCTTGTCAAGGTTTTAAAGCCTGTGTGCTGGTTTGCCTTTTAAATGTTGCAAAAAATGATTATTACAAAAACCTCATTCAACAAAAAAAACGAAAAAGAACGAGAAACATCCATAATCCATTATTTTATTTTTCACCCACATTCTGTTAGAAGACACTGCCCTTCCAAAATGTTTTTTTATGGAATGGGTTTTTCCTACAATTTGAATTTAGCTCTATTACTTTATCGACAAAACCTGAAAGTCTAATAAGGTAAATTTTTACTCACTGCTTTATAACTTGTCGATAAATTTACAGCAATTTAATTTAATAATATCCACCATAACATTAACAACATAATAAAGATAAACCACTCCATAGTCGTCCCATTATATCTCATTGTTTATATTATTCTTAAACAGTCCTACATTAACCGGAGTATACTTCTATAGTGTTTTACAAAAATAAAAGATGTCTAAATTGCAACTGGGTCGTTCTTGTTTTTACCGACAATACATCGTCATTTTTCTGCGTTTTTCAACTAATGATAATTATGGTTTTAATTTTTGATTTTAAAATACGTTACGTGAATTTTTATATGGACAAATTAATGATTATTTCGGTGGCGATAATGTTTTTTTCTTTATGGTGGGTTTTTCAGGATACACTGTGACAGAGTGGCCGTTTACAGAGGAGACTAAATTTTGTATTACCACTGTCACGCGAATCTATGAAAAACAAACTTATAAAAAAAACACTGGATAGAGAAAGTGAAAGATTATTTGGTACTAATAGATAAATAAATGTTTGGACGTATATTCAAACTCCAAAACATTAATAATCAATACTCTAACTGATAACGTATGGTAAAATGAGGACAGGCAATTGTCGGTAAAAATGAAGAATGACCCAACTGCGTGTTGGCTTCAGCTCCATCTACGCCTTCCGAAGGTCCGGGACTTCCATAGCCCCGTGATTGGTAAAGAGATATAAATGATAAAGATGAAATAGAAAAGAGGCCTGCTGTAGAACTAAACTACTATAAAATCGATTAGTATAATTACATACAAGGATTCGAAACTCATTTCCCTATGGTACGATAGCGGACGCCCATTTGCCCTCAAAGTACTTACTAAATGAATGCGTCTTCCTTTAATTACAGGATGTTTTGGCCCTTTACTTCTTTTTATAGACGCTTTGAAATTGAGACTATTTTTGGATAGTTCAATACTGTCAAGAACTTTCTGTCTAAATACAGGGTATTTTTTTAATAGGTGCACACGTCATGTTGTGTTATTTTTACTCTAGCTTAAAAAATATTAAAGATATTGCCGATTTAATGATTCCACTAACTTAACGATATTCATGGACCCTCTAATGCAGGGGTGCGAGGAGAGGGGAGTGTTGTTAAGTTAATAAATGAAATTTCAAATTTAGGATATCAGTAGGAGAGGGGCTTGTTGTCTGATAAGCTGTACATGAAATTTCAAATTTCGAATATCAATACAGTCTATCGCGTACCTACAGCTTGACAACCTATGTCATCATTTCTAGTGTGACTTTGTGTCCACACGAGAAGGTAAAAGAGAGACAATTTAAAAAAAAAAATTGAACTCGTTTTACTGTCGTAATATTTTAAATTAACGATACAAAATCATTTGTTAAAATTTGTGCACTGATAAAAAAACCCTGTATTACTTATCATGTTAACCATGAAACAGTTGTACCATACCAATGGCCATGACAGTGGTGGAACATTATATTCCTTGAGAAGGAAAAGAGTGTTTAGTGCCATGTTGCTTAGTGTGTTTAAACAGATAGCTGTAGACCACATTTTCCCAAACTAATTACCATGACCTTGACCTTTTATACATACTAGAGCTACGTAAGTTTTAAAGAAAGCAAAATCAATTCTTCCCAGCCCCATAGAAAATGGCCACCTCAAACCTACGTCCTAGAGATAAGATCCCAATTCCAGCATCTAAATAAAAAATTCACGCCTCCAGTCCTCTTGTAATGTGTATAAAGTTGTACAATACACTTCCAAAGACTATTAGAGACTACTAGAAGAGAACAATAATTTATTTAATAGAAAAATTATATATATCAATATATCAATATATATCAGGGGACAATCTCACACAAATTAACCTAGTCCCAAACTAAGCTCTAGGCTTGTACTATGGGTACTAGACAACGATAAACATACTTATATAGAGAAATAAATACTTAAATACATAGAAAACATCCAAGACTCGGGAACAAATATTCGCGCTCATCACACAAATATCTGCCCTTACCGGGATTTGAACCCAGGACCGATGGCTTCGGAGGCAGGGTCACTCCCAACTAGGCCACCGTGTCGTCAAAACAATTACCAAATATTTAATGAATAACTCTTTTTACTCACTGCAAGATTATTTTGAAAGTCAATAATGGTTCCTATAATGATTAGAGTTGTTATTTATATTATATATTTATGTAGGTATATATGTATATGTATGTATATATGTATATATGTGTGTATTATACATGTACATTTATATTAGTTTGTGTACTTGCTAATTTGTTTAAAATTTATTTATTTATTTTTAAGTATTATCATTTCTTTTTACTTTTTGTGCAAACTTGTATGTGTCCAACCCCATGCATTGTCCTTACTCATTTGCTTCAGGGTTAGCTGAAAGAGATCCCATTTAGGGATAAGTTCGCCTTTGTACATTAATTTAGTATTATAATTGTAATATTTATATTTTTGTGCAATAAAGAGTTTACATACATACATACATACAATAATTAATTCTATAGTAAATAGTTTACATTATAGCTCAGAGAAAAAATGAATCGCTGAATGTGTTGCAAAGCACAAATCTCGAAAGCAGCTGAACCGTTTTCGCTAATTATTTTTATTTTGTTTTTAACTATTAGGAGAAAAAAAAACTGAAGAATCCAACGGAAACGTCAAAAATTTGCAGCGGGGCGAAGCTGTTGGCGGGCCGACTTTATATAATTATTATTTTGTATACCTATATGAAAATTTAAGCCTTTGTAAATTACCTAAATGTTAGTTTTAGTTATATTGTAGTGCCCTACAGGGTTCCATAGCGGACATATATAATGTATTCATTTGTTTCATCTTGTATTTACCTTTGAAAGCAATAAAGATAATGATTACTGATTACTTTTTTTTTATAAGAGGCAGACGAGCAAGCGGGTCACCTGATTCGCATTCGAAGGCACCCAACTGGTTTTTCGTGCTCTATCCCTTTCTCCCATACCAGTTGCGTTTGGCGCGTGAGAGAGACTTGTATTGGGTGTACGTATTTTTATTAGTCCCCAGTGTAGGTGAAGCACTTGCTATTTCGATATTGCATTCTGAAAAATACATAAGGTGGTAAGTATACTCGCTTCTCCATGTTTAAAAAATATAATTTTAAGTTTCAGCCCATTTTAATAAGGGGAATTGGATGGATGTAAAAGTTGAATTCAACATACCTTTTTCCTGCAATGAAAAGATAAAATATTCGAACTAATATTATAAATCCTAAAGTAACTCTGCACGTCTGTCTGTTTCGCTTTTACGGTTAAACCACTGAACCGATTTGGATGATATTTGGTTTTGACGTGAAATACTTTTTTTATTCCTATATGTATAAACTTTTACCTTGCTACTTTCATTCACTGAGACAAGGTACTAAAGTGTTAACATATTTATGACAATTATGACTTCGACTGTACCTATAGTGCATACGAAAATAGTGTTAAAGGAGCTCTATGCGAACAAAGCTGCGGGCATAAGCTGGTGAAAGTATAATTTCAATTAGTTTTTAAACCTACTTATATTATAACTGTGAAAGTTTGGATGGATGTATGGATGTTTGTTACTCGATAACGTCAGAACGGCTGCACGTATCTGGATAAAATTTGGCACAAAGATAATTTGAATCCCGAAAAAGGAAATAGAGTACCATTTATCTTGAAAAATTGGATAGTTCCTAAGAGAATAGCGGTAAACGACTTCCAAGCGGACGGAGCCGCAGGAAACAACTAGTAATTTAGTAGTTTATTACTCAATCACGCCAGAATGGCTGAACGGATCTAGATGAAATTTGGCACAATGATAGATAATACTGGAATAATAAATCAATCTCACCCAAGTTGACCTAGTCCCAAACGAAGCTCTAGGCTTGTATTACTACTACTAGACAACGATAAACATACTTATATAGAGAAATACATAGAAATCATCCAAGACTCAGGAACAAATATTCGCGCTCATCACACAAATATCTGCCCTTACCAGGATTTGAACCTAGCTGGCTAGGCTGGCTAGGCCAACGTATAATCAAATAGCACATAGGTTATTTTTTTTATGCGGACGGAGTCGCTGGCAAAAGCTAAAGAGTAAGAGATAAATTGAATATTGAAAACGGTCATTTTTTTTAAACTCTTCATTTACCTCAACAACCCTATGGGCCTAATCAATATAGTAAAAATAGGATCCTATCATTCCATAACCAACCATTTCACAAACATTCATTTGATAACTCGGTTTTTTTTTCGAAACTGTTAATAATTCTGGATTTATTTCAGGACCATCGTGTAGAACCCTATAGGTTAGGTTAGGTAAGTTTTACAAAAATCCTGAAATAATTGTAGTTATAGAAAAAAGCGGGTTGGCAAATGAATAGGTTGCGAAACGACGCATTTGTCACAGTTTGCCGGCGAAAAGGCAGAGAACCAATAATAATATCATTATTTACTTTACCGTAGAATAATTTCAATACAATAATGAACCACGCTAACTGTGGGGGACGCGGCCTCAACCAGGCCGGCGTCGAGTGCCCCCGGATTTGGGCACTGGCAAAAGTACACCAACACACAGCTCAGACACGAACAAGAAAACCACAATGTTAATTACAAATATATTTACAACAAATAAAGTCACACAAAAGTACAAACACTAGTAAAACACTATAACTAAAACACTTAGCACTAACAAGTCCCTTAACCTAGTTCGAGTCCCTTTTCTCACAATAGTGGCCTTCGTGGCACACTTAGTACCCCGACCGTCCAGGGGTACGGCGACCTGTGCTCGCGGCTGCCTCAGTGCGACCCACGTGTCGCAACTAGTGAGGGGAGCACCCAGGTTGCTGATCGACGCTCGCGGAAATCTCACTGTGCGACCCCACGTGGCGCAACTAGTGAGCGGAGCGACGAGGTAGCGGATCCTAAGCTAATTGGAACTTTCCCTACTATGCACTTTTCAGACTTGGCACTTTGTTCCTTTACTTCTTCCTGTTTTCTTGAGGGCGGATCCTGATCGACTACTACTGGTCGACTACTACTACTATTTTCCATGAAACCTTACCGGTTTATATACTGCCCTACTTTACCATGGAGAGTCCTCTCCCTCCATGACGTCTTGCCTCTAATTGGCTATTAATTATTACGCAATTTCGATGATTTATTGATACATTTTTCACTATGGAATTCCTACTTTGTGGCCTATGATTTCCTAATTATTTTAACAAGACTTTTCCTTCATGGCCACAGTGATGCAGGGGGTTGCCGCCCTACTTCCTACGGGGTCCCTGCCGCTATAATTCAGACTTTAATAGCGGCAGGGCCAGCTTTCTCACAGCTGTGGGAGCGCCGACCTCATTTCCTACAGAGGTCGACGCCTCCCGTCTCCCAGGAGCGCTCCCACTCTATAGTTCAGACTTTAATAGTAGTGGAGCACTCCTGGGGACCAAATAAAACAACATCCAACCTTGTATTTTATTTTCAGCGGCGGCAATCGGCCCTAATGTATGCTACGCTAAGTACAATTGCTATCCTACTCTAATACTTAACGCTAATCAATTGCTATCCCTCTCATAATCAACTAATTTCTGGCTCCTACAATCAACGAAACATTTTACACAAATTTAAAAGCTAGCCGTCCGCAACATTCTCCCCCCGGCGTTAGTCCAGCGCTCTCGCTGGCGTAGCCTCTTCCACGGCAAGGACGGCGAGCTTGCTCGTGGGCCGACGGAAGATCCCTCCGCGTGTCCTCACGTCGGCGCTCCGGATGGCTCCGTCCGGTCCCGGGTGTGTTGCTTCGACGACTCCACGCGGCCAAAGGTTCCGCGGCAGCGTGGCATCAGCGACCACCACCAGGTCGCCAATCTTCAGGGGACGCTCCCCTCCGCTGGGGGACCCGCGGGGCACGAGTGTCGGTAGGTACTCGCGCACCCAACGGGCCCAAAACTGGTCGGCTAGGGCTTGGGCGGCGCGCCAAGTTCGTCGGTCCGCCTCCTCGCAAGCCCCCGTAGTTGGGAGACCCTCCGAGCTGCCCAACAGGAAATGGTTGGGCGTGAGGGCCTCGTCGTCTCCCGGCTGGACACTGACGTGCGTGAGAGGCCGAGCGTTGACTGTGTACTCAGCCTCTGCCAGCACGGTCTTCAGCACCTCTTCTTTAGGTGCCTTTTCGTGTAGCGTGGCGGCTAGCGCGTTCTTTACACTTCGCACTAGTCGCTCCCAGGCGCCTCCCTGATTGGGCGCTCCGGGCGGGATGAAGCGCCACTCGGCGCGTCGCAGCTGGGCGTACTGTTGCAGCGCCGGCTGCCATTCTTCGTGGGCGGCGCGCAGCTCGTTGTCGGCCCCGTGGAAGCATGTTGCGTTGTCACTATACAACATGCGGGGCCAACCTCGTCGCGCCGCCATTCGTCGTAGGGCCATGATGGCCGAGTCCGTCGATAATGAGTGCACCACCTCCAAGTGGACGGCGCGGGTGGTGAGACACGTGAAGAGCGCTACCCAGCGCTTCTCCCGGCGCCGTCCGATGGTGACTTGTACAGGTCCGAAGTAGTCGACCCCCGTGTTCGTAAAGGGCCGACTGTAAGGCGCCACTCTGGCGCGGGGCAGGTTTCCCGCGGCTGGTGTGCTCGGCTGTGCCTTCTTCACTAGGCACACCGGGCAGGAGCGGGCGACAGCGCGTACCGTGGGCCGCAGGTTGACGACCCAGTACCGCTGCCGCAGATCGTTCACCACGCGCTCGTTCGCTGCGTGGCCGGCTCGTTGGTGCGCCTGTAACACTAGTAAGCGTACCAGTTGATGTCGCCCGTCCAGGATGACGGGCCGCTTCGTCGCTGTTGGTACCGGCGCCGCGTCGATGCGGCCGCGCACGCGTAGCAGCCCCGCCTCCACTACCGGGTCCAACTGGTAGAGGCGGCTGCTACGGGCTACGGCTCTACCGGCGCCGATGTCGCGTAGCTCGTCGCCGAACGCGTCGGTTTGGCTACGCCGTAGCCACAGCTCTTCCGCTCCTTCGATGTGGCGTAGCTGTAGTTCCTTGCTACGCCCTCTACAGGCGTCTACGAACTGTAGCACCCTCGCTGTTGCCCGGATCAGCCGCTCGTAGCTCGAGAAGCGGCCGATGTCCGGGAGCCACTGCAGTGTCGGTCTCTTCGTGACCGTCACGTTGACCCTCTCCTCTTGGTGGCTCGCGACCGGTGGTGTCGTTTCGTCTTGGGGCCAGGCTTCACGTCCCTGCGTTAGGAAGCCCGGCCCGGTGTACCACCGGTCAGTGCTGTGTGGCGCGCCCGTCTCGCCGCGCGTCGCGTCGTCGGCGACATTATGGGCCGTCGGCACCCAGCGCCACTGGCCCGGGCGCGTGAGCTCGGCTATCTCGCCGAGGCGGTGCGCGACGTAGGTGCTAAACCTTCGCGCGTCGTTTCTAATCCACTGTAACACAGTTTTCGAGTCAGTCCAATAAATTACCTCGTTTATCCTGAGGCGTTGCTCCTTCTGAATGTTCGCGGCGAGCCGCGCCCCGATGACCGCGGCTTGTAGCTCTAACCGCGGCACACTCTGCTGTTTCATCGGCGCGACCTTAGCCTTGCCGGCGACGAGCTGCACCGTCGTCTCGCCGTCCGACGTCAAGTGCCGCCAGTAGGCCGCCGCTGCGTAGGCGGTCTCGCTGGCGTCCACGAACACGTGCAGCTCGCGGCGTGCAACCTCTCCCCCCGTATGGTAGCTACGGGGGAGTTGCAGCGCGGCGACCGCGTCGAGCCCGCTCAACCATGCACCGAAGTCTTCCCAGTCCCTCCCCGGGATAGGCTCGTCCCAGGGTAGCTCCTGCCGCCATAGGTTCTGTAATAAAATTTTCGCTCGGATAGTGTATGGCGACAGGAGCCCAAGCGGGTCATAGATACTCATGACCGTGATTAAGGCCTCCCGCTTCGTAGGCGCTCGCCGGCCGTTCTTGACCTCGGCCGGCACGCGGTTCATCGCTGTATTGAACCCCAGACTGTCCGTGTCCGGACTCCAGCACAGCCCAAGGATTTTGTTCTCAGCTGGGCCAAGCTGGGCAGGCTTGCCCGCTAGCAAGCTTGGCTCAATCCTCTTCTTTAGCTCCGGGCTGTTAGTGCTCCAGCCGCGGAGCTGAAAGTCGGCCCGCTTGTGGACCGCTGCCACTGCCGCCGACACTCGCACCGCCTCCTCCTGCGAAGCGAACGAGTCTACAAAGTCATCCATATAATGATTCTTGGTGATTGCGTCGACGGCCTCTGGATACTCTGCGGCATGTTTTCTCGCGTTAAAGTTGCGCACACTGTGCGCCAGGAAGGGTGAGCTCGATGCTCCAAATATCATCGAAGTCATTTTAAAAACTTCGGGCTTCGTTTCCTGGCCCGGACTGCGCCACACGAATAACTGAGCCGGCTGGTCCTCTTCTCTGATTTTGATTCGCAGGAACATTTCTTGTACATCGGCTGTTGCGGCGTAGCGGCCCTCCCGGAAGCGAAACAGGATGCCCGGGAGGGACTGCAGTAAGTCCGGCCCCTCGAGCAGAAAGTCGTTCAGGCTTCGGTTCTGTGACTTTGCTGCCGCGTCGAAAACAAGCCGCAATTTCCCTGGCTTATTGGGGTTACGGACCCCAAAATGCGGCAGCACCCAGGCTCGCGGGTGCCGTAGATCCTCTTCGGAGGCCCTCTTGGCGTATCCCTTCTCCAACAAATTTCTCACCTGCGCCTCGTACTGCTCGGCGAACTCGGGATCACGCCGCATCTTCTTTTCTTGATTCTTGAGGCGCGACAGCGCCATCTCCAATGTCGCCGGCATCGCGACGTTGTCCTCTCTCCACGGGAGGCCCACTTCGTAGCGCCCGTCGCGGTGCACGACGGTTTCTTCGAAAATGCGCTCCGCCCGCGCGTCCGCCGGCCTTTTCTTCACGGCCAGCGACACGCCGAGCGCATCGATTGCAAAGTGTTTACGTACCTCGTCCGCAAGCTCGTTGTCGCGCTCCGCTGTGCGCGTAAACATGATCACTTCTTCATTTGAGGCCCGTGCCATTGCCCTCGGCACGGACCCGAATATCACCCAGCCTAACCTTGTTTTCACTGCTGCCGGCTCGCTGCGTCGTCCTGCTCGCACCTTTCTGGCAAGCATCAAATCCCAATTATCGTTTCCTATGAGAAGACGCGGCGTAGCATCTTCGTAGCACGCACCCTCTAGCGCGCGTAGATGCCGGAACTTGGTTAGGCTGGCCGGCAGCGTTTGCCGGCCCAGCACCAGCGGCCGCACTGTCCTGGCGGCGATGCGGTGCGCGGACCCCTTGCCGCACACCTCGATGATCACGCGCTGGCTTACTGGTTGCTCGATGGTCGCGCCGACCCCGCTCATCGTTAGCGGCGCGACAGGTCCGCCGGCCCCGATTTCCTCCGCGAGGCTGGCGTCAATCAAAGTGACGGTTGAACCGTCGTCGAGCAGGGCGTATGTGTCCACGGCGCCCCGCGGTCCCCGCACTGTCACGGGGCACATCTTCAACACGACCCG
This sequence comes from Acleris holmiana, assembly GCA_949316455.1. Lineage (NCBI taxonomy): Eukaryota > Metazoa > Arthropoda > Insecta > Lepidoptera > Tortricidae > Acleris > Acleris holmiana. Next base: position 5,964,735 of record OX438785.1, read on the forward strand.
TCCCTGGCTGCGGGTTGTAGAGATGCGATGCTCCTCTGGCGCCGGCGCTTGTGCCGACGCGGCTCGCTGCACCGATACCTGTGCCGGTGCAGCTTGTTTTGGTGCCAGCCCACGTGCTGGCGTGCGTCGCGGCGCCGGCCCACGTGCCGGCGCGCTACGTGGCGTCGGCCCTCGTGCCAACGCGGTGTGTGGCGCCTCTCGTTCGCGAGGCGCCCCGGAGTACGCCGCCCTCTCAGGCGGTGTAGTGTGTAGCAGCGTGTGATGCGGGCGAGTGCACCCCGGGCTCTTGCATCCCTGGGCGCGACACTGGTAGCGGCGATGCCTATCCGATAGGCACCGGAAACACACCCCCTGCTGCTTGGCCCACTCCCAGCGGGCGTCGACGTCCAATGCTGCCAGCCGGCCACAACTCGTACTTCTGTGGCGGCCGGCGCAGTACAAGCAGCCGTCGTCCTCTTCCACGTCGGCGGCGGCGGCCGTCGCGTAGACAGCGCGCGGCTGCTCAAAGGCCGCGCTTGGCCTTAGCGCGTTCCTTGGCGCCTTCCTAGGCGCCGGCTTCTGTTCGGCGCGGGCGGGTGGTGCATGGGCACCCGCGTGCGCCTCTCCGATGGTCCAGTGGCACATGACCCGGCTCGCTTCATGCTTCAAGAAGCGGCCCATTGTCACGATCGGAGGATCCTCGGGGTTGCCCCGGTCCGCTGCGTAGTCGCAATACTTCGACCGCAGGACCGGCGACAGATGATCCATAACCTCCTCGTTCAGTTGCGGGTTATAGAGGTATCCAAACTTTCTCACTGCTGTAAGGATACTTACGACATTCTGTACCTTGATCGCGATTAAATTCAAGTCCGCAGGCATCGGCGATGCGGAGAGCTTCGGCAGCTTCTTGAGTGTTGCCAAAGCTTCGTGCGCGACCACTGACGGCTGGCCGTAGGTCGCGCGCAGCGTGGCCATCATGTCCTCCGGGTCTCTCGTGGTGAAGAGCTGAGGCGCGATAAGCTCCCGCGCCTTGCCCTTAATACACAGCCTCAGCCGCGCCATATTGTCGGCGCTGCCGAAGCGGTTTGCCTCCGTCGACTCGTAATAAGCCGCCTCGAAGGCGAGCCACTCCCCCCATCCGCCGCTGAAATCAGGCAGGTCGTAAATCTGCCTGGGCAGACGGGAGCGCGAAGAGTGGCCGATTACCTCAGCTACGGCTCGGATGGCGCGCTCGGTGCTCTCACTGCGCGCCCGCTGAGGTTCTTGCACCGCTGGCTGCGGTGGCGGCGCGGTCGGCGGCGCGTAGTACGCGCTAACCAGCGTCGTAGGCGGCGCGTAGCTCCATGGTTTCGCCGCGGTGGGTAGCGCCGGTGGCGCATAACTAGCGCCGACCGACGTCGCAGGCTGCATGCACGTCGGCGGCAGGTAGGCGGGCGCCGCGTGCGTGGTCTCGGTGGCAGCAATGTGGGTCGGCGTGTGGCTCACACCGACCGTCGTCGTTGCGGGCACCCGGCTGGGTGCATAGCGCTGCGGCCCTGCCGCGGCAGGCGCAGCGGGTGGCGGCATCGCAGACGTAGCGTCCGTCCGGCTTGACGGCTGCGGATTGTTCTTCAACCAATCTGCTACCCGGGCATGGACGCTGGCTTCCGTGCCCGCCTGCGAGCCCTCTGCTTCAATGTCTTCAAGCTGCACGGCCAACCGCGCGGCTTCCAGTTGCTGGCGGATCCGCGCCAGCTCCGCTTCCTGCTCCATCTTCCGCAGAAGGTCTTGTTCGCACCGTTGTAGCAGGCGCAGCTGCGCATCGCGCTCAGCCTGGCGCATGCGCACAGCTGTGCACGCCGAAGAGTGTGAGGCTGCTTGCTCCGGCCTCGCCTCGTCCTGCTCCGCTTCTGGCGCCGCGGTCAGCGGCACGGAGAAGGCCACCGCAGGTCGCTGCGGCGGCGGCTGTTGCTGCTGCTGCTGCTGTGTAGCTGACGGGCCGGCGCCCGCGTCAGCCCGTTCGTGTGACGGCCCGGCGCTCGGCTGCGTCTCGCTCGGTGAGAAGGGCGGGTCCGTGAACACGAGCGGCTGTACTCGCTCGTACTCTTCCATGGACTGCCGCCTCCGTTGATGGGTTTCCTGCTGTCTGGCTAGTCGGCGACGCTCTTCATCGGCGCGGCGCTCCTCTTCGCGACGCCGCTCTTCGGCGCGGCGCCGTGCCTCGAGCTCGTCGACCTCCTTCGGTACCAATCCCATGGCACCGGCTGTGGTGGTGTCCTGGTGAGAACCAGGATCCGGTTCGAAGGACCAAGAGATGTGGGGGACGCGGCCTCAACCAGGCCGGCGTCGAGTGCCCCCGGATTTGGGCACTGGCAAAAGTACACCAACACACAGCTCAGACACGAACAAGAAAACCACAATGTTAATTACAAATATATTTACAACAAATAAAGTCACACAAAAGTACAAACACTAGTAAAACACTATAACTAAAACACTTAGCACTAACAAGTCCCTTAACCTAGTTCGAGTCCCTTTTCTCACAATAGTGGCCTTCGTGGCACACTTAGTACCCCGACCGTCCAGGGGTACGGCGACCTGTGCTCGCGGCTGCCTCAGTGCGACCCACGTGTCGCAACTAGTGAGGGGAGCACCCAGGTTGCTGATCGACGCTCGCGGAAATCTCACTGTGCGACCCCACGTGGCGCAACTAGTGAGCGGAGCGACGAGGTAGCGGATCCTAAGCTAATTGGAACTTTCCCTACTATGCACTTTTCAGACTTGGCACTTTGTTCCTTTACTTCTTCCTGTTTTCTTGAGGGCGGATCCTGATCGACTACTACTGGTCGACTACTACTACTATTTTCCATGAAACCTTACCGGTTTATATACTGCCCTACTTTACCATGGAGAGTCCTCTCCCTCCATGACGTCTTGCCTCTAATTGGCTATTAATTATTACGCAATTTCGATGATTTATTGATACATTTTTCACTATGGAATTCCTACTTTGTGGCCTATGATTTCCTAATTATTTTAACAAGACTTTTCCTTCATGGCCACAGTGATGCAGGGGGTTGCCGCCCTACTTCCTACGGGGTCCCTGCCGCTATAATTCAGACTTTAATAGCGGCAGGGCCAGCTTTCTCACAGCTGTGGGAGCGCCGACCTCATTTCCTACAGAGGTCGACGCCTCCCGTCTCCCAGGAGCGCTCCCACTCTATAGTTCAGACTTTAATAGTAGTGGAGCACTCCTGGGGACCAAATAAAACAACATCCAACCTTGTATTTTATTTTCAGCGGCGGCAATCGGCCCTAATGTATGCTACGCTAAGTACAATTGCTATCCTACTCTAATACTTAACGCTAATCAATTGCTATCCCTCTCATAATCAACTAATTTCTGGCTCCTACAATCAACGAAACATTTTACACAAATTTAAAAGCTAGCCGTCCGCAACACTAACATTATAAATTTTTGAGACTGAAAAAATGGAATGGATCGATGTATGGAATTGACACAAGCGGCCAACACTTTAGATATAGGCTTACAGCGTAATCATAACGAATACTGTCTAAGTTCTCAAGTCAAAATGTCGCTTCTTTAAGTCTATAGGTAAATAATGTCAATCTTCTGCGCAAATAACTTTAACGCCTCCGAACATCGAAAAGCTATTTTATAGTAGTTTTAGTAGAAAAGAAAACATTCATTATAAAACGATTAAACGTGGCTTAAGGCGATCAGTATAACACTTTAAAAATTGATTGTCCAATTTTTATTTTTCTTTAGTATAAAAATCAACTCCGACTTGATTGAAATAAGGTTGAAATTGCAACAAAATATATGGGTTGCTTATTGATTAGTAAGTTCGTTTTACGACGAATGTGACATTGAGGCCGTATTGATTTATCATTTTAACCCTGAGTGGAAAACGACGTATTGAGGCGAAAAATAATGCATACAGAATGTTCGTCTTGATATTTTAACTAAACGGCTTTAACTTCTGAACTCTTTCCAAAATGATACAATAATGATCCTTCTGGATATCTAATAAACTTTGGTAAAACAATTATCTATGACGTGTTATGGTATTGTTTTTAACTTGGCTTCCATTATTCTCAAGTAAACGGGCGTTTTCCATAAAAAGTGTTCATCGTTAAGGACAAAATTAAGAAAATTTAACTTTTTCCATTTCGTCACGAAAGTTAATGTATCTAAATGTATGGCTAATTTTCGTGACGAAATGGAACAAGTTAAATTTTCTTAATTTTGTCCTTAACGATGTACACTTTTTTTGGAAAACGCCCAAATAAGAGCTATCAAAACGTTGACGAATCGTAAACACGTCAAAAACAATATTGATTTACCGTGTTAGAATGTCAGTCTTTAATGATGTTATAATTTAAGTAGTACTAAGTGATGTTTTGGAAAATAACGGAAAAAGCAAACAACTGAACACAGTTTTTAGTTTTGTCCACTACTTATTTGATCGTTATCACGTGTCATTCTTCATTTAACTTAAGAGTTAGGCTTACCGGTGGAGTAATTGCCACTTTTCAGTCCTCTGCCAGTTTTTTCACCTGATATGACATGACCATTGGCCTTGTGCCTTATTTAGCTAAAGTAGGTAAGCTTAGTCTTCCTCTTCCCCTTTTTCCTTAGATTTTGCCCTCCAAAATGGACAAAAAGCAACTGTCGCGTAATATCAGACGCCCTAGCCAAGATGCGTTCGCTAGTTAGCGTTTCGATTCATTTAGTTTTCAAACCAATGGCGTCACTAGTTAATCACGTGACTTTTCGTATGACGTGATCTACCAGTGACGCGATTGGTTTAAAAACTAAACGAATCAAAATGCTAGTTAGCCAACGCATCTTGGCTAGGGCCTCGGTGCTAGAGAAGGTGCTCTTTTTACAATTATTATTTACCTATTAGTATGTCTTTACCAAACACGGGACTATAGGAGTCCCGGGCCTTTGGAAGCCGTACATGGAGCCGAAGCCAATATGCAGAGGCCCTTTAGACAACTACTATACTACTTAATTTTAGTAAAGTGATGGGTCACCAACTGATAAAATGTCCCTGAGTTCACACTTTAGAAGTATGCTGCTACGGAAAACCTCCGGTTAGTGAAGGACTATTTAAGATTGATTGGAACATTATTAAAAAGCTTTAATAATAAAATGATGTGGATTGGTGAACTAGGCTATTAATGAAACTATAGCATCAGCCTGGCCAATGATAATTACTTTGGATGAAATGGCAGACGGTGACTCGCCAACCCAAAGAAATGAGCTTCACAAAATAGCCGCATATACATGGCAGCAGAGAGGCAGCAGTTCCAGAGGGGTTAAGGGTGGAGAGGTGCTCCTGAACTTGAAACGACCATAAGGTGCCCACTGGCCGCTTATCACATCCGCCCTTCGAGCATATAGCTCTTGCGACTCCGATCTCTGAGCGGCCAATAAAGGCAAGCCAGAGGCGAAGGTCTGTTCTTCGTCATCGTACACTCCAGCCGGCCGATGAAAGCAAGCGTGAGGTGAGGAACAGGACGTTCCCTCGGGAGCACTCAGGTCTGTGGTGTCGCTTCTCACCAACAGCTCGCCACTATCTTCCCTGAGGTAACTGACTGCACTGGAAGTACCAGTGGGCGATGAGGTCGTCAATTCTCTACGCCATTATTTATCTATTATTTTTAAGTAGCTTAGTTTTCTGTGTATCACACACACGGTTTGTTTTAATATTAATAGTTTAGTTTCTTTTTTATTCTTGTGTAATACGTTAATATTGTTCTGCATAAGTATATTTATCGTTGTCTATTTGCCAAAGCACAAGTCTGGAGCTTAGTTTGGGACGAAGTCAATTTGTGTGATATGTCGCGATATTTATTAAATCTAATATAATATTTCAACCGAGCATAGCATTATAATAAAGATCTATAGCATTATATCTACCAGCCTTGATAACCTCTCCCTCAAATCACGAGTACAGTTCATACATTATGAATCCACGATACAATCTCGATCCTAATGTTATTCCGCACTCACATGGGGGACGCCGTCGGTGTAGATTGCGCCTTGCAATGTGGATAAGCAGGGGATTACATTTTTATCCTTCCTTTCGTGGATTTAATTTAAATCTGAGAGAACAGTCTTTTTTATATCAAATGCAAACGAGTACTCTGGCCACCTAGGCTTATCTCAGCGGTAACAAAATATTGCCCTTGATACGTTATCTTAATGTGAACGTTACGGTAGCTCTTTCCTTGACTGCAATATGGCGGCCGAACTAAAAACAATGTGATAACATGTCAAAAGCAATATTGTTTTACCACGGAGAACAAACCCACGTTCCGGGTATTTATGGGTCGTGGTGATGGATAACTTACCATCAGGGCTGGGATTCTACAATCTTGATAGTTTATTCACAACATTAAATGTAACCGTAAAATTCTCGAAACCCTACAATTTTTAACACTATGGTTATTCAATGGGCATCAGTATATATATTTTTCCTAACTTCTTGAACATTTTTTATCAAAATTTCAACACTATAATTCATCAACATAACATGAACAGCAACTGTGTTTTCAACTCTCCTATTCGGAAAGTACGGATATCTATGTCTCATTAGCGAATAGAATATGGCATTTCCATCCCTAGGGCGGAAAGTAATTCTGAATCAAGAAATTGGTCAAACACAAAGCTATTTAATTGAGGCTTATTTCTAGGCCATAGAAGAATCTTATACAGCCTAATGGCAGCTTGAAATTGTATCAAAATGTCCATAGTTTTTGTAAGACAATACCAAAATACAAAGTTCATGTCAATAACATACAATATTTTTGGTTACTTTCCTCTTTGTTGAAATGAAAAAAAGAGTGTTAAACTCAGGTGTAAATATCAATTGCACCCTCAAAATATCTCGGGATACAATTGATCACTTTCATCCCTTGTTTAACAATCTATTATTAAATCCGATAACAAAAATTTAATTCCCTTTTTCCTCAAATTATTCCTGTTTAACAAATAATTCGACGTCATAACTACGCAATGAACGCTCAAGTTTATTCAAGGTACTCATCACAAATACTCCATATTCCAATTGAGGATTCAGGCAAGCGTGTTTTTTTTTCACCGTACATTCGGAGCCATGTTTGTTATGCGATGATTATAAATTGGCGAGTCAAAAAATACACTTGAATATATCTTCGTGTTCAAGACACGAATAATATTGACTTGGAATTTTATTACGTTTACTTTCTTTTTCAGATTGGATGTAATTCGAAGCAGAAGCTTTAGCTCGAGTTTACAGAATTGGACCCTTCGGCCGCGTACGTAACCGGAGGTTTGTAACCAGTTGCGATTTATTCCAAAACTCTTATTTTAAATAATTTAGAGAGTGTCGACGGAGCCTCCGCTTACGCGGAGCTCCTTTTCTGGGTGGTTTGGCCCTCCGGGCCCGCTGCAAAACTAACATAACCTAATCCTACCTAATAGGTTACAAACCTCAGGTTACGGACGCAGCGAAGCTGAATTAGACATTAATTTTATAGCTATAATTATATTTTCACAGGGTATGTATTACTATACACACTTTAATAGAGAACAATAATAATAAGATATAGCCCACGACGTGACCGTCATGTGGGATGATGACTCGACGATCGTTGTCCCGCTAATTTGTTTCGGCAAACAGTCTTATAGCGAAGTTTCGACCAAAACCTTAAGAGACTCTCGCTAGATTATAGCTGGGATCAAGAACCAGATATAGAAAGCAGTACTCCTCAACACGGTGCGTATTGTGAGGAGGTTCCTCTCTCTGCAGCTCTAACCACCAGTAGCTTGAGCCCTGCCCCAATTACTGGTGGAACCCGTAGATTAGGTTTTTCATAATGTTTATTTTTTGTGTACGCTACAGTAAGGCCGTTTACTGACTTGTCAGTATGCGTGCAGTAAAACGTACAGGCGTCGTAAACTCTGCGCATTGATTGGTAGATGCCACTGGTTGCCTAGAAACCCTTACCGATTCTGTGTTTTACTGAAAGCATTCCGACAAGTCAGGAAGCGGCGTAAAACTTATCCTACAGAGAATTTACATAAATGTCCAAATTAATACATAGTATAAAACGAAATCACTTCCCACTGTCTGTTTGTCCCTATGTTTGCTTATATCTAACTACGCAACGGATTTTGATGCGCGATTTTTAGTAGAGTGATTTAAGAGGAAGGTTACTTTAACCCGGATTGAAGCTAGGGCAAGTCGCTAGTTATAAATAAAGTAAAAAAGAGGTTCTCTAAACAAGACACGTGTTGTTTTTGGTGATTTTTGCTTGATCTTAACAAGCGCTGTAACTCTTGAATCATAATAGGTAGAATAGGAAAATTTAAAGAATTGGATATAACCATTAGTCGCAATAACACCAAATAATAATAAAAAATGAAGGACTAAAATAAAAAGGGGTGTATGAAGGCCTCATACAATAATAGTACGGAGGCTCTTGTGCGAGTACGACTCGCACTTGGCTGGTTTTTTGTACGTCTAAAAAGTAAATTATGAAAAAGTATTGGCTTCATGTGCTTCCGCGTGAAAAACGTGAGATGGTGACAGTTTGCACGCGCCCTAATGGCAGCGTCAATTTCAAATAATAGCTGATTACTTTAAAACCACAAAATTAATTAAAAATCTGGTTTACCAGGATTAGAATATCTTAATTACTTATCTATTGAATCAAAAGTCATTGTTAGATCGTAAGGTTTCGAACATTTAACCAAAAACATGCGAAAAAGGTTTGATATTTGAAAAAAAAAACTATCAAGGATTTCGTTTCTAATTTTGGTTTCTGACGCCAAACAGCAGTGTTCGTATCGTTGTGTTCTGCACAGTGTGGGGATAAGACAACAGGTGAAATTACTAAGGGGTCTTAGAATTGCAGTCTTGAGGTTATAGTGTTGAGAATTCAAAGGCCTGAGTGCTCGTGTGCCTTCTTCTTGCTATAAAAAAAGTCTCTTACTCATAGACAAATAGGCGTGATGGTTACTGAACACAACCGACTTTATTATATGTGGCCTCTTTAAACTCCATGTTTATTTTAGACCTCAAATACACAGCTTGAATTATCACGGGCGCCAAAAGAAAGAAATCTCATTTCTTTTAGATTGTAAAAAAGTTTTTAAGAACTAAAGATTTTGTAGTTTTACGAATACTTTTATAAGTGTCAATTAAACCAGACATCTGCCTTGTAACTCCGTCCTTTACAAAGGTAAATCTAATTCCACGCTTCAAAGAGGATATTTGGTTTCTCGTCTATGGAACAAATCACATCAATTTGTCGTCAAGTTAGTACCTACGGTGGCACGAGCGGAGTTAAGTTGTAAATACAGGATTTGGTTTGAAATAGTTTGAATAAGGAAAAAAAATTTCTTCTGAATGTAGCTTTTTTTACCGTTTATTTGATACCTCATTAAACATATTATTAATAGACTATGGTAGAAGTATTGAAATATATATAAATAAAGTCAGGTGTCTTTATTCACGATAGTATCTAAAGTTTTGGTCTTATCTGTGGCAGTCGATGACAGCTGACATATCTGTGGTGATTTGGAATGTCAAAATTGTGCAAATCATTAATTGAGAGAATACTAAGCTGTTTTCGAATATTATAATAAATCAATTAATAACACAGGCGAGATAATAGCTTTTAATGTTGTTTCTCTTTCAGGTAGGTAATCGAACCATGTAATAGTGTAAGGTAAACTATACAGTGTTAATATTGTTAAGCAATAGTGAATAATAAAATTTGTACTCTTTCAGAGCAACACAACTGTTTTTATTTCGCCGCTCCAATAACATATGGATCCACACATTATAAAACAACATTAACTGTTATTTCTGCTCAAAGATGGAAAGGCTCAAATTTGAGTTTGTGGTAAAAGCAAGTACTGACACTTTAAAGTCCAATGTAATCTGCATAACCTCAATAATGGATGTTGATAAAAATGTTTTTGCGATTCCGGAACAATATCAACCGGTGAAATTGCATGGCGTTATAATGGAAACACAAGCCTATCAAAAAGTGAGAAACACTTTAGTTAGAAGACATGACAAAAGACAAGTGTGGATATCGGTGACAGAGAAGATAAAAAGTTGTTATATGGATGAAGACGGAAACATGCAGTTTGAAGGATACTTGTTAGAAGAAGTTGCACCGAAGATTTCAGAACTGACCCCGTTGACTGGAATTTCCGAAGAAGCAATCACAAGAATTCTGCAGAATTTCTCTGATGTGAAGAGTGACAAACCTAGATCTCAGAGTGTGAAATGCCTAAAGGAACAATTCGTCATAGAAAAATTTACAAAGAAGACAGCGAATGCACTGCAATGGATTGGGACTTTTGAAGCGGAATGCAGCCGTCTCGGGATAGAAGAGGACTCAAAACAAATTGAAGCTCTTAGGTTATTTTTGGAAGATTCCTGCTTAGACTGGTATAGTGCTATGCTTATAAAGTATACAATTAATTCAGAATGGTCTCTATGGAAAAAAAACTTCTGTGAAACATATGCGGACAAGAGCTGGTCGCCAATCAGGTATGCGATGTTATTTAAGTATAGGCAGGGGTCTTTATTAGACTATGCTTTAAAAAAAGAAAGGCTTTTACTTGAAATCAATAAGAATATGGATAAACCTACCATGATAGATCTCATTGCTACAGGGTTGCCAAATTTTGTAACAGATAAAATTGACAGGGAAACTTTGAAAGAAACGGGGGACTTATTCACTAATATAAGGGGCTTAGAACATTTGATAGAAAGGAAATCCTGGGAAAAAAAGGTTGTAGGTTTTGAAAGTAAGATTAAAGAGAAAACAGTAGAGAAGCAGCCATGTAGAATTTGTGAGAAGGAAAATAAAGGAAAACGGTTCCACCCTGAAACTCATTGTTGGTTTAAAAATAAAAATAATGATAAATTTAAGGGAGATCAAATAAGAAGTATTAATAATTCTGAGCTGGAAACTGAATTAAATGAAGTGGACCCAAAAAACTAGTGATGCCGCCATTGATCAAAATAAAATTATTAATAAATGATACATTAAAAGTATTAGGAGTTTATGATTCGGGATCTAATGTGTCTTTGATAAATTCGAGATTATTGTCCTTGAAGAATAACCCCAGTAATAATAACATAAAAAATGCAGGCTTAAAAACGATTAATGGCGTAAAAAAATCGGTAGGAATAGTGACTTTAAGGATAAAAATATTTGATGTAGAAAAAGATGTCAATGTTTTTGTCATCGATGGGGACAATTTTGATTACGACTTTTTAATTGGGTTGGATTGCATTGAAAAGTTCCACTTAATTCAAAATGAAAAATTAGTAATAACCCAAAATATTCCCATCCCAGAAACAGAAAATAATGCAAACATAATTCCTGGCTTTACAGGTAGCAAATTTAAAGGAGAAAAGGATGGAAATGGTTATGACGATGTGGGTATTTTGGAGGAATCTGAACAAAAAAAAAAATGCAATTATGAAATAAATTTCAATGAACATTTGGCAGTTGAAAACTTTAATGTTTCAGTAAATCACTTGGACATGCAACAGCAGTCAGAAATAAATGACCTGATTTGTAAATATACATCACTGTTTGCTAAAGACAAATACGATATAGGCACCGTGAAGGACTATGAGGCACATATTGATTTGTTAGTAGATAAATACTGTAGTAAAAGGCCATATAGATGTACTCCTGAGGACAGAAAAGAGATAGAACAACAAATATCAATGCTATTAAAAAAAAAATTAATTGAAGAGTCCTATAGTCCTTTTGCTGCTCCAGTAACACTCGCTTATAAAAAAGAAGAAGGAAAAAAATCAAGATTATGCGTAGATTTTCGTGACTTAAACAAAATAGTAGTTCCACAGTCACAACCATTCCCACTAGTTGAGGATTTAATGGTCAAAACAAGAAACTGTAAGTTTTTTTCCACGTTAGACATAAACTCTGCATTCTGGTCGATTCCATTAAAAATCACAGATAGGAAAAAAGTAGCGTTTGTTACACAAGAGGGGCACTTTCAGTGGACATGTTTGCCTTTTGGCTTAAAAACTTCGCCTGCAATATTTCAGAGAATACTAAATAGTATTATAAGAAAACATAAGTTGTCAGATTTTACAGTTAACTACATAGATGACATTTTGGTGTTCTCTGAAACATTCGCAGACCATATTAAACATTTATCAATGTTATTGGACGCAATCTCAGAGGAGGGGTTCAGACTTAAATTCTCAAAATGTAACTTTGCTCAGGACTCTGTAAAATATTTGGGACATATCATTAAGAATAACACCATAACTCCATTAAAAGACAACTTAATTGCGATAAAAGATTTTCCTATACCAAAGACTCAGAAAAACGTTCGCCAATTCTTAGGTAAAATCAATTTTTATGGAAAATATGTACCAAATATTTCAATAATATTAGAGCCTTTGCATAACTTATTGAGAAAAACACAACCTTTTACTTGGTCAGAAGAATGTCAGGAGTCGTTTGAGACTATAAAAAAATTACTATGCTTGCAACCAATTTTAGCAATTTTTGACCCCAATTTGCCAATCCACATTTATACAGATGCAAGTCTACAGGGCATAGGAGCTATCTTAAAACAGCCACAAAATGATGGAGAGGAGAAACCTTGCGCTTATTTTTCCAGGAAATTGAATAACGCCCAGAAGAGGAAAAAAGCCATATATCTCGAGTGTTTGGCAATAAAAGAAGCCGTAAAATACTGGCAACATTGGCTCATAGGGAAAAAGTTTACAGTTTTCTCTGATCATAAACCCCTAGAAAAAATGAATATCAGGGCTCGAACGGATGAGGAACTGGGTGACCTTACTTACTATTTATCCCAGTTTAATTTCGAAGTCATATATTCCCCGGGAAAGTATAATGTGGAGGCAGACTGTTTAAGTCGAAATCCCGTTTTAGGACCAGATGATTATCAAGAAGAGAATAATTTCAGGTGCATAAATGTAATTAAACTTAAAGATATACAAAATGACCAAGAAAAAAATGACCACATAAAACAAAATAATACATTGAAGCTTAAAGACACACTATACTATAAAAAAATAGGAAGGAAAGAAAAAATAGTTTTGACAGAAGAGTTTAGTAAAAAGATCATACAAAATGTGCACGACTATTACTGTCATTTAGGATCACAACAGCTGGAACGCAAAATAAAGCCGTTTTATACCGCGAAAAATTTGTCAGAGAATATTAAAAAGATTTGTGACAACTGTGAAATCTGCATAAAAAATAAATCCAGAGGGAAATATAAGTTTGGGTTAATGTCCCACTTAGGTCCAGCAACGAAACCCTTTGAAATTATGTCCATGGATACCATTGGTGGATTTGGTGGGTCACGTTCCACAAAAACGTACCTTCACTTATTAGTAGATCATTTTACTAGGTATGCCTATATTTCGAATTCTATAACTCAAAATTCTAGTGATTTTATAAAACTTGTAAAAAATGTGAGCCGGGAAAATAAAATTGGCATGATTTTATCAGATCAGTATCCAGGCATAAATTCAAAAGAGTTTAAAACATTTTTAAATGAGGAAAATATACCAATAGTATTCACGGCAGTTAACGCACCTTTTTCGAATGGTTTGAATGAGAGATTAAACCAAACTTTAATTAACAAAATTAGATGTAAAATCAACGAGAGGAAAGATAAATCTGCTTGGACTACTATTGCTCACGAATGTACCCAAAGATACAACGAAACTGAACATACGGTGACAGGTTTTTCCCCGAAATATTTGATGGAAGGAAAATCGGCAGATGCTTTACCGAGTGAATTAAGGCAGGAAAAGTCATATAGTGAACTAGTACAAGATAGGAAAGTTGCTTTAGAAAATACATTAAGATCACATAATTATAACAAAAAACGATTTGATACAAATAGGAAAGAGTGTGAAATAAATGCAGGGGATTTAGTTTACGTTGAAAATGGCAACAGGTTGAATAGGAAAAAGTTACATGAATTAAAAATTGGTCCATTCAAAGTTTTAGAAAAAATATCAAACTCAATTTATAGAATAGACACAGGCCATAAAAAATCTGAATCGAACCTATTTCATATAACCAAACTCATACCGTTAAAGGAACTTATGTAATGTAATTCAGCTAGGTGCAGAATGCTGATAATTCAGCCCATTTCAGGGGGGAGATATAAATAAAGTCAGGTGTCTTTATTCACGATAGTATCTAAAGTTTTGGTCTTATCTGTGGCAGTCGATGACAGCTGACATATCTGTGGTGATTTGGAATGTCAAAATTGTGCAAATCATTAATTGAGAGAATACTAAGCTGTTTTCGAATATTATAATAAATCAATTAATAACACAGGCGAGATAATAGCTTTTAATGTTGTTTCTCTTTCAGGTAGGTAATCGAACCATGTAATAGTGTAAGGTAAACTATACAGTGTTAATATTGTTAAGCAATAGTGAATAATAAAATTTGTACTCTTTCAGAGCAACACAACTGTTTTTATTTCGCCGCTCCAATAACATATGGATCCACACATTATATATATAATATATATTATACAGTGTGTAAATGGTATACGGGCGTTTATTAAAACTGGACATATATTAAGACTCTACTAATCATTAACAGAAAGAATTATTTTGATTACGCTAACGTATAACACCGTTATTAATTTTTGAACATACTATCGACCCGCAATGTACATCGAAATCCAACCGTCAGGTCAGGTGTTATTTTCGTTTTTAATTAATTGCATTTTTCGTTATACATTGCGTGTTAAATTAATTTGTATGGTTATTTTTTTTAAATTTAATTTTAACAAAAGCTGCCTAAATGTTGAGCACATTTAGGCAGCTTTTGTTAGGTAGGGGTTATACCCACAGTATACCATTTACACACTGTATATAAAGTTATCATGTTCTCTTATTCATTAAGCCGGCAACGCACCAAGCCATGGCCAGTACTATCTTAGAAACAGGGGGGTGATTCTATCAACACAGCGCTGCGTAGAAAGCAAAGGTGGACGTTTATCGGGCAAGTTTAAGTAGTCCCGTTAGAGCGTACGCAACACATTTTAGCGCGTGCCTTCTCAATTAGGCAGCAGAGCTCGGTCGTCCAGCAGAGCTTTACGTTCACCATTGCCTTCGATGCAGTACTGTGTTAAGAGAATCACCCCCAGTACGGGTAGCATAAGTTGTACTTTCTCGCTTGTCGCTCAGTGCGTCTCTGTCGTTACAGACTGGATAAAAAGGGAGATCCGAGCGACAAACAAGTCGCGGACCACTTGTGCTAGCCCTCCTGGTCTCTGTCGAACGGTCGATCGAGTGAGCCAAGTCAATCGAGCGGGCTCATTCGGCGGGTACAGCGGGAAAGCTAAGTATACATGCCGTTAAATGGGGTGTGTAATGTTTTACATAAAAACGAATGTATTAATTTTCATGTTGCATAAAACGAATTGCATAATTTCGATGTGTATAATAAACTCATAATATAACAATTATATTTGATAACAACGAAATGCATAATTCCTTAAAACATAATGGGCTCTTGGTTTAAAACGACGACAATACAAACGTCTTTGACTTCTACTAATTTGGTCATAGATATAACCTAACCTTTGTATAAATGACTATTGTGTGTTATGTTATTTGACCGTATGCCTGATAAAATTATACACTTTGTTTTTATGCTAAAGTTCATTATGCTTTTGGACGTTGTTAAAGGAAAATAAGCTTTTATTTTTGCAAATTAAACGGCACCCTGTTAAATGTTGTTGGTACCCTCTGACGGACAACTTCAACTCGCCGGTTAATAATTGGATCTTTGAGTTCAGGAGCGAGTTAAGTTATTCATTGCACCAGCAGTGGACATATTTCATTCGATGATGGTGATGATAAATCATAGAAGAGTTTAGGTATGATAATATTATTTTGAATTAAATAATGCCTCACTAAATTAATTTCATGTTTTGTTGTATTCTCCCAAAATGTAAACCAAGTTTCCCTAGTAGTAAAACAATCATTGTCAAAAGTCTGAAAGTAATTAAGTAATTCTATTAAAGGTTAAAAACAACGTCGCAAAGTTGCTAACTTTTGGGACATTTTCTTTGCTGTTTATATTATTTATTATGTTTACTAAATTATTGCGCGTTTTAAACAATTAACAAGTTTCACCTGAAGTAATTCGACACTTAATATTTAATGAATTTCTTTATTCGTACCATTTACGTACGCATTCTAAAATATACTCGTACTTCTTTAATTTTATATAGCCGAGTCATTTCTAGCTATTTCTGGTTTTCCGTTTAATCATTTATAACTCTGCCAGTACGCCTGGATAAGTAACCGCAGTAGTGAAGTAACCAAGAATAGACCTCGATCGGACATGTCAGCTGTCGCACGTATGGTTCGAAGATCAACTTATAAGTTGAATCGTCAAACAGTATACAACTGTTTTCGTTGTATACTTATTAGAACACAGTTATGCAGTGTTACAGTTATAAATACCCAAGTTTCCACGCAATATTTAACACTTGGCTTTTGTTAGGTGCCTTGAATAATACATACATAGCATCACGCCTTCATTCCCAGAGTGGGGTAGGCAGAGCTACAGAAATACCAACAACTCTAAAAATACTTGTTGATAATTCTGTGACCACATTTTGCACAATCAGGCCAAGAAGTTTACTAGTATATTAGTGACAGGTCGCAAGCCCATCGCCTAAAAATACTACAAGCCCTTATTCCCTTAGTCGCCTCTTACGACATCCACGGGAAGACATGGAGTGGCACTATTCTAACCCGGCAGCCACACGGGGCCAAACGGGGGGGTTGAATAATAAAACCTCTTTAAATCATATATTAATGATGAAACTATTTACAATTTCATGGTTCTTACCAACGCTTGCTGAATATCCCTGACTATTCCTGCCAATGGCGATGACGGCGTAAAATTTAAACTGTGGCGCTACCTACTGAGCTGTGCCTGCGTGTGTCATATTCTTCCAGCCAGTGATAGCCAGGATAAAGTGTGCGAGGAAAAATTCTACCAGTAGAATTCCTACCTTTGCTCAGCGCAGCTTTCCTATTGGTAGATTTTTTCCTCGCACACTGCTCCGCTACTTCGCACAGCTTTGGTGGAATCGCAAACTAAAGGAGGTCGTCAAAATAATTAATTAATACTATTACAAACTGAACTAGGACCGTAGTGGTCATACATTATACGTTTTTTTAATAGCCAGGATTAATGTCCCACTGCTGGGCAAAGGCGTCTCCCTCGGATTTCCATCCCGGTCTGTCCATAGCAATCTGGGACCAATCGCTTCGTAATGCATCTAAGTCTTCCCGCCACCTTCTCCTTGGTCTACCACGGCGCCGGTAGCCGTCGTGTGGCACCCACTCAGATACTATCTGTGCCCACCTGCCTGGGTGCATTTGGCAAACGTGACCGGCCCGATTCCACTTTAACCTGGCGGTTTTCCCACCATGCCAATTTGGGAGCGCAGAGTGGTGTTTCGTACGCAATCCGTTCTATTACTGATTTAACACTTCTGTTAAAGTTTATTTCTCCAGTTTTATGTAACGCTACATCACAATAAAATCAAAATCGTAACAGAACCAGAATAACGTTATAATAACGTAACGATTTGCGCTCTGGGGCCCTAGCCAAGATGCAAACGCTTCTAACGTTTTTCTTTTCTATCGTTCAAAATGTATGGGATGACAGTCGACCACGTGGTTTATTGAAATACACGAGAATCTCGGGCCCTAGCCAAGATGCAAACGCTCCTAACGTTTTTCTTTTCTATCGCTCAAAATGTATGGGATGACATTCTCGTGCGTTTCGATAAACCACGTGGTCGACTGTCATCCCATACATTTTGAACGATAGAAAAGAAAAACGTTAGGAGTGTTTGCATCTTGGCTAGAGCCCGAGCTGCCAGTTTGTAGTTTTATTGCCTTAAATTAAAGAATCGTGGCGCTGGCGACTCTTTATGCATACCTATTACTATAAAGCGGCACTGAAGACCATCACGGTATTGTACGAATCACCAAAATGAAGTGCAGCAAAAGATGTGACGTGAATATCGTTGTAGAAAATATCGTTATCATATATCGATAATGTAGTTATGCTAAATATCGCTATGGATCCGCGTTTTAGAACGTTATAGCACGAGAATAATGATATATTTATAACGATATCGTATAACAGGGGTATTCTTAGGTCTAAATCCGTTTGAAAGGTCTAGACAAAATGCATAACGCTATCAAAACGATTTTCGAAAACTGTCTAAATCTACGGAATAGAGAACACGCATGAAAAACAGAATTGAGTTTCATTTATACGATTTAAGAGAAAATGTAAATAAAACCATATAAAACGCAATAGACAAAGTTTTGACCCGTTTATTAGGATTTTGTGTACAATCGTAACTTGTTAAAATTTTAAAACGCCACCAACTAGGATAAGCACGCCGCTGAAGTATAAAATGACAATCTGTGCCAATACCAAGAACTGGGCCTCTATTCAGGTGCGTTAAAACGATATCGTGTTTGACACGTTTAAGAATCGTTTATGTCACAGTCGCCATTATTGTAAATGACATAAGAGTTATCAAAACGTTGACAATACGGAAACAGGTCAAAAACGATATCGTTATAACGCACTTGAATAGAGGCGCTGACAAGCCAATATCGGCCGAGAAACTTTTAGTCTTTGGGGCTTTAATAATGTGTAATAAGAAAGTTTCTTCAGATTCGACCTATTTGAAGTTAGATTCGCTGCAGTTTTTTATAAAAACATAAAGTTATGAAAATAACGAAAAGTTGCCAACTCAGTGTTATTTTGATGGATGTTTCCTTTCAAACGAAGTCTTCAATATTAATCAATCAAGTCCGGAAGCGGTACATTGGAAAATAATCAAAGGCAGAAATTGGCAATTTTTGACAAATAATACACGTACAAGACATTAAAATAGTAAACGAATACCAAAATTATTTCTTAGAAAAATCTAATAGAAATATAAATCAAGGACTAAAGAAAAAAGATCAGTTTTCTTTTATCATATTGCAACAAATAAAGACCTACTTACTACTACTTTACTAGCATAGAGGCATGTCATTCGAGTCTTTAGGGTTGGTAATTCATTTGCAGTCTAATGATTAATCTTAAAATGCAAATGATTATGGCTCTCTGATTCCACTTATCATCAGATGGCTGTGTGGTGGTTTGTCTATTCTATGCCATATAAAAAAATCTTAACATCGTTTTCTTTGGCCTGTTGTTTGACTGATAATGACAATGTTATGTATTGTTAATAAACGAATAAATAAACACCTATTTTTAGACGACTGCCCACAAAACGGATTGTAATGTTTTCAGGGTTCATGTATGTATGTTTGTGAATTTCTTTATTCCACGATAACTTCTTAATGCCAGAGCCAAACCTAGGCGTATGGGCTATCATTGGAATTGTAAAATATACCGCATAATTATATAAAAACAAAAAAACGGAATCTGGACATTTCCAAAAAAAGTACCTATTGTTAAGGACAGAAATTAATAACGATATTTTTTCCATTACTTACATCACGAAAATTTATATACTATCCTCATATGCCATTAGGCGGTATTTCAAATTAAATAAGCATAGCAGATTCAAACCTTAAGTACCTGTTAGTAATATGGTCGAACTTGCTACAGGAAATTTATCTGAGATGCCACTATTTCTGTTAAAGCAGTAATAGTTAATTTTCGTGACGTAATGGAAAGTTACCGTTGTTAATTTTAGTCCTTAACTATAGGTACTTTTTTTGGAACACGCCCATCTGCTTGTAAAAATCATCGTCCATCATATATATCCTATTTTGTGTCGTTTATTCAATACAATAAAGACAACCTAAAAAACAATTCGATCAATTTGTATCAAATCCAAACATGCATTTACTCGTATGGCATGACTGAAAATCGTACAAGCTCGACGAAGGCTCATCAATCGTCATTACCGTATCATTTGTCAGGGCTACGTAATGCAATCACATTTCAACCACTTCCTTAACAAACCTCGTATCTCGATATTCGTGTTATTCTAAAAGCAGTTCAAGTAACTTGCGGACGGAGTTGTATTTAATGCAAGCGCAAGACCATTTTATGACAAGTATCAAGATAAGAAAAAGTCGTGCACGCATTTCGTGCATTCTAGTCCTCAATTATCATTTATTACCATTACTTACAGGTTTATTCATGGCACGGAGAAGGCAAACGCACAGGCCAGCTGATCGTAAGTCTGCTCTGCTAACACAAATGGCAGTATCTCAGTCAAAACACCTGTAGCAAATGCAACCTTATTGCCAATAAGCTAAGACTAAGACTGCGAATGCGTTGCCAAACGCTGAGGACTATGGAATGTGTCTATGCAAATAAATTAATTGTTATTCTTACCCCCGCAACGGTAAGGTGGTGGTAGTGATTCGGACGCACCCTGCACAAGGTGTGTATGTATGTAAAGCCTGACAAGATTGTATTCGGCTCTATTTCAATACAAATTAGTATTGAAATAGGACCAAATAGAATTTTGTCAGGCTTTAAACTGAACACTGTATTGAACAAAAAAGAGATAACAATTATAAAATAGACAAAAATATAGCAAGGATGTACAAAGGCGAAGTTCGAACAAAAGAGAAGTATGTACAACACCAAAGAAAAATATGGCATAATATACCCAAATTGAATTTGCTATAAACATCAATAAATATATAGATAGAGATACATACATACATAACATCACGCCTTTATTCCCAGAGTGGGGTAAGCAGAGCTACAGAAATACCAACAACTCTAAAAGACTTGTTTATAATTCTGTAACAACATTTTACACAATCAGGCCGAGAAGTTTACTAGTGACAGTAATCCCATCGCCTAACAGTACTACAAGCCCTTGTTCCCTAGGTCGCCACTTTCGACATCAATGGGAAGACATGGAGTGGCACTATTCTAACCCAGCATCCACACGTGGGTAGATAGATAGAAATATAATATTATAATAAATAAATATACATAATAAGCAGGAAACAGTTTAAAGAACAAGCGTCAAGCCAAAACTTCTTCACTCTAATTTTGAGTCAACAGACTGAGACTGCCTAGTGTCAGAAGGTAACAGATTCCACAATTGCACAGCGTGCACCAAAAAAAGAAAAGGTTAAATGACTGGACGACATTTCGGTAAGATAACCGGTGACATCACTAGCATTGACAAATCAAAGTCTCTTAGCTTGTAACGCATTTGCAGTCTTGATATTGTCATCGTAAGATTATAATGTTGAGATTGAAAATGTGTATGAGCTTCAGATTCCACTAACTATCAGGTAGCTAGTGAACTCATTGATCCTCTCCATGCCATAAAATATGTTTCCCGAGTGTATCAAATGGAATATTATACGAAGTATAAATTATCTTGTAATCTCAAACAAACATCAATATTACACATAAACAGCCCAAAACAAATACGGATATTGTAAGTTAGATTGATATTTAGCAAGCGGTTAAAACTTTGTGTAAACAAAAGAACAATAGATATTATAACGGTTTACTATACAGGGTGGGAACGAGTAACCCGCAAAATTTTAACCATCGATTCTAGAGCCTATTTGGAGTATATAATGTGGTATAACATGAAGTCCAATTAAGCATAATTTCCGAGATTTTTATTATTTAAAAAACAATTCCATAGTTAATCTAATTTGAACTCTGTCGCCTTAACCTAAAGCATTATTTACTAGAAAGATTCATGTTGTAAATAGCAATATCATCAACGTACAGCATAAATTAATTTAATCAATTTCTTAGTAAATAATGCTTTAGGTTAAGGTGACAGGGTTTAAATTAGATTAACTATGGACTTGTTTTTTAAATAATAAACATCTCGGAAATTATGCTTTATTGGACTTCATGTTATATATACCACATTATATACTCCAAATAGGCTCTAGAATCGATGGTTAAAATTTGGCGGGTTACTCGTTCCCACCCTGTATAACTGCTATTATTTTACATACATACACATACATACACAACATCACGCCTTAATTCCCAGAGTGGGGCAGGCAGAGCTACAGAAATACCAAAAAATGTAAAAAACTTGTTTATAATTATATAACCACATTTTGCGCAATCAGGCCAAGAAGTTTGCTAGTGTATTAGTGACAGGTTGCAAGCCCATCGCCTAACAGTACTACAAGCCTTTACTCCCTTAGTAGCCTCTTACGACATCCACGGGAAGACATGGAGTAGCACTATTCTAACCCGGCAACCACACGGGGCTCCAACTATGTTCTTTAAAGAAAGCTTATTAAAATCCAAGAAAATTCAAAGCATTGCTATTTAATCCGCTTTGTAGAATAACTGGGAAAGGCTACGCAGGAAAATATAATTGCACAACCGATTCTAAATACAAGGTTGAAATAAATCCGGCAGGATTCCGTCTTTATCAAGAAAGCTATTGGATCATCTAGTATTAATTCTTTTCCAAGATGAATATCTTCCATTTATTATTCCATTTCAAATTCAAACCAACTACCCTCTTTCTTCTGGGAAAGATTAACTAAATACGTAAAAAAATAGACATTGACGAATGGCATTCATCGTAAGTTTCTACCTATAAAAAAATATTTTTTCTCAAAAGATCATTAGTTTTGAAAGCCACGAATAATAATGTTTTTATTTATTTGAACCTACTTGCACTACGCAAAAAAATACTAGCATAGAGGCATGCCATCTTAGTCATCAGGGTTGGCAACGCATTTAGGTCTTGGGATTATAGTCTTGAGAATTCAAATGTCTATGGGTCTCAGATTCCACTTACCATCAGGTGGCTTGAGTATTCTAGCCTCCTCTCCTTATCATAAAAAAAATGCAAAGTAAAGAACAAATGGCGGATTCTATACCCAGCGACACCTACTAGTCAACCAGAAAAGCAATGTTATAATAGTAGTAGCAGAAGCAACAGTAGAAGTAGGTAACCAATTTCATGTTGTTACAAAAGGGCCTTCAAAGAGATCTATTACATTCAATCATGATAGTACAGATCCTCAAACACGAGACGTTCGTAGTTTAGACGGAGAAATAAGAAATCTAATAAAGGACAAAGTTAGTCCCCCTTACATGCGCCACTCAATATGTGCGGAATCAAATCTAGTCGGTCTTTTTGTCGCGTAACCACGTATTGTTCAGTACCATGGGTTTTCGAATGTATGAAGAAAACATAAAACCAAAATATTGTACGTATAAAACTGGGTACGAATCTGAGCGGTTCAGCCTAAAGCATGCTGGCCGCGCGGCGAACTGCTCGCGGGCCAAATTATTTCGCATAAACATGCGCGGGTGAGGCAGCGTGCTTGCCGCGAGCCGACATTTCAAAATGGCATCGGACACGATAACAGCCGTGGCTGAGTTTATCATATTTCACCGAATTATTAACAAATAACAAGAAATCACCTCGGTGGTGGAACGGCTCAGCAACTTTATCAAATTTGTACGCGCCTCGCCCACAGACAAGTTAGAACTTGTCGTTCAGCCCGCGGCACGCTCGGATACACGTCCAAATTACGGGAGGCACGCAAAACATTTCATTAAAAATTATTCTTAATTGAAGCGAAATAAATATTTTCTATTTCTATTTCTATTTACACCGAAGCGCCTTTGAGCACGGTCAAAAGACCGACTCTCGGCGGCTCGCCGCGCGCTGCTCGCCCGCTGCTCGCGCACAGCGCGTGAGCGAGTACGAATTTGAGCAATATAGATGAGCCGTGCGTGCCTCAACCCGAGGCTGCTCTAATTCGTACCCAGTTTTAGGATTTCATTGAGACAACGTTGACTTTCTTCTTTCATTGTGTAATGAAAATTAGTCATACAGTCATACGGTTCATTTTTGTCACCCAAAGGAAAATTAAGGTCTTTTTAATGAAGTTCTTAAATACGTACAATATTATTTAAATTCACTTCGATTTTTTCATGATTTCTTTTTAACCAAGATGTGCAATTTTATTGTAATTGAAATACATTTAATATATCCTATAAAGAAAAATACGTTAAAGTACCTATTGAATAGAAATTAAATGGGTGTTTCCGCAAATTCCTAATTGCATTTGATTTGTTGTATCGCATCATTTGTTCAAATTTTCCTTAAAAGGTTTTAAGTCAGACTTTTTAAGTTTACCCAAAATAAATGAGATAATGTTAGGGTTGAATTAAAATAACTCTAAAAAGGTTTAAAATTCAGACGGAAATGGGTTTAGGATACCTTACCTATAAGAACATTCTGATAAACGATGCAAGGACAAAATGACTATTAAGGATTTAATAGGGGCACCGATTTAAATAGTAAAGTTGATACGCTTTACAACGTTGAGTATTAGAAAACGATAAAGATTTTAAGAAAAAAAAAACGTTACAATGCAAAAACTAATAAAAAAATAATCAATGATTGCATTTTACAAATTTAAATAAAAAGCTACCGTACCGTTTACCGTATGGTTTCCGGGTTAGAATAGTGCCACTCCATGTCTTCCCGTGGATGTCGTAAGAGGCGACTAAGGGAATAAAGGCTTGTAGTATTGTTAGGCGATGGGCTTGCAACCTATCACTTATACACTAGTCTCAGCCTAATTGTGCAAAATTTGGTTACAGAATTGTTAACATGTATTTTTAGGGTTGTTGGTATTTCTGTAGCTCTGCCTACCTCACTCTAGGAATGAAGGCGTGATGTTAAGTATGTATGTAAATAAAAAGCTAAATATTTTTGCTTGCTTGCAGACGTGATTTTTATGACGGAACAACTTAAGCTCACTGATTATTGTTTTTTCTACGAAATGTAAGCCGAGTTGTATAGTAGGAAAGATATCTCTCAATAATGAACCAGACCTTTGAAAGGCTAACAATTATAGGAATTAAAGCTAATTACCAAATCTTTTCGAAAAGGGACAGATCTAAGAAAACAAATACTTGACGATTAAAATTCTAATTTATTTTCAAACTTCCGCCAATTTTGAACGTAGCAAGCAGAAACGTCAATTCGAGCCTTTTGAGTGAATGGAACTCCTAATTAAGACTTTAAAGTAATCTTGACTGAAAACATTTCATCAAAATGGCGAAACAATAAGGGCTCCTAGTTTGACTACGGAATCCTAAAAATTGTGAAATTATTTAGTAACATTAAATAGAGTCTGGTACTGAAGAGCCGATTTTAAAAATTCTTTCGCTTAGCCACGTTATCCCTGACTAATAAAGAGTATATTTTATTTTGTTTAAGCTTTAAACCGAAGCGAAGTTAGTAGCAGACTGCTAGTGCGCAATTAAAGGGAATGTATAATGAAGATAAGTAGGTACCTTTACTGTTGAAGTATGTTTATGTAAAGGTTTTATTTAATTATCTTTATATATCTCATTATAAGTTTTTTTTTATGGCATTGAGTAAGTGGAAACTGTGAAAAAAACTGTGAAACTCACATTCGCATTCACAAGACTGCAATCCTAAGACTGCAAATGCGTTGCCAACCCTGAGGACTAAGATGGAATGCCTCTATGCTAGTTATTTCACCGGCTGTCTTATCCCCAAATCGTTACACAACAATGCGAACACTGCTGTTTGGCAGTAAGTTAATGGATAAGATGGTGGTAGCGATCCGGACGGACCCTGCACCAGGTCCTACCACCCGCAAAATATTTGATTAATAATAAGCAATTAAATTTTATTTATTTATTAGTTTGTATAACGTTCCGTCCGTCTGTCACAGTCGGTGCTGGCTGAAGTACAACGCTGCACGTGCCACGCACCTCGGCATCATGCTGAGCCAGTATCCAATTCACTGCCACGAAGACACACCCACCACTTAGTTTACTATTTTTACTTTTTTATGTGTCTTGTTGTGTTCAGTGAATAAATGTATTTTCCTTTATAAATGGTACAAGTACTTTGAAACAAAATTAGGTACTCGTATCATTTTGACTTCAAGATGACCTCGAATTAACACTCAAGCTCAAAATCGCCACACAATCATTCCAATTTATTATTTTAATTGCTTTACGCTCGAATCCCAAAATCGCTTTTTCATCCGTTTTTTCTCAAATATTAAATTCTATGTCGCTATTCTGATCTCCAATCCACTAAGTCAGATTACAAGAATCCCTTTCAATTTGACAAATTTTGCCTGATTTACAATATTTTTTTAAGGTAGGGTGTCTTTTTTTTTCAAGAAAAACTTTTTTTTATTTTCCGGATTTTTTTTAAATTTGTCAAAAATACTAATTTGGGTACAAGTCACATTCTCTACCAGTTGACCTTGGGGCAAATCAAATTAATTTGAGGATTAATAAGTTTGATTTAAGGAAATAGGTAATTAAATAAGTATCAACCACCTTTCCTTAACTTTCAAGAGCACATAAATTACTTTTCCTTTAAGTTTGTCAAAGTTATGAAAACTAACAAAAAGTGATTAAACTTTTCGGTTACGGTTAAAATTTCTAATAGCAATGTGCCTTTTTGAAGAAAGAGCTAACGTTGGAAATCTACAATGAGAATTAATAATGCGCAAAAAGGTTGAAGCCATTCCACGTTCCACGTATTGCTGTTTAATTTCTTATCGTGTAGATTTTATACGCTTCTTGAAGGTTCTCAGTATTACTGTCTATTTCTAATCATACTATCTCTTTCACTTTTTGTAGTATGGTGGGCGTCACGAGGATTAACAGAAAAGTAGTCCATCTCCAACCCTTTAAAAGGGCACCGAGTGTCTAGTGGCACCCTAATCACTTTTATTGTGTTTTGTACAACAGTGTTGTGTTATTCATTTGTACAACAGTAAAGCGCTCTTGGATTTTAAGATAATACTTTAGCTTATTAGAAAACACAATAAAATAAATTAGGGCGCCACTGGACGCTCGGCGCCCTCTCGAGAGTTCCTATTCACATTCACAACGATACGCGACTCTTGATACTTAAAATGTACTGAAACAAACATGACGACGGCACGGTCGGACTAAACCGGCTTACTGCGTCCTGTTGAGTTTGCTTGGGGTGGCTCGCGGTGCATACCGTCGCGGCATGAAGACGAAATAATGCTTATAACGTGGCTTTAACATACTTAAAAGTTGCAGCTCATCGAATAACACTGCTGATATCAATGTTTATTAAGATTGATGATACTTACAAGTCAAATCTAACGCTTTCATATAAAATACCGAATCAGTGCTCATAGAATTTTCTACCGACTCATGTTAGGGGATTCTCTATACGGGGTGATTCGATTATTCCGACTCCCATGCGACTAGGGGAATTTATTTGCTCTTTACATTTTCCCGAATTTGCGTAGTGTGAATGGGATATTATTTTAGGAATATATGGCATGTACTGGAAACTGGAATAGTGTAGGAATAAATAAGGGCGAAATGTTGGCAAGAATAATGATAAGCCTTAAAGAACCTAGGAAGAGATAGGTAGTGCTATACCTACGGTAGACGTCTGAAGTAAGCTACGAAAGTTAAATATTACAGAGGTATACATCTAAAAACTTAAAACAGGTATACTGGTGAATTAATAAATTAACCTAACCTAATAACCTGTCACTAATACACTAGTTAACATTTTAGCCTGATTGTGCAAAATGTGGTTAGAGAATTATCAACAATTTTAGAGTTGTTGGGTTGTTGGTTGTTATCTGTACTCTGCCTACCCCACTTTGGGAAAGAAGGCGTGACGTTAGGTATGTATGTAAATAAATAAATAAATATCGCGGGACAATCTCACACAAAGTAACCTAGTCCCAAACTAAGCTCTAGGCTTGTAGTCTGGGTACTAGACAACGATAAACTTACATATATAGAGAAATATATACTTAAAAACAGAAAACTTCCAAGACTGAGGAACAAATACTTATGCTGGTTATACAAATATCTGCCATTACAGGGATCTAAACCAGGGACCACTAGCTTCGAAGGCAGGGTCAAACCAACTAGGCCAACGTGTCGTCAAATAAAAGAAAAAGTTATATATAATGCATTTAAATAACTTTAACATAAAAACAATAAAATTTAAACATTTAAATAAAGGGCCTGTGGATATCTCTCGATGAAGATAATAATGTTGAATATCGTTTTTTTTATTATTTTTACTGATATATTTGTATAGATCTGTATGCCATTCTGTAGAAAATTAATGAGTATACAAGGTAACTAATAATAAATTGACTCTGACGCATATCCTAAGATTTCAAACGCTTTAAAAACCTTGAGTATACTCGAAAAATAATTATATATTAAAAAAAGCTTTAACATTACGGGTATCAATTATTCTTGAATATACCTTTTAACCATTTCCACTTTTGCTGACAGCTTCAACTAAAACAAAACTCAGCTAAAACTAAAACTAACCGCAAAGAAGAAAATAAAAACAAAACCAGCAACGACAGGGAAACCCTTATCAACGTCGCAATTGGCCTTACGCTTGGCTCAAGATAAAGATACTTTACATTTGTACTAGTGACATATAAATACGCGACGTTAACGAGGGCTAGCTGTGTACTATAGAGGTCTTGTTATAATGGCCAATTTGGGCGAAAGCATACATCGTCTAATTTGAGCTGACCTTTACTACTACATGGATGACTGTTCTTCTTATTTTGACTTTATTGTAAAATAAAACAGAATCACACGAAAGCTGAGCAAGTGGTGTTAAGGTAAAATTACTGCTGGCGCTACTGGAAATAGCGAGGTCAATTTGGGACGATAACTTATTTAGAATTTATGCTCACGTGCAAAAATAATACGGTTGATGTGTTCTGTAATCTTTTCCTAAGTGACCGTTATTCTGCCCCTGTATAGTTAATGTATGTATGTGAACACATTATTGTACTAAAAACAGAAATGCAAATACAATATTCACAGAATAGGAACGTACAAAGGCAATGGGTGTATCTCAAGAACCAATGATGTATAATTAGTCGTGATAGTTTTCCTTTAAAATTCGTTAATTATGCTCTTTTATTTAAGCCTTTTTCAGATTTTTAGTATTTGTAGTGTTGGCTGTAGGGGGGGGGACACTTGAGTCTTACAAAAATTAGCGCTTTAAAGCTTATAATTCATGTAATATTTTTGAAAGACCTATCCAACGACACTATAGAGTAGACGAGAAAAAACACCCCCATACATCCCCACGTTACGTGTAGGAGAAGTACTGTAAAAAAATATTTTTTTTGCATTTTATTGTACCACTTTGTTGGCGTAACTAATATGCATACCTATTCATGCCAAATTACAGCTTTCTAGTACTGAGAGTCTCTGCGCTAGACTGCGGACGGACGGATGGACATGGCGAAACTATAAGGGTTCCTAGTTTCACTATGGAACCCCAAAAACTGAGTTAAAAATTTGGGACGTTATCAAAAAAAATGAACATAGTTAAGGGCTTTAATTAAAACAAAACTTAATTGATTCCTTTGTGTAACGAGAGTTCCCCATAATAGTTTGTATGACTAACTTTCGATACACAAAGGACACAATCGTGATTTTATTTTCACAAGCCTTTAACTATCTTTTTTTTTTGAAAGCCACCCATTTATCTTTATCCGTTAGTGTGATAAGTAATTCAAAATTTAAACATGACAAATGATCAATTATTTTCATGATATATTTAAGTCAGAACAAAAAAGAAACATAGAAGAGAGGTACAGTGCAACTTTACAATACACCTGAAATAAATTTTATTTCTTATTGTTTTTTACCTTTTTTTATTTCTAAAGTAGGTTGATGTGATTCCCCATCAGTATTTTTTCCTTAATCTAGCTTCTTCTTTGCAGCAGTGTCGTGTAAATTTGTGTTTTGTAAAGGAAAGTTACTCGCTTCGCTCGAGGTTCAATTTTAGAAAGCTTCGTTCGCTCTGGATGCAATACTAGCACTCGCGCCAAATAACAACTTTGCAGCGTCGAATAACAAGTAACTATTGTTTTTCCTCGTTCCACTTCTCTAAATGGAGAAATAGATTATTGTATTTTCTTGCGCAGGGTAAACTACTCGTCATTTATTTAACTAAAAACTGGTAGATAGTTCTAAAGATAAAAATAAAAGTTGTTTATTCAGTAAGTAGGGCGAACGGGCACTTTTACACGTCAAAATTCTACCAGCGCTTCCCAAGAGGAGACCACCGCTTAGAAGAAACGCCTCAAGAAGCTCAACAGTCATTCATTTTTAGGGTTCCATAGTCAAACTAGGAACCCTTATAGTTTCCCCATGTCCGTCCGTCCGTCCGCAGCCTAGCGCAGAGACTTTTAGTACTAGAAAGCTGTAATTTGGTATGAATATGCTTATTAGTCACGCCAACAAAGTATTACAATAAAATGTAAAAAAATCCCCTACATGTAACGTGGGGATGTAATTTTTTTTCTCGTCTACCCTTTAGTGTAAGGTGTCGTTCAAAAATATTACGGGTTTTCGATTAAGTAATCTGTTTATGAAATATTAAGCTTTGAAGCGCAAATTTTTATTAGACTCAAGTGTCCCCTACAGCCACAACTACAAATACTAAAACCCTGAAATAAAACTCAAATGAAAGAGCATATAACGAATTTCAAAGGAAAACTATCACGACTAAGAAGACATCATTGACATACAGGCGATTAAAGTGTTTATACCTACTAAAATCATGTAAGACGGCACCAATTGACTTTAAATAGAAAATTAGTTGTTACTTGTTGATTTTTATGTTTGTAGTACTTAACGGCTTCAGAACCCTATACTAAGCATGGTTCGACATGCTCTTGCCCGATTTTTAATTTGTTTTTTAGTTTTCACAGTGTAAAGAACAAATATCAAATACGTAGTTTTATTATCTTGCAATACGTACCTATACGTTTGTATGTACGTAGTTTGGATCAAATCTTGCAAGGAAGATTTGAACCACTTTCCGGGGACCGATTGAGCTGTTTGGCATACGTACGCAACTTCGATGACAATATACTAATTGGCATCATCAAGCTGGTCTGATAACAAAGTCAGGAGGTAGTAATATGATCTCCGCTATACTTAAAGTAGACCCACTGTGTTTGGACTCACAAGGTTGGGTTTGATATGAAAAAAACAACAAAAGCTTGTTCCAAACATGACATTTTTGACAGAAACTTTTCGACCTTGAGATTGCTAACTACCACTTAAATAAATACCAGGACCCAATCTCACACGAATTGACCTAGTTCCAAAATAAGCCCTAACCTTGTAATATAAGTACTAGGCAACGATAAACATAATATATGTATAGAATTTCTTACTTAATCACTTCTAGATATCCAAGACTCGCACTCATCACACAGCATCAGTCTGCAATTGGACTAGAACCAGGACCACTAGCTTCGCTAGCATCCTACCACCTAAGTCAACGTGTCATCAAATCTGCCTCCTTAAAGCCCTTTTTTTTATTTTTCACCATAAACAAAACGCCTAGCCAACTTTCATCTAACTACATTACATGTGTAGAGAAATGCATTCTTATTACATAGAAAACATCCAAGTCTCAACAACAAGTACAGTCAAAGATTTTTATTGTTATGCCACTATTGAACTCTGTCATAATGACAGCGTCAAACCACATAAATGTAAGCTAAAAATTAATAATTAACGCTGTCATTATGATAGGGTTCCACAGTAGCATAACAATTAAAGTCCTTGACTGTATTAGCTCATTGCACAAAATCTATTCTTAGAATTGAACCGGGACCAGCAGCTTCGGGTCAATACCACCCAGGCTAGCGTGTCGTCAAATGTGCCTCCTTAAAGCCCTTTTATTTATTCCTTATCCACAAATAAAACGCTTAGCTCCCCAACTTTGTCACCCTGTATCGCACCCCTATTCCGAACTTGTACTAATAAATTCCAGCTAAGACTTTCGGTTCTAGTTACGTTTACGACATTTTCACGGTCAAACGAATAAATATAGATGCGTAGCGGTACCGAATACGGCACTAACTTTTTATGGTCTCGAGCAGAATCCGGGGAACATTGGCGGGAATAAATATGCGGTAATCTCTACGGATATAGCTTTAGTAACGTTTACAGTATGGACAACGTCTTTGGGACGTTATTGGATAAATAAACAGTTGGTAGATGTTCTGGCCCTTTAGAGGTGTTAAGGTAAAGATGTTTTTTTATTGTATGAAGGCAAACGAGTACTCATGCCACCTTCTGACCTAGCCTAGATGCAAACGCTGATGTTTCTGTTTACTATCGCTTCGAAATGTACGGAGTTGACATAGTGATTGACGCGATCTGTCATAAGCTTAAGCCGATTCTATACAATTTTGTTGATTTCCGGAAAACAAAATACATCAGAGACATTAGCCATCTTCAGACTACCATCTTAAGACTGCACTCCTAAAACTTAAGGTCCTAACACCGATAATATACAGGCGATGGTTTGAATATGGCAATACACATGGTGCGCAGAAAATATTCACGGATTTAGTTTTTTTATTCATTTTAATTAAATTTTTAAGTGTCAAACTTTACCGCAATTTGGCAAATAGTCCGAAGTTTTAATAACATGTGATTTTGTAAACATTTAAAACCTATTGACGTTCTATCACGGTCTCGGACTTTGTTCAAACGTACCTACAGAGCTGTTTAGTATTAGTAAGTAAATTATGTCACTGTAAAACCATAATTTGAGGAGTAGCGTTAAACCCGTTCTATAAAAATAAACTTTCACGGCACCAACAGGAACTTTATAAAAGGTGTTCTGATTAAAAAAATCTTATACATACATAGAAATCTTTTAGAATCTTTGTCGTCTCAAAAAGCAAATTTTATATATTTTCCTTAATTTAAAAAAAAAAAACAAATTTCTGCTAATGGCCAAAGAGCTTAAACGCTACGTGGTCTTTTCTACGTCACAGCTAGTCCTAGTCCAAAAAAAAACTCGCTTACAAACAAAATGACGCTACGCCACTTGTCCAAAGCGGGCGTAGCAAACCTAATAATAGTCAAAGATTTATTACTCAGTAAATAATACCCATATAAAAATAATATACTTTTGAGTCATATCCCTATAAGTATGTTTTACTTCAGAAAACCTTTTTGAAATATTCCTTTTGTCAAATAGTCAAAGTTTACTGATAGGTACTAAGGCAATATTAGGTTTAACCTATGTTTTACTTTCTTTTATTGGCTTAAGGCCCTTAAAAGCATTTGTTTAGTTAGTAGAGAACTGGAGGCATTGGCTTTTACATGTTATAAAATACATAACCTCTGAGCATTAGTTTATTTTTTGTACTCAGGGTTGGTATCGCATTTGCGGTCTTTTGATTGTAATCTTGAGAATGCAAATGTGCCTGTGTGCTCGTTTATAAAAATATGAACTAACCAAAAATTTCTCAAAAAAT
Organism: Acleris holmiana; assembly: GCA_949316455.1. Classification (NCBI taxonomy): domain Eukaryota; kingdom Metazoa; phylum Arthropoda; class Insecta; order Lepidoptera; family Tortricidae; genus Acleris; species Acleris holmiana. The sequence continues at coordinate 5,998,163 of OX438785.1, forward strand.
AATAGATTTATTTACATTGACTTGTAGCGTATTTTTAAACCACATTTATTAAAATAATAGAAATTACATCACAAAACATCCAACGTTGAAAGCCGAAAACCATAAAAATTTCAAAAAGAGAAAATAATTTCATAAAGCCACCGTTATTCACCCGTATCGCAAGTCAAGGTTACTCCCCCGTCGCATAATCACAGCTGATAACGGAACGCGGAAGTTGATTGCGAACGCCATCTTTTGCTCGAGGGTGCCAACCCTGCGTGGTCGTAACAAGCTGCCTAACTGATTCTTTGTAACCTGAGTAAAGCTCGATTGCATAAGGTTGTCGCTGCCAAAAATATTTACACAATCATGGTGTTGTTGGAAGTCGAATTACAATTTAGCGATGCAATGTACCTCAGCATTTCGGTCAAATACGATAAAAATGTTATATTCGTACTAATATTTCGAAAAAGATAACTTTGCACTTTGTTTTTTAAAGGATGTTGTTTTATTGCAAAAGATGGCCATATTGTCGTGTCGTTGCCGGGTTAGAATAGTGCCACTCCATGTCTTCCCGTGGATGTCGTAAGAGGCGACTAAGGGAATAAACTTGTAATACTGTTAGGCGGTGGGCTTGCAACCTGTCACTAATACACTAGTAAATTTTTTGGCCTGATTGTGCAAAATGTGGTTACAGAATTATAAACAAGTGTACGGCGGGATAGGCGTCGTGAGCATTGGGCTGCAACCTATCTAGGAGAAGGAAAACTCCAAAATCAAACCCGGCGGGATAGGCGTCGTTAGCATTGGGCTGCTACCTATCTAGGAGAAGGAAAACTCCAAATCCAAACCCGAACCTGCACCATGGACCATGCAAGCAGTATTTAAGAGAGTTATACCCCAGGAGGGTACTGGCAATGCCAGAGAATCCCTCCCCAGGCCTAGCCGGGGCAGCCCTTCGTACTCTGGGGGGGGCAAAATGCTGCAAGTATGTCCAGATCCCGCCGGGGATCGGAACGGTGGCGATGCCGTTTGCCACGCATCATGCCGTGTTCGTAGGGGGGTTGGCAAAAAGCGGGCTGCTGAAAGCCGCCTTGCTACATTGAATGTTTGTGGAGGGATGGAACATAAGTTAGTTGAAGTATGACATGTATGATGATGAAAGAGAGAAAGCTGGCATGCATGACTCGATGTATGAATGTGGAAGAAGCGAAAGGGTATTGTCAGGATCGTAGCAAGTGGAAAGAAGTGGTCTCTGCCTACCCCTCTGGGAAACAGGCGTGATTTATGTATGTATGTATGTATGTTTATACAGGTGTTCATATTTCTGTAGCTCTGCCTACCCCACTCTGGGAATGAAGGCGTGATGTTATGTATGTTTGGTTGCATTTGTCTCAAATTTTCTTAATATTTGAGCTAGACTGTGCAGTATCATTCATTATTTACGCGTATAAGAGACTTAACGTATTTTAAAATACTCTCACTTTGAAATCAAACAGTTAAAATAATATATTTTTCATGATGGAATACTCTCACGTATATGCGTATTGAAAATTTCGTTTATGATTTATGTTTTGCTGTGTTTACCATATAAAATTGAAAAATGAAAAGCTCTGAAAACCATTATTTCTAGCTGAATAATAAACATGGTTCTTCTTACGAATAAAATAATTAAAAGCATTCATCCACAAAGTCAAACCACCATTATATTATTTTTGTTGTAAGACCTACCTAAAGTTTATAAAAAAGTTAAAAAATATGAAAAATTCATGGGCTTCCTTTTATTTCTGACACTATGTTATTTAGCAAAAAATTATCCCTATGATGAAGCCTTTCGATCGGTATGATAAAGCTACAGGGTAATTATTTTTCTCGTGTAACGGGTTCGATTCCCGGTTCAACCATGTAATTATTTAAACATCTATGAATGCAGTTTTTTAAATTACAATAATGTCTTCTTTCAGTAAAATGTTCCATCTACAATATTCAAGGTACTTTCCTTCCATGTGGCATAGCCGTGGGACGCCCTGTTTAGTTAGTTATGTGCGACTGACGCTATTCCGTTGCGATGACACGACTGGAAACGATTTTGATTATGTTATGCACATCACTAACACACTCGCGTGACGTCAAAGTACCTGCGCAAAATGTTACACGCTCGGTTCTCATATAAATCCACGAACTCTTTATTTCTATCTCGAAATAGTTCTGTGTATGCAGACACTACTGTCGCGAACAAAAGCTACTATAATAATATATAGGATAGATAGTACAAACTTACTCAAACGGCAACACACCTCAGTTTCCAAGAATTCTTATTTTCTTTTGAGCGGCGTTTGCTTGTTTTCTTAGTAACTGATGAATTTCTATAATGTTATTTCTTTTACCAAGAAATACACTTGTATTAATGATTACTTGTTTTTAATTACGAGCTTCGTACGTGTGTTGATTACCTTGATGAAGTTTAGGTTTAATTTCATTCATTAAGTTAAAGAGGGAGGATGCGACTTCGTAAATAACTAAAGTCGATTGATTACAGTATTTATTTGTTTAAACTTTATCGCGCTAATAAACAAAGCGGATTAAAAGCCTTAAGGAATTCTCTACCAGCCAGCCATTGGGTCAAACAGAGACAAGTGGAGGTTGGTGCTAAATTTGATGAAACGTTAAATTAGGAAATGATATATAAAAACAAAATATTTATGTGAGAACAAATACACATACATATCTTGGATGTTTTCTATGTATTTAAGTATTTATTCTCTTTATTGTTGTCTAGAGCTTAGTTTGGGACTAGGTAAATTTGTGTGAAATTGTCCCGCGATATTTATTTATTCATTATCAACTTGTTTTATTGCAAGATTCGTGCCTCACCCTGTATTTGTCTTCCAAGCTACATTTTTTATGAAGGAGAAATGCTTGTGGTAGTATATTAGAGAAATAATTAACTTACCTAGGGTTGTGGCACTATGCAAAACGTTAACAACATACATGATATTCAAAACTGTCAAAATGTATGGAGTTGTCATAAGTGGCTAGTTGGCTTCAATCCTCTACAATAACCCAAAATAAAACCAAGAACCTTAATATACAACACTAGATTGCATGGCGAACAACGCCTTGGTGCGAAGGAAAGTGAACGTGAATGACGTCGCCTATGTTTATTATCCCTTTCTTTAGCGTAAGGATCATTTATGAGAAAGGGACAAAAACCATAAGCAACGTAACTCAAGGTCACTTTTCTTTGCTTCATGGCATTGTTCGCCGTGCAATCTCCAGTGTCATATATAAGTTTCTTGGTTTTCACTAGGTATACAGACTCAGAAAATAAGCTTGATTTTTCATAATTATAAGGTACTTCTAGATGTAAACTTAGTTAAGGAATGCCTTAGTCTCTTCAAAAAAGTCTCTTTGCGGAGCAGCCTTTACTGTTAATTTAATTGTACTCCGTTTAAAATTAATAACAACTTATTTAGATTGAAATGTATCTTCATTCGTGTTTCATCCCTGTCTCTTTCTGATAATCGTGTAAAATCTGGAAGAAGAAAGATAACGAAGGAATTATTCGTCTTATTCAACGAGGAATAATTCAGAGATCATCTAAAGGATGTAGTTAGTAAATTATCTGAATGTTCAACATTTTTTCTTTCGTTATTATACAAGTAAGTGATTAAGGCCATTATAAAAATGGTCGAGTCAGAGAGAAAGAAACAAGCAAGCTTTTAAGATTTAATTGAAAAGCTGGATGTGGGTGGTGATAAACCAGAGCGTTTAAAAAACGTAGATAAAGTAGAGTATACTTTTTTTTAGCAAAAAATGTTGTTTGTAAACTCTGATGGGGCAACTTAATCTCGCCGGTTTATAATTTACCAGTTGAGTTGTATAGCGACTTGGATAGAATAATTACCTATGGATTTATAAAACACTATTTTTTTCCTTAAACTGATAGACTAGGGGATGTGCTAAGAAAGGCATTTCGAAATCAACCCCTATTGGAAGAAATAGGGGGAGTAGCCGGAAACTAACTCTTCGCGTGAGAAGTTGCGAGCGTCACGTCCTCTTTATTATACAAATTAATTATTATTATTTATTTATTTATCAAAAAAGATACATGCGTTATTAAATAATTGCAAGCTCGCCAAACTGTTACCCAGTTTGTTGGCGAGTAAAGCGCTCAAACTTATAGCTGGCCTGGCTTATAACTGGTTCCTTGTAAAAGGAACACTTGAATGGAGTGACAGAATAAAATAAGTTCTATAGATAATCTATATTAAAAAAAAAAACTGACACAATAGATAAATGTTAAAATCTTTTTATGGACTTGATTTGCTTTTGCATTTTGGTTCTATATTTAATATTTTAAAGGGGGAGCGGAAGATCTCCGCTTCAAAGATGGCTGGTTTTGTGTTTTGTTTCATTTTCTTACGGACTAATTAATTATACCTACTTCCCTTCACTCGGCATTGGAAACATCAAAACCGGGCAAGAGCATGTCGGATCATGCTCAGTGTAGGATTCCGAAGCCGTTAAGTACTACAAACATAAAAAATCATCAAGTAATCACTAATTTTCTATTTAAAAAAAAACAATTGGTGCCGTCGTAGATGACTTTAGTAGGTATAAACACTAATCGCCTGTATCTCAAGAACCAATGATGTCTACTTAGTCGTGATAGTTTTCCTTTAAAATTGGTTATATGTTCTTTCATTTCAGATTTTTAGTATTGTAGTGTTGGCTGTAGGGGGGAGGGATACTTGAATCTTACAAAAATTAGCGCTTTAAAGCTTACTATTATTTCACGTCTACTTAGTCGTGATAGTTTTCCTTTAAAATTGGTTATATGCTCTTTTATTTTAGATTGTTTTCCGATTTTTAGTATTTGTAGTTTTGGCTGTAGGGGGAGGGGGACACGATGGCCCCTACGTAAATGATCGAAAATCAAAAATGGCGTTTTTTTTATTTGTGCGATCGGGCTATTTTCGGCTATATTTTACGACCACATAAACAAAAAATAATATATCTATATTTTAACGTAAATTTCATTCGTAAAACATCGAAAGTAATGGTACATTTACATACATTACATAAGCTTTAAAACGCCGTACTGAAAAGTACCATAATTGACTGTCGATGATTTACTTAGGGGCCATCGTCTTGAGTGCAACAAAAATTAGCGCTTTAAAGCTTAATATTATTTCATAAACGGATTAAGTACTTAATTAAAAAACTGTTTTCACAAACCGATAAATAATATTTTTGAAAGAGCTATCTAACGACACCCAACACTATAGGGTAGTCGAGAAAAAAAATACATCCCCACGTTACGTGTAGGGGAGGTACACTAAAAAATTGGTTTTACTCTTTATTGTACTACTTTGTTGGCGTGACTAATATGCATATTCTTGCCAAATTGCAGCTTTCTAGTACTAATACTAGAACGAGCCCGTCTTTGCACTAGGCTGCGGATGGCCGGACGGATAGACGGACGGACATGGCGACAGTTTAACTACGGAACCCTAACAAAAAGGAACACCATAAAGAAAAAGAAAAGCATTTTTTTTAAACAGTGTTTCTGGCAGTACTTAATAACAAATGACTAACTGGAGATATAAATAAAACACCTGACTATGAAACCAATTCGATTAATAAGTTGAAACATTGGCCAAAAATAAAGAGGATAAAAGAAACGAAACCATGCGACGGTTCTTGGGTCGTTCTACTTTTTAACCAACAATATATCGTAATTTTTCTATATTTTGCGTTTTTCAACTATTGATAATTATGGTTTTAATTTTTGATTTTCAAATACGTTGCGTGAATTTTTATTAGGACTAATTAATTATTATTTCGGTGGCAATCACGTTTTTTTCTTTATGGTGGTTTTTCAGAATATACTGTGACAGAGTGGCCGTTTTCAGAGACTAAATTTTGTATGACCACTCTGTTACGCGATTCTATGAAAAACAAACTTATAAAAAAAAAACACTGGATAGAGAAATTGAAAGATTATTTAGTATATTCAAACACTAAAACATTAATAATCAATACTCTAACTGATAACGTATGGTAAAATGAGGACAGGCAATTGTCGGTAAAAAAGAAGAATGACCCTCTTGCGTTGCAGACGGCAGAAATCTTCCGAAAGTTTGCTTAAAAAGATGTTACGTTTGTTTCTGAAATCGAATATACTTTTGTCGGATGCAAACGTAACTTTTAGTCGACTCCAAAGATATGCTTCAACTGAATAAGATAAAAAAAGAACTGAAGTCGACCGTACATCGTCAAAATCAAATGTATGACAGCTTTTATTCTAGTATAAGAAACAAAGAAACTGGTTTTCGTATAGTGACATACAAGTTGGAAAATAAGGATCTTTATTTTGTATTTAAAAAAATGAAAAATGAAGGCGAAATGATGGCGAATCGACGTGTTAGGAACCAAAAACATCTAGTTATTATTTTTAGTAAATTTAACGTCTTTTGAAATTATTACAACACGTAATTATCACTTTGAAAAAAACTATGAACAATTACATATTTACTCTTTGCCAACATCGACAAATAGTCATAACGTTTTTTTGTTAACAGCGGGAAAAGGAAAATAAACCCTGTAAATAGCCAGCATCAAATAGCTACGATTTGTATGTACTTCAAAGCTCACGAAGAGCCGAAGAGGTGTGCAAACGACACCCGCCCTCCAAAAACAACAGTTAAAAAGCACTTGGTCAAAAAACTCATCAAATTTCATTGTCATCGAAACGTTGAGTTGCCGACTCATCCACAAACATGCCTCACCGTGTCGAACAGAATCAACCCCCGTATTATTTCACGTAGGATCTCTATAGATTTCGCGAGCTACCGGTCTCTCTCACTCCTTCGTTCGAACAAACACTAGTGCGTTTTCGTTCCTCGCGGCGAATGGTCGTATCGTCGCCGAACGATGGAAGATCGCGATTTTTGAATTTCGAATTCGGCGCGTGTTTTTTTAATCGCTAATTACGCGGGAAACTTTGTGTGCGTTGTGGGATTCGTGTGGTTAATTTTTGAATTTAGAATATTGGTTTTGATTAGTGTTTGACTTTTTAACTGTGTAAGATTGAAGTGTGCTGTGGAAATAAGTGTTGTTTTAATTTTAATTAAAGGTAGGTGCTTTATTTCACCAACTTAATTGTAATATCAATTAAATTTATTTAAAATAACTGTAAATATAATAGAGGACAGGATGAAAAAAAAATAAACCGATATTTAGATTCAGGAATTACTCTGTATGCTGGTGTCATTTTAGACAAGTAAAAAATCCGATGATAATATCCGTTTTGTATTGCAGAATGGATAATAATCAATATTTTTTAAAACATATCCGAATTCTTTTTACCGTCTTAAATGATGAATGAATTATATTTTTTATTGCTACTTACATGTAAAGAAAATAAATAGCTCTTTATTCTTTAAAACTCCCCAAAAACTAGGTGAAGTATTAATAATAATGCTGTGAAAAATAAATACAGCACACAGAAATTAGATAATTAAAAATAAGAATTGCGTTTGAAAATTTCTGTTACAAATAATAATTTTATGTGTAAAAAAAATAACTTTAGAGATTCTGTCACACAAAAGGGAAAAAAAAGTATTTTTTTATACGAGTATACTGTGACATGACAATTCAAACTGAATATTACCTCACATAAGGGAAAATCTAAGGAACAATATAATAAGACAATTCCAAGATGTCTGACATCGGGAGACATATAATTACTCAATGTCACATGTCTGTCTATGGAATCCTTACACAAGAGTAAAAAAGGTTTTGTGAAAAGGTTGCGTGCAACGATAAATTACGGTAAATAATGATACGGTGCCAATCATCAATTTATATTGATAAATACATTTTTTATCATGTTTTAGTTTTATTTTTAAATTTAATGATAGGTATTAGATGAATTTAGACCCAAAATTTCTTACGAAAATATTTTACGGAAATAAGCTACTAAGCATTTAAACTAAAGACAATCTAAGCAGTATTTTCATTTTTATTTAGCCTTTCTTGTGCTTTTATAGTAAGATATAGAAATATTCTTTTCTTTAATCGTTTCTGATTACGTAATATAACATCCAAGGCCATTCTTTTAAGATATACCTGTATAAAAAAAAACATTTAATTAAGCAGGATTAACTGAAAAAGAACGAGTATTATTCGTATTGTCGGTGTCCCGCCAGATTAAATGAAAAAAATATTCCTACATTATTAAATTGCACCGACCATTAAAATATTTTTTCTTGAATTTGGAGTTAATTCAACACGAATTGTTATGAAAGAAATCTTCTGAAATTCATACCTAAACGGAAAAATAACGAGAAAACTTTGTGCTACAATTTAATTACAATTCATTTGAGTTTAAGAAATTGAGCGAGCCTTTTTATGAATTTTTAATGCAATTTATTCATTTATATGTCAGATGCCAAGTTTCACCAAGGACGTTAAGCTTTTTCATATTTAATATTTTTTACGTTTCTTGAATACTTTTTGGTAAAATATGGATTTTAAACTATTTTAAGCGTTGGCTTTCTTTTGGAGCATTGATTCTTATGGTAAAATATAGTGCTATTACCTCGGCCATTTTAAAATGTATTTATTATATCATCAGTCAATATCTACTTATGATACACCTGAAACAAATAACTATAAGTTGTAAATTAAGTTTATTCTAAAGATAAGACAATATTTAGGATAAATGCAAAATAAACGACTCTGGTTTAAGCCCCTAGTTTTTAAACTAGTAGGTATTCCATTTGTAGTTTTCTATCATGTATGTATTTTTGTAAAAATATTGACATTTTATTTTATATTTCAATGTTGTTAATAACCAATAGGAATTAATAATAAATATCAAAATTATGATATTACATTTTAGCTGAACACACTGTCTATCTGTTAACAACTTCTTAAAAAATAACATTTTACAACTTATTATATAAAAAACGAATAGGTTATACAACTTTGATCGGGAAGCAACATAACATAACGACATAATTATTATGAATTATTAATTTGAAAATTTTGGAGTCACGATCGTTAGTTTAGTTAGACATTATTATGATGTAAAATATTAGGAGAAACATTTTCGGACTTCGGATAATCGGGGTTGAAAAATTATGTGAACTTTGGTGCACCCCTATGATCACCATCTACCTATATTCTACCTGACTGTGCCTAATAAAGTGTGACCTTTTACCCTTGCCTTTCGCGTGAAATGTCCGAATCTTTGTACAAGAGACACACCTCAGTAAATTGCACCACTCTTGCTAATGAAATGCTTAAAGTCAGATTTAACCACGCAGAAGTGAAAAGTTGAGCGTGTTACAACGGATTTTTTGGCATGGATTAAAAAAAATATTAGAATTTTGTTTATACTCGTAATTTCAAATTTAAAAACTCTTGTATTGTATAAATGGGCCGTATCCTATGTCAATAAAAATCTATAATAAATTACCTAAAGCAATAAAAAATGAGAATGATATAAAAATATTCTGCAGAAGTCTAAAACGTCTTCTCATAAAGAAGTCCTATTACGCCGTCGATGAATATTTAAAAGATAACTTAGAAATCTAATAACTACCAAGTCAAATGAAGTGTGTCATCGACATGTCTACTGGATGATGTACCGGGTAATGTATTTTAAGTGTCTACCAATTTATCTACCTGTCTACCTCTCCTCTAAATTGCGATGCCTGACAAGGTACATATGTATTTAATTAGTGTTGTGCACTTGACATACTTATGTAATGCAATAAATAAATAAATAAATAATTAATAAAAAGAAACCAGTTACATTTTATCAAATATAGGCAGAAAATAATGATTTTCTTGAATATTGCTATGAAAACAACAAATTATTGGAACCTGAACCGTAGCTTGGTCGCCTTTATCGATGTGGATAAATGTGGATAACACATCTGTCACTTTCTGACCAGTATGTCAGTGCGAGAGTTACAGATGTGTTATCCACACTTATCCACATCGATAAAGGCGACATGCTACGTCCCCTGGGCTGGGATTCTACACGGTAATAACGATATCGTATTTTACATGTTTCCGTATTGTCAACGTTTTGATAACTCTTATGTCATTTACAATAATGGCGACTGTGACATAAACGATTCTAAAACCAAGTCAAACACGATATCGTTATATCGCAGTTGAATAGAGGCCCTGAACAGACTTTTATCATTATATTTTCCCGTTTTTGTCTTCACCTTCTGTTTCTTAAATTGTTGTACGTTTAGCCGCTGTTTTATTTATCTCTCAATCGCTTATAGGGTAACTGGAAGAAATCCCTTAAAATTCGCCTTTATTTATTTCAAAAACAACTTAAAAATAAAAACCCCAAATAAATAAAATAAAATAAAATAATAAACTTAGGTGGTAGGTATACAAAAAAAAAACATGCCTTGCCTTGTTAGTATTTCTGTTTCGTTTTTACTTTGATATTTTCTGAATTTGCAATGAATGGGTCGTACGAACTCTTATAAACAATAGTTGTCTCTCCTGTGGTCAATAGTTAAAAGCTTGTGTGCATATAAGTTATGTTTTTACATGATAGGTCTAAAGCAGTCCTGAAGTCGTTTATGCGGATATGGGCTTAGCCAGAAAATTGGGCCTTAACGTTAACTTCCAGCGTGTCCACAGGAAAGACGCTAACCTAAATCTGTGCATGACCTAAATAGTTTACATACATACATACTTAATTTTTGGACAAACTGTCTTGACTCTGCTTTTTTTGCCAACAACATAAAAGTAACTGTCAGGTATCGGAATACAGCACGGATATTTAGACGTTTCGCGTATCGCGGTGTAAAAACCAGATGAACGTAACTACAAAAAATTCAAAAATCGTTTTTTTGCATAAAACGGTTCAGAACGTGCTCCTGCATGACCTGCCAAAACGACGTAACGGTACGGTCAATATTACGCTAATTCCAAAAAAACGATTTAACATAAGAACCACTTTCAATAGAACCAACTGAGCGTATTACGAATTCCATTAAATTAGTTATTAAAAATTTCCTATTAGTTAAAGACACATGGACGTAAAAACAGTTACATTAATCTAAACCATTAAAATATCATTCAAGTCACCAATACGTTAGAACCACCACAACTTATAAGCTTATGCATTAGTCTGGCTGCCAAAAATATTTCATTTTGAGTTGAATTTAAAGAACCAAAACAACGGTTGAGCTTATACGTTCTATTAGCACTTAATTTTCTCTCTCTTCTTATTTGTAATGAACGACCAATACGACGTAACGTGACATCGGTGGTTTAAGCACTTATATTTTCGTTCTTTGTAAAGTAGCCATTTAACATTTGTACGAACATACGTTAATTTGGCACCTAAAGTCGATGTAAGGTCGGTACAAGTTGATTCGGGTAGTACGGGGAGCCCCTTTATTTTAAGTTTGAAGGATGCTGCCGTTTTATTTCATTTAGGTGCATAATTGTGGTTTTAAGTTAATATACTTTTAAGTTACCCACCAAAATGAAGAAAAACAGTCGAACTTGGAAGATCTTGGAAGCGTTGAAGCAGAGTGAATCATCCCAGGGTGACAACAACAAAGTCGATGAGCTTGTCGGGCGGGTAAGTTTGCTTCAACTAGTTGTTTTTCCCTTAGTAATTAATTAATTTATTTGTGCATGCTGTTTGATTCCCAAGAATTGTTAAAATTAAAATAGTAAGTAGTTTATATTAACCGGTAAGTACGAGTAGCCTGCTAGGTACCTATGTAAATAATTATTATTTCTCCTCCTTCGGGGAAAATAGGCAAGCTACATAGTGTTATTTGTATAATTTGCTATTATCATACCGACTATAATTTGGATCATTTTATTCTTATAATGATTTGAAGTACCTACAATCAAGGACTTTAACTGTTTTATGCCACTATGGAACCCTGTCGCATAACGTTAATAATTAATTTTAGCGTAAATTCTTTCATGTGGTTAGACGCTGTCATTATGACAGGGTTCCATAGTGGCATACTAGTTAAAGTCCTTGACTGTACTAGTTGTATAGAACTAAACTCGTTAGCACGTTTAAATTAGGTACCTAACCTACTACGTATTAAATTCAAAGATCCCGAAGTTCACTTCTAAATCTTATCAATTCATGAATATAGGCGTTTAAAAATGTACAAACATAATGTGTGTGTGTATGTATAATAATAATAATAATAATAATCACAGGACAATGTCACACTAATTGACCTAGTCCCAAACTAAGCTCTAGGCTTGTACTATGGGTACTAGACAACGATAAACATACTTAGATAGAGAAATAAATACTTAAATACATAGAAAACATCCAAGACTCAGGAACAAATACTCATGCTCATCACACAAATATCTGCCCTTACCGGGATTTGAACCCAGGACCCCTAGCTTCGAAGGCAGGGTCACTCCCAACTAGGCTAGCGTGTCGTCGTGTATGTGTATGTATGTTTGTATATATGAAAAGACTTATCAGTTGTGTTTTATATTATATAATAAAGGAGGAAGAGAAGGAAGTTTAACTGGATCGTAGTAAATGGAAGGAAATTGTCTCTACCTACGGAAAAAGCCGTGATTGTGTGTATGTACAAATGTACAGTAATATGGTGCAACCTAGTTGACCTCTTGATGGACACAGCCTGGAATTTCATAACTGAATCTGATAGGTAGGTACCTATTTATTTTCCAGGGTTCATATTTTGAAACCATCTCCTGTGCTTCCTTTGGGGCAATAAACGACAATTACACAGGATCTAGTGCTGAGCGACATCCTACTGAATTAACGAATTATTTCGTTGAGTATGACTTGGAATCAATCTGCCATTGCCCTTCAACCTCTTCAAAGCTAATTTTTTACAAACGCCGTATTGCTCTATTCAACTTTACCATCCTGGGTTTTGAGGCAGAAAAGCGTAATGTTTACTGTTATTGCTGGAAGGAAGGTATTGGAAGGAAAGGGGCCATCGAAATCGGATCATGTCTGTTGAATTATCTGAAAACTAAAGCTGATGGCAGACCTATTACATTTATGTCCGATACTTGTGCTAGTCAATGTCGTAATATGTATATTTCGGCTTTGCTGCTATACTGTATTGAAGCTTTTGATATACCAGAGATTAATCAAAAATATTTTGAGCCAGGACACAGTCAAATGGAAGCAGATAATATACATGCAACTATTGAACAGGCTAAGAAAGATATACCGGTGTTTCATCCATCTGGCTTCTACACTATCATAAGAAAAGCTTCTCGGAAAAGTCCATGTAATGTATATGAAATGGAAACAAAGGACTTTGTAGATTTAAAATGCCTGAAAACCATTCTTATTAAAAATGCGAAGATTGATTGTGATGGTAATGATGTTAATTGGCTCAAAATAAAATGGCTACAATATCGCAAAGAAGATACTAAACACATTTATTTTAAATACGATATGGATGACACAGACTTTAAAAGGATTCAAGTTATTAGAAGAGGTAAAAGATTACCCGTGGAAAAAAATACATTAAAAGACGCATATGACCAAGCTTTGCCCATTTCGGCAGAAAAGTATGAGGATCTGCAAGACTTATGTCGACAGGGGATCATTCCAACGCAATATCACAACTTTTACGAACAATTTACAATTGGAACGGTAAATGACGACGAAGATAATTGTTTTTTTTTCTCTTGGTATGAAAAGATGTTGGTTTTTGTTTACTTGTTAGAATTGCATTTAATTTTGTATTAAATAAAGATAATTTTAACATTTAAGCATTTTTTATTTACTTTATTATTGTTTCTATAATGACGTAAATGTGTACGATAGTAAAACAAGTTTCAAAACCTTAAGGGCCACACTAACGTATGTCAACCAATTTGAGAAAAAATATATATTCCTCCTATGTCGGTACGTGAAAACTCGCAATTGTTGAATTTTTCCGAATCTTTAGTAATGTAAGAATATATCAATATATATTTTTGTCTCGATAATCATATTATTACCACTAAAAATGACATTGGAAAGTTGAAGACGTGAATTCTCACCGTCTTTTTGCCCTCCTGTAAAATCATTAAAATGTAGATACGTTCATCTGGTTTTTACACCGCGGTATTAATTATTAACTAACGCTGGAAACATATCGTCCTCTTACTTACTCAAACTCGTATCTGCATATTGTTTTTGCCGTTCGTAAACTTATTGCCTAGCTTGTGAGTATTAATGAATGAAATGAAATTACCAATAGCAAAAATAAATGCAGATACGAGTTTAAGTAAGTAAAACGACGATAATTATCCATTTTCATTTGTTTCTTTCCGGACCGCTTTCGGTTCACTGAAGCATTGTTATTGTCTCTTGAAATGCATTGCGAATATTATTCTTCGATGTAGTATTTACATGGAAAAATAATAGAAGTGATTCACATAAAACGACATGTCTATTCTGTCTAACATTCTACATTAATAAACTAGTCAGTCAAGTATATAACTTAATGTAGGTATTAAATTGTAAAATCTGTCTTCATGAACTCTGTTAAAAATGATGACAACATGGCAGATGGACATCTTAACTAACGGACACCAAAAACATTAAACTCAATTCATAATTAAAAGATAGTATTATTGCTATAAATTAAATGTTGCAAATTAATCTAATAACCCCTTAGTTTCTTTGAAACAAGAAATCAGAATTAACATATTAGGGCGTAGCTACGAGTATGCATTGGGTCTATATTGTCTGACATAGTTATACATACATCCATACATAACATCACGCCTTCATTCCCAGAGTGGGGTAGGCAGAGCTACAGAAACACCAACAAATCTTAAAAGATATGTTTATAATTCTGTAACCATATTTTTCACAAGTAGGCTGAGATTTTTACTAGTGTATTAGTGACAAGTTGCAAGCCCATCGCCTAACAATACTACAAGCCATTAATCCCTTGGTCGCCTCTCACGACATCCACGGGAACACATGGAGTGGCACTATTCTAACCCGGCAACCACACGGGCATAGTTGACATAGTTATTTTTAGTCATAATGTGTTTTGAGTCATAATTATCGCAAGTTATAATGTATTTTCTTCAGAAGCTGTTACTAATTTAGGATTTTTATAAATCAAACCCTAACCTAATCTAACTTTGTCTACACGTCAGACATTAAAGAAATTCTAGAAAGTTACCGGTTTCAGCGATAAAAAAAAGACTATCAATGATTAGTCAACAATGTTATTATAACCAAAAAAAAAATGGAAACCAGTGAGCTCCCGTACGCAATACTACGCATTAGGTACATTTTGCATCTAGCGTATTAATATTCAATCTGTCCCTTTGTTATGTCACGAATATTATGTTTTTATGTCTTTCAAAAACAAAACCGAACGCTTAGACATGGTCAAAATCTGATCTACGGATATAAAGATTATTTAAATTGCGGCAGATACGAATATCGAAAAAACACTTTGCATTAACGTTTTCGTAATAACAAAATGTTAAGCTATCTTAAATCCGTACTAACATTATAAATATAAAAATATTTCTAGTCCATCTTTTGTCTGTTTGTTACGCTTTTTGGGATAAGCCGCTTAATAAAATTAGATGAAATGGTATGGAGATAGTTTTATCCCAGAAAATTACACGGTTCCAGAGGAAAAAGCGGTAAACGACTTCTACACGGAGTCGCGGGAAACCACTAGTCTATTATATAGAAAAAGAACCAAAGGCCCGTTTCATAAAAGCTTGTAATTTGTAATACAAATGGAAGTCTCTTTTTATATTATACATACTGTTGAAAAGAGATTTCCGTTTATAATATAAGCTATTATTAAATTTTATATGCAAGCCCCAGACCTTAAATTCCACTCTTAAATATATAAATAAATAAATAATTATCAGGGGACAATCTCACACAGATTGACCTAGTCCCAAACTAAGCTCTAGGCTTGTACTATGGGTACTAGACAACGATAAACATACTTATATAGAGAAATACATACCTAAATACATAGAAAACATCCAAGACTTAGGAACAAATATCTGCCCTTACCGGGATTTGAACCCAGGACCGTTGGCTTCGAAGGCAGGGTATCTCCCAACTAGGCAACCATGTCGTCTTAGTCCTGCCCATGTTTCTTCGATTTGGATTTTGCGCCATTAAATTTCTAGCCAATTACCATGATCGCTAGCGAGTCGAATGCTCTGTCCCTCACAGTGTTGTTATAGAGTGGGAGGGACAGAGAAGTCGACTCGCTAGCGAGTACGGTAATGGCAACTTATGGTAAGGGTACTGGGGGATGATTCTCTCAACACAGTGCTGCGTCGATCTCAAAAGTGAAGTTTTATCCGTCAAGTTTAAAAAGTCCCGTTGGAGCGTACAAAACACATTTTAGTGCGTGTCTTCTTAATTAGGCAGCTTTATACGACACTGAACTCGACTCACCTGCCTGCTGCCTAATTGAGAAGGCATGCGCTAAAATGCGTTTAGTACGCTCCGACGGGACTTCTTAAACTTGCCGGAGAAAACTACACCTTTGAGATCGACGCAGCGCTGTGTTGAGAGAATCACCCCCCTGAAGATCCAAACTGTCACTTGTGCGTAGTTAGAATACTTGAGGTTTGTGCGATTGGAGCCAATCTCCAAAGTTCAGATCGTTATCACATTCCTGTCTTGACACGGGCTAAATAAGGAAGTTTAGTAAAGTTTCATTCAGTGCTCGGAACCGGTTTAAAAAATTACGGTTAATACCGGTTTTTTCGGTTTAGCTCCGAACTTTATTTTAACCTTAATTAAACGGTTTAAGCCACGAGCGGCGAGTCGAGAAACCAAAAGTTTTGTAGGTACTGAATAAAAACACTAAGTGGCGCTTGTTTGTCGTGCGTGACGTGCGTCTGGTTTTTTAGCTCGAAACCGGTTAATTTGAAAATAAATGTATTCATGTAAAGGTTCCTCCAAAAACCGGTTATGCGAATGGAACCAAAATGAAAAGGTTTTGCGTCAAGTACATAATAACGGTTTTCAAATTTAACCGGTATCCGAGCTCTCTGGTTTCATCAATATCTGCTGAGGCCCGCTTTTGTGATTGACATACGTATAGGTGAAAAACTTAGGTAAAGGACCTGTTGTATGTAGTTGTAACACATCTGTATAGACCGTTTGACGTTCTATACTTCAAATTTGACGTAAGCTCCATATTAATTCTGTACACAACTACATACATCAGGTTTTTTACTTAAGTTTTTCACCTATACCTACATACCTAATCATTTAACGAAACCTCGTGTCTTCTATTACGTAATTTTCGATTAAAAAATACACATTCTCGTGTTCAAATTTAAACTCGTTCACCCAAACTTTCATACTATATCATCACAAAGTGTGAAAGTAACTTTGTCTGTCTGTTTGTTATGCTTTCACGCCTGAACCGCTGAACCGATTTTAATAAAATACCTTTTTCGCGATAAACGGTTTTTACGCGGACAGAGTCGCGGGCAACACCTCGATTTTAACGATTTTTTTTTAAGTTAGGACGATATGCGAGACTAGTAACATTAGTAATATTACTAGACGTAATCTCTAAAGTTGAACAAGTTTCAACACACATTTTAATTGTTCAATAAAGTGATGGTTTAAGTGGTTTTACTTAGGGAGCCAGTTTTCTTCCATAATTTAATGATCATCATAAATGTATCTATTCGTTTTCCTAATTTTTAAAAGTCATAACTTTTATAACGTTGGAATCAAAAACTTTTCAGAATCTCTTAGATTATGTTAAGAATGGGTTAAAAAAATCAAGGGTAAAAACTGTTGTTTTTTATCTTTTTGTCTTTAAATCCAGTACTTAATATCATGACTAAAATAACTAAGGTGGACAATAATTACAGACAGGTATTTGAAATAATATTATTATTCAAAGTTTATACTACTTATTAACGCTGTCCGTGACAATACGGAATCGTCAATTAATGCAACGTTGTTATTTTAATTTCAAATAATAATTTGACTTCGTCTCAAACTAAATGATGTTACTGTCTATAGGTACGACCATAAATACTTAATGTTTTTTTCATCTTTATTCGTTGGTGTATTTATTCTAACATCAATGATTTGATTATATGACATACCGAATTATGTAATTTCTTCACTTTACGGGTCAAAGCACCAACCTCTTCTTCCTCTTTGGCCCAATTTCTGACAGGTAGAAAATGCTTCAAGGCAAGGTATTGTGCAGTAAAGTATGAATAAATAAATACTTTGCTATTGTAACATACTTAGACGAACGGCCGTATTAATAAACTAATCTCAACTGTACCTAAAGCTCATCTCAAGATGCGTCAAAAATGATCGTTTTTTGGTGAGTTAATTAAAACGGTCCTAAGATATACACTCAAGATAAAGATGAATGAATACTAAAAAAAATATTATAATATTAACACTCAGTATCAGATCAGGGGAATCGAACCCAGTTTAATCACCAGGGTCTCTTAGAACTCGGCTAACCGAATCGTCGAATACTAAGCTTCCGCGTAACCCTATTTTGCCACACCTTAGTGGCACACCCGTCGGCGTCGTGTACAAAATATCGGAAGAGTTGCTGAAATCTAGGCAGTAAAAGAGACAGTCTTTATAACTGTCATTTTCATTGGCAAGCTTATACATAGATCATAATTGCAATTGATATTCAAAAGAGCTCCAAGGGCCTTTATGACACAGTGAAATCACCTTTGACGTGTTATGGGACGTTTATAACACGGCTGCCACTAAAAAAAAATGCCTTTATTCACTTAACGCAAACAATGTAGAATTAAAATATAATAAAAGAAAACTACACATAACATCACGCCTTCATTCCCAGAGAAGGTAGGCAGAGCTACAGAAATACCAACAACTACAGACTTGTTTATAATTATGTAACCACATTTTGCACAATCAGGCCAAGAAGTTTTGCTAGTGTATATTATTAGTGACAGGTTGCAAGCCCGCCGCCTAATAGTACTACAAGCTCTTACTCCCTTAGTCGACTCTTACGACATCCACGGGAAGACATGGAGTGGCGCTATTCTAACCCGGCACCGACGCGGGGCAAAAGAAAACCGGACGGTTATAATGACATAACAATGCAGTTCTTAGTTTACGCTCAGAGAAAAGGGCAGAGCTATATAACTGTCATAGCTCTGTCCTTTTCTTTGAAAGTAAACAGATCTGCATTGTTATGTCATAATAACCCCCCTTAACGTAATTAACCTTTTTTTTGTCTGACATAACGTCATTGTTACATTTATCGTAACCATCTAAAGTACTACTATACAAAATCTATAACAAATTACAAATGAAAACGAAAACTAAACTAAAACTAAAAAGCTAAGACTAAAAAAGGGCCCTCTGGCATTGTACCGAAGATGCTGGCAGCATTTCCTCGCTGATTAGTTACACTAATGCGTTGACCGAGGAAGCTCTCCCTCTATCTCTTTCTCTCTCTCTCTCTCTCTCTCTCTCTCTCTCTCTCTCTCTCTCTCTCTCTCTTTCGTTTGCATTCAGCCAAGTTCCCAGTATACCACGAGATGGCTCCATCAGGAGGGCTAGCACAAGTGGTTGGTGAGATGTTTGTCGTTTCGTTTTATTCTGAACCCCTATTATTTTTTATGTAAATAGGTTGGGTAAAGTTAATTTAATAATAAGGTTAAAAAAACTAAACTATTGATAGATTAAATTTGACTTTGTGATAACCTGTTTTACATCTTTCTTGGACTCCATACTGCTCCAATATTCCCGACAATTTCCTGTATGTCTGCTAAATTGTTGAACTTATTGCATTCAGAAGGGCAGCTAAGGGTCCCATACACATAAAATACCTTCACGAATTCCACGTCCCACCTTTCGGCGCAAATGTAAATGAAACATAAACAGTAACATAAATTCTGGTAAACATCTCCAGGCCCCCGACGATCCGTGTTTTAAACGTGAAGTTAGGGATAAGTAAATATATAAACAAAATAAATATCAGGAGACAATCTCACACAAATTGACCTAGTCCCAAACTAAGCTCTAAGCTTGTACTATGGGTACTAGACAACGATAAACATACTTATATATCGCCGCCCCCACAGAATAAAGCAGTAAGTGCAAAAAGTAAATTTTACAAGAAAAATAAAAAACCGAAAATTCTAAATAACTTTTTGACTATAAACAGGAGATGCTTGGTTTAAGTACTATTTGAAAGTGTATTTTTTTGTGCAGTTGTTCAATAAAAAACTTTACTAATAACACAAAAAACTCTTTAGATATTGTTAAAAAACTGTTTTACCACAATGTTGCCATGTCCTTGTGTACGTAACTGTATTTTGCGTCTTTATTCGGGTCGCAATTGGCATTTTCCTAAATTGGTAATATACTATAACTTGTATGTTCCTTGATTTTTTTCCCATTGAAAGGTCGTGGTAATATGCAATTACTGCTTTATTCTGGTCCATTTTAAATATTACACATAAGGTAATAGTTGATTATGTATTCCTTCTGGTGTAATTATGACCTTGATTGTTTTGTAACAACATATTACGGTATATCAGAGGGGGAACAGGTAGAAGTGTATAATTAAATAAGAACTACAAGACGTCAATCAACAAAAGAATTATTTATTCTGAGTTTGTTTATTAATGATTGGAGATCAATATTTTTAAAACAATGTTATTACCGCTAAACAGACAGTTATTACCGCAACTTACTTCAACTTTGCGTCAACTTTCCATGAAAATAATTTTAACCCTCTTCCTCGTTAGAATCAATTTCTTCGATGTTGTTATCACAACTCAACGATTTATAAAACTCCTGATAATGTCGAGGAATAGCCTCAGAGCGACACAAGCTCATTAAATCATTGTACAGAGCCTTTGGCACGGGAATAGGCTGGCTATATGCAGGTTTCAAGGCTTGTAAGCTAGAACCAGCGGCTTCTTCGTTATCTAAGCTCGAACTTACAGAATTATTAGGTGCAGATATTCTTCCTCGCGGTAATCTAGCACTACTACCTCTAGAGGGTCTGGAGGCAATCTCAGTGTTGAGTATTAGACAGTCTTCAGCGAAATCATATTTAAACATAAGCTGATCTAGTTTTGTGCTCATGACACTGACTTCCTTCACATGAGACCATTTGACTTTTGCATTATTTGTATCACGGTCCCAATTTTTTCCATCAACTAGCTGTTTGATGTTAAAAAAGTCCGCCTGTTGCATCTCTTTTAGGGTATACTTTTCCCCCTCAGTTTTGGTTATGTTCACTAGGCAGCAATTTATTGCATTTTTTTACATTATTTCTTAATTCGGGAGGTATAATTATTTTCATCTGAAAAGTTCAAGACAGTATTTTTTTTATTTAAGGCGCAATGGCATGACCTCTTGTGGCTTCGTATATAATAAAAAGTAGGTACATAATCTAGGCAATAAATGAAATAAAATAATATTGTAAAGCCCGATTTAGACCAAGCGAACGCGAACAATAATTCTATGCATTATCTCTTACGTTTTCTTTGTAAAAATAAAGACAAAACATGTTCTAGAGCATTCGCTCGTTTGGTCTAAACCCACCTTAATGGGAATAAGTACATTTTAATCTAAAAATTAACCCATGTCCTTCCCTAGCACTCAAACTATCTGGGGTGTGATTCTCTCAAAAACGGCGGTCAGTCGGACGAACGAGCAAAATCGCTGCGGTGACTTTCTGTAGACCCGTCCGAGCGCACAACACACATTTTAGCACGGTGCATTTTCGGTTTGGCAGCATGGCTTATCCAACGCCTAATTGACAATGCACGCGATAAAATACGATTTCGCTCGTTTGTCCGACCGACCGCCGTTTTTAAGAGAAAAACACCCCTGTAAACCAAATTTTATCTAAATCGATTCAAGGGTTTAAGTCTGAAAGACGGACAAAAATACAAACACTCACACTTTCACATTTATAATATTGGTTTGGATTCGCTCAGATATACGATAATACGATGCTAATGGTTTTACGACCCCAGTCGTCCGTTTGGTTTGAGGATAGTATAGTGTCGTCGGTTTGTATCGCGCCGCCTTGGCACGTGCCGCCTTTTGTCAAAGGATGCCGCCTCGTAAACAAATAATGCGAGCGCTGTACCTACCCCGAAGTGAATTTGGTACCTAGTTTACAACGAATTAAGTTCGTATTTTATTAAAATAACTAAAAGTGCGTGCGGTAGTAGCAACACTATCTAAACCAATACCTCCGAGCCGAGCGACAAATAGGTAAGTACCTACTACTATCTACTACTGCTGACTCCAGATAATAATAGCGTAATAGTTTAATGGCCGATATTATGACTACGAGGAGTAAGAAAATGGACTACTACTTACCTACTTTAAATAACTGTCTGTTTATTTTATAGCAAAAGTATAACATTAATAACTTACAGATGCATATTTAATTTAAATACCTACCTATCTACAATTTCAACGCGATTATTAATAATTTCTTAAATACAAAACTACGTTGTTTTGTTTGTTATTCTATACATAATATTTGTATAAGAAAGTAAACAAACAACATTATTAGCTTCGTAAGCTAAAATTATGAAAACATTATAAGGTAGGTAGGTATCTCCTCTTACCTTGCTCTCCTGGACCACAAGACATTATTAAAATCCTTCTTGTCCTTGGGTTTATATTGCGGGATAATATTATTTTCTTTATGTTCATCGTGAAATAACGGTTTTGTCAACTTACGAATCACTCAACCACAAATTATACTCAATAATTAAGTAATACACAACAGGGTCTCTATTCAGGTGCGTTAAAACGATATAGTGTTTGACACGTTTAAGAATCGTTTATGTCACAGTCGCCATTATTGTAAATGACATAAGAGTTATCTAAACGTTGACAATACGGAAACAGGTCAAAAACGATATCGTTATAACGCAGTTGAATAGAGGCCCAGGTCTAGCTAATAGCCGAAAGCGAATGATGTTGAAGGGCACGTCCGAGTCGGCATGCAAAGGGTGTGAACGGATGTGAACTATAATAGAAAGAGACAATAATGTCATTTACCACGTTGAGTAACGCTTGGGTGATTCTTCGGCGTTTTAACCGCCGTCATTGTTGTCTTTGCATATTATTTCAGATATAATGAACACTTCTTTAATTAATTTACAAGAATTATAGTTGAAACGCCAAAGAATTGCCCGCTTATTCAGTTTGGCAATGGCCTTTACTTAACAGTTTAAATGAAAAGGAAATGTACAGGATGTTATTGTACCATAGCATCTAGCAAGTGTGTTGCGACACCATGTTACGGGATTTTAGTATCGAAATGTGCTCCAGAATAAAGCAGTAATGGATTTTGCTGTCCAACTCGTCTTTTTAATGCATTTCAAAACAACAGTATCTCACTTTACAAAATATAATTCGTCAATCCTGTTAAGTAACAAGTCATTACCATTTTTTTTGTTTTCCCTTGTGACAAAGAATAAAACTTTATTTTTTTGTAACTGCCTGAATATTTCGAATAAAATTCTGGAAAAAATTGAGGTGATGTATTTTAACCAGTAGATCACGAAAATGCATGAACATTAAAAAGCAGGTAATAGCACATTGCGTCTTTATTCTGTGGGGCCGGCGATATAGAGAAATACATACAATAGAAAACATCCAAGACTCAGGAACAAATATTCGCGCTCATCACACAAATATCTGTCCTTACCGGGATTTGAACCCAGGACCGCTGGCTTCTGAGGCAGGGTCACTCCGAACTAGGCCACCTTGTCGTCCGTGTCGTCAGAATGAAGAAGGTTTAAAAAACCAATATGTAAGCGAGATCATTTAATGCTCTTGGCTATATTTGGTGTATTTAATGGGGCGTTATTTTATTTAATTGGTCTCTATTGTTCTCGTAATGTTTCTAACTCAGAAGCCATTATTGTCAAGTTAATAGGAGCTATCATTATATTGACAATACGATAACGTATTAAAAGCAATTTGTTTTAGCCCGAGTGAGACGCCCATCTTCTAAATATAACTTTATTGTATTTAAGAACTTTTCAATTTTTATTTTTTTTATAATAATTTTTCCATTTTATTAATTTAGTATTGATTTTTACTAATATCAATATCGTGTTAGTATACATACCAACATGTTGGTTTTTCAATTTCATTTTAACAGTGTAGGTATTCAATTAAATTTGATACACAAGTAGTCCACGACATTTTATTATGTACTTTTAATTATTCCGGGAAATTTTATGATTCTTGAGGGAAAAGACGTAGCAATAGTGGTTAACAAGGTACTGGGGGGCGATTCTCTTAACACAGCGCTGCGTCGAACGCAAAGATGATATGATGTTCATCCGGCAAGTTTAAGCAGTCCCGTCGGAGCGTACAAATCACATTTTAGCGCGTGCCTTCTTAATTAGGCAGCAGAGCTCGGTCGCCCAGCGGAGTTTAACGCCCACCTTTGCATTCGACGCAGCGCTGTATTAAGAGAAACACCGTGAGAGGATAGAGTCACGAGCATTAGCTGTGTTAATGTCGTCACTGAATAGCATTTAAATTTTATGTGTGTAAATCTTTTTACCCTTTTTATTATGAAAAGAAAATGTTATACACTAGAAAACTTCTTAGCCTACTTGTGAAAAATGTGGTTACAGAATTAAACAAGTCTTTTTAAAGTTGATAGTATTTCTGTAGTTCTGCCTTTCCGGAAATGAATGTTATGTATGTATGTATGAACATGGTATTTTTTACATGGTTTTTTGTATATAACAAATTCTAAAGCATTTTTTTAGATGTTGTGAAGCAAGTAGGCTTAACTGGCATAAATAATCACTTTTATTCGCTATTTCTTCAAAGA
Organism: Acleris holmiana; assembly: GCA_949316455.1. Classification (NCBI taxonomy): domain Eukaryota; kingdom Metazoa; phylum Arthropoda; class Insecta; order Lepidoptera; family Tortricidae; genus Acleris; species Acleris holmiana. The sequence goes on from OX438785.1 coordinate 6,023,029, forward strand.
TTCAGAGGCACTTTTTTAAACGCTATTATTAAATTAGCTCCAGACTTACGTCTAAATTTATAAAAAGTTTCTAAAAATTTTCGAACTTATTTTTAGCGTTGGCTCGAAGTAGTCCTTGCGATTCACGATTTTCTTAAACAACATTTTACAAATTTAAGCTTAACAATTTATTTAGAAGCGTTTTATTCTTGATTTTTACATTTTTGTGAGTGAAATAAATTCACCAAATGTGTAATACAAAATGTGCAAATGTGTATGTGTGTAGGCAATTTCAACATTAAAAAACAATAACACGTTAGACGACACGTTAGCCTAGTTGTTAGTGACCCTGCCTACTAAGCTAGCGGTACTGGGTTCAAATCCCGCTAAGGGCAGATATTTGTGTGTTGAGTGCGGGGTATCTGTTTCTGAGCCATGGGTGCATTCTAAGCATTTAAATACTTACCTCTGCATTTCTTAGTGCTGTGTGGTTGCCGGGTTGGAATAGTGCCAGTCCATTTCTTCCCGCGTAAGTAACAGTGGTTCAATAAGTCTCGAGACTAAGTACCAAATCAAGGTTATTATATAAAAATATTTTTTATTCGTCAACATAGTCTCCTCCAAGAGCGATACAGTCCCTCCAACGCTTTTCTAACTTTTATTTCCCATGCGTGTAGCACGATTTGTCTTTGGCTTCAAAATAAGCCTCCGTTGCTGCGATAACTTCACTATCTGAGTCAAATTTCTTACCCTGGACCATTTTTTGAGGTCTGGAAACAGCCAGTAATTGCTGGGGGCTAAGTCTGACGAATAAGGGGATGAGGAAGCAAGTTGAAGCCCAATTCATTAATTTTGGCGTTCGTTCTCACGGACTTGTTACAAGGCGCGTTATCTTGGTGAAACACCACTTTCTTTTGGTTCATTTGAGGCCGTTTATCCACAATTTCGTACTTCAATCGCTCCAATAAGCACATGTAATAGTCACTATTTATATTTTGAAGCCCTTTTTAAAGGTAGTCGATGAAAAGTATTCCATGCGCATCCCTAAATATAGACGCCATAACCTTACCGGCCGATTTCTGAGTCTTTGGCCGCTTCGGGAGGCTTTCACCAGCCGCTCTTCACTCCACTGACTGCCGATTGGATTCCGGAGTGAAACGGTGTATCCATGTTTCATCCATTGTCACATACCGACGTAAAAAAACATTTTTATTACGATTCATTAGCGCCAAACATCGCTCTGAATCATTGATACGTTGTTCCTTTTAATCAGTTGTAGGCAAACGCGGCGCCCACTTGGAAAAAAGCTTTTTCATGGCCAATTTTTTATGTAAAATTGTGAAAACACTACCAGCTGAAATCTTCACTATCTCGGCTATCTTGCGCACTTTTACCTTCCGATCTTCCATGACGATTTTCAGGACTGGGTTAATATTTGTTGAGTCACTGCTTCATTTGGATGACCTAAGCGTTCCCCATCATTTGTGTCCATGCGACCGCGTTTGAAGTCGGCATACCACCTTGCTTTAGAGGGAGCTGGGGGGTTATCATGAGCTAGCTTTGCAGTTCTGTTTACGCTCAGAGAAAAGGACAGAGCTATATAACCGCCATAGCTCTGTCCTTTACGCTGACCGTAAAATGAACCGCAAAGCTAGCTCATGGTAACCCCCCTGATCCCGCATAACATTTTATAAGCCATTGCTGTGATTCAATTGTATTTTTTCCCATTAAAAAACAATGTTTTATCAACACGCGAAACTCGTTCTTTTCCATTGTATCGAAATTACAAGCGAAGCGTCACTTAAATGTCTGCCAAATCAATATATTATTGATGGTCAGTACTTTTTAAAAATCAAAGAGGTTTTAATATATGCGCCATTTCCAATTTAGTCTCGGGGCTTATTGAACGTTCTAGTATCCTATGTCCATATGTGATCGGCAGGGCACGGTAGATTCGATAATTTCGTTTATAGAGGACGCAAGTGACTTCGTAAGCCTAGAAATAGTTTCCCGGTACTCCCCTATTTCTTCCATTTGGAAGTTGATTTTCAGAAAATCCTTTCTTAGTGCACCCTTATCCAGTCCAACGGTTTGTACTCTGCGATGATATGTCAGTCAGTTAGTTAGTCAGTTTCTTCATTTATTTAAACTAGCGGCCCGCCAGTGGCTCCGCTCCGCTGCATATTCCTGACTTTTCCGGTGGATTTTTCAGTTCTTTCCTTTGATAAGAACCTTTTCCCACACAATAAAAAAAGACAGCGAAACCGTTTCACCTGCTCTCGAGATTTACGCTTAGCAACACATTCAGCGATTCATTTAATATATAGAAGATTTTTACACTACGTATTCACGTAATTAATAAGTAACATTAAATATTTTACCTATCTACGAACTTTCCCGAAATCCCTTAAATCTTGCTCCAGTTTTTCGAGGGGAATATTTTTTTATATTTTTACGTTGAAGATTTGTTTGTGATGGTCGGGCTGTGTGGAGGGCTATCAAAGTTAGGGTAACTCCATCGTTACGATGTAATGGGTACTTGTTCAAGGACGGTTGGATATAACTCATATAACTCTTTTCCGTGTGGTTGCCGGGTTAGAATAGTGCCACTCCATGTCTCCCCGTGGATGTCGTAAGAGGCGACTAAGGGAATAAGGGCTTGTAGTACTGTTAGGCGATGGGCTTGCAACCTGTCAATAATACACTAGTAAACCTCTTAGCCTGTTAGTGCAAAATGTGGTTACAGAAATATCAGTAAGTCTTTAGAGTTGTTGGTATTTCTGTAGCTCTGCCTACCCCACTCTGGGAATGAAGGCGTGATGTTATGTATGTATGTATGTAACTCTTGGGATAATTCATGCGACGTGATTATAAAGTAACCTTTTAAAAAGATTTGTATAATGTTTATGCTTCAAAGGCCATTGTTGAGTTAACTGGCTAATAACGCCACATATTCTAAAAGTAAACGTATTCAAAATAATCTTTGGGATTTTTCGGTGGATTTTAAAGAATTTATTCGCCAAAACGTGTACAATTTAGTACGACAGTAAATATTCTACGCTTCATCCACAATGCTTATACTTAATGTTAGACATAAATGTGAGATATATTAAAATGATTAAATATACGATGCATAAGATGACAACGATGGGAACATAAAGATGTTATATCGATTCTCATTTCATTCTCCGTATATTTTCTAGGTAAAAAACAAATATTGTCATTAACAATATCATTGACAACACGCCGCGTTAGCGTTGACAGATATTTGTGTGATGAGCGCGAGTATTTATTTGTCCCTAGGTCTTGGATGTTTTCTATGTAAAGTGAGTATTTCCCTATATAAGTAAGCTTATCGCTGTTTAGTACCCATACTACAAGCCTAGAGCTTAGTTTGGCACTAGGTCAAATTGTGTGACATAATCTCCCCTTAAATGTAATTTATTATTATTTTAATTTTGCGTGGATGTCGTAATAGGCGACTGAGGGAATAAGGACTTGTAGTACTGTTACGCGTTGGGCTTGCAACCTGTCACTAATACACTAGAAAACTTCTTGGCCTGATTGTGCAAAATGTTGCTACAGAATCATAAACAAGTGTTTTTTGGGTTGTTTTTTCTGTAGTTCTGCCTACTCCACTCTGCGAATGAAGGCGTGATGTTATGTATGTATTGTTTTTTTTTCAGCTGTTTATTAGAATTAAATACAGTAATTTTAAGATAATATGTTAAGCACATTATCAGCTTATTCTCGTAAATATCGCAAATCTTTTTAGCAGTTCGGACTTTGAATCTAATATGATAGTGAAACTATGGTATTATAACTGTGTGTATTATTATGTCGTGTTTTGTTTAACGAGAACATAATTTTATGTGCGTTTGCATAGTACGAGGTGTGAATACATTATTGTACAACTTTATTTCGGTAATATTTGGCATAGACCTGTGACGTTTTCAAATTCTGAGAAAAATTGCAGGCGTAATTGGCACTCACTGATCGCAAATATGGCATAAATTAATATCAATATATATTTATATTATAATTGTTATTTTAACTGTTTTTCTCTCTCTCACTAAACGTTTAAGTTAGGCTTATTATTTTTCATAATACTTAATTGCTAAATGTGAGAACCTGTAATTGGCTATGTTTTGTTAGACTAGTTTCTATTTTTTTGTGAAGCTGTTGGTTTTCCATGGATTAATAAATAAATAAAGGTACGGACAGACGTGTTCATTACTAGCACGCTTTTATTGAGCAAGTGCTGCACGTGTGTAACAACATTGCTAGTAATGAGCATGCTTATTTAAAGTGTGCTAAAAAAACCAACGACGTTTGGTTTTCGAGCATGCTACCTGAGGCGCGCGTAGAAGGGGGCGTGCTCCGAGCGTTTCAGAACGTTTGCTTTGAGCATGCTTATTTATGAGTTTGCCTAAGACAAGCATGCTTCTTGCTGGCAAATGTGAACAGTTGCAGAGCATGCTAATTTAAAGCAAAGTTTTGAGCATGGTTTTTTCGAGCACGATTGTCCGTACCTTTACACTAAAACTGTGATAAAAGTAGTTATTTCTTTGTTATCCGAAGACGGTAAAAAAACTTAAGCAACTACTTTAAAAAAAATGATTGCCCTTGATTTAATGGCAACTAAATATCAATATGCCAGTTGTTATTCCATGCCGCTCGTGTGATGATAGTAATACCTGTTTAATTAGGTACTTATCTGTAATTTTTTTAACAATACGTGTATTCATTAAAATTTTACCTAAAGTAAAATATTTGATGGTACAATCACAAGGTTCTAGGTTTTAGTCCCCAAGTTAACCGAAACGGTAACCGGGGACTCTATGGTGATATATTATGAATTACGCTCTAACGAAGTATTATAATCATTCATTTCTGAAGTGAAATGTGTTCTAACGTCTAAATGTAGTTGCTAATGTTGCTAATTATACTCGGAGGAACATTATTAGTTTATTTTGTAGATTGTGTTATAAATTAGGGGAAAACTTAATCACGCCTGTTTCCCAGAGGGGTAGGCAGAGACCATTTCTTTCCACTTGCTACGATCCTGAAAAATTTCTTTCGCTTCTTCCAGATTCATACATCGAGTCATGCATGCACGTCGGTTTCGCGTTCTTAAGATTCGGCCCATTTGCAGAATTTCTCCGATTTGATTCGAAAAAGTACGCCTAGGGCGGGCCCTTCCGACCCTTCCACTCACTCTCGCACTATATACCTCTTTCGTCAATCTTCTTTCATCTATTTTTTCCAAATGACCAAGCCATCAAGCATGTACTTTTCAATCTTAGTCACTACATCTTCTTTCAGTCCAGATTTCTCTCTGATCTTGTCATGTTACTCTTTCAATCAGTTTCATACCACACATAATACGCAAAGAGCGTATTATTATTCGTTGAAGCTTTCTTACATGTGAGTTTGCTATTACTTATACTAAAGAAACAATTCTTTAGATTTTCTCTTATTAATTCGGTTTTTTTACAATGTGATATTTTTTTCATTACCTATACTTCGTTGTAACAGTGTTATTTCCACAACAACGTTGAAAAGCCCACGAATAGATGTTGACGCAAAATTTGGGCGGCGTGCGTTTATCTCAAAATTGCTAGGGACATTATTCTACAATGACTTAACCCCTAATTTTTATTTTATTGTGAGCGTAGCGATAACTCTTTTTAACGTGACAATAACAGCGGCCAAGTGAAAAACAACACGATAGCGAAAGGTGTAAACAACGAAGAATAAGGCCCTAGTTGTTGGTAACATTGTTAAACGGTGATCACTGGTGAAGCAGGTGTAACTTATTAAATAAGTGAGTATAGTGACGCATCTTTGCATTGCTTCTTGTTTCAGAAGGCTCTCACTTAAAACCATAGCGGGGGCATCCCTAAAAAAATCGTAACAACTTGTCCAAAAGGGAGATACAACCAAGTATTTCAGAAGTTTCTAGCTTTCTAACAACACGGACCAATCAATGGATACAAAAAAGGTGCAAATGAAAGTACGCTGCTCCTTGCAACTTGGAACTATACAAACTCCGGAAAAAAAACCCTCTTTAGGAAAAACGTCGCATCTGCTATTAAGTCCTATATCAATAATGACCACTAAGATAACGCAGGAGAGTTGAGCTCGATTCAGCTGTTGAAACACTTAAGCTGTTTTTACTTAAGAAAGAAAATGCGCTAGGAAAAGTTCATCGAACTTCCTCTTTGTGCAATAAGAAATTCTGCTTGACGAGTCCGTTAAAAAAAATGATTGGAAAATAAATTATGGAAGAAGTTTGAAATGAAGCGATGGAAAAGCTTAAGGAGTTTAATAGTTTGAAATAGTTCTTAGGACTTTAGAATTATTATCGCAAGATATTAATGGAACAAAAAAAGGTTTCCGAACTATATTTAAAAGATAATTGCGTTATCGTCCAAGTTATAGCTCGTGTTTCTGTGCTTTCTGATTCGAAATGTTAATACAGTACCTACTTTTTAATAAGTTCGAATAACATAATAAAATAAAATTTTGTTATTCTTCTGGGTACTTGGTTTGAATTGTGATTGTTTCTTTAGAAAGTTTCATATTACTTGAAACACTAAACTATTTTATGAGAAAAAGTTTATTGTTTCAAGTTTGAAGTTGTTTATTCAATTTACAATATACATCGTGTTTGAAACAAATAACTCACTTAGGTATACACGAAACAATTTCTGCTAATAAGATATTAAAAAATAATATGCGTAAAAATATGATCTTTCGAAATAATACATTTACACATACAAAATTAAATTAAATATTCTGCGAATATTTTAGGCATCTACCTGTTGCCGTTAACAATATCGAGCAAAAACGAGCAAAAAATCACGTTTTTAAATATGTATTTCATTCTATTCATTGGTCTTTTTAAATTGTCAACTATCACAGTTCATGAGATACAGCATGATGACAGACGGACGGACAACGGAGTCTTAGTAATAGGGTCCCGTTTTTTTCTTTGGATACGGAACCCTAAAAACAATGAATGAATCCGTCTCGATTGAGCATAACTCAATTCCAAGAGCTCTGGCAAGTTTCAAAAACAATGCGTTTTGCATAAGAAAGTCTTGAATATGAAAAGCTTTTTAAAACTTAGCTCCGAGCCTTAATGTTGAGGAAGTGATTTGGAAGAAAATTACAGTGTTGTTTGCGTTATTGTTTCAAAAGTTGACAGTTGAGCGATTTAATACATTTATTTCAATGAAATTATACTTGTTACTAAGGGCTTGTAGTGCTGTTAGGCGATGGGCTTGCAACTTGTCACTTTTTAATAATTTAACATGGATACGAATACGATATTGCTTCATTGATTGACAAACCGTTTTATTTTGCCTGATCCGAATTTATCCTCCTAAGGAGTAACGAAAAATTCAGCATGTAGTCACTACGGCCAGTAGTACTATTGTTTTATACTCATTCAGACCCAAGTACTTAAAAACTTTTTTTTTAAGTTATTGTGCTTGTGTAGTCCTACTAGTAAGTCCTACTGGTAGGACCGTGGTACGCCTTGACTACACAACTGTTGAAGGAGCTGGGTCTGAATGACAAAGTTAGTAAGTACTATGGGTTGACCTTGGGCCTTAGTAGGTTAAAATTGTCGAACCGGGAATACAGGTTGCAAATGTAAATATTACATTTCTTAGCCGCATTGATTTATTCGATGCTAACTTTGTAAATATTTGCCTCCGGTCTCATAATTCTCTCCATTTTATCCACTATTCAAATGACTACCTTAGAGGCGTTTCATACGTCCATGCCATGCATTTATTAGCCCAACACAATAATTTAACAAAATGAGGACAAATTACTGTGCTTGTCTCGATGTAAACTGGATGCCGTATTTAGATTCCAAATAAACTACTCACGTGTCGCCAATAAAATGAAAACGCTTTGGATTTGTAAGTCTTAACTTTTCTAAATAATGTAAATAAGTAATTGATTTAATTGTAATTATAAGTTAAAATCAAAGGCAACCGCAAAAATACATAATTTAATATAAATATAAATTTCTCCTACTTATATTTTGTTGAAACTGTTTTGTAGAAGAAAACTTTATATTTCAGTAGTTCAGGTTTTAACAACATTTGGATACTATTAATCACATAATTGGCGTATATACTATTTATAAATATTTTTGGTATGCACATAAAAACGCCAACTATGGCGCATGGCAAACTTTATGGTAAACATGGCGGTCACATGACCACCATGAAATCTCCAATTTGTCACTTCATTCGACATCTGACTGACGTTTGGGTTGATCGAATGCTTTCTATACTCGGGGTTATTTCGTTGTTCAGTTTTGTTTCCTGATTATTATTGTGTTTTGTTCGTGGGTTTTGCGTTTACGCAAGTAGCATGGAACCGGTACCAAAATCATCATCGTCATCAGGAACATCATCAAACATCAAAAGATAGATAGATAGATAAAAACTTTATTCAACATAAACACAAACACAGGCTGTCTGTGCGTCTAGACACGGGTTATAGGCTCTAGGATAGTCTTGAAGATGCGGATGGCAGGTAGAAATTAACGAAAGCTGAGACTGTTCAAATTAGCGTATAATCAATAGCTTAAATGAAACTTTACAAAGGCTTAAATAAAATAAGTGCGCTTATAATTTATATAAAAAAGGGCAAAGCTGTGCGACTTTATGTCACGATGGTAAAGCGAGTAAGAGGTGAGTGCGTGACTTTCAAAAAGCCCGTAGGTCGTCAAAGCTGCGTTCCAGTGGGGGCGTAGCGCCGCTCTTTATTGGCTGCAGATCGCGTATGTCGTGATATGCGTGGGATCCCATTGGCTGCCGATGTCGTGATATGTGGTTTGACGTCACAGTGGTTGAGCCGGTTATCCTCAGATACCAGACTGGCTCGAATCCGCGCTAATACGCGTGCGTGTATGTGTGTGTAGTTGTAAGTAGCCTTAACATAACTCCCGGCCTTGGAATCGCCAGATTCCAACTATGACTGTTGCTCCACTGGCAGTGGGCAAATCTTGGAAAAGGCTCGCCGCACAATGCCATGAGCCGTCCGAATATCAGCCACTCGAGCAACTCCGTCCTTGCCTGGGAACGTTCGCGTGATTCGCCCCAAGCTCCACTTTAGAGGCGGTGCATTGTCCTCCTTAATCAGGACCAGGGTATCTTCCTTCAGGTCAGCATTGTTGCAGCTCCATTTCGTCCTAATTTGAAGCTCCGACACGTATTCTTTGGACCAGCGAGTCCAAAAATGCTGGCGTATCTGCTCCACTCGTTGATAGCGTGAAAGGCGGTGAACGGGAACTTCATTCAGCGCAGCGCAGACAGGAGCAGTCAACGGCCGGCCAACCAAGAAGTGAGCTGGGCTAAGGGGGGAGTAATCTTGCGGATCTGTGGACATAGGGCTTAGGGGCCGGGAGTTCAGGATGGCTTCGACTTGCGTCAATACCGTACTGAACTCCTCGTGCGTTAGATGCGCGTCTCCTATCACACGTCGCAGGTGGTGCTTACAACTTTTAACACCAGCCTCCCACAAACCTCCAAAATGACTGGCGTACGGAGGTCCCATAATAAATTTAATGCTTTGAGCTGTAGCGTACTCTTTAATTTCATTAGAACATGAATTTAAAAAATTTGCGAAATCATTTTTTAAACCTACAAAATTTCTACCGTTATCGGAAAATATTATAGCCGGTTTACCGCGGCGTGAAATGAATCTCTTAAGCGCTAATAAATAGGCGTCAGATGAAAGATCGCCGACTAGTTCCAAGTGCACAGCTCTCGTAGTAAAACAAATGAACAAACATATATACGCCTTAATTGTTTGAGCTCCCCTACCTTTTCGGTTTAATATGAGCACAGGTCCAGCATAATCCACCCCACAATTTAAAAATGGAAAACCTGGGTCTAACCGCTCCTTAGGTAGGTTACCCATTATGGGCGATAATATTTTGCCTCGCATACGAACGCACGTCACACAGCTTTGAACCACCTTTCTAGCGAGGTTTCTGCCACCTACTGGCCACCACGAGTCGCGGAGAGAAAACAGAAGTAGCTGCGGTCCTGCGTGGAACAGCTGTTTATGCTCGTAACGAAACAAAAGTAATGTAAAATGATGTTTACTTGAAAGCAGCATCGGATGTTTTTTATCAAAACTAAATTCAGGTGAATTTACGATTCGTCCACCAACACGTATTATATCGTTATCTATGAACAAATTTAGCTTTGACAAATTACCCTTCACTGATCGCCTTTTAATTAATGCGTCTTTAATGTCAACAAATGATTCGGATTGCGATAACCTCGCCAGAGCGGCCCCAGATTTATTCAGTTCGTCCACCGTCAGCGCGTCGAGAAGACGTTTTTTCTTGTCTTTAATGCGCGCATTACTAATGAAGCGAAGTACGTAGCACGCCGCGCGCTTTAAGCGGTTGAACTGAGAAAATCTGTTAAATGGAAATAAAACATTATCAGTTTGACCGCACATAAGACTTCTCATACCACAGGATTTAAGCTCAGGCAACTGTGCAGGCAGCAAGACCGATTCCGAACATGGGTAATTTAAATTAGGATCCTGTAGAAAATTCGGGCCTTCCCACCAGAGACTGGAGTCAATGAGAGTTTCCATATGCTGACCGCGCGAAACTAAGTCGGCCGGGTTATCCTTGCCGCTCACGTGACGCCATGAATAACCCTTTGTTAGTTCATTAACCTCTGCGGTTCTATTTTGCACGAACGTTTTTAACATATTAGGTGGCATACGAAGCCAACCTAATACGACTGTCGAGTCGGTCCAAAACGTAACGTTATCGAACTGGCAACGTAGTGAGTCTTTAATTTTGACAAATAATCTTGCGCCTACACAAGCTCCCATTAACTCCAATCTCGGTGTACTTACGGGCGACAATGGCGCGACTCGCCCTTTCGCGCATAGCAACCGGACAGTAACAGCTGATTTACCGTCGATCGTGCGAATATAGGCGCAACTTCCATAAGCCACCTGGGATGCATCTGAGAATAGATGAAGTTCTTTTCGTACAGGATCGTTGCACATGACGTTACGCGGTACACGAACATTATCAAGTAAGGACAGGTTATTTACAAACCGATTCCAAGTCCGCGTGACGTCATCGGGAACTGGTTCATCCCAATCTAGTTTTAAAAGCCATAACCTTTGCATGAGAGTTTTTGCGATAGTTATAAACGGACTTAAAAGTCCCAAAGGATCGAAAACCTGCGATGTACTAGACAAAATAGTTCGTTTTGTTACAAGATCCTTATGGTTGTTATGTTGCGAATAAAAATGTAGTTCATCGAAATCGTTGTACCAACCTAGACCTAATGTCTTACTCTGCGCGTGCTCGCCTAGTGACAGCGGTTTTGACGCATTTTTTACGTAATCTTGGCCTGTATAATTAAAGTTAAAAACCCATTTGCGTAAAGGGAAACAACCCGAATCCAGAACCTTTGTAACATCTTTACAAATTTGAATTAATTTCGCTTTGTCAGAGAAACTACAAATAAAATCATCGACGTAAAATGAATCATTAATTATTTTAGCGGTTTCCGGATCCGTACATTCCTGCGCCAGTTGCCTTAAACACCTACAGCTTAAGAAAGGCGCTGAGGCGGTCCCATACGTCACCGTGTTCAGCTGATACACGCCAAGGGGATTGTTCGGATTATCGCGCCAAATTATGAGTTGCAAATCACGTTGGTTTTTATCTACTAAAACCTGTCGGTACATTTTTTCGACATCTGCGCATGCTACATACCTATTTTCGCGAAATCTTAATAAAATAGCCAACAAGTCACCTTGAATTGGTGGTCCTACGAGTTGCAAATCGTTGAACGATCTCCCAGAGGTTGACGCTGCACTGGCATCGTAGACCACTCTTAATTTGGTTGTGGTCGCTTGTTCACGGAACACGCCATGGTGCGGCATGAAGTAATGAGGAGTTCCGTAGCTATCGACGCGAGACATGTGACCTAATTGTATGTATTCCTTAATGAACTCCTTGTACATATCGTTATAAGTTGGATTACTTTGCAAACGTTTTTCTAGCGCGTAAAAACGTCTTTCGGCTTGCGCGCGGCTATCTCCTAAAACCTCAACAGATTCCTTTAATGGAACTTGTACACAAAATCGGCCGTTAGCAACCCGTTTTGTTGTGGTCACAAAATGATGTTCGCATGCACGTTCCTCCTCGCTGCGCGAGTCGGGTACAGATGCGCCTATTGGTAACTCTTCGATCTCCCAGAACCTGCGTAATTGGTCATCTAAACAATGCGTATTTAGTGACTGCGTGAAATTACACCTAATTGTCTTAGTGCGCGTATAAGACTGAATAGATCCCGAGACGATCCAACCTAACTTAGTGTTCTGTAGGTATGGCCCGTTAACTAAGCGCATTTTACCTACATCCAATAGATCCCAGAATACATCAGCACCCAGCAACAGGTCGATTGATTCAGATTCGTAGAACGTTGGATCTGCCAGGTTTACGTTACTAGGAATTTTAAACATATCGCGATTAATTGTAAATGTGGGCAATGTCGAAGTTAATTGTGGCAAAACTAGACATTGAATACGCGTGCTAAAGTTATCAACAAGGGATTTTATTTCTATCTCACACTTTTGCGAACATTGTGAGACGGAATTCCCTACTCCTCTTATTGTTTGAATGGACTGTATGATTTGCGGTTTAATTTTGTTACATAATGATTGCGTAATTATGCAACATTCGCTGCCACTGTCGAGAATCGTGCGGGCCATATGATAACTACCTAAATTATCAGGGATCTCGACGAGCGCTGTTGACAACAAAACAGGTTGCATCGTAGACAATTGTGCATTCAAGTCTATGTGTGCGTTGGTTACCTGTCGCGGTTGCTGTGCGTGTGCAATACCGTTACTATCAGCTGCGCCGGGATTAAATGAAGTCGATGGCTTGTTTTGCGCGTGCATGCTCATCGACGGGACGTCTGCGACCTCGTTATGAATTAGTGAATTATGTTTTTTGTTACACTTTCGACACGGACCGTATCTGCAATCATTCGCTGTATGACCCGATCGCAAACAGTTCTCACACAATTTCATGTTTTCAACGAACTTAAGTTTATCTAGCAACGTTGTATCGAGAAATACTTGACAGGAATACAGCGGGTGCTTGCCTTTACACATCAAACATGACTTCCCTTGCGTTGCCGGTTTAACGTTCGACTTATAAGTGGACTTGTCAGTGACTACGTTACAGTGCAGTTTAGGAGTGCTCGGTGCCCTAGTAAATGGTTTCCTAGTTTCGTGCGACATGTGTGTGCTACACTTACTGTGCGATACTATAAGTGTTTCTAGCATATCTGCTCTGTCCCTAACAAATTTGAGCAAATCATCAACGTGGAGGGCTGGCTTGGAATCGCGTGCCTTAGGTAACAATGTACTTTTATATTGCTCCCATTCGCGCTCAGTTACGGAATCCAGTTTAGATACCATTAAATAAATAATAAGCGTGTCCCACTGTTCGGTGGGTTCACCTAGAAGCTTCAATGCGCGTAAGTTTTTAAGAACGGTATCAATTAGCTTCCTCAACTGGGCCGGTGACTCGTTACTTATGTGTTGAATAGTAAACAGAGCCTTAACATGATTATGTACGAGTAATCTACTATTGTCGTAACGGTTTAACAGTAACTCCCACGCAATGCTATAATTATCAGCGGAGAACTCAAGTGAATCAATAACCAGCTGCGCGTTTCCCTTAAGTGATGACTTTAAATAGTGGAATTTTTGTATGCTAGTTATTTCTTGAGAGCAATGTACTAAAGATGAAAAGGTGTCGCGAAACTCTAACCAGTGCTCATATGACCCATCGAAAGTTGGCAACGAGATTGTGGGGAGCTTAACCACTTGCGCGATGTTTGGTGGCGAGTGTGCAGACTTGCAACAGTAGTCGGCGATATTTGCACCCTTGATCATGCACTCGGTCTTAGCTAAAATGCTGTAATAATCGCTTTCAAATGATTCGCGTTTTTCTAATAGCTTTTCAAGTTCACTTTCCGCTATAATATTTTCCATATGATTATGAATTTTAGTAAATTCAACTAACAAGTTTTGGGCTCCTTGCATGCGTAACTTTAACTCTGTACTTTGCGTCTCGCTTAACTCAATGCCCTCAAATAGTTCGACAAATTTTCTAAAATTAGTTAACCTACACTTAACCGATCCTCGCCTTCTGCTTAACTGATTCAGAATGTCTTTCTGTTTGATTGCATCAGAAGCGGGCTGAAAATCATCTACTGACTGATTTTCGTCGTCACTCGTCATTTTGGAGATTTGCAAAAGTCGGTACTTACGGTTGCAAACACCTCCTAGAGTAACCACGTGCACGTGGCGGCGGTTGCGTAACCGTAGTGGGTTGCGGCCGCGGGCTCGTGCGGCGGCGACTCAGCAGACTTGTGGAGGCGATCACGATGTAACTTAAACACTGGAATTGATAACGGGCACGGTATCACGCAAACGAATAGGACAAGGTTAGGAGTGTGGCTGGCACGTCTCACCAAAAGCTCTGCGCGTCCTCTGCTGGCTCGCGCTGTCGTTTCAAACTGTAGCCAATGCGCTCTCACATCCAATCCATCCAGGCTTTAGGCTTTGTTCCGGTCCGATGGATCAATTTTATGTCTGTGCGTCTAGACACGGGTTATAGGCTCTAGGATAGTCTTGAAGATGCGGATGGCAGGTAGAAATTAACGAAAGCTGAGACTGTTCAAATTAGCGTATAATCAATAGCTTAAATGAAACTTTACAAAGGCTTAAATAAAATAAGTGCGCTTATAATTTATATAAAAAAGGGCAAAGCTGTGCGACTTTATGTCACGATGGTAAAGCGAGTAAGAGGTGAGTGCGTGACTTTCAAAAAGCCCGTAGGTCGTCAGAGCTGCGTTCCAGTGGGGGCGTAGCGCCGCTCTTTATTGGCTGCAGATCGCGTATGTCGTGATATGCGTGGGATCCCATTGGCTGCCGATGTCGTGATATGTGGTTTGACGTCACAGTGGTTGAGCCGGTTATCCTCAGATACCAGACTGGCTCGAATCCGCGCTAATACGCGTGCGTGTATGTGTGTGTAGTTGTAAGTAGCCTTAACACAGGCTCTTAAATTAAACATAAAACATTAAAAATATAGACAACAAACACGAGACTTAAAATATACATTGACTTATATACGGTGAGAGAGCCATGTGTTGTGCTGTGAATTGGCGCTGACTCAGCATAATGCTGCAGAAACTGCAGCGCTGATATTCTGCCAGAACCATTGGAATCAGGTCTGTGACGCCCGAAAGAAGCCGAAAGATGTACCAAACGATTATGATAATATGAATATTAACATTAAGTTATTTACTCTGTATCAGTTTTTGCATACTATATGTTATATTACTCTAACCTTTAGTTTTTAATATAATTTCTAGAAGTAAAGCGAGACTAAACATTTACACAGCATAAACAAAACGGAGAAACTAAATTATAACTAGCAATAATTACACAGGGAAATTATTCTACGACATCAAGCTTAGTAAGGTATTTGAAAAGCTTGGGATAATATTCATATTTAAATAAGAACAACAAAATATTATGACGATTTTTTTTATTAAGGTTGGTTACATCTGGAACGTCACAATGACACTGTCACTTGTGACAGTGACGTTCGGATCTTTGGTAACTTTTTTGGAATCTAAGTACGGCGGACAGAAAGTTAAAAACAGAGTATGGATTCAGAAAACAAGCCACTTGAGGTATTACAGTACTAGGTAAACCTGGATCGTGGGGGCCGTAAAAGTTTTAACCAGTTAGATATTTCCACGGTTGACAGGGGAGGTTGATTAAATAGGTATTCATTAATTACATGATATTATGTGTATCTAGCTTTAATTTCTATGTATCTACTCTACAACTACTAGAAGCTATCTATAATATTATAATGACCTAAATTATATATCTGTCTGTGTGTCTATCTGTCTGGCAATCCATGAAACTACTAAACGACTCTAAAAAAGTATTACACTAATAATTAAACTACATTATCCCTCCGTCGGTCTCCGTCGTTGGATAGGTCTTTAAAAAATATTAAGAGTTTTTGAAAACAGTTTTTCGATTAAGTAATCCGTTTATAAATATTAAGCTTTAAAGCGCTAATTTTTGTTAGACTCAAGTGTCCCCCCCACAGCCAAAACTACAAATACTAAAAATGTTACAAATTTATAAGGAAAACTATCACGACTGAGTAGACATCGTTTGTTCTTAAGATACAGGAGATTAAAGTGTTTTTACCTACTAAAATCATCTATGACAGCACCAAACGACTTTAAATAGAAAATTAGTAATTACTTGTTGATGTTTGTAGTAAGTACTTAACGGCTTCGGAACCCTACACTGAGCATGGTCCGACATGCTCTTGTCCGGTTTTTTTGCTGTAGTAACGAAGCGCTGCATAGTAATAATATTTTTTTTTTTCAATTTAATGTGGTTATCTATAGAGTATAAAATGCTTTGACTACTACATAGTAGTTAGCCGCCTTTGGTAGTACGGGAACATTCTGTACTGTGGGCTGTTACTATAATCGCTCTTAAGGTAACATGTCTAGTTACATAATTTCAAACATGCCTTCACTATGTTAAGGTGCTGTCGAGGCAAACGGATGCTAATCTTGCGGCGAACAGCCTAATGGGGTGGTTCAGACAATTTGCGCTGACGAAGACGAAGCGTTCCTTTCCGCACGCCAAGTAATTGTTTGTGTTGGAGTCTTTATTGTTTTCTTTAAAACGAAGCGTTTAACAAGATAAGCAGACGTCAGAATTTTTGCCAGAATTTTATAGAAAGTGTTTTTTTGTATGTCTACGGGTATGATGCTTATCTTTTTGTTTTATTTGCAAAAATACCTACATTAATAATATTGATGGGTTTATTTGAATGAATTATTTTTTTAACCTTCTTGCTCGTAATTTATGACAACTCAATTTACATAAGAAAAATACTTTACCAGAAAACCCCAATAACTAGTGAGGCAACCAGCTCGATAAGTATTTTATCGATATTCGAAATCAGTCATGCATTTGTTTCGTCCCAATAATTAGAGTAAAAACCCTCGTGTGAAGTGATTAAACGTCATAGCTTAGTCCGACTTTAATAAAATAATGATGTATTCTCATCAAACAATATTTATCTAAGGCACACACAATAATGTCTATAAAATAAGTATAATAACATCAAAAGCGCACCTTAAATACATTGCCATTTTCAACATATGAGAAAATTTACGAGTGTAATTATAACAGCGGAACGTAAAAATTACTCGACTTGAAACCATTTCCAAAGGAGAAAAATAATATTTATTGCCTCGAAATACGAATATTCAATGAGATATGGTCGTTTATTGAACCGTAGTGTGGTTCGGATGCGGATCACTGAGTTTTTCAATTTATACGCCGGGAAATTCCGTTTTTATGTCGACTTTTTGCTACTGTGTTCAACCGCTTAAAAGCGTGGAGTAACGCTTGAGTTTTACTGCTGGCTTTTGATATAACAGTATCAAAACCTCCTCATGGAGTCATATTTTTACCAAAAACAGCGAGCTTGGTTTTGAATTCGTTAAGTGGCTACGTTGTCGATTTGTGTGAATGTTTTTATGTTACGTTTCAGGTTACATTATTTGGGCTTTGTAATTTTATGATTTTGGTCCCAGGGGTTTTGTTGCTCTTTGAGCAATGTGATATTGGGCTGAAACATATTTTATTTGTACTCAACTGGCTTAGATTTCATTTGGTTCATTATTTCTATTTTAGACATGGAAATGAGTAGTGCGATACCTTTTTACTTCTTGATGGTAGTAGAATAATGTGATAATGTAGAAGAAATGGGAATCCTATTTTAAGAAAATGACATGTTGAAAGATTTTTCATGTTCTTATTATTTAGCGATGTAACAATAACATTTTATGTACGTGTAGCATTTGGGTTATTTTTTATTTTTGTTTTTATCGCACAATCATAGTTTTGGATAGTTAACCTCGTAAGGTGGGCCCACACCACCAATAGTGAGATTTTTGTGAGCGAAATTTTGAATCTAACAGCACACATAAAGATTACGATACGATAGTAGTTACCTTTGCTCCTCAGTGCCATTTTCAAATTCGAAA
This sequence comes from Acleris holmiana, assembly GCA_949316455.1. Lineage (NCBI taxonomy): Eukaryota > Metazoa > Arthropoda > Insecta > Lepidoptera > Tortricidae > Acleris > Acleris holmiana. The sequence continues at coordinate 6,041,208 of OX438785.1, forward strand.
CAAACATAATTGAACTTTATGTTCATTGAAATATAGTTAAAACTAAATTGGCTTGAATGTTAAACTCTAATAGCTACTTTTTTATGTTAAGGGGAAGGCACACGAGCACTCAGGCCACCTGATGGTAAGTGGAATCTGAGACCTATAGACATTTGAATTCTCAAGACTATAATCCTAAGACCTCAAATGCGTTGCCAACCCTGAGAACTACGATGGAATGCCTCTATGCTGGTACTTCATCGGTTGTCTTATCCCCACACCGAAACACAACAATGCGAACACTGTTGCTTGGTGGGTGGTTAATGGATAAGATGGTGGTAGCGATCCGAAAAATACTACTACTATACCAGCTAACATAATAATATACTATAACTATTCGCATTTAATTTTAAATTTTAAGTAATAGTATGTCTTGCTTTATTAATATTTGACCACTTCCACTTGATACTTTAATTTTAGACAAGTTAAACCTTTATAAGGTACAGTCACAAGCGATAATCTACATATTATAATCCTCATATAAATATTTGACACCTCTATTCCGAGTGCTGGAGGCAAAATACCGTGATTTATATTTTTGAGCGTAATATTGGATAATATATGAACGCTACTCACTGTACTGTAACGTTATATTAGAGATCCAATAATCAAATCGGCTCAGTTCGCTGGGGATTCAAATTTCAATTGTATTTAGTTGGAAATGTCGAACTGGAGTGCTGCCAGTTCTAACAAGCGCAGGGTATCTAAGTTAGTTATCGGTGACGGAGTAAGGAACCAAAAAGGCCAATAGGATAATTATTATACACTGACAAAATGAGAACTGACCATATGAAATTTATAATAGTTGGTGCCAATTGGATAAAGCCCATTCATTCTAAGTAAAAGGGGATCCCCTTGAAGTGTCGAAACTCATTTCACCGAAATTGTATTTTCATGTCGTTTCACCTAATTTAATTTCTTCGAAAGCTACTTTCTGCTGAAACCTTATCGATTTTAGGTCATCTTAAACTTAGATTACGTAGGTAAGGTTAGGTAAGACTTGTGACCACCAAAAAATTCTAACTTCTGCACGTGGAAATGCCTATAGATGAAATGAAAATTCGGCAAAGTAAACCATTCGATGAAATGATTGTCGACATTTCAAGGGTAAACCAACTAAAAGACTTATAAAACCCATTCAAAACCCCTTGAATGGGATAGTGGGTTTTAAAAGCAAATCGAACGGCTTTTAAGCGATACGGCTTTTCTAAGTAAAACCTTTATAAAAACCCACTCGAAACCCCTTGAATGGGATAGCCGGTTTTAAAACCAAATCGAACGGCTTTTAAGCGATACGGCTTTTCTAAGTAAAACTCTTATAAAAGCCCGTTAGAAACCCCTTGAATGGGATAGCGGGCCGGTCCCTGTAAAATTCACATAATTCGACAGTACACATCTAAGTTAAAGGTTAGCACAGCATTTTTAAATTTTAAATGGCAAGCTTCTTATTAAAAGTCTCTTCACCGCCCCAGTCATCTAATCGTGACAGCCAATGACAAGACTCATACGACAATGTCATCTACGTCACCAACATTCTACTCGAAATCAAACCTTCTACGATGGTATTAAAGTTCTTTTTATCTACTAGACAGTAGTTCCGTGGCGTACAAAACACGTTACTTCGTTTGTTTTGTGGCGGTGAAGAGGTTAAACGATTCATTGTTATTTTTACATGACATGTGTAACAGCATTTACACCTTTTTCGAGAATATGGCAATTCGTGAATACTTTATTAGGTGACAATTTGCAACAGGTACTACAGATTGTAATTTGCAGTACGAAGCAGTGAGAAGTTATACTGATGTTAGATTTTACGAACGTTTTTCATTTTAATAAATAAAGTTAAACAATTAAGAAAATCATGAAGTTCCCCTCAAACACATACTCTTTTCTGAGAAATGCCAAACTCAATGGTAATTTGAGGCATCTTCGAACCATTATTTACATTCTATTAGAACATACAACCTCAATCAGTTCAAGTTTCAAAGGCAGAGGATATTGACTTATCATAAATGTATAACGTTTATTTGGTGTGATTCCCTCTGATATTAGTCATGTTTACACACAATAAAGTATACATGTTATCTCTAAAATACACTTCGTCAAATCAATATAGAATACATACATAACATCACGCCTTCATTCCCAGGGTGGGGTAGGCAGAGCTACAGAAACACCAACAACCCCAAAAAGACTTGTTGATAATTCTGTAACCACATTTTGCACAAGTAGGCTAAGATGTTTACCAGTGTACAGCCATGTTATTCTCATAAGCGCATCACTTATTAACTCGACCCAGCTTTTGTTAACCGGCGCGTTTAAGTTGTCCCGTCAGAGCGTATAAAACACATCTTAGAGTGTGCATTCTCAAATAGGTAGCACGCTTCGACACTCAGATCACGCAAGCATCACTTCACCTATCACATCACGGAATTCTAGTTTAATGTCGAACGAACGGTGAGTCGATAAACTGACATTAGTTTGACATTACTGCGTCGAGTTGAATGCGTTTCCTGAATTTTATAAAGCAGGCAGCACAAGTACCGTGGTGCTTTTGTCGGAATGGTTAATAATAAATATTTCTAGTATTTAATGCAATCAATTCGTATATGAACGGATACAAATAATAAAAATAATTAAGTAGACTTATGTATTCGTACTTAATTTTGTTTGTTAGAGGTAGTTAAGTATATTTCAAAAATTGCCACATGACTAGTCTGTCTGTGGCATGTCACTTAGCCTACCTACCTCATTGAACTGACAGAAGCGACTTTTTTGATCAAAATCCGATCAAATTACTCTACCTAGATTTGTTTACGAAGTTTTTGTTATTATGATTGATGAAGCCATCTTTTAAATTATAGAACCTATGCTCTCCATCGAGTACGCCTTTCAGTGAAGTTTCTAATAATTATAATTTGACTGAGACAGACTGAGATTATGAGTAACATTGGCAAAATTGTGTCAACCAACGAACAGTTGCAGTTTCATTATAACAGAAGAAGGGTTCTAAACTCTCCCAAATACTAGAACCCCGAACGAAGTCTTGAGTGCAACGTTAACGTGCAAAATAGCCGGATATTAGCTACCAAATTTTTTACATAATAATATCCTAGAAATGAACGTACTTACCTACCCTGTAGGTAAGTGTCGACGAAATACGCTTGGTCATGCGTGTAATGGTGGGACACTTGGCGAAGAAAATGTGGGTTTTCTTGAAAGATCCGCTGAACAATAATTCTCGTATAATTATTGCCCATATGCAGTAAACTTAGGATAAGTCGCTACTATGACATTTCCAAAGTTTATTATTATGTAAACCAACTTGAATAAAGAATATTCTGATTCTGATTCATATCTAAATTCTCTTTCTAATGATGTCCCTAGACCTACCGACTTGAAATCATTGTTACCTCTTATATTGTACCTATATCCCTGGTAAATAAGTATTTTATTTCTTTATATATTACAGTCAAACCTGTTAACTTTGAACATTAAGTGGGGTTTTAGTAAAAATACCTGTTGTTCTCAAGTAGGTTTATTAAGTTCTGAACACCATCTTTTTCTGTCATGCTGTCACACATGCATGACCCGAACCCATCACAGCTAATACAACAACTGGGTAACTTTGAGCGGCCTGAAAATGGTTTTTGCCAAGTTGATTAATCTCATTCCCCTTTCACCTTTTCACCACTCAAAAATACCTACTTATACGGTCAATTTTATTTCAAGCATTAAATGGATGCTACCAAAGTAGTCAAAGTTACTGGGTGTGACTGTAATGACAATACCTAATAATTTTCTTATCTCAATATTGTCTTATCATTTATAAAATAGACGGTTTTTTTTTCATATTGCAGTCCGTTTGAAAGATATTAAGGAAACTGTCAGAAAATCCCAGGCTCAGAGTAGCGCCTTAAGAAATACCGAAATACCTGTATTTAATTTTATTGTATGATTGTAGGTAACAATAATACATTATACAGGTGTCAAGTACATTTTGTGAGTGCATCACTACTATCTGGTTCACTAATGTTTCACCTAAAAACTTTTCACCAAATTATTCATTTGACAAACTATTCATTTAGCAAACCCCTGTTTTTTCTGAAACTGTAAATATTTCAGGATTTTTATAAAACTAACCTAACCTAACCTATAGGGTTTTACACGATAGTCCTGAAATAAATTCTGAAGTATTTACAGTTTCAGAAAAAACAGGGGTTTGCCAAATGAATAGTTTTGAAACATTTTTTGGTGAAATGACAGGATATGCTACTATATATGGCATACAATAATTTAAAGAAGTAAATAAAAAATACTTATAAAACTTAGATACTTATAACAATCATTATTTTTTATTAGAAAATAATTAACATTATAACTGTTGTTTTCTTTACAACATAAAAAATCTTTTAGCCTTTGTATTTAGGTACAAATTAATGTCTAATAATCATTAAAAAATATAACTATTTATAGGTCAGCTCTTCTCAAAAGTCAAACTCAAAACTGTTTTTTAAAAGCCATATATGTACACAATTCTTAAATTTGTACAAATCATTCTAGGTGCTTTTGCCACAATCAAAGCAAATATAAAAAATCTTGTATGTTTTGTGTCCAAATAACAAGTTACATTAACACATTTACTAGGTCCCCTTTCACAAAAGCTAACTTGTATGTATAACAAGCAGAAGTCTCTTTAGTTTTATTTTTGTAATGAGTTTTGAATTGTGGTTAATGTTTGTGGTAAAAATTAAATGTTTGGGACTCTATAGCACATGAATGGCTGAAATTTTATACAGACCTGTCAGAAACACATCATTAGCCCTAAAAGATCTTGTGAAATTATTTTATACACATTTTTCCTTCACTGTAAAGTCCTGTACCACCATACTACAAGAATGATAAATTTATTGAATTTCTTATATTTCTAATAGCAAATGTTACAGTTTTCAATAACAATACTGGTGGTTCCGGAGGGAATAATAAAGTAATTATGAGTATGCCAATTTACCTTATCAAATAAAATGAAACAGCCATATTTTAATTACATGTTTTATTCAATACATCCAACTTTCATTTCCTTAGGTTAGAGGCTAGTTAGTTTCTTGATTATTTTGTACGACAACAATGTTATCCATAGTAGAACAGGCAAGTATAACTGACAGTTTGTACTATGCACAATGTGAACCTGAAATCATAAGATGCAAAAAATTATGACAAGATTTTGTAATGTGTTTGCAACTTACAACCTTAAAGATAAATGTTTTTGTTCATTGTTGTAACTTTATTATATTAACTACCCATTTATCTTAAAAGTTATCTGGAATCTCCTCTAAGCTGTTGCAAAAAATGAATCTCAGCAGCCAGAAAATGAACCCTTAAGACTCTAAATTCAAATTTTAATGCTTCAATTAAAGTTTCTCACGGGATATGAAGAGTTAAAGACTTGAATAATGATCGAAAACCATCTCATAGGTCTGACTTTTTAGATTTCCATGTATTAATACTATTTATTGTCTGACAGTAGAAACTACTGTTAACTCTGTTTAAACAGTATTTTTTATTAATATTATTTCTACCATCTGATCCTATTCACAGAATCACCACCAAATTCAGAATGTCTTTCCAGACATACTATCCTATTTCCCCTATATGAAGCACAGACTAATAAGAGACTATGTACCCTTAGAATAATAAGATATAGAAACCTAGTCAACGCACCAGTGTGATGCCACTCAACAAACTAGACCAAATTTGGTCTACCAGTACGACGTTATTTATGCACTTATGTGATGGTTTTGATGCGACTGTCGTCGTTCGAACTTACGAAATATAGGTACGTATCATCTATAGATTGTTGGGCAAAAACAAGGAATTTGGCATCTATTGCTTTGATAGCCTGTAGCAGTTAAACGGCTAAGGGATTTGCCCACCTGCCAAGTCGTACGTTACAATAAATTCATTAAGATTAATAAGGTATTGCTGTATTTTTTCTCTAGGTAAGATAGATAGGTACTAGGTTTCTTACAAGATTACTTGTAGATGGTAATGGTAAGTTCTATTCTACCGTAGGCGCTGACGTGACGTCTGACTCACGTGACCGACCGGCACTGAGCTTGGTCCATAGACAAGATATGCTTTTTTTAAAGGATTTTATGGCCTGGTTGCAGAGGACCTTTAAGCCATCTTTATTGAGACAAGATAGGTAACGTTCCTTATACTTGTGGAAGTTGCCGCGATTGAACAACGAAGGGCACCTATGCCCTAAATATCATTGGCATTAAATATTTAATAGGTTCAACAAATTAAAGATTTACTTAACAATTACCTTACCATTACTACGAAATAAATTCAAAAGCGGCCAAGTGCGAGTCGGACTCGCCCATGAAGGGTTCCGTACACACTTTTTATATTTGAGTTGATTGAATGAAAGGTAAATTGCGGTTTACGATTTATGACGTATTAAAAAAAACTACTTACTAGATCTTACGGAGAAAATCACTAATGAAGAAGTTTTGAGTAGGGTAAAGGAAACGAGAGATATCATTCACGCAATAGATAAAAGAAAAGGAACAATGATGGGACACATATTTAGACACGATAGCTTTATAATAAACATACTTAATAGAAGGATAGATAGAAGGAAGACGAGGCCCAGGAAGACCGAGAACCAATTATGTCAGGGAGATTCTAGAAAGAGTAGGAGCAAGCGGATACCAAGAAGTGAAAAACCTTGCACAAAAAAGAAATTAGTGGAGAGCACTACACCGACAAATCAATACGACTTGGGGGCCTTCAAAAAACGTGCTTACTCTTTTCTCGAGGGCCGGCAGCGCACTTGCAATTCCTCTGGTGTTGCAGGTGTCTATGGGTCGCGGTGATCGCTTACCATCAGGTGACCCACCTGCTCGTCTGCCCTTTTTCCATTTAAAAAAAAAAAAAAGATCCGCTCTTACATTTAATGATGATGAGATCTCGTTCAAACCAATTTTCGGTGGAAGATTGCATGGATTGCATTAATGTACATCATATATTTTTTTTAGTTTTATCATTCTATCCATAGATTTCCCATACGTATGGGTTAGATGAAAAAAAAAAATCGAGTTTCAGTTCTAAGTACGGGGAACCCCCAAAATTTATTGTTTTTTCTATTTTTGTGTGAAAATCTTAATGCGGTTCACAGAATACATCTAGGTAAGGTAGGTACTTACCAAGTTTCAACAGTATATACTTCTTATAGTTTCGGGAAAAAGTTGCGACATACGGACGGACGTACAGACAGACATGACGAATCCATAAGGGTTCCGTTTTTTGCCATTTGGCTACGGAACCCTAAAAATAGGCGTGGCACTGTTGTATGCATCTCACGTAACGTCATTCTTTTTTACTACGGATGTCTGATTGTGTTAAATAAATATATTTTATATAATTTTTACCGTAACGTCAGGGAAACCTCTTAGTTAACCGTTTCTCAGTTTACCAAGTATATTAGGGTATATCATTCATTAGCACCAAGCATTACCCCGTTGATCGCCTATCTCTTTCTACCTTCGGCAGACTTTGACTTTTCGCCACGCAGTTTGCGACTAGCCAATTAATTTTTAGGTAGTGCAACAAGTCTAATGTCTTGCACGTAGAGACTAAAATAGCTTAAAGCCGTTCTATTAAACCTTGCCGAGGGAAACATGTAATGTTTGTGGTCTTGGAAGTCGAATTAATGCGGCGATTCACGAGGCAATTCTGTCGGTCAACTTTTAATTGATCAAGAAAAAACGATAACGAATTGCGTTCTCACGAATCGGACCGAACGGGCAGTTGCTTTAAAATGGCGTCAGAAATATACCTAAAAGAAATACTTATTTTAATTGACGGACTGAGACTTATTATGCGGAAGGAAATACTAAGAAAAAACGCAAATCTCTTTAATTTGACAACAACAATACTGTCACAACAGCTTAGATTAAATATCGTTTTCGACTTGAACCTAAACGGATCGTTCTTTTTCACAGGGGCATTACTCTGAACTTTGAAATTAGAACTTCGGATCGCCCCGTCACTTTTTTGCGAATTATTTACGTTTTGGTAGCTCTTATTTACTTGACAGTAAAGGCGGCCGAGGTAAAAACAATACTCGATATTTTTTTACCGCGTTGAAACTTCGACTTTCTGACGTAGTGTATGCGTAGTTGTTTATAGGATATGTAATTACAACAAAAATAATTCAATTTTAATGATTACCGGATTTAAATAAGGCTGCAAAAATGACAAGTTGCATTGCGAATTGGTGCAGGACTCACACATATGCAAAACAAAGCGATATTTCTTCTTCTTTCTTTGCCCCCGCGGCGACTTGAACAGCTACTACCGCGGGGATATGGCGTTTCCACGTGAAGTGATTTCGCCAGTGTCAAGTAAGTATATATAATTATAAATCAATATAGCAATAAAACACAATCCAATCTTCTCTAGGAAGATTGGGGGCAACGTTGTACGGTGATTTGTAGGTCAGAGGTCAAGATAGTTTTAACCTCTGCACCACTGCGAGTCCACTTGAAACGAGAAGAAAGATGCCAGATACACGAAATAAGTCCAAGTCTTCAATCACTGTGCGACACAAAGGCGTAAAAAGTACAAATCACTATCAGAAAAGAACTTTGAACACCTAATTACCCAAAAATTAAAGTCTAGAACAAATCACACGTCCGCCATCTTTTAACGTTGCAAATGGCCCTCAAAGCGATATTTATTTTCATTAGTAAGTTATTGAAATTTAACCTTTTCAACGCCATGTCAAATACAAAAGACGTCACTCACACGCCAATATCAGAGCTAATATCAATCTTGCCTCATAGATACTCAGGTCTATTTTGCGCTGGCAACTATGACAGAAATATCCGTCAATGGCGTTGAAGCAGTGGTGGGGATATGTCAGTCAGTGGCGTTGGAAAGGTTAAATATTCCCATACTAAAATGTCATTCATGGGCGATGTTATCCAATATAGGTACCTTGAAAATTTTGAATTACAAGAAACTACTTCGAATGAATAGGAAATTAAATGACGTCTGGCTTGGGTGGAAGCAGTTCGTCGCGAATTGCGTTGCGAAAATTGGATGCCTAGCAAACATTGCAGGATTCGCAGCATCCATTTTGATGAATCATGGATGAATCGGATTATTTCATCTGAAGAACTGGATTAAAAAAGAAACTTTTTGTAGGACAAACTTAAATCTTTAATTTTAAAATATATTTCTTCATCCAAGATACAAAAACATATAGAAAATAATTCCCACGGGTGACCTATTCTAAATAAAACACACCGTGTAATTGAAGCCCTAATACCTACTGGTTACGAAAAATCGATTCTTAGCAAGCAAAATTCAAAGGAGACATCCAATCTTCTATACAAATGAAACGGGCCGCCAATAATTTTAAAAAAATATTTATATTTTGTCAATTTAATTTTAATTTATTGATCTTTTAGAAAATGAAATGATTTACTAGTTAAAAAGACTAAATGAAATATAAAATGGTCACATAATTTTAAAAATGGTAAAATCTGGAGAGGACAAAGTCAAAGGTCCAAACAAATGTCCAAACTTTGAAATGCTCTTTAGGGCGTGCATTCTCGAATTAAGACGGCTTACCTTACGCGACCAATGGATTGAGACACTTCTAAATGGGTCAAATTTATGTACTCACAGGCCAACCTTTTCTGGTTCGTTCACTAGATCGACCGACCGGTTTTCAAGAGAATAAGTAAGGGCCCTAATACACTGGTAAACATCTTAGCCTGATTGTGCAAAATGTGGTTACAGAATTATCAACAAGTTGTTTAGAGTTGTTGGTAATTCTGTAGCTCTGCCTACCCCACTCTGGGAATGAAGGTGTGAGTTTATGTATGTATGTAAAGGCGCACTGCATGTAATGTAGGTAGCCATTACACTCTCAACGAAGTGCTCGACTATACAATTATTACACTCTTAAAACTTCGCGAATATCTCAGTCGTAAGGCAGGGAGTCAACATGGATGACGTGGAGTTTGGAGTACTTGGCAGCTGCGGCCGTTGCGTTGTGCGCTCTTAAATATAATTATGGGCGTAACAAAGAGAAAAAAAAATGGTGTAAGTACCTACGCTGTCAATTCACCGGAATTTATAAAAACAACCGAAGTTAGCCGAGTGTGTAATAACTAATAAGTATCAAGTGGCTTGAATTTCGGGTCTTTTGACTCCGACCAAAAAACCGAAAAAACATAGAAGTCGCCCCAAGCGAGGCTAATAGCTAAGAAAAAAAGTAGGTATAGAGAAAATGGGAGGCCCTATTCGGAGTGAAATTGGCAGATTAGTGCGGCATTTCAAAAATGACGTTAAAGAGACAGCACTAAGTGTGCAGCGTCTTATAAGGTTGACCGTACTTTTTTTCATGATACCGTACGCGTACCTACCTACCTTATACTTTACCTCTTCCCTTCTACTTCTTGGCTCTCTCCCGGCGCCAGTCCATTTCCCCTTTCCCTACAAGAGTCTGACCGATGCGCGATGAGAGGTGTAACCAAAAAACCGGTCAAGTGCGAGTCGGACTCGCGCACCGAGGGTTCCGTACCACTGCACACTAGGTATTATTATTATTTGTTAAAGACATAACATTCAAATCGAAATATAATAACACCAACTGTGCGGCGGTAAGGAACCCTCGGTGCGCGAGTCCGACTCGCACTTGACCGGTTTTTAGTATTTCATTTTGCTGTTTTTCTTTAGGGTTTATAAGATAAGATAAGATAAGAAAAAGATAAGAAATGGTTTATTAAATAAAACAAAGTAAATAAACAACAATAACAAAAACATTTTAAAGAAGAATACTACAAACTAATAAACTTAAATCTAAAATTAACACCGAAATGGTTGCCACTCAGCATGGTGTCAGGCTTACTAGCAGAACAGAAAAGAGAGGAGAGCACTGCCAGTCCATCTCACTAGGTACTATTTAGTAAAACTAAAGGTTAAACTTAATAGTAATTATCACCGGGTTAAGCTAACACATTCAATCAATAACAGTAGGTAATAATTTGTTTACGTTTCTAGACGATTTTTCCAGAAGTATTTAAACATCAATAAGTCATTTTAAGTTTAAAAAACTAATGACAATTAGTTTAATGCAACTTTTGCTTTTTTTACCTTCGTCTTATCTCAATCCACTGTGCATATGATCCAGTAATGTACCTTTACACCTTTTCTATTTCATTACGTCGGCAACTAAAGGCGGCACACCAAACGCGCGTCAGACGCGACAGCGGCGCGTGGCAGGCGCGAAGCAGCTCGAACGCGTGCCCGCCGCTGGCACGCGTTACTTTTTGGTGTGACGGGATCAATTTGTTTTGTTCGTACTACAATTTGCGCGGGCACGCGTTCAAAGCGCGACGCGCCTGACACGCGTTTGTTGTGCCTGAGCCTTTAAAGTCACAGTGGGGACAACTAATACGAACATTATATGTTTTTATATACCTACATAAATCAATACTTAGATACAAAGAAAACATCCATGACTCAGGAACAAATATTCATGCTCACCACACAAATACATATTGGTCCTGGCCAGTACCATTATAATTGTAGGCAGGGTTACTACCAACCAACTACATAGATGTCCATCAATTTTATAGTGGATAATTTACTGAATTGGTTGTATGTCTTTGTATGGTGTACAATAAATTGTTTTGTATTGTATTGTATACTTTTGCAAAAGTAGAGTAACTAATCTTTAAGGTATTATTGATATTGATGATAATATACCTAAATAACCCGTTGTCCTGACAGACATGACTGGGTGGCGACTGTACCTGGGTCAATCAACTTTTTTTGTCCCTCATTGCTATGGTAACGTCACTTTGACAACTCTTTAAAACTATGATTTTAAAGCAAATAAATCCACCAAACATCAGTTTTTGTGAACATTACAAGGCCTATATTTGTATTATAATAGTATAATAATAATGAGTACCTATTGAGTGACCGTTTTGTCTTTTTATATTAGGAAAAGTTAAAGTTACCTATGCGTTTTAGGTAAGACTATAATATTATTATACCTTAAAAGCCTGACCAAGAGAAAAGAATTACCAAACAACACTTTGTAGGTATTATATTATATTATAAAACTTGTCCATTCTTTTTCTATTGATCAGGGTGGATACTATTAACCTGTTGAGTGTAAAATATTTGCAATGCAAAATTAAATCTAAAAATGTATTATGAATATTATGATATTTATGATGTACCTAACTGCCTTTTCAAATGATGAAATACTGACATGAAAGAGTTTTAAAATTACTTAAATCCTAAACATCTTAAAGGCAATAATACATCACAAGACATACAACGGGTACAAGTGTGCGTGCCTCTCCGGCATACAACAGGTATACGGACAGATACAGCAATAGATATACGACGGGTACAAATGCCTCTCGGGCACACAAAAGGTTGAATTCAAGGAACCGGCCAGTAGGTACTAAAGAAGAAAGTAAACCAGTCATGACTTGTGAGTCATAACAAAGTATGCTGTTAAAAGTTTCATGTTTTTTTCTAATGCATTGCCAATCCCGAGGACTAAGAAGGAAAGCCTCTTTGCTAATGTGGAATTACAAGCATCGCGGCATTCCATGTAGTCCCCTTTAGGTTGTCTTATTTCCACACTGAAACTATGTGAAGACTGTTGCTGCCCAGTAGTGAGTGAAAGGATAAGATGGTGGTAGCAATCCAGACGGACCCTGCACTGCACAATTGACAGGTATTAAGGAACTACCAAGTCGTAACGAAACATAATAATCTTATTCCACTAAATGATAGTGAGATAATTTTCCTCACATTACCTCACATTTTCCGGCTGAGAATGCATCTAAATATAAAATATAACTTAGGTATACAACACAACTCTATAAACATTACTTTATGTAAGTGCTATGATCTTCATTATTTGGGACACTAGGTTTATCCACTGCAACACTTACACAAAACAAAATCTGAAATCAACATATACTTAATCTTTCTTATTTTTATAACGCCTTAGCAAAATATCAGCGATCACATATCACACCCTAAGATATTCGATGGGAAGTGAATCACACCACAAAATGTATTTAATACATGAATCTTTAAGTGACCTAACTTAAAGAAAAATGAAAAAACGAGAACCTAACCGAGTCCAAGTCCTACATCTTTGCCCTACATACATTTTAAACTCTGATTTTTATTCCCACGGAATAAAACGTCAAATTAGATTCAGACCACCAACACGAGTTGAAAAATCTATAGAAAAAAATCGAAATTCCATCGAACAAACCTCAAACTGTTTGAACCCTTCTGCTTTATCTGTGACATGACAGCTGTCACAATCAAAGAAATCAAAACAAAAGTGCGGTTCTGCATGTTGTGAAATATTAATTTAGAGATTCCGGATTCCAGTAACCTTTGGGGAGGGAAGATGTCCGATTGGATAATGTCCGGTTTTTTTATATTGATTTCTCTTTACTGATTATATTTCACTCGCTGGACATTGGCGAAATTACTGCGGAACCGCTGTAGACCGCTATTAATATAAAAGAAGAAGAATTTAGAGATGCTAGTAAATGCGTCACTACGACGGTTTGCAGACTGCGACTTGGCCATGCGTGTACTTACACTAATACACCTGGTAAAGATACGGGTTAATGATAGCTCTCTCTGCGAATGTGGTCTAGATGAGGGATCAGTGGATCATATATTTTTTACCTATTCAAGAAGAAGTTGTTTCCTAAATATATTCCTCGACCCACGAACTTTAAATCCCTGTTAGGCCTTGTGCATACGCCGTTTATAAATATTTCATGGGAATTCATTAACCAGAATAACATTTGATTACAAGTTTTTCATCCTACTAACTTACTAATCATGTGTTATATATTGTCTGTCTTTTATTTTAGGTTAAGTGATCAACAGTTGTGCAGCATAAAATTCTATCTTTCTATGTATATGCAGCTAGCACGAGATCTTCCTACAAAATAGAGTCAATCTTACTAGCGTCTGTAAACTGTACCAACTTGACACAGAACAACCATGAGCTCACTGGACATAGGTGAAATACAAATAAAAACTACCATAAACAAAGAAAATTGAATTGTGATATATTAAATGCTTTCAGCTAAAGAAACGAAGATGCATACAACCATGATAAATATGTTACAGTATAAGCTTTTAGACACTATAATATAATATATTTATATATACAGTGTCCCAAAGTGTGACTTTGTTCCAGATATAGCAATTAAATAATAAATGAAATACTTAAAAATTATTAGAGACCTATCTCACAGAAATTGACCTAGTCCCAGACTAAGCTCTAGGCTTTGTACTATAGGTACTAGATAATGATATAAATGCTTATATAGAGGAAATAAATATCTAAATACATAGAAAACACCCAAGACTCAGAAACAGATACTCATACTTATCACACAAATATTTGCCCATACCGGGAATAAAACCCGGGGCTGCTAGCTTTGTAGGCAGGGTCACTACCAACTAGGCTAATGTGTCGTGCAATTAGTTCAAAATTATCTAACAAAAGACTGTAGCAAGATAAGGTTGGAAAAAATGCCCTCTTAAATGTTATTAAATTGAATTAAAAGCATTTTTATAATTAGTCTTTTATTTTATGACAAACTATATCTTATTAGTTATTACTAGCAACGGCGTAGCGTACATGGGTTGACAGCAGTAGAGCGGGAAGATGTGATGGGCAAAGGTGTAAAATTATACAGCCTAGTTTCTAGCAACATTCCTCCTTAATTTTACAATATTGACACTTTCATGAATTTATACACTTCAAAGCAATTTATTTTAGCTTTATCTAATAGTTTTAATAAAGTACTCTACAAAATTTTGTTTAAGTTATCAGTGAACTTACAATCTTATTAAATTTTTCAAAACATAAACTTTTTGTCATGACATCTGCAAAATTGTCATTAGTGCTTACATACTGAATTGAAATTATTTTCTTATCAATTGCATCTTTTAAGAAGTGATATTTGATATCTATATGCTTTGTTCTCCTTGAATTTTCAAAACTTTTTGACATACATATAGCACTTGTATTATCAACTTGAAGTATATTTGCATTGCTGCTACATTTCAGATGTTTGGCCACTCCTTTTATATTCATCAGTTCCTGAGCGGTGACTGCTGCAGCAATAAACTCTGCTTCAGCAGTAGATAATGCGACACAAGGTTGCTTCTTTGACAACCATGCTACAGGGTTCTTGCCATGAAGTATAAGTGTACCACTTACACTTTTACGATCGTTATCATCACCTCCCCAATCGGCGTCAGAGTAGGCATTCAAGTTATAATTAGATTTACTAAATATCAGTCCTTTATCCTTGGTAGCTTTCAGGTATCTTAGTATTCTTTTTCCAGCTTTCCAGGTAGTTTCACTAACTTTATCTATATATCTGCTGAGGTAGGAAACAGCGTAGGTTAGATCTGGTCTTGATATCATAGTCAGGTAGAGTAGACTTCCTATTAACTCACGATATAAGTCTTTCTTTTCTCCTTCAAATTTCTCTTCTGATTTTATTTTAAAGTTTACTTCCATAGGGGTTTTCATTTCTTTGCTGTCTTCCATATTAAATTTAGTTAATATTTTTTCTATCAATTTTGTTTGCTTCAATTTTATAGAATCCATTTCTCTTTCTATTTCCATTCCTAGAAACTTCTTTGCTTCTCCTAAATCTTTTGCATTAAATTCTGTTTTTAATTCTTTTATAATCTTGTCACTATTTCCTATTATTATAATGTCATCTACATAGATTATCATCCAACAGTCTTCTTTATAGTATAAGCAAGTATCATATTCTGATCTTTTAAATCCTTTTTCTATGACAAAGTTATTTATGGTTTCATTCCAGCAACGAGGTGATTCAGTTAATCCGTAGAGAGCTCTGTTTAGTTTTAAAACCTTGTTCTTATTACATTTGTAGCCATCAGGAGGTTTTATGTAGATTTCGGATTTTACTTTTCCATTTAGGAATGCAGTTGGGATATCAAGTTGTCTAATTTGTAAGTCTTCGTTTACTGATTTTGATATTAACATTCTTATACTTGGCATTCTTGCTACAGGTGAGTACATAACATCAGATTTATTTTCTTTCTTTAATTGGAAGCCTCTTGCTACTAGTCTTGCTTTTTTAGTTCCGTCTTCTTTTACTTTAAAGAGCCATTTTGTATCTATAGGTTTTTTGTTTGAAGGTAGTTCTTCTTCTGTCCATGTTTCTAGTTTTAATAATGCCTTCAATTCTTTATCTATCGCTTCTTTCCAATTTATATCTTTAATTGCTTCTTTATATGTACTTGGTATTTCTTTGTGTATTATTTCACTGTGAGCTATGTTTGTTTCATAATCTTTTAAGTAAGTTGGTTTGTTTACTGTTCTTCCTGATCTTGTTGTTTTGGTACGAATTTCTGTGTTTATTGTGTCTTCATATTCTGATAAGGTTTCTTCTTCACTTGTACTTTCTTGTATCTGTATTTCTTCATTTATATTTTCTTGTATCTGTATATCTTCGCTTAAGTTTTCTTGTATTTGTATATCTTCATTTATATTTGGTTGTATCTGTATATCTTCGCTTAAGTTTTCTTGTATTTGTATATCTTCATTAATATTTTCTTCTCCATCATTTTCACCTATTAATTCCTGTTCATAATTTATTACTTGAGTAGTGTCTTCATTATTTGTGTTTTGAAGTATTAATATTTTGTTTCCGTTTTCTTTTTCTTCTCTCGTTTTTATATGTTCTTGTTTATAGTGTTTTTTAAATATTACATCTCTTCTAATAATGATTTCTTTCTTTGCAGGCACCCAAAGACGGTATCCGGTAGGAGCATAGCCAACCATAATTAGTTTTTCAGTTCGTTTATCTAATTTCTTCAGCGGTGTCAGTTTTTTGGAGTATACTTCAGAACCAAAAGTTTGAATGTTTCTTACATTTGGTTTTCTTCCTGTCCACTTCTGTATAGGTGTTTGGGTTTCTCCTTCCTTTGGGGTCCTGTTTAGAATGTATGTAGCAGATAGCGCTGCTTCGCCCCACATATCTTTTTCTTGATCAGTCTGAAACAACATTGCTCTTACCTTCTCCATAAGAGTTCTATTGAATCGTTCGGCCTTTCCGTTTTGTTGTGGGCTATATACAACTGTATAGTCTAGCCGAATACCCCGACTTCTACACCATTCTTTTAATTGTGAACTGGTATATTCGCCACCATTGTCGCATCTGATTATACTAACTTTTTCACTTGTGTGGCGCTCCACTTCTTGAATGTATTCTTTTAAATGAGTATATATTTCACTTTTATTTGTGATTAGATATATCTGAGTATAGTCAGTATAATCATCGATGAAAGATAATACATATCTTTTGCCATTCCAGGTTTGAGGTGTAACTGGGCCACAGACATCAGTATGAATGGTATGTATTTTTCTTTCAGCTTTATTCCTTGAGTAGAACGGCAGCCTTGTCTGTTTTGCACTCATGCATACATCACACATTGAGGTAAGTGATGCATCTATTTCTTCTTTTGTTATGGTTATACCATCCACTGATTTAATAATGTTTTTCAATGTTTCTTTTCCAGGATGACCATACCTTCTGTGCCAGTCTACTACATCTTCTGTGCAGGACACCATAGCTTCTTCTTCTGTTTTAGTTGTTAAATTTATACTGTATAGGCCATTGTTGTTCTTTATTCCTTTCAGTATTATATTGTTACCTTTCTTTATTATAACTTCTTCTTTTGTGAAAATCACTTCTCCGTGCTTTTCTGTTATAGCATTTACTGATAATAAATTTTTCTTCAGGTCAGGTACTAGCAAAACATTCTCGAACTTGACATTTTCACTTTCAATTATTCCCATCTTCTCAGAGTTTAAAATATTTTGTTTTTTAGCAGTTTGAATTTTTACTGAACATTCTTTGGTGTCTTTTAATAATATTTGGTTGTTTGTCATGTGTTGTGAACAACCAGAATCAATTATAAAATTCTCAGTTAGTGTAAAGAATGACACTGCACCTTTTTCTTTCTTTTCTTTATTTTTATTCCAATAGCAGTCTTTTTCTTCATGATTGCACTTTTTGCATATCTTGCACTGTTTTTTATTTTTAAAGTAGCAATTCTTCTCTTCATGGTTTGTCTTTTTACATATGTTACACTGTCTTTTATAGCTATTGTAGTTTTTTTTATTTATCTTCGCTTTGAATGCAACGGAGCTGTGAGATGAACTGTCTGTACATCTTTGTTCTTCTACTAATAACCTTGAGGTTAGGTTTATAAGAGTTTGCTCGGATGATGGAGATGATTCCCAGGCTGTGATGAAGTTTTTATATTTATCTGGCAGTGTGGATAATATTTTTGACACAAGCATTTTCTCATTGATTTTCTCATCTAAACTGTTGAGTTGGTGTGCAAAATTTTCTAACATACCAATGTGATGTGTCATTGTCTTGTTTTCATCAAACTTGTACTGGAAAAATTCTTGTAATAGTTGACATTTCTTTTGATCGGATTGTTTTTCATATATTAATAAAAGTTTATTGTACATTTCTTTAGCACTTCCACACGATAACAGCGATGACAATAGTTTCTTATCTACTGTACTGGTTATTATCTGCTGGGCTTTGGCATCATTCTTTAGATGATTTTGCTCCTTCTTCTCGGGTTCCGTAAACTCAGTGGTTACGTATTTTTCTAATCCTTCACTCCGGAATAGGATATTTATTTGGAATTTCCAAATTGGGAAAGATTTGTCGTCGATGAGACGTTCAATGTTTTTTAGGTTATCAGCCGACATTTTTGATGATTATCACCGACTTTCACTGTTTTTACTTTTGTTTCGTGATGTAACCACGCTCTGCTACCATGTTATTAAATTGAATTAAAAGCATTTTTATAATTAGTCTTTTATTTTATGACAAACTATATCTTATTAGTTATTACTAGCAACGGCGTAGCGTACATGGGTTGACAGCAGTAGAGCGGGAAGATGTGATGGGCAAAGGTGTAAAATTATACAGCCTAGTTTCTAGCAACATTAAAATTATAAGCTGGTTTTTTTTCTTTAATAATATAAGGCTAATATTTCTGTAAGTGTAAAAATTTGTTTTTATAATTTTGTTATAAATTAATAATTCTGTAAGGCCAAGATGTTTACCAGTCTATTTGGTCACTAATTACAATTGGTTGCAGGGTTACAACCTGTCATGGTTCAACCCATCCAAACTTTACCATTTATAATATTAGTAGGAGGTTTTACCCGTCAGTTGATGAGTTCCAACTATCAAAGTGAGCTGAAATTTAGTTCTCATTCATAATGCAAACTCAATGACAAACTAATAATATCATGTGCGAGAATTAATCTAATAAAGTCTGTACAGAAAGACCGAAAGATGGTCGTACTCGTAGGATAGCTTAAGGTACTAACGCTATAATAGACGTTTATTAGTAATGCCTCGAGTAACCTTACCTTAAGCTTTAAAAATAAATTAAAGAAGTGGCTTGTGGAGCAGTCGTTCTATAGCTATAATGAGTTTCTTATTAAGAAATAATAACAATAAAAATAATAATAATAATATCTATTTATAAGTAGTAAGAATGAGGTGTAGTGTACGTAATTACCTAATAATTATTTTAGCAGTAAGATGACATGCAATGAACATTATCAGCAAATTATGATTATGATTATGATTAAAGTAGACCCATCTTATTATGTACCTACATGTATTTTTTTGACCTCGAAAAGCGCGGTTTCTTTTTTACATGTGATTGCCTGTTAAAAGTTGTGCATCTTATATTTAAGACTCTCATGTACATTTCTTCTCATTGATGTTATAAAAGTATTGGTGGACCTTAATAAATAAATAATATATAATGTTCCCTGAAAAATATGTTAATATTTCTTAATTTCTTAACCACGAAGTCTTTTCTTTCAGTAACAGTAACTTCCAGTAAAGTCAATACACAAGATTTCGCCACTATCACACACACACACACAACACAACACTTTTATTACTGTATACGGAGTCGAGAAATCCAGTGGATTTCATTTCACATTTTTTTCTTTTACACCCACCACAGCCACACAGTTATAAGGATATGTCTAACACAGCTGATTTTTTAGATGGCGGCCATTTTACGTCTCAGAACTCAGGGTACGTTTCCACTTAGTCAAAGCTGAGTGAAGGAGCGAAAACGACCAATACAATTGTATAACACACACACACGCAGATAATTCGAACAATCTGATTGGTTATTTCCACTCTTCACCTTAGCTTCGTTTGAAGGAAATCGCTCCCTAAGCAACTCACCTGTGAACTCACCCGTCTACTAGAAGCTTTTAATCTGACAGCTAGAAGTGATGTCTTTGTCGATGTCTCGAACGTGTTGAAAAAGTTAAGAATTCCGTGATAGAAGTTACAAATAGTTCCGTCTTCGACAGTGAGCGCTAGTGTCGCTATTACCGTGCTACGCAATTATTACTTGGAAATTATGACATAAATAAGTACTATAACAGGTAAAATCGTTATGTATTAGGTAATTTTATTCGTATAGTACCGTAAAATGCTACAAACGTAATTTTAAAACTGTTTAGTAAATATATAAATAAGCTCTCATTTAGGGCAATGTGTGACGTCCTCGGTGTCAAACGTCATCTTTACATAAGTGATGTAAAAGGTGAGGCGAGAAGTGATATAACAAGTGAGTAGGTATGTTACATCGACGTTGAGATCGACAGTGCGCTGTGTTTTAAGAGAATCACCCCCCAGGTTGCAAGCCCATCGCCTAACAGTACTACAAGCCCTTATTCCCTTAGTCGCCTCTTACGACATCCACAGGAAGACATGGAGTGGCATTATTCTAACCCGGCAACCACACGGGGTTTCAATATAGAATAAGTAATGATAATATCGCTGGAAATAATATGAATACAAACAATCAATTTAATTAGACAATAATAGTTGTACTACATAGTATTTTTTTAAATAATTTTGTACTGTATAATTATATAGGAGTACTACGTCTACGCTGTCCGTCCATCTTTCTGTTCGTCCATCTATCCTACCTTTTATGGGCTGTTCCTTTTAAACCGTAATAGGCAACCGGTCAAATATTATCTAGGGTGGCCGACGAATTCCTGCATTGCATTGCAATACCAATGCTAGATATTTGTTTTTGATAAAATTACGTTCATTGCAAAAATATCGTATTACCTTTTATCGATAGTAAAATCAACAAATTTTAGTACAACACTATTTAAGAATTTCTACTTTAAATCTTTTTTTTTTCTTTTTATCATCCACGACCTAACAATATTTATGAAAGAAACACAAACAAAAATACTTTAGCTTAAACTAACTATAAGTAAAATAAACTTCGCAAAGTACACCAAATTAATTCAACAGCCTAGTTAACCTTCAAAGTAACAAACCAAATAACAATCAGTTTCCAAATAACATTTAAAACTTAATACCTCGTAACTTTACCAGTAAGTTTAAGTATAATAATTTGGTTATTGTTTTAAACCAATTACCACGCTTCATTACTGTTAACATTAATAACTAAGCATGTTAGTTAAATCTTTTAACAGGATTAACGTTGTCAAGTCAGTTGGTTTACGAATGTAAGTTAATTACTTACTCATCAGAGTTGGCAACGCCTTTGCCGTCATAGAATTGCAGTCTTAACATTGTAATCTTGAGATGCATAAATGTGATTTTACCTCGTCAGACCCGTCATAGGAGTTACATATCTTATAAAATTGTTTCAAAATTGAAAAAGGCATTTAAGAGCAAATGTAATTTAATTTTATGACCTTGCTGTTAGATTCCAATTCCCACTTAGAAATTTTCCCTGTGTAAGGTGGGTCTGGGAAGAATACAATTTAAAAAGATCCTTTTTTTATACCTATTTTTTACTTTCTTCGCTCTCACGCTTTAGTAGAAATATTAAAAACCTTTAATCGTTCAAAGCTAATTCTTCCATACGCCGTTCAATTAGCGTATCTATAAAATCAATGCCAATACAAAGTTGTTCTTGCTCGATATTGGGAATGGACAATAAGGTTTGTCTGTGATTATATTTTTGAATACCAAAATAATGGGCCTAGTTTAATTGGGATAGTTTTAACAACGTTTGATTGATTGGTTATGCTGTTTAAGAGTGATGAATGACCTCTTAAAACAGTGTAAGGAAATAAAAAAATAAAATATTTTGCTTCAACAAATAAATTGCTAGAGAATAAAATTGCCCCTTAGATCACTGACACTCTTTTCATCAATGTGTCATTCAGCTAAAATACCCACTAAAAGAATTACCTCTTGGAACGAAATATATGAGTTATTTGTTAAACTAACCATTTACTATAATAAATATGATTCGAGGCATTATTCATTTTATTTGTATGCATTTTAATAGTATACACTTTGATCATTACTTATACAAATTAGAATTATTTAACTAGTGTTATGTAAAATGAAAATTAAACCATTTATTTTTATACTAAACATTTTATACCCGTAATTTAACGTTACGTTTAGTACTCGTACTTATTAAACCACGATAATAATAAACGTGTTCATACAAAATGAAAACCTCTCAACTATTTCCATTTCATACATATTTAACGGTGGGTTTACTTGGATTTATAAACCTCAAACTGGATGCTTACGGGTTCCCAAGTAAACCCAAACGGTACTGTGTATGCATGACTAACTCTCGCTCAGTAAATTACTGACCGAAGATATAAGATATTCAGCTTAGAATATGAACGACTTAAACTAAAGGAATATTGTTAAAGAGCCGATTTTCATTAAGATAAAATAAAAAACAAATGAAAGATTACGTAATGTTTTATTTAATTGCAATCAACAGTAGTTGATTGCAAGAGGCCTTTGCTAAAGCTAATCTTTGCAAAAAAGCGGCTAATATTCACATAGGTATGTTGTAGTTTATTAAAAAAACATGGTATTTTAATTGGTTCTCTGCCTTTTTGCCGACAAATCTTTTACAAATGCATCGTTTCGCAACCTATTCATTTGCCAACCCGCTTTTTTTCTGAAACTACAAATATTTTAGGATTTTTATAAAACTAACCTAACCTAACCTATAGGGTTCTACACGATGGTCCTGAAATAAATTCAAAATTATTTACAGTTTTGGAGAAAAACGCGGGTTGTCAAATGATATGTTTGTGAAATGAATCATTTGTTAAACGTTGGTTATGCAATGATAGGATCCCATTTTAATTTTAAGGGCATGCACTCAATAGAAACAAATGGTAGAATAGTTTATTTAAAAGCAAAAATACAATGCATATTAAAGCTTCTGCTATAGTTAGTAGAAGTTTTGACATGCATTGTATTTTTGCTTTAATATTACTACTTTAATATTCAAATAAATTCTAAACATTCTACAATATTAAACTGAAAACCGTAAAAATGTATGTTTTCTTCCTTTGTCTAAAATTATGGCTTTATTTTCCACCATAAAGTAAATTACATCCTCTGCAAACCACGTCCAAATTCTCAGGAAGAAAAACGTAGTAAAGTAAATAGGGATTTACCTTTTACAACCATAAACGTCCGTATATTGTAAGTTTAGTGACCCGTCGCAATCTTCTGGAAAAAATATTTTAAATTTGTGTTTATAAATCGTAATCTTGGTGACTAGGTTTTAATTTAAATTGATTCTCCAGAAACTATTTATGATAACCTAAACTAACTTAACCTTTAAAAGTCACAAATAAAGTCATAAATACATATCAGGGGACAATCTCACACAAATTTACCTACAACGATAAACATACTTAAATAGAGAAATACATACTTACATCCAAGACTCAGGAACAAATATGCTTTTTTTATGGCATTGAGAAGGCAAACGAGCACACAGGCCACCTGATGAAATGGATGAATGGATATTAAGTGGAGACATTCGCATTCACAAGACTGTAATCCTAAAACTGCAAATGCGTTGCCAACCCTGAGGACTAAGATGGAATGCCTCCATGCTAGTAATTTCACCGCCTGTCTTATCCCCAAACCGGAACACAACAATGAGAACACTGGTGTAGGTTAATGGATGGAGGCTTAGCCTTTAGCTTAGTTTGGGACTAGGTCAATTTGTGTGTTGACCACTGATATTTATTTATTTAATATATTACACGTTAGAATTAATATAATTTTGAACTGCTATAATATGTACAAAATCATGTATAAGTTTTGCAATATGTAGATGATTTGGCCGTAAACAAGTAAAATGTAGCTACTAACATGTAAAAGCTTCATATTACTTTTCATAAATATAAGAGTGAATGTATGACCCGCACGTGTCCCCAGATATGAACTTGTTCCCCAGCTCCCCCGGGGGCGGAGGGTTTTCATGTAAATGGAATATTTTAAGGACAATGTTATGGTAAATTTGGAAGACCTATTTTTTTGGGTTTGATTATGTAGTGCGTTACACAATCTTTTAATGGGTTGTGTAATTCTTGTATTTTAAGAGTAGGAATTTAACAAACTAATTCGCAATTTTAAAATTTATAAAGAGTAACTGAAGTTGAACACGGGACAACTTTGACAGCTCCCAAAAAAATGGCTTTTTTAATACTCTAAACAAATGTCTAAAACAGGACTAGAGCTAAAATTGGCCTTTTTATAAATAATTATTTGTGACAAATATTATCGTGTAGTATAATATTATATTATCGTTTGATTTGGTACATTTTGATGTTTTTATAAACATTTAAACAACTACGGATCTGAATTTCACAGTAAATGTTTTGACCATAGCTGGTTTACCTTTTTCTTTTTTTATCGTTTGAAAATAATTTACATCTGTTTCTGTATAACGTTTCACCGTTTCTTCTTTAACAAGATATTAATATTTATTGAATAAAAAGTATCATCCAACTGCAATTAGAATAAGTTTCGAAAGTAACGTTAACACAACAGTACTTATAAATACAAACATACATACATAACATCATGCCGTCATTCCCAGAGTGTTATAGCAACAACTCTAAAACTACTTGTTTATAATTATGTAATCATATTTTGTACAATCATGCCAAGAAGTTAATAAAGAATAATCAGACGGGCGTTTTCCAAAAAAAGTGTACATAGTTAAGGACAAAAGTTAAGAAAAATTAACTTTTTCCATTTCGTCACGAAAATTAGCTATACATTTACATACGTTAATTTTCGTGACGAAATGGAAAAGTTAAATTTTCTTAACTTTTGTCTTTAATGATGTACATTTTTTTATGGAAAACGCCCAGACACTTACCGATAATAGATTTACAAAGTACGCTTAAACCACCATAAACAGGTTACTACATATTTCAATTCTGTTCTTGGTCTAATATTGTACGGGAGTAACCTATTTGTATGATGTCAAATCTGCCCTCATACGCCAAAAGGCGTATCTCAAATTCAATAGCCAAAGCAGATTCAATCTTCTTCCGTTAGTAATAAGGTTGCACATGCTACAGGAGTTTTGTCTGAGATACCGCAATTAGTCTCAGCAGGGATGAAATGATAAAGTACGCACGTATTTAGTATTATTTATTTTCTCTGTACCAGGTTATGATACAGACAAAGCTCTGATGACAATGGTGTTATGAGTGAATAATTTTTGATTATACCTCTAAAAGTAATTACTGCTTTTATATGTTATTTAAGTAACTTTAAATTTATCGTAGTGAGATAAATATTTTAATTTATCTGCATACTTCAACCTTTGACAATGTTATTTCATGTATTAATTTTTAAAATTACATTATGTGCTCCATCCAATTCTAATCACGGTTCAATAATACTTACCTACCACATTGTCATATCCTTACGACGATGCGTTAGACTAGTTGGTAGTGACTGCCTGCGAAGCTACCGGTGCTGGGTTCGATCCCAGTCCATACTTCCCATGCAAATATTATTGTGATGTAATCTATCTTTTGAAGTATGTAGGTATTTCTATATAAGAATGTTTATTGTCGCACCTATAGTACAAGCTAGGAGCTTAGTTCGGGACTAAAGAAAGTCATTTCAGGCTGCCAAAAGAAAAACAGAGTTGCACATCAGCAGCGATTTTAAGTTTACGTCTATTCCCTTCATGAGAGTAATTTAACCATTTCAATTTAAATGAGGTACTTCAATAACTCAACCAAGCCGACTGAAGATTCTTACTTCTTCAACTCTTATAAAAGCGTGTCTAAGTGCCATTGACGATCCAACTTCAAAACCTTATGTTCAGAGATCTGCAGAACTGGGTCGATTCTGTAACTGGAGCCTCGGGATCTGAACAAGCGAGGTTAAGTGGAATATGATGTTATAAAACGTCTTAAATTATGGAAAATGTTTAGCAACACTCAACTGTAGATGTACGAATTGGCACGCTTAAAAGTTTCAAGGAAAAAAACGGTAGAGAAATAAGTAAGCAGTAGAATTTTTTCTCGGCAAATTGTCCTAATTTTCTGTTGAAACAGTCACTTAAGCGATGATGTTTTTTATTAATGTTCTGCAGAAATCTTAAGGAAGTCGTCGATTTCTAGGTCGAATGTTTTAGTTTTCAGTGAATTCACAAGGTTGCGAAACATTGTTATCACATGAACTTAGTATTGAACG
The DNA here is from genome assembly GCA_949316455.1 of Acleris holmiana. Classification (NCBI taxonomy): domain Eukaryota; kingdom Metazoa; phylum Arthropoda; class Insecta; order Lepidoptera; family Tortricidae; genus Acleris; species Acleris holmiana. The sequence continues at coordinate 6,067,946 of OX438785.1, forward strand.
AAGAATACTAAGAAAAAAAATACAGGTCAACACAAAAACTATTTTATTTTTTGCCTGCCTTCATTCCTCGAAACGATTTCAAAGTAACCAAATATTTTTCTAAAAATATGATGATGATGATACTAAAGTTATCCTGATTGATTGGTTAATGAAGGGTTCAAAGAAGTGGTTAAAAACCGGGCAAGAGCATGTCGGACCATGCTCAGTGTGGGGTTTCTGAAGGTTCTAAGTACTACAAACATAAAATTCAACAAGTAGGTAATAACAAATTTTCTAATTAAAGCAATTTGGTTCCGTCTTAGATGATTTTAGTAGGTAGGTATAAACACTTTCATCGCCTGTATCTCAAGAACCAATGATGTCGTGATAGTTTTCCTTTAATATTAGTTATTTCAGTTTTTTAGTATTTGTAGTTTTGGCTGTAGGGGGGAGGGACACTTGACTCTAACAAAAATTAGCGCTTTAAAGCTTAATATTTCATAAATAGATCACTTAATCCAAAAAATTACTTCACAAACCCGTAATATTTTTGTAAGCGCTATCCAACGACACCCCACAATATGGGATAGAGGGAAAAAAAAATTACTTCCCCACGGGGAGGTACACTAAAAAAATGTTTTTTCATTATTTTATTGTACCACTTTGTTGGTGTGAATAATTTGGCATAGAGATTCTTAGTAGAATCTCTGCGCTAGGCTGCGGACGGACGGATGGACGGCCATAACGAAACTAGAAGGGTACCTAGTTTGACTACGGAACCCTAAAACGGAAAGTAAGAAACTGTTACATTAGTCAGTTGCGTCACAATAAATGAGTCATGCAGTTATAAACTGCTCGCATACACCGATAAGCGGTATCATTCAATAAACGAAGCAGGTTCAATCCTCACCCGATAGTAGTCAGGTCGCATTCGCAACAGGAGTTTTGTCTGATTTACCACCATTTGTCTTATAGCACTAAACACCTTCATAGTAACTGATTAAAGATACCAATTCTTAATTTTAATTTTAACTATGTACACTTTTTCTGTAAACTAACGAGTAACCATTCACCGTTGAATAAATACTATTCAACAGTACAAAAAGCCTTAACCAATTCTTTAATAAATGATCACGCCAACTAGCTGGCATCGACAAATATTGAAACTTCAAGAACAATCGAACTGTTGACCCCCGTCAATGTTGGGTCATTTATTTTGACAGCTGTCAAACGTCTTATTACGTCTGTGAATTATGAACCAACGTCGGATTTCCCTCGAGTGGCTAAAGGTCTGCCTCAACAAACTTTGTATAAGGATAAAGTTAGACAAAAGGAAAGATTATGTGAAAACGGATTTGTTAAAGTTAAAACTTTATTTTCATCTTAGTTAAATACAAGATACAATTTTATATAATATTGATACAATATAATAGTATATCCATTCATTATCATAAAAAAGATAGCAAACGTTAACGTTTAAGAAATTACTTTCAATGTTACCAAAAAATGAGGTTATCCTCTCAAGACTCAGTGTGCCTTAAGAGGTACATAATCAAGGCAATTTAGTTGGGACTATATTTTAATATGCATTAAGTTAATTTGTCTTTGCCTCAAATTTGAAAATGCTATTTAAGAGCAAGGTAAATTAACTTTATTTCCTGTTTTTATGTTAAGGAGAAGGCACACGAGCACTCAGGCCAACTGATGGTAAGTGGAAGTCTTGAGAATTCAAATGTATATGGGTCTCAGATTCCACTTACCATCAGGGGGCTTGAGTGCTCGTGTGCCTTCTCCTTAACATAAAAAAAAAAATCTGAAACCCATAGACATTTGAATTCTTAAGACTATAATCCTATGACCTCAAATGCGTTGTCAACCCTGAGGACTAAGATGGAATGCCTCTATGCTAGTAATTTCACCGGCTGTCTTATCCCCACACCGGAACATAACAATGTGAACACTGCTGCTTGGCGGGTGGTTAATGGATAAGATGGTGGTAGCGATCCGGACGGACCCGGCACAGGGTCCTACCACCACTAAATTGGTGGTGGATTCAAATTCCTACTTACAAAAATCCCCCTGTTTGTAGTACGGTGGGCCTTACTGATTGTAACAACGACGCTCCTTACAGATTAGGCTTAAGCTGAGCTGAATTCATCGGGGTTTCCATTCTCCCAAAAATCCAACAAAAGAATTTGCAGCGATTTGCGAACTTCCCATTGTGCAAAACGTATTGTGAATTTCTCGTAAGGGTATCCCAACTTTCCCTGATACTGACGAGTTAATCAAAAGCCTCCCCAGTCCTGACCTATCTCGCTCGCCCATCTATAAGGGTGTTACATGAATTTCTCATAATACGCAAAAATATTTCAGAAGTTCCCCGGGCGCCACGCTGGGTCCTACTTATAATAAGTATTGGAAAAATGATATTGAACATGATTTGAGTTAATCTTGTAGAAGCAGTTGTTAGCTTGAAGATTTGGTTTATGGTACGTGTAAAAGTAACTATACAGAAATTTAATGAAATTTGAGATACACTTTAGTATAATTATACAATTTAATTTCTGATACTTCATGTTAGTAAATTAAAAAATATTCCAGTGACTTTTAAAAAGATTTATCAATATGTTACTATTCATTTCATATCACCGTTGGAGATCTTTTAAGGTATTCCTAGTTTTGTGTGGACTTCTTGAATAAACAATATTTTGGTTAGAGATATTTCTAAGTACCTACTCCTTGTTTGTAATTTTTATATAAAAATATATTCATCTTAACATCAGAATGAAAATCTTGTTAGTTATATTATAAATTTCTATGAGCAAGTCGTAAACACGATTTTTTTTTTCTCATCTTTGATTTTGAGAACATCCAATAAAATTAAACAAACGTACGAGTATGTAAAATATTGAAACAGTAATGTATCGTTGAAAGATGATACATATTTGTTCCGTGGTGTTCAAAACATTTACTTAACCCCAAGCATAAACTAACCCAAATATTTGTTTAGTAACATTTCACTTATACACCCCAATGTAAGTGCCAACGCGGTCCCGACTCCTGAACCAATCCCAGGATTACGATTTTACGCTTATGTAGTTTCGGGAAAACGTTACTACGTCGAAAATTCCTTCGCATAGCATAGAACGAAATGGACAAAAGCACAATCCAATACGCGCTAGGAGCTCAGGCTTCGTGTCCGTCCTCCACCGGTAGAATACAAAACAAAACTGATAGAATTTTCTGCAGTGTGTACTCGATATTCAACGTTCTGCATAGGGTTGACCATATTCACAAATATTAACTAAATACCGGGACTTTTTGTGTATGAGAGAGAGAGAGGCTTACTTCATGAGAAGTAATCACCACTACTCATAAACCCAACTCAAGAATTTTAGCTACGTTGCCCTGTATAAATACTGCCAACTTTGAAATATCATTCATCTAATAGTATTTCTTAATAAATTCCTCAATGTTGAGGACACTCACGACTTCGTATGCGTTTTTATTTTCGGTATTCTCTTTTCCTTCCCATTGGCGGCTTATAATCGAAAAAATATTTTTAGTGCACCCCAAAGAATATTTTAAATCTCTACGTTCAGTGTTTATTGTTTGTCAGTCAATCAGTCAGTAACGGAAGAGTTTTAAATACAACCATGTTGTGTTGTTACTCAATCTGATTTCAACTCGAACTTAGCCATTTTATAATGACACAAAACACGAAATTTGCGAAGACTGCATAATCATAGAAAAACGCTTCCTACGGGATTTGCTTCAAAAAAACGCTAAACACTTTTTGCTGAGGCTGTTGAAAAATTTTTTCCCTAAAAATGTAACCTTAAAGCAGCAATTCCTATTCTCAGCATCTTTTTCGTTTCCTTTTCGCCAGCCCTGCCGTTGTCAAATATTGGCCAAATCGCCAGGGGCTTTTAGAGCTAGATCGAACCGGCTCAGTCCAGTTTTCTCACCTTCGCAATAGTACATTCTGGTAATAAGCCCAATCACGTAGCTTGTGGTTCTATACGTGCCTGGCCGATAATGCGGCCAGAGGGGATAGGCCGCAAATGCAGGGTGATATATAGCTTTGATATTTTGGTGGTTTTACCATGGAATGAAACGTAGTGGTTGATAGATTTATGTTTATCGTAAGCTTATACCTCGTTTTAATTTTATAGTTTCTATTTTTCTAAATTGAAAATATCCCTGTACTTTATTTGGGTCATGGACTAAACAAATTCAATCAGCCGCTTATATAAGATAAGATAAGATAAATATTAGTTTATTGATAGACCAAGCACAAGAATACATACAAGAAAAGTCCCTTGGACTCCAAACTAGGCTGCGCCTGTATCTCGGAGCCCTGTGAGCCGTTTTACGGAAAAGGTATACAGAGTGAACTTAACGAACAATAGTACAGAGAAGAACAAATCATGAGTATTAAAAAGGAATACTCAGGCATTTAATTTCTTAAGATTAAGGATACCCAAATGATTTACTTTATATAAATAAAGTAAAATTAAATATATATATATATAACAAATATCTTTACAAACTTTTAAGTGTTATTTTATTCGTAGTATTAGAAGGTAACCTATAACAAATAAATTAATGAATATTGCATCTCTGAAAGTTTAGTTCATAATTGATAAGCTTAAAAAATATTTATAAAGCTCGAGCATTGGAGAGTTTATAACAAAATTATGGATGTTGCGTATTCCGTGTATTAATTTAATAATTGCAATTGTAACGACCACACTTAACTTAGTTTCCACTTGGTATTGATGAGAATGTCGAAATGGATAAAAATGCTAAGGATTATTATTGAATTCATCACCAAATCCCTGAAGAGAATGCAAGAAAAAAAGGAAACGTTCCTATAATCCTGTATTATAATGGAAAAGTCCAAACGAGCGTTGAAATTCATCTTAAAATGTTACAAGCAATCGTGAATTCAGTGCGAGCGGAGAAAAAGGAAATTTTTGCATCGACGGTTGTAGAAATCGAATTGGCGTGTCTTTGAGCGTTTTTATATTTTTTGTCAGCTGTTTCCGAGCGACCGATTCCGAAGTTATTTGACGGTATGGACTGATTCTTCCGTGCTTCAGTCTTTCCAGGTGACCATCTTCTGAAGTGCAATTTGGCACGTGCGGTTTGAGCAGTTCGAAAATACTTACGTAAATTAACCCATGGCCAATTCCGGCCAAAATACGATCTGTGGTTAGTAGCTAGTAGCTTTTTTTTGTCTGTGAAGTTGCATCTGTTTTCTTCCCTTTTCGTTTGTGCACTTTATCCAGCGACACATCGTATAAATATGTGCATGGAAATCTATCTCGACCCAAGGCTCAGTTTCATTGGTCATCTACGATACATTATATCGCTGCAATAGCTCCTGGCACAATACTGTTAAAACAACTTATCAATAGATTGCTAGAAGCACGTGGGCTTTCGCCCAATTAAACTGAGCCTTAAATTCTTACTTCAATCAGAGTGTCTGGTGTTTGTATCTATTCGGACTAAACCTAATTACTGTTACTTGACAGTAATGGCGGCTGTATTAAAAACATCGGTAGCATGTCAAAAGCAAAGCTGAGCCCGGGTGAGCCTTTGAACATTTTAATTGTTTATCAAGTTCTTATCAAACCGTTAAAATTGCACGTTACTTAAACAAAACCTCTTTTAATCCAGTCAATTGAATTTCTGGAGCAGCGTAACCGTTTTCAGTTGGCCACGTCCCGCCTCTCCCGGATTAAATCTTCTTGATTAATTTTGATATCCGAATGTTTTGGGCATTTCACTGTTTGGTTTCCTCCAAGGATGCTGAAGTTTGGGTCGCCATTGGGAAGTTTGATTGTGATGTTTTGCGTTTTGGTTTGATCTAATTTTTCTTTATCTATTTGTTTTAGTAAAGAGGGTAACTTGGTAGAGATGATAAGTGCAAATTCAAATTGTAGCTGAATAAAGACAGAGGTTGGATTTTAACGTTCTTGAATGTTCTTCTTGAAAATTATTTTCCACTACTGGACGTTAGCAGTCAGCTCCGCATTCTTTTCTCTTGCCTTCACTATCCAGTTCTTTATATTTCCGAGTCAGAACATCATTGTGTCTGCCAACGTCTCCTTTCCTCTTAACTTTGCCCGTGAAGATTTTTGACGTAGTTCTGTTAATTTGTTTCTGAGAATGTGACCCGGGAATGCCACTTTCCTCTTTGAATCTGATCGGTCGCGATTTGAACCTGCAGTCAATTTAGGCTAAGACGCTACTATCACGTTTCAAAAGAGTTTATTATTTGTAAACCTACTTGAATAAAGATTATTCTGATTCTGATTCTGAATGATTTGCAGTAGTTCACGGGGCTTCTTAATACTAACTGCATAGCTGCTCCTCTACTTTTAAAAACAATATTTTTGTAGCATCCTACGGTGAAACCACATCTTAAAATTAATTAAAAGCTTTCAGGAGTCGGTAAGTGGCCTCTTTAATATCCACACTTAGGCTATGTAGGAGACTATTGGCCTGTCTATTTTTGAACAGCATGAACGAAATTGAGGAATATTCATAGATCACGAATATAAATTAGTCGAATTAAAATAAAAACCAATAACATTTTTTTTAAAGAATGACGGACTGTTGAATTTCTGGTAGCATTTAGACGCGCGAAAGTGCCCATGCGATGTGTTAAAAGAGTTTTAGTTCGGTATACTATTTTAGTTATAATAGTGCCTACATTCGGTCTCATTGAATTTCTGAATAAATCTCATTTAACTTGACGTGTTTGTAATGTTTTTGCTATCATTCAAAAAAAATACGAAAAGGCTAAATTTCAATCTACATACGAAAAATACAAAGCGATGAAAGTGTCCTTTGTAAAGACTCAAATATGTTAAACGTACGGTTCCCTGAGTAAATTCTCAGACAAACCATCTATTGTACTTTGAAAGAAGTCACAAAACAACTGAACCACATCATTAAACCGCTGTTACATATATACTTTTTACAACACAATATCGCTTTCATATCACCTAACCCAATAAAAACGCCGATAATGATAGTATCAAAAAAAGATTGACACGACGATTTCTTTTAAATAATTCTACCCTAAACTCTTTACGCTTGTAAAACACAATCCCCAACTAAGGCACGAATGCTTTATAGCCTTGTACATAAAAGAAATATCTATTTGTGCGTACCACGCTCGAAACGGCACGCGAATTCTTCGTACCCGTCATCTTGGTCGGCATGAATAAAACATGTGGATATTTTCAGCTTCGACTTTTTTCAGTGCTCGCGGCCTTGCCAGCTGATTTAAGTTTTCTCAACGATGTCCGGAGCTAGGGAAGCGGAAAATGAAGTCGGGGTTGATGTGATTTTTTTCACAGGAATTTGAAATTGAAAATAGATGTTTCGTGTAGGATCAGTTTGACCTTTTTGGCTTGATAATGACATATATCAGCTTTCGCTATCAGCTGATGCTTGAGCAGACGTGTTTATTTGTATTTATTAATCAATCCGACTAGTATTATAAATGCAAAAGTTTGTGTGTGTGTGTGTGTGTTCATTTGTAACTATTTCACGCTGAAACGGCTGGACGGATATTAAACAAATTTGGAATGAAGATTGCGTATACCCTGGAATAACACAAAGGCACTTTACTATTACTTTTTATCCCAGAATATTTTAAAGTTTCCGAAGGAATAACGACAACCGCGTAAAATGTAGAAATACTTCTTTTAGATAAAATGTTTCCCTTTTGCCTTGACAAGGAACTTTTCAAATTGTAAAAATGTCTCATAAATCTTATTATAAATTCTCGGTAACTTCTAATAACATTATTAATTAAACTTCGGAAAGAGAACATTCTCAAGGCTTTCAAAGGATATTTTCTTAATGTTCCTCGAATGTTCGGTAACAATGTACATAGCTAAGTATCTCACTTATGGGCGATTAAACAGTTTCACATACATCCTACAAGCACTAGTAATGCTGCGGCCTGCTGTATGTATTACTAGTTCATATTTGTAGAAACATAGTAAGTGTTATGAGTGAACAGTTAAAACCTGACACGCTATACTCAGAGACAGGAACATAACGTGACTTGTACGGGAGAAGCTCGCAGGATTCGTACCAGGAAAAAAGCCAGAACTTCTATTATTATAATACCATTAAACCTGGATAGATAAATTGGTAACAGGAGAGCGGGGGATGTTATCTTACAGGTGGGACCTTTCGGATACACTTCGACTCCTTTAGGATCTTTTGTAAAATTACCCTGTTACACAGTCAGCTGTTCAAATGTGCAAGTTTCCTCACAATGTTTTTCCTTCACATGTACCTAAGTTAGAAAAACTCATTGATACATGGGTTACTGCGGTGTTCAAACTCGGTACTTTACAATCATGAGTCGATCCTCTAAGCAACTAAGTCACCTATGCTCTTATAACGGGGAGTAAGACTGGGCCACAAACCTTTTTGTCGCAACAAATAAGTCCACAAGATGTAAACAAACTTGTCAATCTCGTGGTCAAAACCCATCAAAGGAACTGGGCCTCTATTCAGGTGCGTTAAAACGATATCGTGTTTGACACGTTTAAGAATCGTTTATGTCACAGTCGCCATTATTGTAAATGACATAAGAGTTATCAAAACGTTGACAATACGGAAACAGGTCAAAAACGATATCGTTATAACGCAGTTGAATAGTGCCCATCTCGCAGATATAGCAATGGATCGTCTGCCATGGAAATTATGCCAAAAATAATAGCTCACCCTTTTCACTGATTGAACTTGGCAGTTAATAATAGTTCATAATTCGCCTAAACGGTCATTGGATAATTCTGCCATACAGTAAAATGCAGTATGAGCATACGGATTTCGTACTCTATATGGCCTTTTTCTTTTGAACGACAGAATAATAGGCCGCACTGCGTCTTCTACTTAACCAATACCTTACGTAACTTAATTTGCGATAAAACCTTGCTTCAAACTTACTGCTCAATCACTGCGTCCTACAGTGAACTACTGAATACAGTATTCACGTGTATTGATTACATTAGAGATGACATGTGCTGAATTTCCCCCGTATGGTTGCCGGGTTAGAATAGTGCAACTCCATGTCTTCCTGTGGATGTGGTAAGTTGCGACAAAGGGCATAAGGGCTTGTGGTGCTGTTAGGTGATGGGCTTGCAACTTGTCATTACTCGTAATTATCACTATTCAAATTCTTTGGCTTGATTGTGATTACAGAATTAAAAACAAGTCTTTATAGAGGTGTTCTTATTTTTGTAACAAAATGTGCAAACTTTTAAAATTTTAGCGAAATAAATATTTTATATTTCTATTTAGTACTGTTAGGGGATGGGCTTGCAACCTGTCACTGATACACTAATAAAATTCTTGGCCTGATTGTGCAAAATGTGGTTACATAATTATAAACAAGTCTTTTAAGAGTTGTTGATATTTCTGTAGCCCTGCTTACCCCAGTCTGGGAATGAAGGCGTGATATTATGTATGTGTATGTACGAGTATGTGCTGAATCATGCATGGTATTGTAGACTGGCCATTCAATGTGCACGAGGCCATTATGAATGGTTAAAGTTTACCGCTGTGATTTGATCACCATTTACGAACACGTTTCAAATTGCTGAAAATATCGCAGTTACTGTAAAAGTAGTTGTACAGTCAAGTTCAAAAGTATGTATACACTTTAGTACCTTGTCTATTTAACGTCATGTTTAAACTGCCATATGAAATTATCCAAGCGATTAAAGTGACAAGGTACTAAAGTGTATACATACTTTTGAACTTGACTGTACATTGATTACCTTAATGGAAAGCGTAGCTACATCAATCACTTTTTTGGCCGTTTGGTTTGGAGTTGAATAGAGATGTAATCAAGAAATGCATGTATTGTATACCGATATCATTTTATACCAAGTTATTTTAACCATATTCTACTCCTACTAATATAATTAATCCTCCTACTAATAAATGTGAAAGTCCGTATGTATGTGTGTTAGTTTGTTACCATTTTACGCTGCAACGGCTGGACGGATTTGGATGAAATTTGGAATGACGATAGCTTATACCCTGGATTATCGCATTAATTACTTTGAATCCCGGAAATTTTATAAGTTCCCGAGGAAATAACGGTAATTAAAATGTATGGATGAAGTCGTGGGCAAAAGCTAGTATTTTATAAACGATCGTTAAGTCTATTAAATCAAATAATTATTGAAGAATCAAACATACATACATAAAGTCACGCCTTTATTCCCAGAGTGGGGTAGGCAGAGCTACAGAATTAACAACAACTCTAAAAATCTTGTTGATAATTCTGTAACCACATTTTGCACAATCAGGCTAAGATGTTTACCAGTGTATTAGTGACAGGTTGCAAGCCCATTGCCTAATAGTACTACAAGCCCTTATTCCCTTAGTCGCCTCTTACGACATCCACGGGAAGTCACGGAGCGGTACTATTCTAACCCGGCTACCACACGGAAAAATAACCAAAATAAATGTTACAAATCCCCAGAGTTTTATAGTACATCTAGAATGCTACACTGTATCTTGGAAGGAAACAAAATATAAAAAGAATATTAAAAGACAGCGCACTCGGCGTTGAGAATGTCGGTCTTGAATCCGTGTCATCTAGAAATTCAGGGCGCAACTTGTGGTCGACGTACGTCCCAGTTTCAGCATTCTAGACAGTTCATAGTTTGTTAAATTTAAATTCAACACATGACATTTTGCGTTGATGTATGACCTGGGGCATCATTTTACTTTGTTACAACTAATGTTATGTGATAATATCTCATATATCAACTTGGCATAAATAGCGGCAGAATTAAATACAATAAGGTGTAAAGACATAATCAGGCCCCTGTAAATGTCAACATCAAAACATAAATGACACGACACGACGACACGTTGGCAGAGTTGGGAGTGACCCTGCCTCCGAAGCCAGTGGTCCCGGGTTCAAATCCCGGTAAGGGCAGATATTTGTGTGATGAGCACGAGTATTTGTTTCTGAGTCTTGGATGTTTTATATGTATTTAAGTATTTATTTCTCTATGTAAGTATTTTTATCGTTGTCTAGTACCCATAGTACAAGCCTAGAGCTTAGTTTGGGACTAGGTCAATTTGTGTGACATTGTCCCGTGATATTTATTTATTTATTTATTTTTAAATGTAAAAATTAAGCCAAGTTCTCATGTGCCATGTCATGGCCTCCAAAAGCAGTGATATCTAATGGACAAGGAAGAAATATTTCTTTAGTATACATAGGGGTGAATTAAGAAAATATTTTTCGAATTTGAGCCCGAAAGAAAAGAAATAAACAGAGTAGCGGGGTTTTAGTGATGATAGGACCCTATGCAGGGTTCGGCTAGATTTCTTCCACAATATTATCCATTAACTTACCGCCAAGCAGGGTTCGCATTGTTGTGTTCTGGTGTGGGATAAGACAACCGGTAAAATTACTAACATAGAGGCATTGCATTTTAGTCCTCAGGATTGGAAACACATTTGAAGTCTTAGGATTGCAGTCTTAAGAATTCAAAAGTCTATGGGTCTCAGATTTCACTTACCAGGCAGGTGGCATGAGTACTCGTGTGCCTTCTTGCCATAAAAAAAGTAACCCTACGTGATGGAGGTCGCGGGCATCATCTTATTGAACATATTCATAATAAAAAACAAGTAACAACACAATGGCACCGTATAACATTATTTTTCTTTCTTTGCAGAATGCGTGAACGCATCACGTCATCTCGCGTCAACAGATAGCAGCATCTCCAACAATGACTATCAACTTGAGTGACAAAAAACAAATGTGACGCTTAAAACACTCGTGCCAAAACAATGTTTTGCTGCAAAGAACTGAAACTACTCTACGCGACTATTGTTCTGTTGCTCGAAGCTGAGTTATTAGTGAACACGGGTGCTATGGAGTCGAAAAGGTCTTCCATTTTGGCGCAAAACGCCGATGAGTTGAAATCGTTGGAGCTGTGCATTAGTAGGAATCAACAGAGGTTGGGTAGCGTTTTTGGGAATTTCACAAGGCATCACAAAAAGGGTGAGTGGTTTTTCAATCCATACCTTTTAAGATACTTTCTGTTGCAGGTTGAGCCACATTTTGGCCAATAATAAAAACAATTTGTAAGCAAGTAGTTAAACTGATATATTTCTCGATTTGGGAATTACTCGCTACTGCAAAAGCCTTAGTGGAAACCTTTTCAGTTTCTGTAATACAATATCCTGGTTATTTGCCAGCAAAGCCGTAAAACAAGACAAAATAAACATCATGCCATTACACAAAGAAATTTTACTGCAGCGCTAAATGTTAGATTACCCCCGTATCTCATAACTGCTGTACGCATTGCAGTACTTTTCCAACAGAAATGTGCTTTCCTATTATTTAACTGAAGCTGTGGTTAGCTACGTAACGTGCAAACTTGCTACAAATGTGACGACACTTTAGTTTAATATAATTCTCATTATAACAGATATAAGCAATAATATTTAATAAGCACTTAATATTAAATATGAAATCAGCTATTGCAAACATCAAAGTCAAACTTTTTATTGCATATTTTTATAATTTTAGTCAGCTGAATAAAACTTTCAGATTGTATGTCGAATTTTTTAGTTTATTCAATAATTATATGTACAAAAATATTATTGGAACCCGATCCACGATCATAGCTATAAAAACCGCATGTAATGAAACAAAATATTCGTAGTAAAATAAATGATGTTGGCTGAGACTGATTATTGTCCAATCACAGAAATATAAATGACATCGTTTGTGAAATGTTAATATTTTTTAATTAGCAATATGTACCATAATTACTTACTGTTTATTGTTTAATCGTGTCTGAAGGTTCAAGGGTAAAAAATCCTGTTATAAAAACAAGGCAATGAGTGGTTGGACTAGCGGCCAACTACAAGCGTCTTGCTTTAACATATATATTGCGAGTAAGAAAGCAATAGTTGCAAGCCACACATTGCCGTTAAAAGTTGATGGTCTAACCAGCCTTTGAATATATTTATCCTATTGGGCCAATTTTTCCAATCATTAGAAAAAATATATCAGTAAGAGTACCAAGGCAACATAACCATTCTGAAGTATATTTTTATCAACAGGTCACAGAAGAAGAACAACCACAACCCAAACAACACTAATATACGCAACAACAATAGAAGAAGATGAGTCGACGGACCCGTTTACCACCGCCGAAACACTAGCAACCACCCACCCCAAGTTACCAAAGCCTCTTAGACTATCCTCCTCAATGTTAGATAAAGACTATGATGTACATATAGATAAGAATGCAATTGAAGATGAAATCAGTGAAGCAGAAACACATAACCACCATGAGACATATACAGAACTAGAAGAAGCCTCGTTATCTAAGTCTTTAAGTAAGGTTAAGAAAATGTACAGAGATTCAGCAGCATCGTCTGCTAATAAATTAAGTGGAAAAGTCTCGAAGACGGGTATATTTTTGACTGACAATTGTACTACGGTTATAGCGCAGATAGGGACTACAGCAATATTACATTGTGAAGTTAGCGATATAACAGAAAATACGGTAAGTTATGTAAATAATTTGTGTTTAAATTTGAGAAGGGACTTTATGGCGGCTGAGGCGTACGTTGTTTTGATTATTGTTGTCATTATATAGTATCTATAGTAATGACATGAAAAGCGTAACCACAAACCACTGAAAGGTCCCTTTGATTCAAACGGCACATTATACCCCTGTGCCTTTTGTGAACCGTGCCCATTTTAGTTTCGTGAAATTACGGCTTTCAAATTTTATTCGGTGATGCAAAGCGTAGTGACCAAACTACTTTTTTAATTACGACAGCAACATTTCTGATTTCAATTAGGTTTCACAACTTGCACCTCCCGTTATTACGTAAGAATGACTTTAAGTCAGAAAAGGAAGAACTGGGCTGGGTAAAGCCTTTGACAGGTCATTGTATTGTCAACAGGAATACAGGTCAAGAGCAATATCTTAACACGCTAGAATAGACTAAGCTCTGGTTCAAAAATGCATTGTGATCATATCTACATCCCAGCGACTATAAGGTCAATAATGAAGTATTTAAAAACAAGCTAAAAGGTCTAGATGAAGTCGCGATCGATTCAATTACTAAAGGGACTCAAGAAAATTTAAATTGACGTAGACATGAACCACTAAATTAATTAAACCGCTAAGTTCAACACGGAATCAAAGTGGGACAGCAATTAAGCTGAAATTATTGTGAGTTACCGATATAGGTCAAAGCAGCAGGGTTTAATTATGTTTGGCTGTTAACTCGTAAATTCGATGTAGCCGGTTTCATAATATTATAAAGCCGTATATAATTCAATAAAACTGCTCGAAAATTGGGGATTTAAGAGTCTGGGTGCAGTAATTGGAAACGGCTTGCATATTTTTTTTGAGTATTTTTAACCCCCGAGGCAAACAAAGGGATGTTATCAGTGTAACGTACCTGTGTTTCTGTGCATCTACGTGTTTGCCCTTGACATCATAGCTCTCAAATAGATGGGCGGGTTTTTTTTTAAAGGAAGCTAGTAAAGCTTTGAAAGTAGGGGTTGCCATTATTTCGGAAGTTGTTATCTATCGAACAGTTATAAGATTACTAAATATTTGCTCAAATTTGGAACTATCAATCAATTCAATATCATCGGTGAGTTAGTAAAGCATTTTAATAATGTAATGGAATAATAATAAATCAATCAAATTAAACAATTTAGCCTAGTACTCTCTCGTGAACGTCTGCACCGGTGCGTACATAAGCATCTAAGTATCGCACCTTCGGTAGAACAAGGACACAATGTACAATGTGACTACAGGAGAAATTGTGCCCTTGTCCGGTAGAACAAAGGCACAATGTACAATGTTACTAAACGGGAATTTGTGCCCTTTTCCTACCGAAGGTGTGGTATGATCACGAAACTATTATCTGAATAATAAATATCACGGGACAATGTCACACAAAATGACCTAGTACGAGTACCAAACTAAGCTCTAGGCTTGTACTGTGGGTAATACACAACGATAAACATACTTATATAGAGAAAAATGATTCCTTAAATACATATAAAACATCCAAGACTTAGGAACAAACACTCGTGCTCATCACACACATTATTAAATTTGCCCTTACGGGGATTTGAACCTGGCTCCGCTAGTTTCGTAGGCAGGGTCACTACCAACTAGTTAGGCTAACGTAGAAGTCAATTATTGCTTCCCCTCAAGAACCGTCCAATTTTTTGGGATATTATGTATCCTACATCCTTCCTTGGGACTCAAACATCTCCACACTAAATTTATAGTATGTATCAAACAGACAGACAGAGTTACTTTCACATTTATACTATTAGTATAGATAAGTAGATTTTATTAAAAATAATCCCTTTATTTCTTTAAGTACCAAATTAAATGCATCACTTTCGATAACTTTTTAAAAAAAAGTTTAAAAAAAAATATTTTCTACCTTTTGCGATGAATATTAAAATTGACATGAAATCAAAATTAAAACCGGGCAAGGAGGAAACATTCGCCAAGTTTCACATCCTTATGTAGTTTTAATCAAAGCGGTCGCCACAAAATGAGTTTTCTTAACTACGTTACTTGAGCACTCGGATACCTAACACCTAACTGAGAATAGGTCAAGTACCGGGTAAGGCGAGCAGTCGTGCAGAATGCCGTTCATTCAGGTATAACTATGATCCAATTGGTACAGTTCCCTTGTGACAAGAGAGGTCAGATCTTAGGCAGTTTACTGCATATAGCTAAGGAGCAGGCGAAAATTGGCACTACGGCTTTGAATTTCAAAGGGTAAAGAAGGTAATTGAAGAAGAGGATTGTGAAGAGACAATATGCTTTCAAATTAAATAGTTTCCGGTGCTTTTTATCCATTGGTTAACAAACTACTTTGTCTATTTTACGATTTTATGGTTAAACCACTGAACCGATTTTCATGAAATTTAGAATTGAGATAGTTTGAGCCTCACGGAAGGACAAAAAAATCTGTTATTTCCAGAAAAATTGTCAGGTCTCGAGGGAGCAGAGATTAATATCTCTTAATAATTGTGTTAATACCAAAAATCCTAAGCAAGCTTAAGAATGTTTTATCCGTGTAAAAAAATAGGCGTGTAGTAAATAGGCTCGCAAAATAATCGATACTTAAAGGGACTGTGAAGCAAAAAAATCCCACACAAAATGCGTGAATGTATACGATGTCCGATTTTTATTATTTTTGGATATGTTGTAGATATTATGAAAAACTAGGTCAATACGTTTTCCTTTCCAAGAAAATATTTATTAGAGAGAATCAAATTGGAAAAAAAACAAAAGCGGAAACGTACAAACCTAGGTTTTCATGAATACTATAAAATATTTCAATATTGTGGAAATCAGGTTAGATTTAGGGGATGAGAAACTTTGTCGCCCGGAGCTAAATTTGTATGAATTATTGTTGAAAGCTACGCGATATGATCATCGCTTCACAATCCTCTTAACAAACAAAGTGTCAAACCTAATTCAAATTCACAATTCTGACAAAATTAATTTTATTACTGCTAGTTTTAATAAGGAACTAGCTGTTGCCTGCGTCTTCGTCTATGTAGAAAACTTTATCGCTACTCACAGATAAAAAGTCCATACCAAATTTCATCGAAGTTGGTTCAACGGCTTAGCCGTTAAAGCGTCAAAAACCGACACATCAATTTTCTGATTTATAATATTAGTTTAGTAAAGATTGTAGCAAATATTACCTTTCAACTATCAGAATTAAGAAAGAGCCGTAATAATGGCTTGTAGTACTATTAGGCTATGGGCTTGCAACCTGTCACTAACACACTAGTAAACGTCTTGGCCTAATTGTGCAAAATATTACAGAATCATAAACCAGTTCTTTTTATGTTAAGGAGAAGGCACATGAGCTCTCAGGTCACCTGATGGTAAGTGGAAACTGAGACCCATGGACTTTTGAATTCTCAAGCCTATAATCCTAAGACCTCAAATGCGTTGCCAATCCTGAGGACTAAGATGGAATGCCTCTATGCTAGTAATTTCACCGGTTGTCTTGTCCCCACACTGGAACACAATAATGCAAACACTGTTGCTTGGTGGGTGGTTAATGGATAAGATGGTGGTAGCGATCCAGACGGACCCTGCATAGCGTCCTACCACCACTAAAACACACAGGTTTTTACAGTGGTCGGTATTTCTGTAGCTCTGCCTACCCCACTCTGGGGATTAAGGCGTGATGTTATGTTTTGTGTATGTAAAAATCAGAATCTAAGCGATCATCGATCACTAATTGCATTTTGGCGTCAGAGAAGTTGTGGCTTTTCACCTCCAATTTAACACACGCCTTCACGTTAGGCGGAGACTCATCGCGCCCTGGATTGACCGAGATGGTTGCTAAGGCGATGAGTTACAAAGACGTTATACGAAGTATTTCCAAATAAAATTATCATTGTAAATAAATTGGGATCCTATCATTACATAACCAATGTTTCGCAAATGATCCATTTCACAAACGTATTATTTGACAACTCGCGTTTTTTTTCCGAAACTGTAAATAATTCTGGATTTATTTCAGGAACCATCTTGTAGAACCCTATAGGTTAGGTTAGATCAGTGTTATAAAAATCCTGAAATATTTGTAGCTATAGAAAAAATGCGGGTTGGCAAATGAATAGGTTGCGAAACGATGCATTTGTCAAAGATTTGTCGGCAAAAATGCAGAGAACCAAATAAATTACATTAAAACTGTAATCGCTTTCTCGTATAGTGAGTAACCCTCACCACACGACCCCTACGTGATTTGGACTCGCAGAAGTCTTTGTATGACACTCGCTTCGCTGTCGCTTTTACGAGAAATATCTTGGTTGTAACAGAATTCCTATTTTCAGGTAACTTGGATAAGAAAAAAAGACTACTCGCTGTTATCTGTGGGGCTGGTGACGTACAGTGCGGATAGCAGATTCTTCTCAGCACATGGACGACATGTTAAGGTATGTTATCTCTTTCTTACGATTGCCAAAAAGCTTAAGAGTAAAAAGGGTAGCGTTACAAGTTTCGTATTTGGGATATCTTACCTGTTAACACAGGAAATGAAGATAAATAGGGATCAGGGAAATTAATGGTGGTTTAAGGAATTCGGGGAACGCAGGGCTAATGAAATTTTCTTTTTTTTGTACGAAGAGGAAATTGATCTTGAATTTCGTATCAGTGCGCTTAAGTTTGGTCTAGGCGATATGAGTAGATATATTTTCTGTCAGTATATATAAATTGCTTTGTTTACAAAATTAACCTATAAAATAACTAACCACAGACGCAATCATGATGAATGACAATTTATTAGGGTTATGTTTTTGCCATTTGGCTTTTGAACCTTACAAACATGGCTTATTAATTAGGCAGGACTTGGTTGGCCCCGAGTTGTGTAACTGCGTTTTTTGTCCATTAATAAATAATTGTATCCACTTTACCGATAAGTCTACAACATAATTGTAAAAAAGTTGTGTTTTGGGAGTTTTTTTATTTTTAGACTAGAATAAAACAAGTGTAGTACCTACCTGATTTAATTTTTGCATTGATTATAATCAATGCAAAAATTAATGAAACTGTATTACAGTATTTTCACTATTCTGGCGGACTAAAGTGATGCATTTAATCCCTACAGACTAAAGTGACATTTTAATCCCTAGGGACTTAAATACTTTTTCTTTTTATTGATCCTATACAAAGCCTTGGAAAACCACAAACAACCAGATACATGTTGTCATTTGATGACGTCGCCAAACGAGTACAATCCCTTAGTCTGTTTATGAGAGCCTCTATTACATAATTATGTATGGTATAGTTCAAGAAGTTAGAAGGGTAACATTTGCCGCATGGTTTTAGGGCTGCATTATAAATGACGCCATACACCTCAACACCTTGCGATGCGGTAGCGGTGAAACTTTAATGGGGCAGTAGAAGTGTTCCTTCTAACCTAATGCTCACTAAATATTTTCTCGGGCGATCGGCTTAGCAGATTTCCATGATAACTAATGTACCGATGCGAACGTTACCTTTACTGTGTTTTCCTTCAATGCATTAAAGATCCCACAAAGTCAAAATAATTATGTTCGTAAGTGACCACTTTATTGCACTAAAGCCACTACATATATCACGCATGTCAAGTAGGTAAAGTATTAGTAGGACCATGTAAAATAAATTGGGGTTTACAAAAAATCTTTATACCAATTTATTAAAAGCAATATTTTTAGATAGTTTTATTGTGACCAGTTTATTTATTAAATTATGTTATAAGTAAAATATTTTTAAATGAAATAAAATAATACTATAAAAATAAAAGTTCAAGTGTTTTAAGGTATGAGCACAGCAAGCTTAATACTTTCATTTTTAGCAATTCAATAAGCTTTTTGAAAGCTACTTACAAATTTCAAGTTTTGCTGTAAGTATGTTATAAGTATTTGTAAGTGTGTATAAATTTTAAAAATATAATTTTATTAATAACCAAGAATTTATCTGACAAAATTATTTTTTATTTACCCTGCAATTTGTTTAGATGAACTTATCTTTAATTAAATACCACGGGAATGTTATATGGAGAACTTCTTTCCTTTTCTATTGAAGTGGGTTAAAAAATGTCCTCAAAAAGTAGTCCTCCTAGTTTCGTATTTTAAAATGAAACTAAAGTACTTACACCGGGGATTTTTTTAACCATTAATTAAATTTTTGCATATAACAATTCTACAGACAACTGTGAAAATATAATCATATTTAAGTATACCTACATTAATATTTAAAATGTAAAATTAATCTATATTTTAACAGTGATACGCACAGAAACATATACAGACATTTATAATAATCTTACTAAGGCACTATATTTAAAACCTTAGTAAAATAATGTTTTATGATCACTCAACTTTATATCACCTAAGAGGCCTCTAACCGTAACACCAGGCTGCTTTTATGCAATAGTGCCACTCAAAAACAAATACAATTTGATTAAATCAAATTGTATTTGTTTTTGAGTTTATTGAACTTTAAGTAAATTGCGTTCCGAATTAAAATGCAACAATGACTTATTTTGATTTGTGGCACTATTGCATAAAAGCAGCTGATGTGTATGTTCTAAGGATATTATTAAACTTGGTCATATTTTCTCGAGACTGAAACTAAATCCTGCATAGTTCGTCGTCCCCGGAGAATAAAATCGCAATGCGATATAGCCATAGTTTTATTGTTATTGCATATTCCGCTTCTCCGTAATGTAATGCATATAGTGATTTTTTTACATATTTTTCCTTATTATTTTTACGAAGTTATGCGATTTTTAATTTTTATTCGTTGGTAATATTTTCCATTTTCTTTCCGGAAATAATACTGTAAGAATACTTTGGTTAAGCAAAACATAATCTTCATTTTGGTAAAGACCGTTTGCGATACTGTCACGGATACAAAAAGGCTCGCGACCTTTCGTAACAACCTTTACGATTTTATTCGTCTGAAATTTAATTACAATGACATCAGTAAAAATCTTAACTATTTAAAAGTATTTGTGTTATTTCTGTAACCATCATTTAACATATATTTATAGTAAAAATACAAAACGTAGCCGATCGCATTCGTACTTTATGAAATGTTTTTGAAAAGTTAAATATCGCAATGGAAAATAACTATTATTTTGTTGTAATCAATTAGTATTACACAATAAATTACGTCAGGCAATGATATGAAACGATACTAAAACCTTAATGTTTAATAACAACATCGATACTTTACCGTTTTAAGTATCATTTTTTGAGTAGTCGTTACTCCCTACTGCTTTCTCTTTTCAACGTTATGCTTCTCAATTCGAGTAATAATGCTATTTTACTTTCATTCGGCGTCGCGAGGTGGAAGGAGCCAGGACTAAGGGACGAGTGGCTGGTGGTCAAAATGTCCCAGTTATGATCTCACAGGTGAATGATGGGAATAGTCTGGTCGTCAAAATTGGTGGAATACCATGTCACCTTACTATCGACACCGGAGCTTCTCGGACTGTGATCAGTTCTCGGCTACTGAAGCACTTAACCAGGGATCATCTAGTCCGACCTAAGCATCTTCAGCTGCAAACGGCTACCGGCCAGTTCATTTCCGTCCTGGGGGAGCAAGAAGTGGCGGTGCAAATTGGTGAAAAGTACTACTGGCACAAAGTCATCGTCGCTAACATCATCGACGATTGCATTATTGGACTAGATTTTATGAGAAAACATGGCTGCAAAATCGACTTGAAAGGTGGAGTCCTGAAATTCGGGGTTGATGAAGTCCCCATGGAAGGTGGAGTGAGTGGACAAGTCTACTGTGCTAGAAGGACCATTCTCCAACCAAGATCGCAAGCCCTTGTTCCTGTGAAATTACCGCACTATACGGGACGGGGATCTCATCGCTGCGTATTAGTTGACAAAATTGAGGGTAGTCAACCGTGGATAACAGCTCGCACGGTTGTGACAACATCATCTGCAGCGTGTGTAAGGGTCCTAAACTTAGGCGATACCAAATTCGCCCTTAGTAAAGGAACCCTTATCGGGTCTTGCGAAAAAATTTCTTGGATAAGAAGTTGCCGGGTATCGAATGGAAGCGGAAAATCTGCAAGTACAGGAGTAGACATTACCGGATTATTAGATGGTTGCCAAAATGATTTCAACAAAGAAGAAATACTGAAGGCACGCAATTTATTGCTGCGTTATAGCAATGTTTTCTCTGCGCACGACGGTGATATTGGGAGAACTGGAGTTGTAGAACATGAGATCAACACTGGTGGAATCATGCCTGTCCGACAACGTCCTCGGCGAGTCCCAGTAGCTCAGAAGAACAGAGTTATAGAGCCATCAACAAGTCCTTGGTGTTCACCGGTAGTTCTGGTTAAGAAGAAGGACGGGACGATGAGATTTTGTGTTGACTACCGCCGTCTTAACGATGTGACAAAGAAGGATTCTTATCCACTACCTCGAATCGACGTCACGCTGGACACTTTGAACGGGATAAAATGGTTTTCCACGTTGGATTTGAAAAGTGGGTACTAAGTGGAAATCAAGGACCAAGATAAAGAGAAAGCAGCCTTCTCAACTGGAAAGGGACTTTGGCAGTTCAATGTTATGCCATTTGGACTGTGTAATGCACCAGCAACTTTTGAGAGATTGATGGAACAAATACTTGCTGGTCTACTAGGAGATACTTGCCTGGTTTATCTGGATGACATCATAATTGTTGGTGGAGACTTCGATGATCACCTTGGAAAATTGGAGCAAGTTTTGACTAAGCTGCAAGATGCAAACCTGAAACTTAGTCCAAAAAAATGCTCACTTTTTAAGCGTAAGGTGAATTATTTGGGGCATATAGTGTCAACTGATGGTATCCAGACAGAACCTGAGAAGATAAGCTCCGTTAAGGATTGGCCGACACCGAGGGACAAGACCGCAGTTCGTGCCTTTTTGGGACTTTGCTCGTACTATCGACGTTTCGTGAAAAACTTCTCAGATATAGCGAAGCCCTTGCACCAGCTGACAGAAGAAAAACGTCGATTCGACTGGAATGACCAGTGTGAAACAGCTTTTGCCAATCTCAAACAAAGGCTTTGTGAAACTCCTATATTGGGATATCCAGTCCCTGATACTGATTTTATTGTTGACACGGACGCGAGTAATATTGGTATCGGAGGAGTCTTGTCACAAAAGAAAGAGGACCAGGAAGTTGTAATTGCCTACTTTAGTAAATCACTATCGAAACCAGAGAGAAATTACTGCGTCACTCGGAGGGAATTGCTGGCAGTTGTCAAGACGTTGCAGCATTTTAGTAAATATCTGCTTGGGCGCAAATTCCGTATCAGGACGGATCACGCTGCTTTAAAATGGTTGTTGGAGTTTAAAAATCCTGAGGGTCAAGTAGCGCGCTGGATCGAACAACTACAGGAATATGACTTCATCATAGAACATCGCAGTGGAAAATCACACGGCAACGCTGACGCCTTTTCCCGAAGACCTTGTCCGGATGACTGTAAATATTGTTTGAGGCAGGAGGGCAAAGATTGTGTGAAGATGTTGAGAACTGACACTGTTAGCGACGAGTGGAGTAATGAAGTCATGCAACAAGCGCAGCTAGAAGATAAGGACATCAAACCCATTTATGATTGGATTAAAGCAAGCGTACCTGCTACTGGGCCCAATGGGAAAGTTTGGCTATGCATAATGGCGTATTATGCAGAAAATGGGAGTCCGCAAATGGGAAGGATGCTCACTTACAGGTTGTTGTCCCTAAGAAAAGAATAAGTGATGTTTTGAGATCCTTCCTGTAAGGTTGTCCACGTTGACCGACTGGCCAGATACTACGGGTCTAATAATGCTCGGGACGAGCATGTCTTGGGAGGGGGTAGTGTTACGAGTTGGTATGGTTAGGTAGATAGGTAAATTAGAATCGACGCGCCGGCTCAAGGACATGTCTATTGTTAACGGGTACAATCGAGTTCAAGGCCAAGGCCGTCGCTATTGTAATACAAGGCCGCAATGAGTAGAACCTTCCATTATCGAACGTTCCCGGTGGGTCAAGGCCCATCGATCATTCGAGAAGGCATTCTGGAACAATCGGCGATTGGGAGTATAAAACGTGAGGCGCGCGCGAGCGGCGAGACATTCCTTACTTGGAGAGCGAACAGTGCGTTCCTACGAGTGAACCGAGCGATCATTTAAGTTTATTGTGCGATAATTGTTTGTAACGATTAAGTGAGAGTGTTAATTAAGTCTGCTCTTAATTATCGGTGTGTTCGTGCATTTCTATCAGTTACCTACCCCCACGTACGTAACAATAATTTAGATTAGATGTTTTAAGTATTTTTGATTTGAAACTAGATTAAACTCAGATCTCAGGCTGTTTTAAACTGTTATTTTGATTATTCTATGCTGTGATTTAAATGCCATAATAAATATATTATCCACACGGCGACGACACGGTGGCCTAGTTGGGAGTGACCCTGCCTCCGAAGCCAGCGGTCCTGGGTTCAAATCCCGGTAAGGGCAGATATTTGTGTGATAAGCGCGAATATTTGTTCCTGAGTCTTGGATGTTTTCTATGTATTTAAGTATGTATTTCTCAGTATAAGTATGTTTATTGTTGCCTAGTACCCATAGTACAAGCCTAGAGCTTAGTTTGGGACTAGGTCAATTTGTGTGAGATTGTCCTCTGATATTTATTTTATTTATTTATTTATTATTATATAAATTGATCGTTTTATTCACGCACGGTAACCTTACAAGTATATTTAAAATAAATTAGTAATAAATATGAAATATTACAGTAATTGTATTTTTCCATTATTCTCTGTAATCATTCCTAACCGTTGTCAATCATGAGATTTATAATCCGAAATAAAATTGTACTCCGTCTGTAACGGTAATAGAAAGCAAACAAAAAACTAGAATAAAATGGTATTAATGTATTACATTACATGACAATCTGTTAAAAATCGATGAACATAATCACTAAGTAGTCTTACGATAGCCTCAATTGTTCAACATTTACACGAAAAAAGTGGTAATCAGTTAGAACAGAAAGCTATTTAAGGTAAACTTACCGTAATATACATTTTGGCTTATTACAATCAAACAAAACTCATATTAAATACATTAAAATACATACATAAAACATTCAAAAATCACAATGCTTTTTATATACGACATGTTGGTTAACTCTTTATAGCACCCAAGATATGGAACCAAATTGGTTTTTATATTTTCCTGTAAAATTAACTTTTTCCTATTACGATTTTATTCTCCGGGGACGACGAGTTGTGTTTTCGCATTTTTTTTTAAATCTTCGATACCCTACGACCTTTAAGTACGATTTTTATAGATGTTTACTTTTAACTCTTTATTCCTGGTTTACCATTTTTTAAATAAATGTTGAGGTTTTAAAATAAACCTTGCCCTGCTAAGACAAAATATGGTGGTATTTCAGAGAAAACTCCTGTAGCAAATGCAACCTTGTTACTAACAGAGGATTGAATCTGCTTTGTCTACTCAATTTCAGATACTGCCTATTGGGTTCTGAGGGCAGTTCTGTCGTTATTTGCGCAGAAGCACGAAAAGCCATCTCTTTTGATTCGTATGTGGGCGTGGCAGCATAAATGTGGCCTCTTATGAATTTGTTATTTTAGTCATGGTTTTCTTATAATTATTTTACATCTAAGACATCCCTTGTTTAATATTCAGCGTGAAGTTTGTCGCGCCTCTGTAGCGTTTATTTTAAATTATGTTGGCATTTTATACATTTTATTTGAACTGTACCCGGCTTTTTACAGAATATTTTAAGCAAAAACCATTAACAGGCGACAGTGGCATTCAAATTACGTAACTTGATGCTTGCTGCGTCAACAAAATTATGAGCCTGCTTTTTAATTGTTACTTATTATATCCTCTTTCCATTATTATTGTTATTATTATATTATACAACAAATTTGCTTTACACGTCTGCATGTCTGTCTATATAGCCGCTAACTCCTCCTTAACCGCGCAATGTATTTTGATTTTTGATTGAAAAGGTTTTTATGTACAATAAATTCTTGTTGTTTCCCGTGTGGTTACCGGGTTAGAATAGTGCCACTCCATGACATGTCTTCTCGTGGATGTCGTAAGAGGCGACTAAGGGAATAAGGGCTTGTAGTACTGTTAGGCGATGGGCTTGCAACCTGTCACTAATACACTGGTAAACATCTTAGCCTGATTGTGCAAAATGTGGTTACAGAATTATCAACAAGTTTTTTTAGAGTTGTTGGTAATTCTGTAGCTCTGCCTACCCCATTCTGGGAATGAAGGCGTGACTTTATGTATGTATGTATGTAAATTCTTGTTTATGTATGGGCGGAACAGACAACTCACATAAACCAAGGTAAACCGAGGGCCGGTCGCTAGTATTCTATAACGCTACGAGTAAGTCAAGTTGGTTATTTGTTCCTTATTCATGTTTCAACGCCTTTACCGATCGCTGTAAAATTTAGAACAAAATATTACATATATTATTATAGTTTATTGGCCTGAAACGGACGTAGATCTTGTTTATCTTATTAAGTTTATCTATACTTTTAAACCTTTTTGGTTACTGACTGACAAATGAACATATAACGCACTTATCATTAACAGTCCGAGATCCAGCCGCTCAAAGTGCTACCTTTTCGATGTACCGGAAAAACGCAATTTATGAAAAACGTGGACCAAATAGTGATAATCAAATCAAGTTAATAAGTCGGTGATTTATATACAGAACGTGTTTTCTTAATGTCTTTTTTGTTTTCTAAATTTGGTCTAAGTGCGGAACCCACTAATGTCAGCCGTGGCTCGGTCACACATGAGATATCGTTTATTTTTTTGGTATGAAATTAATAAACATTTAAAACTTATAAATCCGTGATATTAGGCTAATTATAGTATAAAATATTAAAAAAGGTTGTAAAACAATGAAATGTTCCTAACGCCTGTTTGACCCTTGTTTAAGCAATTAAAATTAATTGATTGATATTTTTTAGCCCAAAAGTTCATTATAAATACCATCCTAGCAAACAAAGTGCCAGGTTGCGTCTCAGTCGACTTATTTTAGGACCACAAATCTACTCTACTTTTTCTACAAATTCCTTACTCGATAAGGTAGCACTTTGAGGGGCCGGCTCTCGAGACTTGCAAGACTCCAGGAACTTATTATTCTGTGGTAACATTTTTCATTGTAATGGACGAGGACATTTGCTGTTTTGACTATTCATACTATTACTTAAGTACCTGCTAGACTCAACCTTCTCATATCTAATTAGTTTTTTAATTTAGTTAATTTAACGTAGGCGTATTGCCACAACTGTGCAAAGTAGGGGGGGAGGTCTTTGTGGGTTGAAAAGCTACCAATTAATTAAATTTTACGAAGATAGTTTTAAAAATACTCAAGTTGTTTTTTATCTTAGTTACCTGATAAGTAACTCGCTTCGCTCGCTCGTTACAAATACTACGCTTGTACACCCTACAAATTTAACCTTTAATCTTATAACATCGCTTTACGTACTACGATCCACTTTCCTATAACGACAATCCCCAAACGAAAGTAATATACTCGCAAAAAACCATGAGAAAATTCGGGAGCATTATTGGAAATTCCCATGCATCCAAAGTCGAACTGTAATGCATGCTGATAAGGTGGGAAAACGAATATTCGTTTAATGGTACATCTTATATTGAACAGTAAACACGTGGGAAAGGATCATTTCATATTTTAATAGTGCGGCAATCGCATGAATACGGGATTTTTGGGTATGCTTGGGAATGGAGTGTGTTATGTATGGATGTGATCCCATATGGGTATAAATAGGGCATATTCTGGACAAAATATTAGTGTTGTTTTTCACTTGTGGTCTCTCTCGCGTAATTATACCGTCTGTATAACCCTCCTTTTTGCTTCGCCGTAGTCCGGTAAAAAGGGTGAGCAATGAACCGTGGCACTTGTACATACATAATCAAAATAATATGTTATGTAGTTGGAAGGTAGTGACAGGATCTTTGCTATACTTAAAATAGACCCACCGTGTTAGGACTCATAAGCAGTAAACGATTTTGTAAAAAAAAGTACAGTCCGCAGCAAAACTTGTCCCGAAAAATATATTTTTTCCGGATACCCAATATCCGAGCGACGAACAAGACGTGGGCAAGTTTATCCTCCTATGCTAGTCCACCTGGGGTACGAAATTATAGTAACTATACCGAACATTGTGAAAGTAACTGAATAGGGTGGTTAAAATACCTGAGAGTCTTTCGTGATAGTTAATTTTTCTTGATTAACGTAATGGCAAGAGAACTCGCAGTTATGTAACTCCTCAAATATCCGATAATGTTACAGTAAATTTATTTATTAAATCAGGCCAAAATGTTATTATTTAGATGCTTCAAAATTTTAATTTAAAGATTACACATTGTTACATTTAAATGTTACACGCGGTTGTGTACTGTGAACTACGTTTGGGTCATACACGCTCTTAAAAACAAAAGTTGTCTCTCCTGTGTTCAATAGTTAAGAGCTTGTGTGCATATGTTTTATATGATAGGTCTAAAGCAGTCCTGACGGTGTTGTTGCGGGAATGGGCTTAGCCGAAAATTAGGCCTTAAAAACGTTAACTTTCGGTGTGTCCACACGAAAGACGGTAACCTAAATCTGTGTATGACCCATTTTTACTTTACACAAGTATCTACCCACTACACCTGTATGGAGACCGCGCCAGACGTAAAACTTCTCGTGATTATGCCCTTTGCCTTTTGCTTTCATTATGCCGTCTTGGGTTGCCATTGCACTCCGGCGTTATGCTATTTCACTTCACGCACTCTACAATGACTCATAAAAACGAGGACTAAAGTGATGCATAATTTCTTAGGGACTATAAAGTATTTTTTCTTTTTAATTTCGTTATAAGTAAAAGCTTTGGAAAACCACAGACAGCCATATACATGTGTTGCCATTTGATGATTTTATTTTGCCCTAGTCTTCGCAGTCTGGAAGGCTTCACCGCCTCAGCCTTTATTTCTGAAATGATGTGTATGGACTAATTGTTATGTTATCACCTCAAAAACAACTTTGTTTTGTTTTATCTTTACCTTTTAAACGCTATGTAAAATACAAAATCAGAGCGAATACCAACTTTGCCCCATAGATTATCAGGTCTATTTTGCGCTGTCAACCATGACGGAAATATCCGGTAATGGCGGTGAAAAGGATAAGTTGTAATTTTTAAGTGTCTATGTTATGACTGCTAACGCCATCTTTTATCAGATAGCATAACTATGCAACATAAAGTTTAAATAAGTGTTACTCAAAATAGGACCTTAGTGTAATATTTTTCGGAGCCTACTCTTCACTTTCTATACGATAATTTAAAAAACATGCATATTTTATGTAATTTCAGCATTTTTTATGGACCCGCACGTTTATTCAAGATAAAATCTAGCCTATGTTACTCGCTCTAATTTTACGATTCTAATGATACCCCTTACATCTAAGTTTGGTTAAGGGCTTAAGAAGTTATCGTGGAATAAAATACATTCACAAATAAACATACATTAATCTTGAGAATATTAAATACATTCCTTTTTTGGGCAGTCTGTTTAAAAAATCGTTAACCAGGATTAAGAAGTTATAAAATATACTCAGCAGTTTTATTAAAAATCATCGTTTAAGATCGTAGGGTTACGAAGATTCAACTAAAAATAAATATGCGAAAATCTATTTGACAACTTTGTTTCTAATCGTGTTCACCTTGAAAAGTCTCAAGGAAATATCATCAATTTTAATATTATCTAAAGAACAGAGACGTAGGCGTTATGGTAGTTGAGATCCAGATCGTGGAACACTACCGACTTTATCATTATAATATGTGGCTTCTTAATTTACAGATATAACTACGTAATGTACAAAAGGTACAGAAACCTGCCGTATTTAGACCTTTGATAATAATTTCAATATCTTAATTGATTCACGTTGTGTACATGTATTAATTGCTTCGTATAATTACTTTTCGATTTCCCATATGTATACACAATAGATGCGCCATTTTAGGCAAGGTTGGAATTAGGTAACGTTAGTTCTAAAAATATTCCTACAAAGTTTGCGGTTCTGATAAAAACAGAAGTATGCAAAACATCAGAGAAGCCGTTTGTGAAGGGTTGTTCGGAACAATTTTGGGTTTTAGAGTAAAATGACAAGCGGAAAAATTCAAATGCCTCGGAGTCGGTCGAAAAGCGTTTTATTCAACATTACGTCACAGTTGGACGCATTTTGTCATTTCATTAGTCTAAAAAAAATTTGAAAAAGGTTTAGTCTTTGAATTGGATTTTACCTAAATAGGGTGTGGTTGCCGGGTTAGAATAGTGCCACTCCATGTTTTTTTTTTTACGTGGATGTCGTAAGAGGCGACATAGGGAATAAAGGCTTATAGTGCCTACTTGCAACCTGTCACTAATACACTAGTCAACTTCTTGGCCTGATGGTGCAAAATGTAGTTATAAAAACAATTATAAACAAGTATTTCTGGATTTGTTGGTATTTCTGTAGCTCTGCCTACCCCACTCTGGGAACGAGGGCGTGATGTTATGTATTTAAAAAGTGTTAATGACTCACTTATCAAATCGAATTACAGCTTTTATTTACCGGTCACCAAAGTACCATTCTTGCATGTGGCTCACATTAATATAAGTAAAAAAAAAAAATCTGTGAAAATTTCAACTGTCTACCTATTACGGTTCATGAGATTCAGCCTGGTGATAGATAGAAGGTCAGACGGACAGAGGAGGCTTAGTAATGGGGCTCCGTTGGCAATTTCTGGGTACGGAACCCTAAAAAGTATCAAATCGATAGTTTTATCTAAATGTATATGAAGGACACTGGGACCGTATTATAAGCTGTCAAAATCTGTAAAGTTATTGGCAGTGAAGGGACTGAGATGTACCTATAAATTTTATAGCTCTTTCCCTTGCATTGTCTTGAACTTATCAGGCTTTAGGAGCACAATATGATGTGATAGTGATGATATAAAAATTAAATTTTGTGCCATTCGGTTTTATCGCCAATATCGTAGACCGATAATCAGTATGTATTAAAATTTCCCGAAAGGCACCATTCAGGCATGCCCGATTATATTAACAACTAATTAACCGTTATACCTAGTTGATGTGATCAGTCAAACACGTAGTACCCACATTAGGCTATACGTATCCAACCGCATAAGAAAAACGATTAAAAACGATTTCTGAGGTTATTAATTATGTTGTTGTTTCTATTGACAATATTTAAGTGTGTCTTTCAATCACGCATAATTTGTGTGAGATTATTCCCCTGATTCATTAATTTACTAGCGACCCACCCTCGCTTCGCTCCTGGTTAAAGTATTATACATTATGAGAATAAGAGGGCACACGAACCATCTGATGTGAAGTGGAATCTGAGACCTATAGACATTTGAATTCTCAAGACTATAATCCTAAGACCTCAAATGCGTTGCCAACCCTGAGGACTAAGATAGAATGCTTCTAGTAATTTCACCGGTTATCTTATCCCCAGACTGGAACACAACAATGCGAACATTATGGCTTGGCGGTTGGTTAATGGATAAGATGGTGGTAGCGATCCAGACGCATATAAACCTTACTCTTAAATCGCTCTATCTAATAAAAAAACCGGATCCAAATTCGTTGCGTAGTTTTAAAGATCTAAGCATACATAGGGACAGACAGCGTGAAGCAACTTTGTTTTATACTATGTACCTAGTGATGATGATAGTGATGTCACCATGTAACCGTTATTTCTTATTGTGCAGGACTGGGCACTGCACATCCGCTTCTCCACGTCCATCGACGCTGGTTACTACGAGTGCCAGGTTCCCACTCATCCACCTACTAGCATCTTCTTCAAACTAGTTCTAGTAGGTGAGTTACCCGCCGGGACAAATAATTGCTTGTTTGTAGTTTGTGAGCACATACTTATAAAGAGCTGCTCCGAAGTAAAACATTGTAAGTACATTTTTTTTTGCAAAAAATTGTTAATGTTTGTGACATAAGAAGGTATGCGCAAAAACAAAGTAAATACATGCTTGGTACCTTGTTCATTGTCAAACTATATTAAATTAGAGTAAACTTGCATCGAAACAATGTAAAGTGAGCTTTAATTCGTTTTGAAATGGATTTTTCGTTCACTTTACTTTTTCATCCAATTGAAAAACAAAGCAAATGCATTAGAATCCAAAATATCATGAACTAGTATTGTTTATATTCAGACTAAAATTTATTTATATTTTCCACCAAACAATATGACACCGTAAGGTATAATGCCGTTCATAGTTTCGGTATGGTTTGTGAAACTGTTACCTTGTTACTGGGCACTGCACATCCGCTTCTCTACGTCACTCATCCGCCTGCTCGTACTAGCATCTTAAAACTAATTCACACCTTTAATTCGTTTTGAAATGTTTTTTTTTAATTTCTTTCTCTTTTATAAAAAACAAAGAAAAATAAAAAACAACTTATCCTGAATTTTCCTTATTGACTATTAATATTGATTTATATTTTTAACCAAAATAAAGTAGGTACCGTTTTAAAACACAATGATACAATCAAATACATTGCTTTGGTATTGTGAAATACGTTTCTCGACGTCTGCTCACTCATCCGCCTACTAGGATCCAATCTTCTTCAAAACTAGTTCTAGTTGTTAAGTTACTCAGCAAGTCAAGCCGTTGCTCATTTAAAGTTTGTGAGCACTGAAAATTAAAGGCGAGAGCGTCATATTAAATCTAGAGAAAAGCTAACAATTTGCTGCAAAGGATTCTAAAGTAGAATTATGATTTGAGCACCGAGCGGGTCAGCCGTAAAGGTTGAAGCCGACGCCAGCAACATACAAACTATACAACTGCCCACTGATCCATACGGCAATTATTCTGACGGACGAGGAAAAACCGGCCAAGTTTGAGTCAGATTTACGCACCAAGGGATAATTTATGCGCTTTAAGACATTGGTCTTAAAGCGCATAAAGGAACCCTTGGTGCGCAAATCTCAACCAATCAACGGCAACCTTTAACGGGAGGTACTAATAGGTTTTGATTACCTAGCAAGTGTCAAAATATGCGGCATAAACAACCGTATATTTTGATTGCGTTGACTTAGAAGTTTGATATTTTCACAGCTTTAATTTATTGCACATCTGAGTACTCGATATGAGTTTGAACTTGATACCTTCACGCCTTCTTTAAAAATAGATAGACCGACGGAAGGTCAACAAAGTGATACTATAAGGAGTTATATTTTCCTTTAGAGGTACCGGACGGACCACTAAAAATGAGGCCACTTGTATCTCGGTGTTTTTTAAAGCCCTTGTGCAGATATTGATTCTTAGTTGACTCAATTAATAGTTGAAATCGTAACCTATGGTAAATAAGTAAAAAACTTAAGTATACTCCTCTTCGTTGTGTACAAAACTTATATGGGATTGACGTAAAATTTAAAATACATAATGTCGAACGGTCTATATAGGGATGCTGTTACGCAAAAATGTGTCATCTCACAAGTAATTAGCAAATAAAGGTCAACCTAGAATAATCACACTGGGGGTTGACACTTTATTGCTAAATAGTTGTGGATTGACACATTATTGCGTAACAGCGTCCATTTTAGATGTAACTACATGCAAGCAAGGGGGTTTTACTCAACACTCCTACTTTTATACATCTGATCAAAACGTATCACAACATTTTTTCTGCTAGCTGAGTAAACTATAATAAATCCACGTCATAAGTGTTGAGTCCATCCTAGGGAGCGTTTAATAGCCTGATTTTTTTCTACTTGAACACTAGCATTTATTTGTAACTTCGATTTTTAAAGAAGTACTCTGTTTCGTAAAACAACCTGTCTTTTCAAAGGTCAACAGCTCACGGTGACTCGGTGCTAGACTGCCTTTGTTTTCTAATAAAAAAAGTTGTTAATTTTATCAGTCCTTTTTATATTTTTTCTCTGACACTAATCCGTTCTTAAATTATTTTGTGCCTGTTCTGGCTCCTACGTTATAAAGTGATGGCTTCAACAAAATAATTAATAACACGAACCTTTTTACAAGCTTTTAACGAGTATTAATTTGCAAAGTTTGTATGTTCGGGTCAAATCTTGCAAGGAAGATTATGAACCACTACCCGAGGACTGACTGAGCTGAAATTTGGTATACCTTAATAACTTCGATGACAGTACAATAATATGGCATTATAGAGCTGGTTTGATGATGAAGTCGGAAGGTGGTGACAGGATCTCCGCTATACTTAAAGTAGACCCACCGTGTTTGGACTCACAAGATGGGTCTTGATAAGTCAGTCAGTTGGCAACAAAGGCTTGTCCTAATTGTGTAACTTTTGATAAAAAACTTCTTTATTCCTACAGCCGCATACGCAGAAATAATGGGGGAGTCCGAGAAGATCATCCACGAAGGATCCATGCTGCGGCTCGTGTGCGTGGTGAGGCGGTCCACGGAGCCGCCGTCTTACGTCTTCTGGTATTTTGAGAACCGGATGATCAACTATGATTTAAGTAAGTACTCGTTCTATAACAATAATAATAAATATTAGTAGACAATATCACACAAATTTACCTAGTCCTAAACTAAGCTCTAGACTTGCAGTTAGACAACGATAAACATACTTATATAGAGAAATAAATAGACAGCACCCAAGATTCAAGAACCAATATTCGCGCTCGTCACACAAATATCTGCCTTTACCGGGATTTGAACCCGGGACCGCTGGCTTCGGAGGCAGGGTCACCCCTAACTAGGCCATCATGTCGTCTATGTATAGTAAACTTGCTACAGAAAATTACAAGAGAAGAAACGGCCGGAAGCGCTTAAACATCAGCTGTTAAGTAAGTCAAATGGGTCCAGTGTCTAGATTGTGCTTATCTTTCTTTTGCTAATTCGTATTATTTTGCACTGTTCGGTGAAGCTTAAATGACAAGTATTTACTGGGTCTTTATTGCACTTGGTAAAACCATGTTGCTTTTGACATGTTATCACTTAGTAATGTCAAGTAAATAAGAGATATCTTAACGTGTTCGCATTGTTGTTTTCCGGTGTGGGGATAAGACAACCGGTGAAATTACTAGCATAGAGGCATTCCATCTTAGTCCTGAGGGTAGGAAACGCATTCGATACTTAGGATTAAAGTCTTGAGGATTAAAATGTCTATGGGTCTCAGATTCCACTTAACATCAGTTGGCCTGAGTGCTCGTGTGCCTTCTCCTTTAATATAAAAAAAAAATAAAATTCAAAATCAATGTGATTTTGTCGAGCAGAACCGAAAATTTACAAGCTTGTGGCAAGAAATATTCCTTACATTAATAGAGGGTAATAGTCTTGACATGTGAGTACGAATGTCTACTTACTTGTTTCCTCATAGAGGCTGCACATATAGCCCCACTTCGACAAACAAGGTATATGATGAGAAGGAGATAGGTAATCAGACACATACATACATAATAATAAAGATCAAAAACCTTGTACTCCTCGAGCAATCGGTTCAAAAGCACAATTATCGACAATACTTATTTCAGTACAAAATGATTTTAAACAAGCTAAAATTGTAGTCAAAACGCAAACACTTGAAACTTAAACCGTTTAATAATACATTTGATACGCATTAAATCAATTCTGTAGCAAACGTGTTACGCTAAATTAATATGGCTCCTTGAACAGGGTTGCTTAATTATTATTCTACCTCGATTAATAGCTTTTGAAATTTGGATAATATAACTGGGTTTGGAGAGACAAGTGACAACCTTGATACTCGAGAATTGCGTATAATTGTTATTAAATTTGATGAAGTGGATTTGTATAGTCTCACGAGTTACATAAAACCCCGCGCCATGTTACGAGGTATGACTCTATCTTAAGCACAAACTTTTATACATACATACATAACATCACGCCTTTATTACAGCGGGAAGGCAGAGCTTCAAAAATACCATACATACTCGTACATACTCACCCCTTCATTTCCAGAGTAAGGTAGGCAGAGCTACAGAAATACCAACAACTACAAAAATAAAGAATTTCGCTAATCTATATTTTGGTTATTGACATGTCAGGGTTTAGACATTTTTATTTCCATATAATTAAATAAAGATAAAGATAAAATTACATTTATTTGCAACAAAACAAAACTGCATAACATAGATACAAAAAGAACAAGACACAGAGAAATTGTTGCAAAACGGTCCCAACTCATCATTAGCTAGCAGAACAGCCAGCGCTGGTCTTTTTTTGGAACAGCTTGGTGAAGAGACGGCAAGTGACACACTTAACACAAAACAACGTAAATAGAAAAATAAGTTGGGCTATCATAAAATGTGCAACTAGAGAGAATCAAAAAAAAAAAACGCTGTCTTGTACCCATAGTACTTACAAACCTAGAGCTTAGTTTGGGACTAGGTCAATTTGTGTGACATTGACCCCTGAAATTATTTTATTTATTAATTTATAGACTAAGCGCTGCGTTAATAAATGTATTAAAAAATAAAAACCGTTTTCAAAAATCAAGGTATAAAAAACTTCATTTAAAATGATAGGTAATTAGGTCAGTCCAACTGAGTTTGGCTCTGGTTAAAAATATAATGGGACGCCGACTACATTTGGCTTACAAATTACCTATAACTTTAAAAGTAGTTTTTAGTTTTCTACAACGTTTATTTTATTTTATACCTATCTGTGATCATCATAATAATATTGTTACGTCGTCCACGTATATTTATTCTTACAATATTTGAGGACTTATCTCAGTTCCTCACGGATTCCCTCATCAGACACCAACATGGTCCTTATCAAACCCAACCAAAGAAAAAAAAAATTTAATTCTATTTGACGAAGTAATCGCGTAACAAAAACATAAAAAACAAAAAACATACAATCGAATTGATAACTTCATCCTTTTAAGAAGTCTGTTAAAAATCAAGCAATATATATGGATGCAAAACCGCAAACGCGTTAAATAGCGTTTCAAAAGCGTAACGAACGCGTTTTTGTTGTCATGTTATTGCTTAATAGTTGTGGATTGACTCGTTATTGCTCAACGGTATCCTGTTAGTCGCTCACTCGATTACGTTCCACGCCAATTCTGCCCTGCTAACACGGCAGTATCTCCAACAAAACTCCTGTAGCAAGTGCAACCTTATTACCAAGGGTATAGGATTGAATCTGCTTTGGACATCTAATTTGAGATACTGCTTAGGCGGCTTAGGAGGGCAGAATTAGTCACTGATTTGTGGCTCCGAATATGTTGCCAACTATAAGCTTTATGAGCGCTACTATCTCTGTTTCTTCATTAATCACGCAATTTTCTGGTAGTTGTGTGCCTATTCGATCCGCAAAAATTCGTCGATGATTTTTACTCGATTAAATACAAGCGTGATGCTATGTTCACACACATACATACATAACATCACGTCTTCATTCCCAGCGTGGGGTAGACAGAGCTAAAGAATACCAACAACTCTAATGAGACTTGTTGATAATTCTGTTTTTAATAATTCCGGTGTGGGGATAAGACAACCGGTAAAATTACTAGCATAGAGGCATTCCATCTTAGTCCTCAGAAAATTCTAATGTCATGGGTCTCAGACTCCACTTACCATCAGGTGGCCTGAGTGCTCGTGTGCCTTCTCCTTAACATAAAAAAACTCATTTTGCACAAGTAGACTGAGATGTTTACCAGTGTACATTAGTGACAGGTTGCAAGCCCATTGCCTAACATGTATGTGTTTTTAATAATTACGTGACTAATGAATTATGATAAATAAAACATCAGTTGTTTTAAATTTGAATAATATTTTCATGAACAGTTTTCCCCAATTTAAATATTTAATTAATACTCCATTTGAATATAGGCCGACCCAGTTTGAAATTCCGCGGGCTGTCCGCAAGATTGAACACGTGTAAACATTGTCGTCTGGTTCATCCAGCACTGTTAACGAGCACTGTTTTTATTTGTTCCAATTTTAAAATAAATACGCTGTTATTGAGATATGTAAATATTTGGGTTTATTTTTTAAATATTGGGTTTTGGATTCAATGTTTACTAGCGGAAAATCTGTTAAGTAGAAAAAAAACAAATCAATTTCTATGTTTAACCAAAAGTACTTAAAACTTTGTACATAAATTATCTGTTGGATAATGTTTTTGAAATAAAAATTACTGTTCATAGTGAAGTTATCGCAAACTTGTACGAAAGAACTCAAATAAGGAGTTATTATGAAGTCGCATGACTTCTACTTAAAAGTCTATGAACAATATCAAAAATATCCCAAGAAAGAAGTAACACACTAAATTAATATTTGTTACACATAATTCTAAATACATTTTAAATTTAGTATTTAACCTAGTTTGTTTTGTATTCAATTAAACGTAGCTTAAAATGTGCTTTCCAAGCCAGTGACTAAAAGCTTGCTTAATGCTCCTGATAAAAAGCACACCTAGCTCGGAAACGTCTGCTGTCACTTAACACTTACTTAGCTTAATGTAATGAAACACTTGGAAACTATTTGTTAACCGTCATTCAACGGTAAGTCGTTTAAAGAATACAAGGATTATTTTTACTATTTTGAAAACAAATGATGTTAATGGCCGCACTCAGTCAGTTAATAACGATAAAATCGTTCCTTAGTGATGATTCTTTATACTCAAGTTTGAAAAAGGAACAAGTGCCTCTAAAATGTGTCTGACATCATTAAAAAGAGACATTAGAGAGAGAGAGAGAGAGAGAGAGAGAGAATCGTCATTAACTGACAGAGTGCGGCATTTAAGCTAATATAACGTCATTTTACTTTCTCAACCTCTTATTTGATCGAATAGTTTGATAGAAAAGTACTCTTTATGCTTCTTGGAATATGAGTGCTTGTCCTACTAATCTTTTTGATAAAAAACGAGATTAAGATAGTAAAGGGACGAAAATGAGTTCAACAAAAAGCAAGCTTCGAAGTCTAAAGAGTTGAGATGTGAAATTTAGTAGAAAAGTCTTTGTTTAATAATCTCTAACGCCAAAACAAAATTAAGAATTCCTTGAACATCGTTTTAGACAGACAGTGTGCCTCAACAACTTTATAAATTAAAGGTCAAAGGTTGAAATTTAGACTATGTCGCTTCTTGAATAAATAACAATTTAATAATGCCTCGCATTTCAAAATCCTTCAAGCCTTCTTGTAATAATACAAATAAATAGACGTAACATTATAATATATTCACTATGTACGGCTTCAAATTTTGGCTTGCTTTAGCATCATAGATATCAACTGAATACATTAGTCAAAATGTGTATCCCTTCAGTTTTGATAATTTCATTTGCAGTCATTTCATTTGCCATAATGGTCACTGGTTATAACATTCAATTTCCCTTATATCACATGCCCTAATATCATATGCCATAAATATTTTTTTTCTGAAATCTTTAACTTTTCAGGTATTTTTTACATGCCATTGTATAGAGCCCAATAGGTTAGGTTAGGTAAGGTTTGTTTTATTACAATTATAAATAGTTCACGGTTTCAGAAAAAATGCCTATATGGCAAATTAATATTATGGCACATGATTCGTATGGCATTTAAAATTATGTCATATAAAATTCGGGTAAATGAATGTATTGCATATGAAATTCGGTCAAACGATAGAGAACCGTCAAAATGAAATGTACGCACGACGGGTTTTTGCATTCTTATTGGATTTCCATTGTTGGTTTACTTTGTCAGGATAAGACTCATGTCCGTACGTGTGCTAACTCACGGCACGTCCTAAGGATTTGATATCGATTCACATGTTCATTTATAAAAATCCTCTGCTACTCTTAAGATTTAAAAGTCCATGTCCAAAAGTCCATGTGTCATTTAGGCATAGTCTTATATGGGTAAGGACCAAATAGTTGGATCATAGTTAAGCGTAGTTAACCATACAAACAACAAGAGTGAAAAAGTTCAGTTGTGCCACGAAAATTATCCCTTCAAATGTATGGCTAATTTTCGTGTCACAATGGAAAAGTTTTATAGAAAATTTAATTGAGGGAGTTGGTGTGGCCAACTTTTTGGTCCTTACCCATAAAAGGTGAATAAATCACAATATCGCTCATGAATCAGAAAACGGATTTAAATCATTTTATAATTTGAATAATGCGCCGTTGACCACAGTGGACATTGAGAACACGTTAAGTAATTTAAAGTGGAAATTTTCATCTAGACGGCAATCGTTACTAAGGACAAATATGAAAAAAACATCGATCGTTTACTACGAAAAACATAAAAAAGTATTTGTTTATTGTTTTTACTTTAAAATTTTGAGAGATTCAATTATATTTATTAACGTTGAACAACATCCTAATCTTGACAGTAACATTGATCTTCATTTTAGTATTCGTGCCCCAAGTTGGCACACATCTCTTCATGTACACGTAGCCCCACTGACAATATGTCTATTGTCTTTATAGTCAAAGGCACGATCCACATCCACTCATCCTTATTAATATTTATAAATGCGAAATAGTTTGTTCCGTCTTCACGCTACATCCTCATCTAACCGATCGATGAGGATTCAGGCGTAGAGATACTACGAGCAGTATGTAGCACATGTAGACGGCTTATATGTATATTTTACTAGCGACCCGCCCTCACTTCCCTCCGGATTAAAGTATTATACATATAAACCTTCCTCTTCAATCACTCTATCTATTAAAAAAAACCGCATCAAAATCCGTTGCGTAGTTTTAAAGATTTAAGCATACATAGGGATATAGGGATCTGTCCCTATATCCCAAAAGCGACTTTGTTTTATACTATGTAGTGATTATTATTTCCACATGGTTAGCCTGGGTAGTAGATTCTGCTAACGAAGCAAGCGGTCCCAGATTCGGTGACCTGGGATAGGTTTGGTTGCAGTTTAGTCATAAAGTGTTCGTTATAATTTTTTTTTTTTTGTTTAATCCCCCTTTAAAAATGAGCAACTCCCATTGTAGTTTTGTATGACTTTATTTCGGTTCTCTGCCTTTTCGCCGACAAATCTTAGACAAATGCATCGTTTCGCAACCTATTCATTTGCCAACCCGCTTTTTTTCTGTAATTACAAATATTTCAGGGTTTTTATAAAACTAACCTAACCTATAGAGTTCTACACGATAGTCCTGAAATAAATTCAGAATTATTTACAGTTTCGGAAAGAAACACGAGTTGTTAAATGATTATGTTAATGAAATGAATCATTTGTGAAACATTGGTTATGAAATGATAGGGTCCCCTCTATTTCAATATTAATTAGTTCACACCACCTGCCCTGTTTTTACCCGACTTTGACAAAGCCCAAAAGGAGGGTTATCTGTTTGACCTGTATGTATGTCCGACTCTATGTTCCCTCGTGGAGGCTGGCTGGATGGGCCAGTTTCAACAAACGAGGTATCGTTAGATTCGTCTTAACGTCGCGAGTGTCACTGGGTGCTTACATTAAAACAAAATCATAATATATAGGGTAATTAACATAATAATTATATAGTCGACATTATCAAAACCTGTGTCCATGGATGGCAAAAATATTGGGTTTGTGAAAATATTTTTTCGATCAAGGGATCCGTTTATGAAATATTAAACTTTAAAGCGCCAATTTTTGTTAGAGTCAAGTGCCCTCCCCCAACAGCCAAAACTACAAATATTCAAAAAAAAAACTTAAATGTAAGCGCATATAACGAATTTATAAGGAAAACTATCACGACTAAGTAGACATCATTGGTTGCTGAGATAAAATCATCTAAGACGGCACCAAATACTTTAAATAGAAAATTAGCTATTACTTGTTGTTTTTTATGTAGTAAGTACTTAACGGCTTTGGAACCCTACACTGATCAATGTCCGACATGCTCTTGCCCGGTTTTTAAAGACTTCTATAAAGGATATAGGTGTTGTATTTTATTTCAATTGAGCGCCAGTATTGGTTTCTGAATCTTGGATTTCTTCTTGATTTTTATTTATTTCGCTAGCACTGTTGTTGATTAACAAAGGAATCATTTGTCATAGATGGGGTGAGCGTCCTAAACGGCCGACAGACCAGCGAGCTAATTATCGGTAAGGCGGAGCCGCGTCACGCTGGTAACTATACCTGTGTGCCCGCCAACGCTAAAGCGGCGTCGGTGACTGTCCACGTCATTCAAAGTAAGTAACCTCTATAAAATAAATGCTTGAAAAAACAAAGAACCGCCTTCAAAAACTTATGTCATAAATCGAGCATTTGCATTCAGAAAGTATCACTTGGGGAAGTGGAACTGATGATGAAGACCACTGATGGCCATCGGAACTCCTCAACTATTTCAAGGGTGGCGGTTAGATATCTCAATTAGGATTGTTGAGCGACTACAACGAAGAAAATTTACTTGTTGAAATATGGCTATGACTTTCCGGCGGCGTGGCTTGCAGTACGCTTGTGGGACTACGGAACAGCGTATTATGATCACTAAAATTATAAAATAAATGTTTTAAAAAACATAAGAACGCCTTCAAAAACGCAATAAATAACTTCTTTTTAAATTGTAGGCACCTACCTAATAGGTT
Organism: Acleris holmiana; assembly: GCA_949316455.1. NCBI lineage: Eukaryota > Metazoa > Arthropoda > Insecta > Lepidoptera > Tortricidae > Acleris > Acleris holmiana. Next base: position 6,110,110 of record OX438785.1, read on the forward strand.
AGTTGAACTGAAGTCGGCGACCACAATATTTTCACCAAAAGTCACACCAGCCCGTGTGGTTTCCGGGTTAGAATAGTGCCACTCCATGTCTTCCCGTGGATGTCGTTCTTACGAGCGACTCAGGGAATAAGGTTTGTAGTATTGTTAGGCGATGGGCTTGCAACCTGTCACTAATACACTAGTAAACTTCTTGGCCTGATTGTGCAAAATGTGGTTACAGAATAATCAACAAGTCTTTTTAGAGTTGTTGATATTTCTGTAGCTCTGCCTACCCTGTATGTAAGCCGACTTCAGTTGGACTAACCTATTAGGTAGGTGCCTACAATTTTAAAACAAGTTATTTCTTGCGTTTTTGAAGGCGGTTTTTTGTATTTTAAACATTTTAATTTAAACTTTTTAGTGATCATAAATGCGCTGTTTCGTACGCCCACTTATTAGTTGATATAAAACTATAAGTTTCAAGTGCGCCGTAAGCAACGCCGCCGGAAAGTCATAGTCATATTTTAACAAGTAAATATTCTTCGTTGTAGTCGCTTAACTATCTTAATCGAGATATGTTAACGCCACCCTTGAAATAGGTACTGTTGAGGAGTTCCGATGGCCATCTGTGGTCTTTGTCTTATAGTTTCAGAATTTCCCATACTGACCGATTGAAATGAGACACACTGTATATAAATACATTTTTTTAAAAATTAAGCGTTTTCAATTGCTGAAAGTACTAGATCTGATTCAAAATTCACTTGCAAGATTTACTTAAACAAACAACCCAACAAATAACTAGGTGGTATTAATTAAGCGTACGTATTTTTAATAAGTAAACGAAATCAAACGAAAGCAAAAAAATCCATTAACATTTCTATTTTATAAGATTCCTACTAAATAGTTTTTCTTAAAGCAAAATCAATTCACTAAGCAATTTATTTGGCTAACCAATGCTCAAAGGAATATTAAACTTTTCTATAATAACAGCGAATTCCTCTCTCAAAGCAAAAAATTCAAACACAAGGCGGCCGAAATAATTTGTTATCAAAGACATTGTAGCAAATTGTTTATTTAACGAACAAAGCTGCAATATTAGAATATTGATAAGATTTAAATTTGAATTTAGACAATTTTATTCCGCAAAATATCCTTTTCGTATTTAGATTATGAATTTATGCGCAACGGGTGAAGCCATATTTAGCATCAGCACGGAATAAAATAAAAGAAAATATTCTTTATTGAAAAACCATTTTTTTAACAAACCAATATATTCAAAATTTGCCGATAATTAAATTGAATAATTTCAATTAGTGGGCACTTTCATTATTATAGTCCTGATACTGTTCCGCATCACAACACTTTCAAAATAACAACACTTTAGTGGTGGTAGGTGGCGCAGGGTCCGTCCGAATCGCTACCAACCATCTTTTCCATTAACCACCCCCAAGCAACAGTGTTCGCATTGTTGTGTTAAGATAACCGTTAAAATTACTAGCATAGAGGCATTTCATCTTAGTCCTCAGTGTTGGCAACGCATTTGAGGTCTTAGGATTATAGTCTTGAGATTTCAAATGTCTATGGGTCTCAGATTCCACTTACCATCATGTGGCTGGAGTGCTCGTGACGTGTGCATTCTCCTTAAGATAAAAAAAAACACTCCGAAAAACCAAACTATATCATTAGCAAAATTAATCTACATTTAGTTATCTTCTAAATCGACGATTTGCAACGTTTTTGCCGAATGAAGGCTTAAAGCAACTTTCATAATTATATCGTGAACGTCCATTATTATTTTAAACAAGTTTCTGCCCGCGACTTTGGCCGCGTAGATTTCGAATATCGTCATTCCCTCGGTAACTTTTTTCCGGGATGAAAAGTAAGCATATGTGATAAACCAGGGCATAAGCTATCTACATTCTAAATTTCATCCAAATCCGTCCAGCCGTTGCAGCGTGAAGGAGTAACAAACTACACACAAACTTTTGCATTAATAATATTACGTCACTACTTTGAAAAAACCTCACATCTCATATTTCAAGATGTACGATTTTAAACTGAAACTAGAAGAAACCGCCGCCATTTTATTTAGCATTTTGAGACGCACGAGCACTAAGCGCTAATTGCTAATCGCCATGAGCGTAAAGCACGAGTTTAACTGTCATTTCATATTGTACCTTACGCGTAACACTACAAGGTTCGTATTGAATTGATTTTTACGTTCGTTTATCTTCGGCATTAGTACACCTTTCTGCGTGGACGAAGATTGCCGGCGTAACTTATATTTGTGGTCTTACTGTATTTCACTGTCCCTTCCTAGACCGCTTTAAATAGGCCTCTGCTTATTTCCACTTTTTTGTCGAATTTAAAAATTGAAAACCAAGCGCACGCGATTTAAAACTTACCGGTCTTTAATTGTCTTAAAATGCAAAAGAGAGAACGGCTTGAAAAGATAATCTAAAACATTACCAAAATCCCAAATTGATATGATGTGTAGATTTCCGGCTTAGACTCGGCTGAAAAACAGTGCAAAATCAAACCAAAACTACTTAAAAGGCAACAGAAAATAAAAACTACTTACCCGTCACTCTATTTATAAATAAAAATTGAAGTATTACATCTTAATTGTTATATTTTAAGATAACGCAACATATTTTATGATAAGTTGTTACAATCTAGTTCTCAATTATTCTTAAAAAAAACTTAATTGATACTAAAAATCCTTATGAAACTGGCTTTTGAACTTAATTCTCATTGAAAGTTCTTAACTAATGCCTCGGGTTATCTTTAAAGTCCCGCGGCAAATTTTATCAAAGGGATTGATAAAGAAATTTCAACGAAAGTTTTATGACAATATAATGAGTAAAGTATTTTTTACGCTTCTGTAGGTAGTTGTAGCACGAATTTATAAGTTTTCAAATTGCCTTTACTAATCGAAAACGTTTACAAAGCACGAACCGCCTTAAACCGGGCTCTTCTCTTCTATTGAGTAAAACCATATTGCTTTTATGTGATAAATAGAGGATCCTATCATTTATCCATTCATTCATTAAGCCAGCGGTCCTGGGTTCAAATCCCGGTAATTGCAGATATTTGTGTGATGAGCGCGAATATTTGTTCCTGAGTCTTGGATGTTTACTATGTCTAAGTATTTATTTCTCTATATATGTAAGTAAGTTTGTCGTTATCTAGTACCCATAGTACAAGCCTAGAGCTTAGTTTGGGACTAGGTCAATTTGTGTGACATTGTTTCTGATATTTATTTATTTCATTACCAATGATTCACATTAATTTCACAAACATTTAATACAATATAATACAATATACTTTATTATCCACCAAAAAAAAACAGAAATAGCACAATTTAAAAGAACCAGGTAAACAACAGGCGGTCTTATGAACAGTCTTCCACAAAGAGATGTGTCACTTTTACACTTTATTGCATTGTGATTAAGGAATTTCTTTGAAATTCTGGTCACCATATTAATCCCCCTTAAGATATTAAGTTTACACTCCAAGTTGGACGTAAAACCTATATAGTATAGAAGCCTATCCTGTCCCCGTAGTTCTCTGATACTGTCTTCAAGAGAAATTCGATTTTCTTGAGAACTAAAGCCGTATACGGCTTGCAGCATAGTATAAAGATTAAAAACAGTACAATAGAAATATTACACAGAAAAAAATAGATGAAAGTCACGAAAGTGTACTACAACCCTCTCATTTAAAAAATGTCTAAAGATTTAGCTTTTTCAGTGCAGTGCATTTGGTTATATTTTTAATAAATAATTTCGAAAGAATGTGTCCAACTCCTTCTTTTGCCGCTCAACATTTAAATTTGGTCTCTTTTTAGGGAATGTGACACAGTGAGATTGTGCATACTTGCAGAATAAAGTTCATTATTAATTAAGCATCCAATAATCTGATATTTGATATTGTGATGGTTTTAAAACTGGTTGTTTGTAATCCTTTTATTTTTTACGTAAACTTTCTAAACCAAAACATAAATATAAAAATATCATAACTCACTTTAATACAAAAAACATTATAATAAAATTGGTGATTTTTGTGGTGAATTTATATGAATATACATTTATGGGCTAAAAACTTTTATCATACTGTTTTAAATGCATACACTGTGAACTGTAAGGCATTATAGTGGTGTTATATCCTATACGGTGCTGCTGGACATATTGAAGACCAATATATTCTGATCTTCGAATTAGAGCACTGGCTATGTTCTAAGGGGTCACATTTTGTTGGCTCTTGACAAAAATGATGTAACAACTATGTGCTACGTCGAAGAGTAAATCGACTTGAGATGAAGCGGACCGAAAAGATGCAGTAGTCTGATAAGGATTAGGAATTATTAGTTCGTAATCTTTTTCTTGTTATAAATTTAAGATTTTCTTTACCATAAATAAGGTGTGAAGTTGAGACTGATTTCTTCACACATTTTTAGATTTAAAGACAGGATTTGTGTTTATCACACACAACAAAAATACTCCTAATCAAATCTAGATATTGATTTTACTTGTAAGACAGAAAAAAAATAAAAAAATTGTTAAATTATATGTAAGGATTTTATTTCTCAAAGTTTAAAAGTGTTATTTCAATTGTAATACATTTATAATAATTTCACGCGTGAATCATTAAATCATTTACCATATGAATTCGCGAGCGCAAAACATACTTCTGTTGAATAACGTAAAGTAAATTAAAACGAATATTTCCATAAATATTGTTCTTTGAAGACAGGTTTTTAATTATATTTATATCAAAAGTTTTAAAATTTAGAATTTCTGTTATAATTTCATTATGTTTTAATCAACAACGATGTCGATTTGAATAATTTGATACCTAAATAGAATTTCTACAAAGTTAATAATTGCTTAAATTGCGCACACACTATATTCTTCTTAAGCGAATAGATGTTATATTAGAATTTACGGTTTAGCTAATGGAGGCAATTACCCCTTTTAGGCACGGCAGTGTGTTCGGACAAGTTCAAAATATCACCATATCCCGTGAACGGAGTTTTCCGTCTAAAATATGTATGGCATATAAAAATCGTACTCGTAGAATTAGTTTCTCTCTACTCTTCCCATTTTAAACCCTTAGGGGATGAACCTGACTTGACCTCCTTTTTTATTTTTTTTTAAAACTAGCAGATTACTAACCATGGGATGAAAGTAGTCAGTTGCATCCGAGATATTTAGGCTTCACGAGCGCATGCAAATAAGAGGTACATAATCAAGGCCATTATGTTTCCACTATATTTTAAAGGCTATAAAGTTTAATTTTAATTCCTTTTGAACACAAAATTATTCACATTTGTAGTATGCTGTACGAGGTTAAAGCAGCTAACATTTAGTCATACAATTCGATTGACTAACATCTATTATAATTTTGAATAATTTCCATAATTATGGTCACCATACAAAACAAATTCTATTTAACAAAAGTAAAGGTCGCATCTCCCAAAAAACATGAAATGTTTTGTGAAGATGTTTAATTAAATGAAGATAATAATTCAAAAACGTGAGAACGTGACGTATGATTTAAATGTCCGTGTTCGAGCTATATATAGTACATTAATTATAGTACGTTGCATTGTAATAAGGTCCAAAATTTAATACATTTGCTTTGTACTCGACTGTACCGTACTGTACTAAAATAATGGTAAAGTACTACTCATTACACTTTCATTTCAAACGCGGTACCAAAAATATTTAAAGATTATTTTGTCTTTTAAAATTGGATGAAACTACTAAATATTTCAAATTTAGCCTTCTTTTCAGACAGACTAATTAAATAAATTTAGGAATTGAGACCGAGTTCAGCTAACTACTAAACATTCGTAATGTATCTTTCTAACAGTACAAACGTGAACTTCTAACAACTAGCATAATTTTCAACTACGCTTCGAAGCTCTTAATACGTTTACAAAGGTCAGAACAAAATGGTTGGTGTGTCAAAGCTGTTACATTTTTCCCTCATCGCTTCAAGTGCCTGGATCACTAATTCTAATAGAAAGTTGACTCCATTTCGCGACCTTGGCTGTGATTTTGTTAATACAGCGTGAAGATTAAACGATTTCATTAGTGCAATAGCAGCCATTTGTAATACAGGCGCAGAACTAACGACATCATTCGTATTACTTACACTTAGCTTTACAAATTGCTTTCAACCTTATGGTTTCTATTTTTCTGATAAATGAACCACCCAAAGAAGTTTATCAAAGCGGCTTTTAGGCATTGCTTTGGTGCTATATAAAATAGTGTCATTTTTAGCGTTTCATACCCAAAGGAGCGTAGCTACTAAACCTCCGCTTTCCGTCAGTCCGTCTGTCTGTCAGCGGTCTGTATGTCATGAGTCGTAATAGGTAGACAGTTGAAGTTTTCACCTTGTATGTATTTCTATGACACCATTACGATAAAATAAAATTAGAGGGTAAACCTGTCCTTTACATTTACTTTGAATTAATAAGTGTTTTTTTAGGAAACCAAAATAATTATTAAATTATTTTCAAATAAATTATCCTTAATTCTAATTATTTTTTCGGGGAAAATAGAATATCATAGACTTCTTCAGTTTTTAGGGTTCTTAGTCAAACTAGGAACCCCCTGATGGTAAGTGGAATCTGACACCCATAGACATTAGAATTGTCAAAACTATAATCCTAAGACCTCAAATGCGTTGCCAACCTTGAGGACTATACCGTCAATATCGTTTTAACAGACAGATTTAGCACTCGTTTTATTCCTTTCAATTTACGCAAATTTAACATTAAATTGTTTTGTTGACAGGTGAAACCCCCGCAGCCATGCAACACGGAAACAACTCGCCGGCATCGGCCAACCGAATACAAGCTTTCGTGAACGTGTTGGTACATTTGTTAGCCATGAAAATAATGATTTCACAAATATTTCTAGAGTACGGATAGCTAGAAATGTAAAATATATTTTCGTTGACCTCGTCTGTCTGTATTTTAAATTGTTCTCTGGTATTGATGGTGTTATTTCAGCAGTTTTCAATAAGTATATTTGGAGCAGATTTCGGAAATAACTTAATTTATGTATTTCAAGTTGTTTTGTGTGTTCAAACAAGCTATGAATTTCGTTTTATTGTATAGAAAAAAAAAATCAAAGTATAATTAATATTACTGTTTAATTAAATTATTTATTATAAGTAAATTATTGTTGTGATTCGTTTTATCAGTAGTTATGTGTTTATTGAAATGCTTTGTTTAGCGATTGTACAAATAATAATTTTACTGTACATTAATTTAAGACTCTGTCCGAGTAAATTAAATTAAAAGTGAAAGTTTGTTAATCTGCCCACTTTATTTTTATGTATCATCTATTTAGAAAAATATATATTCGACAAACTTCTATTCGATGGTGTTTAAATAAAAAACCGAAAAATAGTCACCAAAGTTACAAATAAATATCTTAAAGTATCGTCGACTTGATGCCTTCGTGTATGAATATCATATAATAGTTTTAAATTTAACTTACACTTTAATCTATGTATCTATCTTTATTAAAAGTAAAATTTGAACTTTTTAAGGTTGTCTTAATTAATAATAACAGTGATCGTTTTGTTTAGGCCTTGTTTAGTAATTTCTTTATAAAAGAAAAAAATGAGGACGACTATAAATTACTAATATTTCTTAGATCCAATCTGAAAAATGCATCCTCCTAGTTCTAAATTTAGTTGGTTTTTTTGATGTATTGTACGTCAAAAAAAACATCAAATTCGATTAACATTTTACATAAATTCCGTTTTTAATTTTTATTTAACTAAAGATTTTATTTATTCTTAATTTAGAGATGCGGTTTCAAATTGGACCCATTCAGTCAAATAACACTTACAGCTTTTAACACGTTATTGACGTTATCTTATTTAAAATAAATCTTTATCCCGGACAGAGTAATAATTTTGCATTTTTACAATTCAAAGCTGAGAAACACCATATATTGTTTAAAGTTAAATCATGTATCCACAGTTGATAATTAAAGTATACCAATTGAGTACAATAAATTAACTTGTAAATACATTGTGAAATATTAATAGTAATAAGTGATGTATGAGAAAATGTAATTATCGTCACTTGGATTAAAAAATAAATAATAATTTTGAATTCAAAGTGCCAAGTTTGTCTGTTTTATTTGTATCTATTCTTCTCCACTTACTTAGCCTAAGTTTTGGTAGATCTTCCAAAAGGTTGATCAACAGTCTGGTCAAGTTCGCTGGTAACCTATGTATGTGAGTATCATACAACCAGTTGTCGTGGAGCTCCTTATATCCAGCACCATAGCTAAGGATCGACAATTCGTTAACAAAAGAAATAGCGCGTGGTGAGAGGTGAGTCATCATAATCAGTCCTAAGGAAATCATCAACTCGGATGGAGTCGCGGAAAACAGCTTGTATATGACAAATAAATAAATACTGAGCTGGTTGCCCTTTTAGTGCCTTTAGGTAAAAATAGTTAATTATACAAGTTGTTTGCACTTAGTTTTGTTATTGTATATTTAGGCACTGAATAAATGATTTTCTTTCTTTCTTTCTTTCTTTCTTTCAATCTTACATAAATTGGCCTAATTCCGAACTAAGCTTCTAGGCTTGTACTATGGATACTATATACATACATACATATCATCACGCCTTCATTCCAAGAGTAGAATTCAAGATGTAGTAGGCGGGTAGGCAGAGCTACAGAAATACCCACAAATAGTGGAAGACACATACAGTGGAAGTCCAATCATATGAACAAAGAACTGAACACAAGCATACCCACAAAAGTATACAAACAATTCTTCAGTAGTGTATTTTCTCTTGTGAACTAAACAGAAGCACATGGGGTCAGCTCCACGCGCTTTTGTCAATTCCTCCAATGTTAAGCTCAACATAAAAAAACAGTCTGTACAAAACCTGTAAAAGTAAAAAATAATTATTATGAGCCTTATAAGTATAATTATAAGTAGGTATTAATATTTTGATCTAAACGTCGTAGCATAGGACTAAAGGCTGATTGTTTGATAAGTACCTAGGTGGTTAACACTGAACACTGACAGTAACTGAACTGACACGTTGAGGCCCGCTAAGTAGTTGGGGTATTTTATATTATTTCACTTACTTAGCGGTCCCCCGAAGCTTAATCCTTGTTTATAATTCTATAACCACATTTTGCACAATGAGGCCAAGAAGTTTATTAGTGTACCTACTAGTAGCAGGTTGCAAGCCCATCGCCTAACAGTACCACTAGCCCTTATTCCCTTAGTCGCCTCTTACGACATCCACGGGAAGACATGGAGTGGCATTCTAACCCGGCACTAGACAACGATAAATGTTCTTACAGTGTTTGTGTGAAATTTAATGCTGTTACGATTTTCATTTATCTGTACATACAGTGGAAGTCCAATCATATGAACAAAGAACTGAACACAAGCATACACACAAAAATTAAATTAGAAATTTAAAAATCCCCCGACTTAAAAGTCTGTAAAATGAACCTCTAAAAAGTAAAAAATAATAAGTAGTGGCCCTAAGGGCTGATTGTTTGATGAGTAGATAGTTAGCTGAACACTGACACTAACAGTTACAGACTATTTAGAGTCGGGGGTTTTTTAAATTTCTAATTTATTTTTTTATTTCACGCTTTTTAAACTTCTTCATCTAAGTGTCTGTTTGTGGCATCGTAGTTCCCAAGCGGATGAACGGAAGTGGCCGCAAGTTTTTTAAAAAAAATAATAATCAGGATGGTTCTTAACAAGATTTCATGAAAATTGGTTGGGCAGTTTAAGAGATATCAGCTCTGAAAGTAGGTGTCGCCGTTACTTTGGGAGGTTTTTACCCTCTAAAAGCTCAATATCTCAAAAACGGCTAAAGCGATTTTGAACATGTTCAAGAACTACCGCTAAAAAATCTGCTTTCATAAAAAAAAATTGTATTCAAATCGGTTCACGCATTTAAGAGCTACAGTCAGACACACACACACACACTTACACGTCAAACTGTTAATACCCCTCTTTTTGCGTCGGGGGTTAAAAAGTAAAAAATTATACCCTTCTGCAGTAGGGTAATGTAATCATCTTTTATCTCGACAATGCTACATAACATAAGTGTGGACTCGAGAAGAAATATAGCTGTACTCTACTTGATTTTCATTAGTGGTTTACTTGTTGCAAGCACTTACAAGATTGCTCGTATGGGTTGAGATTTCTCAGTAACAGTTCTCGGTGGTCGAGCACACGGTTCTTGTGTTTACGTGGTTTTAACTTTATTTAATACACGTAGCTAAATAGGTTCTGACTGCATCGAGCGTCCGGTGGCACCTTCATTACTATTATTGTATTTTCTGAACTTAAATATTACTTTAGAATTGTGTTTAAGCGGTGGTAGGACCCTGTGCAGGGGTGATATTCTCGTGCGTTTCGATAAAGCACGTGGTCGACGGTCATCCCATACATTTTGAGCGATAGAAAAGAAAAACGTTAGGAGCGTTTGCATCTTGGCTAGGGCCCCAGGGTCCGTCCAGATCGCTATCACAATCTTATCCATTAACCACCCGCAAAGCAACAGTGTTCGCGTTGTTGTGTTCGGTTTAGGGATAAGGCAACCGGTGAAATTACTAGCATAGAGGCATTCCATCTTAGTCCTCAGGGTTGGCATCGCATTTGAGGTCTTAGGATTATAGTCTTGAGAATTCTCCTTAATAAAAAAAATATGTTCCTGAAATCAAAGGATGGATTTTTGTTGTATAAACGTTATATTATGGTCTATCTTAGCCCTTAACTTAAAAAAACAACATACAACAAAAATGTCCATGTGTCAAAAATATCTTCACATTATTTTGATTGCAAATAGTTTTTTTTTTCTTTAAATGATGATTTAAGCGATATCAGCCAATGACGCACTTAGAATGACTTATTACTGAACAAAGAATACAAAAAAATATTGTAATTCTTGGGGGTATGTGGTCGCTTACCTTAATGAAAAACCGTTTGGAATTCCTTAATTCAAACTTTGGTAATAAAATGTACTAAAAAAACAATTTAAAAAAATACCATTGATATCAAACTGTTGCACGAGTATACTGCATCCTTTTCATGCCGATTCACAATGTTCGTATTAAACCAATATTTAGAAAGAAATTATCCTGATTGTGGAATGCAATAATAATTTGAGTGCCAAATATACGTTCCATCTCAATTACGAAATTTCACGATCACGATATTATTTAACAGTGAACTTTCATGACAATAACGTGGCAAAATTCACTTCACTAATGAAACAAAGCTGGATTCTCGAACGATCAATTGCGCACCAACGCCTTTTCAATTCAGTCAGTTTGCCATTATGCTTTGTTTATAGTGTGCTGAGTCCAAAATGATGCTCCAAATCTGTCATTTCAATTGTGTATTTCATTATTGTGATCTGAGTTAATTCCAGTGATTCCGATGCATTTAGGGATGACAAAACCGCGTGTATTATTATTTAGTAAATTGAACAGTGAGAATCACTATAATCAAACCCAGTAATATGTACTACGAATAAACGCTGAATCATTATACCCTTGCATTTGCAGTAGAGTTTGTAAAAAAGTAGATGACATTCTATCTCACCATGTGATCATCAATTTTTGTCGGTATCATTCTTGTGTTGGCGTTAATACTACAAACAAAGATTGCTCTTTAAATATATACTTTTATTTTGAAAACGCAATGCGTGTCACCCCTGGGTCACATTAATGGGACTTAGGTTCGCGTCAGCCCCTCTTTCTTTCTCTATGATAATGAAAGAGAGGCTAACGCGAACCTTCGTCGAATCTCGATAAAGTTTAGCATATCGTCGGCATCTTAGGCGCTAATCAATTAAGTGTCAAGTAACACAAAACAGAAGGTAAATTAATTTAAACATTAATACAATACGCTTAAAGTTCACTGTTAAAATGTTAAATTTTAATTCAAATTCAAATTTTAATTAATGTTTTTCACTCTTGTTGAGGTATATTTTGCCAATGTCGAGTTATTTAAAGACACTCCCATGAACTTATTACAGAAAAGAGTTCATAAATATGACTCGCAAGGACAATTGTTCAAAAACAGAAGCACATGGGGTCAGCTCCACGCTCTTTTGTCAAGACCCCCAATGTTAAGCTCAACATAAAAAACAATCTGTAAAAAAACCTCTAAAAGTAAAAAATAAAAAGTATTAGCCTTATAAGTTTAATTACAAGTAGGTATTTATATTTTGATCCAAGCATCGTAGCGTAGGAGTATAGGCTGATTGTTTCATAAGTACCTAGGTAGTTAACTGAACACTGACACTAACTGAACTGACACGTCGGGGCCCGCAAAATATTTGGGGTATCACTACATAGTATAAAACAAAGTCGCTTTTTCTGTCCCTATATCCCTATGTATGCTTAAATCTTTAAACTACGCAACGGATTTTGATGCGTTTTTTTTTAATAGATAGAGTGATTGAAGAGGAAGGTTTATATGTATAATACTTTAATCCGGAGCGAAGCGAGGGCGGGTCGCTAGTTTTATATAATTTCACTTACTTAGCGGTCCCCCGAAGCTTAATACTTGTTTATTATTCTGTAACCACATTTTGCTCATGAGGCGAAGAAGTTTATTTGTGTACCTACTAGTGGCAGGTTGTAAACCCATCGCCTAAAAGTACTAGGGCTTATTTCTTTAGTCGCCTCTTACGACACCGACGGGAAGACATGGAGTGGTACTATTTTAACCCGGCAACCACCACCAGTCCCTCCCTTAACCCGTGATCTTACCAACCTCGCAGCACTAAGGTACTTTTCAACCGGTGAGGTAAGGCGAGAGGTAGCGGTGCGAAAATTTAAATATGCATATATTCAAAACTATATCCACCAAAGATGCACGAGAAGGACCGAAAGAGAACCGAATTTCGGGAGTACATGCTCAGAGCTCTTTCCCATGCGCACTATCTTAACTTCCTACTAACTTGAAACAGAACACTAACCTGCTAAGGCAAATGGCAGTATCTCAGACAAAACTCCCCTAGCAAATGCAACCTTTTCACTAACGGGGTAAGATTGAAGCTGCTTTGCTTATGAGTGGCAATTCCCAGGTGTTAACTAGGCATAGGTATTCACTCAAGCAGACGTAAGCTGCCATCGCATTTAAGTGATGGCCAAGAGTCTGTCGAGCGCGTCAAAGCCTTTATGTAGTTAGACGCTAGTGTTTTCCTGCAGAAGTACACTGTTTTCGTTTAGCTCTGGTAGTAAATAACGTCTTCGACATATACCCATGCCTGTCTACTAGGGTGTTCCATTTCCCAAACTTAGCATTTTAAAACGACTGCTCAAATCCTTGATCCTACTTACTTATCTAAATCACCAGTGATAAATTAGTATTAAGGGGCACTTTGGCAACCTATCGAATTCATTTTAATGATTATTGTGCAATTCACCGAAACCGTAACAGGCCGAAGAAATGGTGAAGATGATTGATGTATTTGATACAATGTTGTTATTAAAAAAGAATCAACACTGAAAATCTGCTAACGTTGAGGCCCTAGTCAAGATGCAAAGGCTCTTACCGTTTTTATTTTCTAAAATGTATACAAGCGAACTTAACATCTCATTTTACAAATATTCTTTGAGTACAGAGCACCTAATAAAATGGTATTGACGTGATCTCACAATGCCAAGATATCAAATCGACGAGATCTCATAATGATCAATTATTTTTTTAAATAAACATAGTAACGTAATGATATTCATTGTAAACGCTTAATTGCAGTTTATGTATTTTATACATAGTGAGTTATGAGGTTAAGGCATTTTTATTTATAGTTTCATACATATTTTTATCTACACACGTAGGCACATAATGAACGAAAGAAATAATTATTTCTTCATTATTAATACTCTAAGATGGGTTCAGAATCCGAAGGCAAATGACCTGCTTTGCTACCAGTGCTACCTGTAACATAATCGATGCTAAGGTAAGCATCGTATTTACAATTTTTTAATTTCAATTGATACTAATATTGGGGCCTATTAAATTTGAGTTGGTATTGGAAAATGTTCCAAATTTGAAACTTATACAGTGTGTTACCGGCATGAGGGCTTTAAATGTAGGTATCGATTCTACTCCTCAAATGGAACTCCTTTTGTTCTACGAATTTAAAAAATGAGGTAATTTTTATTTTTTATTTTTCATACAAAATAAATTAATTCACTGATTTTACTAGTAAAGTTTGAAAGTTTGATCACCTATAACTTACTGTAAATTAAGTTATTTTCTAAGTCGTAGAACAAAAGATGTAGCATTTGAGGAGTAGAATCGATACCTACATTTAAAGCCCTCATGCCGGTAACACACTGTATTTTATCATTTTGATATCGTTATAAGAACATTACGTTAAATCCACGACGACAACACCACCGCAGATAGCAAAATTGAATGTTGTAATGCTGATCATTGCCAACAGGTTCTAAAGAGACTTATGATACGTGAATAGATAAAATTAATTATTACTCTGTAACTGATAAAAATATCATGAAAGGCAGCAGAGAGGTGAAGACAGTAACATTTTTTGTTGTTGGTTTTTAGTTTTTTTTTTTAATCTGGTTTGATCTTGATTAATGGTAACCAGCCCTGCTCTATAATTATTAGAAGAAACAAATAAGTCAAGTGTTGTAATCAGATAGGCAAGAAGTTTATCAATGACAAAGACAAGTGGGTGATTTACAACCCGACGCGGGGGAGGATCCAGAACAGTGATGTGACTGATGTGCCAGTAGTATCATACTCGTAACAAGTATTAATATTGTTTGTATCTAATATTTTATTAAAACACTTTTCAACGAAGGCATTTTGCAGAGTTTTCAATACATCGAAAAGCATCATATTTTTATCTGTAATGACATCATGGTTTCAGCAAAAAATAGTGTTCGACGGTACGGTGGCCTAGTTGGGAGTGACCCTCCCTCCGAAGCCAGCGGTCCTGTGTTCAAATCCCGGTAAGGGCAGATATTTGTGTGATGAGCGCGAATATTTGTTGCTGAGTCTTGAATGTTTTCTATGTATTTAAGTATTTATTTCTCTATATAAGTATGTTTATCGTTGTTTAGTACCCATAGTACAAGCCTAGAGCTTAGTTTGGGACTAGGTCAATTTGTGTGAGATTGTCCCCTGATATTTATTTATTTATTTAATTAATATAATCGATGTAGTAAAATTTGATACCAATTTTCAATGCTACAGGTAACATTACCAGAAGTTATAAGCGATTAAGATTGTTGTTATTTACGAGTATGTATTATTTAAATTGAAAATAATTAGAAATCTCTTAAATATTAATTACGTAGGAGGTTAGGTTAGATGTTTAAGATACCCTGAAAACATTAAGGTTTCAGCAAAAAATAGCGTTCGATGAAATGGTATACCCAAAAATAAGTCCTCAGGGGTACAATACTGATGCTACTCAAATACTTAAGGGAAATATTTCTGGTAGTGAATTTGGTAGATGCTAATAGAGGTAACCTTTGCTATTATTTTGGGTCTTAAATGTTTCATCTTTTGCTCATATAACTCAAACATGTTTTTAAACGTATGCTTATAAATTGGAAATTTGAAAGTTATCGTAAATTTTTAATTGGGTAAATTACTGGTAAAATGCTCACTTAGCCTACTAAGGCCCAAGGTCAACCCATAGTACTTACTAACTTTGTCATTCAGACCCAGCTTCTTCGACAGTTGTGAAGTCATAACGTACCACGGTCCTACCAGTAGGACTTACTAGAAAACCTACTGGTAAGACCGTGGTACGCTATGACTACACAAGCACAATAACTTAAAAGAAAGTTTTTTAAGTACTTGGGGTCTGAATGAGTATAAAACAATAGCACTACGGGCCGTAGTGACTACATGCTGAATTTTTCGCTAGGCCAGGAGGCTAAAGTAAGTTACCGGTAACGGCACATCACTAGTCCGGAACTAGTTTCTATTACAAATTGCGTGTCGAAATAGTTCTGAAATCTTCACGAAGTTTATAATTGACTTGCTTTTGTTTAGGTTATGAATCTAACGCGATCAAATCGTAGAGCCGGACAGTTGTGACTTAGCGACTTTGAAGAGAGGCCGGCAACGCGTCTGTAATACTTCTCCTGGGGGGGTTACCATGACATGGCTAAGCAAAATTGCTTAGGTTGCCGGAGAGAGAAAGAGTACAGTGGGGCTAGATAAGTGCCATTTGACAGTCGACGAAACAAATGAACGATATTTTACTAACAAATTAAAAGAATTACTGATTACCAAAGCGTATAATTATGTAATTACTGATTTTTTTTACGGATAATATACATAAATTAAAGTAAATTAATACAACCAAACATATTTTTTATGGTAATACTATTTTAGCAATGTCAATTTAAACCTAAAAATAATTAATTCTTACATGTATAAGTTTTCCTCTCTCATTGCTGTGCCTGACAGGGTTCATAATGCACATCAATTTATTGCAATAAAGTATTGAGTATTCAGTATCGTTACTGATTATGTGTTGATAGACAAATGTATCGAATTGACGTAAGCCACCGATATAGTCACGTGGTACTATCTCGGAGGCTTACGCCTATTCCATATATTTTTCAATCGCAACATAATCGCTAACGATTGTCGAGTGCGAGTTGTTTAGCCCCACTGGGCGGATATTCTATAAGGTTAACCTTTGACGTGTTTCCGTATGGTCAACGTTTTGATATCGCCTATTTACTTTTTTATGGCAGGAGATATGGCCCACGAGCACTCAGGCCACCTGATGGTAAGTGGAATCTGAGACCTATAGACAGACATTTGAATTTTCAAGACTATAATCTCGGGACTGTAATGGAATTACTAGCATAGACGCATTCCATCTTAGTTGTGCCTTTTTCATGACATATTTTTTAATACTTTGTAATATTTTTGCATACCGGAAATAATATACAATGTTATATGTATGTGTATTTATACTCGTACATCCATATAACACCACACCTTCATTCCCAGAGGGTAGGCAGACCTGAAGAAAGACCGGTTTTGTAATTCCGTAACCCTCATTTTGCAAAATCAGGCCAAGAATTTTACTAGTCTAGTTATTAGTGGCAGGTTGCTAGCCCATCGCCTGACAGTACTACAAGCCTTTATTCCTTATATAATGATGTATGGATGGATTTTGTGACATCTTTTACTAAACTGCATATACTATCAACATCAACATATTTACACACTAAGCTTGTCAAAAAAGATTTTCAAAAACGTAAGTAAAATGTAGAACAAAAGTCAGTATCTATTTACTTTCAACGTTGACTTTACCTATATCAGCTGTACCAATTCTTAAGTAAATGAATCCTTCGATTTGAACGTGAACTGTTACGGCGGGAAGTACCTCACGGTGAAAATTCAGCGAAAGGTTTGTTAGTAAATCATTAGCACGGATAAACGAACGATTGGAACACGGTCTTTGCTTCAACAAAAATATAACAAAATATATCGTTGCCTGTAGGATTGTAAGTTGCTTCCTGCAAACACTGACTGACTGTCTGAAACATTTAAAAGCATTTATAAAGTTAATTTAGTAATAAAAAAATAGACTTTTTTGGCAGTTACCGAGAATTTACAATTTAGAAGTTATAATGGTACAATGGTAATCGGATATCCCTTTGTAACAAGATTGATACGATAAAAACGCACTGAAATAATAGTCGAAAAGGTGTTCCATTGGTTGATTATTAATAAATAAATAAATATCACAGGACAATTCCACACAAATTGACCTAGTCCTAAAACTAAGCTCTAGGCTTGTAGACAACGATAAAGTAACTTATATAGAGAAATATATACTTAAATAAATAGAAAACATCCAAGACTCTGGAATAAATACTCGTGCTCACACAAATATCTGCCCTTACCGAGATTTGAACCCAGCACCCCTAGCTTCGGAGGCAGAGTCACTACCAACTAGGCTACCGAAGCGTGTAACAACTAGATAACTACAATTTGCCTAATTTTTTCATGTTTACTAATGTTACGCACAATTAACTATTGCTGTTATATAATTTTCGTATAATTATTTGATCGGAATATTTTGTTGTATCTTATCGGTATTTTAAGTAATTTTTATTTATTGCAATCTTACTATACTTCTCGTTTAGTATAATATTTATATAATAAACGATTATGCCAATTCATCATCAGAATATAGTTTTTAAATGTAGTGTGTATAGGTAGGTTCCAGAAATAATATTATACAATCATGCCTTTACAAATTGAACATTAGGAAAAATGAGGATTGTATTAACTAATACATAAAATTATGCATGATAAAAATTAGTCCAACCGCAATTTTATAAATAAAGCGATTAGTAACAGTGATATTATATAAAACGATTATTAGGCGAAGTAAGTAAAGAGTTCTCAAGTAATTTAAGACTGAAATCATTCAAATAGCAAATCCAGAAAGTTATACAAATCATTAGATAACCTGTAAAAAATGTAACCTGCTAGGAAATTTAAGAATATGTAGGTACGAGTACAAGGTAACATTGTCTGTCTTGCTTGTGCCTTCATCTATAATGTATACTATGTCCTGTTGATGGATTTGTACTTTCAATATAAACTTTCGAATAAAACCTTCACCTATTCTACTCGTTATGACAATATGTTATAAAATAAATAAATATTATGGCACAATCTCACACAAATTGAGCTAGTCCCAAAACTAAGCTCTAGGCTTGTACTATGGCTACTAGACAACGATAAACATACTTATATAAAGAAATACGTACTCAAATACATAGAAAACATCCAAGACTCAGGAACAAATATCTGCCCTTACCGGGATTTGAACCCAGGACCGTTGGCTTCGGAGGCAGGGTCACTCCCAACTAGGCCAACGTGTCGTCAGATGTTATGGTATTGTTTTTGACTCGGTCGCCATTACTGTCAATTAAATAAGAGCTATCATAACTCAATACGATTAAACATCAACAGCAATTGAGTTTAGTCTGAGTAGAATAGAGCCCCTGGATTTATCCCATCTAGCTTCTATATCGTTATAATCTTATTCACATTCTTGAAGCTCAAGCGCGTTGTGTAAGATACTGCCTTTTGTGTTAGCAGGGCAGAATAGGAGAGACGTAAGGTTACTTTTAACCGTCTAAATTGGCCTCGACGGGCTAAGCTTATGTTTTAACAATGTGACCCATTGATTTCTACGAAAATAGCATTGGTTGGTATTCAATTTAGTTTTAAAAGAACGGAATTAAACATAATAGGTACCGTTTAAACTAGATACATACATACATAACGTCACGCCTTCATTCCCAGAGTGGGGTAGGCAGAGCTACCAGAAATACCAATTCTGAAAAGACTTGTTGATTGTTGTGGATGCCGGGTTAGAATAGTGCCACTGCTTGTCTTCCCGTGGAAGTCGTAAGAGGCGACTTAGGGAATAAGGGCTTGTAGTACTGTGAGGCGATGGGCTTACAACCTGTCCCTACTACACTGGTAAATATCTAAGCCAACTCGAGCAAAAGCTGTTTTCTGACGTTAATAATGTGAGTAAGTCATCAGTGATTAGTTTTGTCTTAAGGGTGATTACTATGAGGAGCGTATACATAGCTTAATAGCAGTATTTTAGGTTACGTACTATTCTAGCCTAAAACCAATACTTACCGACTAATTGAAAATAAAAAGAATACCGAAAGTTTAAAAAATATTTCTCACTATCCGATTGTCGACTTTTTAGGTGATATCACATAATGACACATAATTGAAAAATACCAATATATCTATGTCACAAAACGTTTAAATTGCTAGCTTTCTGAAGCGGATTAAAAAAGTTTTTAATAAGCCAAGTTTGAATACTTTTACAAAATATTCAGGCAGTATCGCTAATTGACGATACCCATTCAAGTACAAAAAAACCACTCGGAAAATATTGGGTTTAGGACAGGATGCTAAAAAACCTAAAAAATTTAAATACCTACTGCAAATTGTAATGTCACATTACATTGTATAATATTCAACCTTAAGCAAAAAGTGCATGCGTGTGATCTATGAAGGCACTGCATACCCAACTGTGGCCTTAATAGAAAGTAATTATCAAAAGCTAGTAATTAAAATGAAATGGCGGTGACATTACTAGCATAGAGGCATTCCATCTGTGTTCTCAGGGTTTGCAACGCATTTGAGATTTAAGGATTATGCGCTATTAGCAGTTACGTATCCATCCCGTTCATTGGCTGGAACTTGGCAGATTTTGACACCTAGTGCGGCCTATGTGTGAGTGGGTCGATGTACTAGCCAGTGCGACAGCTCTAGACAACGCAATTGTCCTGCCAATGAATGGGTGTCGAAGAACAAAGGCTCGCGAGCCTGTCGCCCGCAGACACTTGTGTGGAACATTCGGAGATTGCAGAGTTAACATTGCCGAGCTCCCTGATTACCATACAGATCGGACCCTTTATTTAGTTTTGGGCATTGATTTCAATGTACGTTTCACACCTAAAGGCCAATTAAAGTAAAAGCAAGACAAGGGCGTTCTGATTAAATTGGGTTAAGTTTTTGATAGCTAATGATGGTTAGAAGTACTCGTACTTATTGACTTTTAGTCGAGTGGATCCTTACGCCGGGTCCGTCCGGATCGCTAATGTCATCTTACATTTATTCTACTGCTAAGCAGCGTGTTCACATTGCCTTTTGGTGCAGGAGTAAGTCAACCGGAGGAATAAGTAGCATACTTAGATCGCATTTAACCAAACTGGAATAAGGTTTTATAGACCTCTATTCAACGACAAATTTTGGAGTAACTCTTATTCCAAGTTTGGTCGCGGCATTTCATCTAAGTAATGAGGATTAGCAGCCATATTGTAGTCTTACCATATTCATCCCATCACACTCACCATCATGTGGCCTGTGTGCTCTTTTGCCTTTTTCATCCCATACAATCTAGTGCGTAAAGCTGTCCTCCTAGGCAGTATCTTAGATAAAACTCCCGTAGAAATTTCAACTCTATTACTAATGGAAGAGAATTAAAACTGCTTTGGTTATTAAAATTGAGATACTGCTTATCGGCTAAGGAGTGCAGCACGGGTCATGCAAGTAGATCTCGGTTTTGGGCTGTACGTTTTCTTTTCCACTTTGGTTCCAAACTTTAAATTAACAGTACAGTGCAAAAAAATTGTATGATTGTAAATAGAAAATTAACAATTTGATCAAGTCGAGCGATAAAAATAGCCCATGATCACCCATAAAACATAAACAAAATAAACACAGCTTTACGATTGTGTGCCGAGTGGTTGCCGGGTTAGAATAGCGCCGCTGCATGTTTTCCCATGGATTTCGGAAGAGGCGACTAAGGGAATAAAGGCTTGTAGTACTGTTAGGTGATGGGCTGGCAACCTAAAACTAATACATTGGTACACATCTTAGCCTATTTGTGCAAAATGTGGTTACAGAATTATCAAGAGTAGACTCTGGGAATGAAGGCGTGATGTTATGTATATATGAATGTAGGTTTACGATACGGAGTAAATGTTTTTTGCGACCATAAAAATGGGTTTCCAAATGCCATAATAAAAATCAGTCGGCTGATTTCGCTTGAACGATAATTAAATATGTCATAACAATTTAATACCCGACATTAACGTTTCTATAACGTTATTTGAAATAACATAAGTAGCTTTAAATTGCCAGTCTGTCTGATTTGTGTACAAAAGTAAGCCTATTTGGAGGTTATGGCAGTGAAAGTATCAAAGGGCCAATGCGGCATCAAAGTTCAATAGTCCGTTCAAAATATAGACGACAACTGTAATTAGGAAGCTGTTTAAATTTCAACATTGCCACTAACATTATAAAGTTGAAAGTAAAATAGTTTTGAATGTGCCTTATTCCTTTTCCGATTTAACAAAGGCAATGTTGAGTGGAGTCGTTTAACGAGATTTTGATGTCAGAACGGTAATTAGGCGATCGTTGTGACGGATTCATTTCCATTTTGGTGTGTCGTGGCCATTCATCAATATGGAGACCAAAATTAATGAGATTTTTGAAGTAAAATATTGCACAGATAATAATTATATTGTACGCGTATTCTATCTAATTTATGATTTATAATTTTCACTGAATATTATAAATCTTTATCGATCTTAACCCAGTGATTGCAAATCCCTTCGAGTAACCATGTATCAAACTATCCATACCTATCTAAGCTTACTAGGCTTGCAGAAATTCACTGTAACTAGTTAGTCGCTCGGTAATCCTTCTCTACATATACATACGAGTACAGTAAGCTTAGTCCCTTTCTACGAGATATAAATGACACAATGACAGATTAGGAGAAAGCAAATTTTAGCTATTGTGCATTTTTGAGTTAGAGGGTTAATCTGTCACGAAAGAGGTAATTAACGTGACAGAGTAAATGCAACTTGAGGCGTTACCATGATATGGCTAAGCAATTTAATTTAGGAAGAGTGTAAAGGACAGAGCTATAGCAGTTATACGACTTTCTCCCTTTCCCTCACCGTAAACTGAACTGCATAACAACGAGTATGTCATGGTTAAATACAGAACATTCTGAGACATGTTATAAGCCAGTGAAGACAAATCTTACGATATCTTAATGATTTCGATCTTTCCACATGGATTCTACAAGGTGAAAAGGCAAATAGGCAAAAAGGCTGCAGTCGGAAATAGCCTAAAAATAGGACTTCAAAATCATAGATAGATCGTCTAGAATGTACATAGTCGTATATAAATTGCAACCTAGGCCGGTTTATTACGTCTTGGAGCAGTTTAACATTACCACACATTTCAAAATCCAAAAAGTTTAGCCCACGAGGTCATAAAGAAGAAACCGATGTTAGTACATAATAAACATACTTACATACATACATACCTACAGTAGAAAAAAATACCCTCCTTGTTGGGTAGTCGTATTGAAACCATAGTGAGTGCAATCCTAGGTCTTCCAGTGACCTTCGGGGAGGGGAGATGGTCGATTGAAAGATGTCTTGCTTTTACTCACTTGACATTGGCGAAATCACTGCGGAGTATTCCGGTGGACCGCCATTAATAAAAAGAGAAGAAGCAACAAGCCTAAAGGAATAACTCCTTTTTTTCGTCGAGAGTTATATTAAACTTCACCTTAATCTTACGTGCGAAATAAATTTCCTTGTAATATACTTTACCCGTGATGAAATTTTACGAAGGGTGTTTGTTTAGATATAAAGTTTCATACAAAATATCATACTCCGGTTTATAATTAAAGATCTTTGGGGTGCCTCTGGAGTGATCCTTACCGGAGGTACCCTGGCGGTCTCATTAGGGGCTGTATGTCACCAAAAGGTTTTGAGCCGGTTTTAATACTATTTTATTTACCAACGGTTTTTGCTTTCTTTTTAATAATGGTGGTGATATTAACTGGAAGGATCACTTAAAGGGATAAGTTCGACTTTGTACATACTTTTTGTGTTTCTTGTACATACTTTCATCACAAACGACAATTAATTTTAAAGTATGGTTGCTCGGTCACTTTCTTTGCCATAGAAAAATAATAAGAGATTACGTCATTTAACAAGCATTTGTCATCTCTGATTGCGGCCGTAAAAGATCATTTTCACCAAACGCCTCGCATCGCATTGGATAGAAACGGATTATAAAATCGTAATTAATAAATAACTATTAGGGGACAATGTCACACTAATTAATCTAATCCCTATTTCAGTTCTAGGCTTGTACTATAACAAACACATAGACATCGACAACGATGAACATACTTATATAGAGAAATACATAGAAAATATCCAAGACTCAGCAACAAATATTCGCGCTTATCACATAAATATCTGCTCTTACCGGGAATTGAACTCAGAACCGCTGGATCCTGAGGCAGGGTCACCCCCAACTAGGCCAACGTCGTCGACAATATTTAAACGATATTAAATCATGTACGTACACATTATTTTACGTCTATATTACCAAGCTGCGAAAGCCGAAAGTATGCTGGAGCATGCATTTTTTTTGTGTCATGTCTCTGGAAATTGCTATGAAAGAGAGGAATAACTGTATATGCGAAATAATTGCCGTCTCATTTTTTCATAAAATATGAAGCTTTAAAAAGTCATAGTTCACACCCCCTGCAATAACACTATACAAAATCGTCGACAGGAATGACGTCACAGTTGTTGTTCCATGTTTAAAATATAAGGACTTATAAATAAATTGGCATTTACCTCGTAATTTACTATGTTTAAGCCAATATCGGTGAATTAAAATATTATGTAAACAATCTAAAAAATAAAAGATTTTTTAAAATTTTAACAACTTTTGATTGTGTATAAAATCTTAATAAACGGGTTAAAACTTAGTGTATTGCGTTTTATATACTTTTTTTTACGTTTTCTCTTAAATCGTATCAATGAAACTCAATTCAAATTTCGATGCATGTTCTCTATTGGTTTTGTACCTAATAAATAGACAATACTAATTTTAATAGATGCAATCTAATGCAATGCGAGCATTTTAGTGAAAATCATTATTTATCCATCTTGGTTTAGCCTGTTTCGCTTCTGTTGTATTTATATTATGATCCTTGGGAAAGGCCTATGTCCTGCAGTAGACATTCGTTTAATGTAGTGAAGCTCTTGTAGGTAAAGTACCCACCGTTCTTCTTCATCTTTTGCTAGATTCTTAACATATTGATACGAAACGACCTTAACTTTCCCTGTCTTAGCGTTTGAAGTTTCCCGAACTACTGATCCAGTTTTAAAAATAACTTCTTAAATACAAAAATACATGACATTCCCGGAGAGAGGTAGGCAGAGCTACAAAAATTACCATCTCTAAAAAGACTTGTTGATAAATATGTAACCACATTTTGCACAATCAGGACAAGATAATTTACCAGTGTATTAGTGACAGTTTGCAAGCCCATCGCCTAACAATACTACAAGCCATTATTCCCTTAATCGCCTCTTAAGACATTTACGGGAATCCAGCAACTTATTGTTTTTTTTCTCAAAATCCAAGCATCTAAATCAGCGAAACCAAAATATAAACAAAAACAATGCCAAATAGAAAAGTGTTCGTCCGCCAATTCGAGATAATGTGAGCGTTAACAGGGCCTCTTTTCTCCTGCTTTATAACGATATCGCGTTTGACGTGTTTAGAATCGTTTATGTCACAGTCGCCATTATTGTAAATGACATAAGAGTTATCGAAACATTGACAATACGGAAACACGTCAAAAACGATATCGTTATTACCGTATAGAATCCCAGCCCTGTGGAAGTGGTGTATTATGAGTTTCAATTGGGTTATCCCAAAAAAAATACCACTAGTTTTTAATTTTTTTTTTCGATAAAATAGACTAATTGAAGACACTAATTTCACGGTTTTTGCATTTAAATCAATATATTAATTAATTTTAATTTTTAAAGAAAATGATTTTATGACGTCACGACAAGCTGGTTTGTTTGAGAAATGCTTTAAAACTATTGAATTCGTTTGAGAGTACGCGTTTCTGTCAGATCACGTAAAATGTCAATGTCAAGTCATGTCAATATAGGTAAACTAAAGTATTAATGGTATTGTGAACGTTATATTCTTATACCTAAATCATACTTACATTAGAGCTTTAGCTCCACGTATTTCAGCTACGTTGTGCTTGGAGTTGTCTCCCAAGTATGTCAATATCCTGACTACTATATCCACTTTGGGTAGATTAGTGGAATTAGCCCTTACAAAGTTTAATAAATGTACAGCGTTGGTCGTCATTATAAGCAAGAATATCGGTATCCAAGATCTGGCGATGGTCAATATGTGTAGCAGGATCGTCAGATTCCGTAGAATTTGAAGCAATGTTGTTAAAATACAGAAAATCAGAAAACGAGTAGTTATATGTTGCACACCAAACAAACCGAAATTTTATTTTTAGTTAGTTGAGTTTGACAATTTCACCCACAGACTAGCCTACGGGCGGAGGTTCCAAAACGGACTTGTATTTTAATCATACCATTTTTTTAAGATTTGACCTTGTCATGTTTATATACAGTTAAAAATTGTCTTAATTTTAATAAGCGTTAAAATAAATCAGAAATAAATAAGACAAAATGCGATATACATTATTTATTTATTACTGCATTCCGGACTCATATTATATGCAGTACTATGGTTGATCACAGATTAGACACAACTTACCAATGAAGATCGTGACGTCACTAAATTACAGGTCAAATAATGTCAAATGATAAATTAGAAATAACTATTTAATACTAATTTTGTAAAATAATCTGATAACAAGGAATGGTTCTACAACCCTTTTTCTCGAAATGGTTTTTGAATCACTATACATTACAAAATTATGGGCTAACCCAATTGAAGCCATTGTGTACGTTTATCTGTGAACCTGCTGATAGCGGATGCGGATGACCTAATAATGCAATGGCAATTCAAATGCGGTTTTTAAATTAATATCTGGGTGTTAATACTTTTTATCAGCATTTTATTAAATTGTTAAAGCCAATCAAAGGAAAATTATTATTTGCGTACTAGCTCAACCATGTTATTTTGATCATTGGTGTTTATTATTATCGGTAGTTCTTTACTCCTCTTAATAAGTATGTCTATTGTTGTCTTGTATTGGAAGTTCTATCAGATTATCCAATAACGATGAGGATTTAAATATATTTTAGACAGCGTTATAAAAAGTTGATCCAGTTTCACAAGAAAACGCCTTCGAGAGAGGTTAGCGGGAAACTCGCTTCCTCCGCCATTTCCGAACTAGCACAAAGAAATCGAGTCAAAAGGACATCCGACGAGTGGATTTGTTTGCCGAAGCTTGTTGGAGTTTGACTGTTTCAGGTCAAAATGGGGTTACTTTTCAAACTTTTGTTATTTATTTATTTATTTAGTTTATTTGGGAAACAAAATATAAAATTTTGACCCTAGCAAGCACTTGAAACAACCGTATAAGGTTTTATGGAGTCCTGACAAAAGGGTAAAGTTTATCTTGTTTTTCTGTGTATCTTTTTGTGGCATGGTTTTAATGGAATCATACCTCCCAAACGGGTACCTATTAATTTTACCGAAACTCTTTTCAACAAGCGTATCATTTCTTACATCATGAGTTTTTTTTGTAGTCCCACGTCTAACCTAACCTTACCTACGTAATTAATGTTTATAATCTTGATAACATCATGGTTTCAGTTGAAAATAGCGTTCGATGAAATGAAATTTGGTGAAATTATTACTACACGTAACGTGGGTATGATTAATTTTTTCTCGTCTAGCCCAGGTTGTGGGGTGACATTGGATAGGTTTTTCAAAAATATTATGGGTTTGTGGAAACAACTTTTCGATTAAGGGATCCGTTAATGAAATATTATTTTTTAAAGCGCTAATTGTTGTTATAGTCAAGTATCGTCGTCGTCGTCCCATCTGTAGCCAAATCTACAAGTACTAAAAATCTGAAAAAAAATCTTAGATTAAAGCGAGTTTAAAAGGAAACCTATCACGACTAAGTAGACATCATTGGTTCTTGGATACAGGCGATTAAATTAGTGTTTATACCTACTAAAATCATTTAATACGGCACCAAATGACTTTAAATAGAAAATTAGTTATTACTTGTTGATTTTTATGTTTGTAGTTCTTAACGGCTTCGGAACCCTACACTGAGCATGGTCCGACATGCTTTTGCCCGGTTTTTGTATAGAAGACTATCTTAACCTAAGACCTGTGTGCCATAATAAATTAAGGTACATAATCAAGGTAATTTAACTTAAACTATGTTTTTATGACTATAAAGATCCTTTTTATTTGTTACAAATTTAAAAATGGTATTTAAGATTAAACGTTTATTAAAGGTTAAAACTTTATATCCTTTGTTTTTGATATTTTTCATGCGTTTGGAATTTCGACCTAGTATTCATGAACTGAGAGCCATCAGGCTTCATAGACTTCCCATCATGATTTCCGTTCGCTCTTTTGCTCTGTCCGTATGTTTGAATCTTCATTAATTTATACCATTCATTAACTATTGTACTATTCTGATACCACAGTGCCAGAGTTTACAATTTCAATACACATTTGACTCGATATGGCCGTCTACGGCACAGAACGTGTAAAAATTTGGACATAATGGAACTGAGTGTGGCTTGCGGTGAGTGTTCGATGCCCACCAATTTAATGGATTACATAATTACATAATTTATTGGAATTTAATGCATTTGGAATCCGTACCGAATTATATTTAACACCATATTTTGCACGAGAAACTAAAATATCTGCTACTATAAATTCAAAGTCAAATCCAAATTATTTATTCAGTAAATTGGTCACATAAGGACTTTTTTACACGTCGGTACTACGCAGTGAATCTACTAGCGTTTCGGACAAGACCATCATTGCGGAGAAGAAGCGCCGCAACAAACTCCAGCAAAAGGTTATTTTTTATGTTATAAAATACTTAATAGTAACTTACATTACGAACTGATAAAGTAAAAAACATTAAGATTAATACTAACAAAAATAAAATAATTACAAATGTAAGATCAATAAAATTAAATTAAAAATAATGACTCTCCTAGTCATAACAACACGACGAGTACTCTACGTCAGGAACGATTACTAAAATAACTAACTGGAAAATAGGTCCTTGCAATCGTGAACAGACCGGACCCCACGGAAAGCACCCGTTCACGAGTATGACGCGTATCTCAGCCACCGTCTCCCTCAACCATGCATATACTTATAAGCAAGATAGCCACCGAAGCATAATTAATAATAATAATAATAATAATATCACGGGACAATGTCACACAAATTGACCTAGTCCCAAACTAAGCTCTAGGCTTGTGCTATGGGTACTAGACAACGATAAACTTACTTATGTAGAGAAATATATACTTAAATACATAGAAAACATCCAAGACTCAGGAACAAATACTCGTGCTCATCACACAAATATCTGCCCTTACCGGGATTTGAACCCAGGACCCCTAGCTTCGAAGGCAGAGTCACTCCCAACTAGGCTAGCGTGTCGTCAAATTAACTGAAATGAAAATGAAAAATCCTCCATCATCTCCACCATTACCACTAGACGGGCTCTGAAAAACGGACAATTCCAGATAATCTCAAGACTTTAAAGATGAAGACTAGCATTCTGCATTACGCTACTAATTTTTCCGACTGCCTTACTCCCACTTTGGAAAACAACGTTGTGAATACCCAGTGGTGCAGTAAGTTGAGGGTATGATGCGGATGGACCCTGCACAAGATCATCATCATCATCATTATCAGCCTATGTAAGTTTGCTGTTGAACTTCGGCCTATACCTGTGACCGTCAACTTGCTCTATCCGAAGCGCGTTTTATACTTATAACATTCCAGCCATCTGCTACTAGACGTTGGTTGTCACACCACCTCGCCACTGGCCATCCTCTAACGGCCATTAGTTCTTCTATAGATGAGGCCACCTCACTTCTCTTTTAATGGTGGTAAGACCGTATGGAGGATCCGTCTGGATTGCTTCCACCATCTTATCCTTTAACCCACCGCCAAGCAGCTATTCGCATTATTGTGTGCCGGTGGGGGAATAAGACAAACGTTTAATAATTACAGTCTTGAAATTTTAGTGTTGAGAGTGAAAATGTATATGGGTCTCAGATCCCAATTGCATTGGGTGGCCTGTATGCTCGTTTGCCTTCTCTTTTCCATAAAAAAACAAGGTACAAAGCAAGACATGACGTCCTACTTTTTTTTATTATATTTAGATGTCACAAACACTTGTCTATACACACAGTAAATCTAAAATAGGGGCCAATATATCTTACTGTTTTACTTTCTATCACTAGCTGAGTTTATTCGCCCTCGTGGGAGAGAAGTTAGGTTATCGACAAAGTTTTCCCTGACGTTGTTAGGAAAGCTTGAGCGTTATTTTTTCCGATTGTATGTTAGCGGTACAGATTGTATCTTGTTAAGAAAATGTGGGTATTAAAATTTATACTTATGAAACTAGAGGCAAATTTTAACGCGCAGAATTCGTGTCTTACCTACTACCATTATGTACAACGGTTTAAAAATTAATCTGGCATAACTTTTTTTGGCATAATCATCGTTTGGCATACTATCTTTTTTTTTTCTGAAACCGTATACTTCTCAGGATTGTTATAAAATTAACCTAATGGGTTCTATTCAATGGTATTTTAAATAATCTTGAAAAGTATACGGTTTCAGAAAAAATGTATGCCAAATGATGATTATGCCAAAAAAAGTTATGCCAGATGAAGGGAACCCATTTTAAACCTTCCTCCTTACTCCCTTGGTCCTTACTTATTCTATTCCAAAGTTAACTGAAAGGGATCCAAAATTAGATAAATTTACCTATTTAATATCACAAGTTCGAATTTCAGTTACCAAGTGTCGTTTGTCCGATTTTAAACTTTCCTGGATTATTATGAATAAACGATGACTTTATTGATATTCTAACGCATGCATTTTCGGACAAACGAAACAGGAAACAAAACTTCGAACTTGCGATAGGAAACCACATTTACTATGTCGGTACAAATATTTTTTGTACTTAATAATTGATTATGTGTGCAATAAAGAGCTAAAAAACATAAATACATAAATTTACATTACTTTCCGACAGGATTTGAATTCTAAAAATGTGTGACGACTTCGCATTGAACCCTAGTTAGCCTACGAAGCTAGTGTCCCTGCGTTGCATCCGCGAAGAAGTCCTGTATCGCAATTTTTCCGGAAACTGTCCTATTCTTAGGGATAAAAACAATACAGTGTTTGTTTTCAGGTAACAAACCATGTTTGTACAAAATGTCACGTTTATAGGTTGAACCGTTATACCGTGAAACAAACAAATTCGCTTTCACATTTATAATATTATAATGTAAGCATGCATATAAAGTTCCAGAAAACGTTGTTTTAATTTTTTCTAAACATTTTGCTCAATT
Organism: Acleris holmiana; assembly: GCA_949316455.1. Classification (NCBI taxonomy): domain Eukaryota; kingdom Metazoa; phylum Arthropoda; class Insecta; order Lepidoptera; family Tortricidae; genus Acleris; species Acleris holmiana. The sequence continues at coordinate 6,141,102 of OX438785.1, forward strand.
TATCTCAAGACATAAAATACAATCGGTATCTTTTTCGTTAAACTAATTAATTAACTGCTTGGAATTCATGCAGCAACGATGGACGCTGAAGACGACTTCGAAAACCCATTAAGCCTTATTGGCCTTAATTAGATACGTGGCAGCGAAATATTCCTTTTGTTTGCAACGAGCGGTTCCATTAAAGTTCTTTTATATACCACATTTCTTACTTCAACTATTTTGAGCGAGGAGCGAGTCAATATAAAAAACCCTTTTTTCAGTCCTTGAGACCGATCAATTTTAAATTCATTCACGAACTAATAAATCCTTGACATTATTATAAATGTTCAATCGGCTGATGTTTAGAATAGAGGAAGTTGAAAGAGACAAAGGGTAATTTAAAATTTAAAAACTTTACGAATGAAATCACGAGCAAAAGAACACAAACTTAAAATCTTTCGAAGAGACAAAACTGGAAAGTTGCTCTAGAATCGGAACATGACATCTTTGACATCATAACTGGCGCACACAAAGGCATTTTGCGGCATTAGGTAACTAAGATCTGGGCTGAGCGAGAATTAAGATTGTTTAAGCAACATTGAGGCCACACACAATTTGTAGCTAATTGTAATTGTTGTTTGTAGCTTAATAACGGTTCAAGTAAAGATGAGATTCAGAAAATTTTAAAAACGCTTTTTAAAAGAGTTCGATTATAATTTTAATACTTTTACTGGTTCATGAACGCCAAAGAAGAGCTTAGTTTATTACACTTGATTTTTTTAACCCCGACGACATATTATGCAAAGAAGTGGAACTCTGTGTTTCTGTATATCTTTGTATGTACGTGTATGGCTTGTGTTTGCATGCGTGTCTGCCTATGGTATTAAAGCTCCATATAAATGAACCGATCCAAGTGCGATTATTTCTATAGCTAAGGCAGTTATCTCAGAATTTTTCTTCTATGTTTCATGAGTTGGTTTCTGAATATTTAATAGTTAAAGTTGATGTTTTTCTAAATAGTTAAAGTTGTTTTTTTTTCTTAATCTTCTAGAACCAAAATTCTAAGCTTTTATTCAAAATATTTGCAGACGATGTCTTCAATTAATAGCAATCAAAGTTACGCAATAGGGCCCTGAAGGCCAAAATGTTAATCGGTGATAGAATTACCGAAACGTAATCGTTCCCACCAATGGCCAAACATTAAAGTTTTGGGAATACGAGAGAAACTTACAGTGCCTTTGATTATATTGAAATTTGCTGTAATTTCCAGAAACGACTGGAAGCGCAATTAAAGAAGTTTCCTCCAAATTAAATTTTGAGGTTGATGCGCATTTTGTATGGAGGTTCAGAGAATTCTTGGTGCGACTATTGTAAGGGGATTCTTAAAGATCGCGCGTGTCTTGGAGGAGAATATCGAGAATTTTAGAAGACGATGCGTCTGCAGGTAAGTACATTATACATTCTCGAGAATTTTCGAAGACTATGCGTCTTTTGTAGTGTGATCCAATCATACTTAAAGACGCCACGTCTCATCTAAGATAATTCTACGCATTCTCAAGGACGATGCGTATTTGTAGAGATATTCTCGAGATTTTTTTTCTGGAGGGTAGTGCGTCTTGTGTACTCGCATGGGTGACGCTAAGTATTTGATCAAATAAAATAAAACTCAAATTTTATTTTTGAATTAACCAACAATACCCTACACGACGTTAAATGTAAGAATCGTTTGTCAAAGATATTTGAATGAAAATATGTACCGCACTGAAAATAAATTTTAACAAATTCAGCATGAAGCTGTTGTAGGAAGGTCACTTGCAGAATTTCGCCTGTCAAAGAGGACTTCTGCCTCCCACGGGCCTACTGTAGCTTTCTCTTCTCCATTTATGTTTGCCTAGTAGATTTATTTTATTAGTTTGCCAACTAATTTATGGCTAAAGACCGCTACTCACGATACAACTTTATGGCCTCTGAAGTGAAATGTTGAAACTTTTTATGACTTAACCGTTTGAAGGGGAGATTTTATCGTTGGGATAACTTTAAACCTATTTTTTATTAAGTTAACAATATCGGAGTTAGGATCAGCTGGCACTAATGACTTGTAAAACATTAGTGTCGACCTTGTCGAACTTTGCGTTTTCGTGATGCCCATTTTTTTCGTCTTTTTAACCTGTTGCATTGGTACCAAAAATTAGATATCAAAAGTAAAAATATTTTTCCATCGCTTCAATTATAAAATAAATAGAATATCTAAATATTTAAATATAAGGATGAAAGCTAGAATTCAGCTAAGGAAGTTCATATTACAGATTTGTGTTAAAATATACTTCTTTTAACGAACTTACGAAAAAATTAAGTTCTATGTATGCGTTAGTCATGTCATCCGTCAATGACATTTCATGTGCAACCCAACTATTTTAGACGTTTAAAAGAAAGTTAGAAACTGAATCAAAACCAACTTTCTCCATCGTCTATAACTCGTATAAACAATAATAATGTAGCATCTTTTATTCATTTCCTAGTTAAAATCCTTTAAAATTCGCTTAGTATTTTGAAGTACTAAGTACTTAAGCATATTTACATAGGTTGATAAAGAAATGCTGTGGTTGACTATAAAAAGTGTAGCATTTTGATTTAAACCTAGTATATTTGTCAATATATTGTAACACCAGCAATGTATACACTGTTAAAAATCCTCCCTCGCCCTCCAGTGTATTTACAAAAAAAAGGCATGAAAGGTTTATACCGAGTAGTCAAAAGGTCGAAAAATTGCACGACGACAGAAGGTCAGTCGTTCTAACCCAGATTTACTGACGAACTTTCGCATCTCCGACTTTTGTACGAACTTTTACCTAACGAGCTTTCATCGCAATGTAAGGGAGGACAGTAAGCTGATTTCTGTGTTATGACCAGAGATCGAAAAAATTTGCGACATTGTTTGCAATTATGTGGACATGACTCCAAAATTAATCAAAATGTTAATTAATTATTCATTGAAATATAATTTGATTTTTTGGAGATAATAGTTTATTTATAAAGTGCTTATAATAACTTTAAATAAAATGACAACGATGAACCGTTTGCAAGCTAAAATGAAAGCCGTACTTAACAGAAATCCCGATTTTGAGGTTATCGCCCAGAATTTACAACAGAAAGTAAACTCTGAATTATGCTGGAATGATAATATTCCTATAAAACTACTGAAATTTGCCCCATTAACATCAGTGGATTGCGAGCGGAGTTTCTCAGCACTTAAGTATGTTTTCGATGTAAAAAGAAATAGACTGACAGCAGAAAATTTGGAAAAAATACTGACTATTTTTTTTTTAATAAACCTATACTTTAACAAGCTTTTGTATTTATTGACTAGGAATCAAATTATATGTCAAGTAAAAAATTAATTAACTGAATAACATTTTGATTAATTTTGGAGTCATGTCCACATAATTGCAAACAATGTCGCAAATTTTTCCGATCTCTGGTTATGACAGATTAATTTACGTTAATATAGATTTTTTATTTATTTTTACTTCCCACAAATGTAACTTTTTTGTCTACTTTTACCACATAACTTACATACATACATAAAGTCACGCCTTTATTCCCAGAGTGGGGTAAGCAGAGCTACAGAATTGCCAACTCCTCTAAAAAAACTTGTTAACAATTCTGTAACCACATTTTGCACAATCAGACTAAGATGTTTATCAGTGTATTAGTGACAGGTTGGAAGCCCACCGCCAAACAAATATTAGCAGCCTTAGGATTGTAATCTTAAGATTGTAGTCTTGAGAATGCAAATTTCTATGGTACACAAATCCCATTTACCATCAGGCGGCCTGTGTGATCCACATTTGCCATAAAAAAGAACAAACCTAATGTTTATCGTGTCAGCAGTGCTGGGCCTTTATTCTACTGCGTTATAACGATATCGCGTTTGACGTGTTTGAACTATTTATGTCACAGCATCAAAACGTTGACAATACGGAAACATGTTAAAATCGATATCGTTATTACCGTGTACTAACAGCCTTGGGAGTGCAGTTTAGCAAACAATATTTCAAAGATGAACTTAAACGAAAAAAGCTAAAACAATGTCCCTGTGACTTCGCCTATGTAATTAACGCTAGCTAATTTTCTAATTAGCCAACACCCGTAAACTTTAGACAAATCTACTTCGGGCAAGTTTACGCATAAAAATGAAAACCAACAGAATCTACTAGTATAAAAGAAATTGGCGGCAGAGTTGCTTTCTATACTGTTTGTATGAAATACATGTGACACCCACCCTCCGTTACTTTCGATATATAACACAAAGAGGGTTATAAAAGTTTCAGCTCACCTTCTAGCCTTTCCAGCTTTTGATTGATTAAAGATACAAATCTTGTTAGTGATTTATCGAAGCGGTCTTTATTCGATATTCTTTCTAGAATTATTTTTCTTGTCAGTAAAAAAATATCAATAGTATTCAAAGTGGTAATAATATATTTTTCGCTCCATCTTACTATAAACGTGAAAGTTTGGATGGAACGATGGATGTTTGTTACTCAATCATGCCAAAACGGCTGAACGGATCTAGATAAAATTTGGCACAGAGATCGAGTATAGTCTGGAAAAGGAAAAAGATACTGTTTATCCCGAAATACTGGGTGGTTCCTGAAGGAATAGCAATAAACGACTTCTACGCAAACGGATTCGCGGGGAACAACTAGTTTATTAATAATAATTAGCCACCCATAACTTCGTATAGAATTATGTTATCGCTATTCCTTCGAAACTGTGTATCCTACGTCCTTTCTCGCGAATCAAGCAAGCAAGTCAGGTTACGTTAGGTTTGATTAATAAAAATCCTGAATTAGAAACAGCTTATCAAAAAAATACGTTATCATTTGCGATAATTATGACTTTAAACACATAGTGACTAAAAAAAATTATGTCAGACAATAATATTATAGTCCCCTTCCGAGTTCGTCAATAGGTAACATACCAAATTGGTCATTTGGATGTTTTGCTAGTTTTACAGTACAACACGATACGAGGCATTCCATCTTAGCCCTCAGGGTTGGCCACGCATTTGAGGTGGATTTCTTAGGATTATAGTCTTGTGAATTCAAATATCTACGGGTGTCAGATTCTACTTAACATCAGGTGGCCTGAGTGTTTGTGTGCTCTGCTAATCATAAAAAAAAAGTTGAAAAAAAACGTTTCTTTTATGCGAACGCTCTATATTACCTTAATTAAAAAAAAAAACACATCCGTAACAAAAACCAACCCGCTATCTAGGGTTTAAACTGACTCTATAAAGTTAGGACGGACGGACAGCGCAGGCATATTAACAGGAATCCAGGAAATAATTATTCTCTTTTGCACACTATGAAGAAAAACATAGGTATTTTACCGGAACATAAAAAAAAATGAATTTAAAAGGTTTAGGAATCTCAATTAAAAATTCGCTAATTTTTCAAAACTAATTCAGCAATTTACAACGTAACTCGACTGAAGCATAAAAGGAAAATTGACATGAACCAAGATTAGGCAGTGTGGGCACGCAATAGCAACATTAAGCCTGCATTATGGTCTATCGCCACAAATAGTTTCATGCTGGCTGACGCAATCTAGATAATACTATCCTTTATGGCTGGTTTCGTTTTGATTCGCAAATGTTTCTTGGAAAACTTTAATTCTGTCATTTGTACAGTCACGAACAGAGTATATGACTGAATTGTATAATAGATACAAATTGCCATCCTGACCCTAGTCTTGACGCGTACTTTGAGATCAGGGGCCATAGCCAATATGCAAACGCTCCTAACGTTTTTCTTTTCTATCGCTCAAAATGTATGGCGATGCCTCGCCTAGCTTTGGTAGAAATGCAGCCTTTCGCTAAGTTTCGAAAATCCTTTAAATGTATAGATTTGACATAAGCTGGTGACGGATCGTGTGGCCGATTGTGTCAACTCCATACCAACTCCGATCCAACCGATTAAGTTGATATTGGTGCACATAATGTTAAGTTAATAAATTAATTTTAAACTTGGGGACCGCTTTTTAGGGTGAATAGAAAAAAAAATGCATACGATATCGTGTAACATGACATGAAAGGGTTAGTTGTGAGAATCTGGAATATTTTTTTTTTTTTATTTTTTTTTAAAGGTGCTTTTTCAAACTATAGGGCATAAAAGAAAAATCGTTACCTATATTATTAAAAGTAAAATAGGAAAATTCTCAAACCTCACGGAACCCTCTCCAAGCGAGTCTAACTCGCACTTGTCCTGTTCTATATTGTTAACGTTATGGTAGCTCTTACACTTTACAATAACGGCGGCCGTATCGTTAAAAAGTAATGTGGTTTCGAAAGCAAAACGGTTAAATCTAAGTGGAATAGAGGCCCTGGTAGATTGGTTTTTGAGTATATTTGTAAAGTGAATACAACACACAAATACATAATAGACTCACACACACTTTCATTTAGCACCTGCTTTATCTTGTATGTTTTGAATCATATCTTAGTTAGTCATTCCACTAAATGACGTCTACATACATACATAACATCACGCCTTCATTCCCAGAGTGGGGTAGGCAGAGCTACAGAAATACCAATAACTCGAAAAATACTTCTTGATAATTCTGTAACCACATATTGCACAAACTGGCTAAAATATTAATCAGTGTATTAATGACAGGTTGCAAGCCCATCGCCTAACAGTTTGTTTCTATTAATTCCAAAACGTACTGTGCCTTAAGTAGTGTATTATTTCATAGATATAATTATAAAATCTGTAATAGGCCAGTGAACATGTTAACATGAATCTATTTTAAAATGTTATAGGTTTTTTGTGCTGTGGATTTTGAAGCAATAAATAAAATTTGAGCCCGTGTGGTTGCCCGGTTAGAATACTGCCACTCCATGTCTTCCCGTGGATGTCGTAAGAGGCGACTAAGGTAATAAGGGCTTGTGTAGTACTTTTAGGCGATGGGCTTGCAACCTGTCACTAATACACTGCTAAACATCTTAGCCAACATGTGCAAAATGTGGTTACAGAATTATAAACATTATTTTTAGAGTCGTTGGTGTATCTGTAGCTCTGCCTACCCCACTCTGGGAATGAAGGCGTGGTACTATGTATGTATGTAAATAAAATTAAACACCTGATTTAGATCTAAACAGACACAAAGGTCATAAAACTTGTGTAATTATGATTCTTAGTAACAATTTTATTGCATAAAAGTTGAAAATGCTTACACAAATATACAAACACAATGTCCAAACAAACCAGCTGTACGCTTTCTTTTTAGGATTCCGAACTCAACGGGTGCCAACAGGCCCTAAGCCTCCGTAGTCCACTCGTTTGTCCGTCAGCGGGCAATATCTAATAAACCGTAATAAGTAGACAGTTAAAATTGACAATTAGAACAAAATAACTATACGGAACCCACCGTATGCGAGCCCGACACGCAATTGGCCGTTTTGGAGTTGATAACTTTCATGGATTTTTTATAACTTAACTGACACAATCACTTACTCTTTGTCTAATGTCAACATTAGGTATTTTGGTAGAAGCCCCTAATCAGACAAAAACATTTATAATATTTACTATTAGTTACTAGAATTTATTAGGACGTTAGCCAATGACCATCATGCTTGGCTGAACCAGAGCTTTACAAGAAAAAACAATATCTTGTTGGTAACGAAATAACTTTCCTTTGAAACATGTATGAACTGTTGATAATGGTCGGAAAGCAAGGTTTGTTGTAGTGAAAGGGTTTGTTTTTACAGAATATAATATGCCTTCTTACGTTTTCTGGATACGTAATCACGATATTTAATAGTAGGTTATTCAACAATGGACTTAAGTAAGCCATTACGTCACGAGATATTTATCCACCCGAGCAAAGCAAGGGTGGATGAAGTTTGCATGTGTATCTGGCTGTTTGTGGTTTTCCAAGGCTTATACTTTTAAGAAAGTTAAAAAGAAGAATAATTAATTAGTAAAATTTCATATTAGTCCTTAAGGATTAAAAGCGTCACTTAAGTATTATGCGCCATTTTAGAGTTGGAGAAGTGAAAAAGAGTACTTCTTAAACTCGCATTCGATAAAAAATAAATCGAATCATGTTTATAAGGTTTTGTACTTGAAGGGTGCCAAACCCTATAGCGAAGCCTTCGTTATCCGTCCGTCCGTCCGTCTTAACTTTAAAGAGCTGATGCTTTTTATATTGTTAAAAATGTATATGGGATGACAGTTGACCACGCGGTTTATCGTAACGCACTAGAATATTATCCCAAAATATTGAGTGATAGAAAAGAAAAACGTTAGTAGCGTTTGCATCGTGGCTAGGGTCCCAGGAGGGCTTGTTTTGTTTGAGGGACTTTCTCGCAAAGCATCTTTTCTAGGTCTTGGACCACTAGTATCTTTAAACTGTAATAATTATAGCCGGTTTGTTTACAGAATATGTGTTATGATGACAGACTACCTAAAATTAAGAAACATATCGTAAAGTCAAACTAAAACAAAGAAGCGTCAAAATAAGCGGCCGTATACGAAATATTGCCGATTTTTTTTTTTTTGTGATTTCACAGTTAAAATACTGTTTTTCTATAAGTTTTAATGTTCATCATGAAATATCATTTCAGTTATGATCGATTAAATTAGTTACGAATGAATGAGCTACTTTTTTATTTTTGTCGAGTAATTAATTATAATGCGAGTTTTAGGTGGTTTTAAAACATATTAATAATATAACTTATTGCTATTTTTTTCATTTTTTTAAGGTAATGGATTGATTTAGAACTGAAGTTTATTACTATGGTTTTAATTTTATGAAAGTGAAAGTTTTAAGTAGCCGAAATCACAAACATTTTTTGCCCATTTTCTATAAAAAAATACCAAGTTAAATTTTTTTTTACACAAAAAATAATATACAAAGGTGGTAAAAAGTAATTGATACATTTTTTACACGACTTTAATAGCAATAAATTGTAATTTTTTCATACCTTTTAGAAGTCAAAACGATTCGTGGATAAGTGGATATGCGATATTCTAAACCTCTTACAGCATAATTCACAAAACAGTCGCCGGTTTCAGGTCGCTTAATAAAAATTAAATAATAAAAACAAAAAAGTAGCTCAAACATTCGTTGAAAATCGAAATTATCGTTAGTGTTGCGCATTAAAATTTGTAGAAGTAAAGGATTTGAACTGTAAAATCACGTAAATCCGCGAAATCGGCAAAATTTCGTATACGGCCTCTTAATGGTAATTAGTGGAAACCGCAAAGAAGGCCAAGTGAAAGTCCAGCTCCACTTGATAATTTTTTTTTTAGTTGGCATCCTCTTAGCTTACAATTATAGTCCATTTAATAAATTCAACAAAATGTTTTGGTCTTTCATTGTCTTATCTATTCTAATATTAAAAATATAAAAGTAGCTCATTCTGTCTGTCAGTCTGTCTTTATGTTACGCTTACCGATTTATATTAAATTAAGTATGGAGATAGTTTGAGTCCTGGGTAAGGACATAGGACACGATTTATCCCTAAAAATTTAATGAATTGAATGAAATCGCGGAAAATAGCTAGATTATCATTAAATACTTAATTATTTATGCCTGCTAACGGAGTTAGCCGTCCTGGGTTCAATTTTGTTATATATTTTTTTTATTATCTACTTTTTCTGTGAATATCTCAAGTGTCTACCTCTTGCCGTTATTTATATCAAGGAAGAAACGGAAAAAAATACGTTTGTTTTATTCGAGCCCCACTTAAATATTTATTTTATTCTCTTTTTAGTATTTGTTGTTATAGCCGCATTAGAAATACATGTCATCATCTGTGTAAATTTCCACTGTCTAGCTATCTCGGTTCATGAGATACACCTTGGTGACAGACAGACGGACAGTGGAGTCTTAGTAATAGAGTCCCGTTTTTTGGGTACGGATCCCTAAAAAAGGTATATTCATTATTGTTAATGCTAATTATTTTCACCCATTTGTTTAATAAATAAATCTTTATATCAAAATTCGGTTCTATGTTCTTGATTGTATAAGTCTAGAGCTTAGTTTAAACCTAGTTAAGATTGACCCTTTATTTATTTATTTAAACATGGTTACTTAATCAATTTTATATACAGATCCCTTGGTACGCAATAATATTGCTATATTTTTTCATACGATTGAGCGCAATATTTTTTCCAAGTTTTATGTGTATTATTAGATAAGTAATTTAATTTGAGACTAAGTAATTTAGTTGTATTCAATTACAAAACACGAAACTCTTGAATCTAATTTGTGAGTTTCTTTGCAAACTCATGTGTTTCCAAGAGGATCAAATTTAGGGTTTGGTCACGTCTAGAAATAATACAAAATTTGCAGAAAAGTTTGTATCTTTGCCGATTAATTACTAAAAAAAAAACAATAATTCTGGACATAGGCTGCCCTAACCAGAATTCATAAGTATTCATTACCAGTTTCCTATAGCGTTTTATCTGAAATGTTTAATTATGATAAATAGTGATCGGGGAAAACGTTGCAAAACTTTTACAAAACTGAGACTTTGATATGGTGTTAAAATTAACACTAATCTGCCAATAATATTCTTATTTTTCTTGGTAGTACGAGTAAGTTCTCCTCCATGTCAGCTATACCTATTTTGTTAAAGATTTTCACCTGATTATAAACTAGCATGGTCAACGTACTAAGCACGAGTAAACATAACAACTAGTGAAAACTAAGTTTAAATAACTACCTATTAAATTATGAAGCGTCTAATAACGCCGCGCCACCGCAACAGAGAACAGTAGTTTACACATCGTATTTAGATCTCATTCGGTCTTGTTTGGTATAAAACATGTAAAAACCATTTTACATTGTTATGGACTTAAGGTTAGGTAAATAAGCTACTACCTTTTGTTACTTACATATGCGGGGTGGCCGGTAATAGTATTATTGTCTAGGCCCGGAAAGTAGGGGAGGGCCTGACAAGGTTGTTTGCAGGCCGAGTTTTCGCGAGGCTTGCCAAAATATAAGTCAGGCAATAGGGAACATGTATTTTTTTCTTACGCTCTCTGGAAAGTGCTATGAAAGAGAAGAATAACTGTATACGCGAAATAATTGTCGTGTATTTATTTCTTAGCCTGACTGAGCAAAATGTGGTTACCTTACAGAATTATCAAAAAGTTTTACGTTGTTGGTGTTCTGTAGCTCTGCCTGCTCCACTCTGGGAATGAAGGCGTGATGTTATGTATGTATGTAATTATTTCATAAGATATGGAAGTATAAAAGTATACAAAATCAACGACAGGAATGACGTCACTGATGTTGTTCTATGTTTAAAATATAATAAGGACCTTATAAAGTTTAATGTAATTGGATATGTAGCATTACTCTGATGGCTCCGATGCAAATTCAAATAATATGCGACCTAATGGAGGTAACATTTTTTATTTTTAGTTGCAGACTTCTTTTACTTTAATCAAGTTTAATCCTATTAAAACACATGTTGCGTGATATAATTTAATATGACCGTAACGCGCACAGGTTAAATTAATGCTCAGGAAAATATTTAAGAGTTATTTGAGTTAAAATATACTACAAGCGTTTATGGTTATTAAACATAACCACATCTATACTTATCATTATAAATCCGAAAATAACTCTGATTGTTTATTTGTTACGCTTCCACAGTGAAACCGCTAAACCGATTTTAATGAAATTTGGTATGGACGCTGGGGTACGCTTAAACCCCGGGAAAGGATGTAGGATTTTTCTTATTATACCGGATTTATTTAAATTTTCTGTGGGTATTGCAATAAAAGACTTATATGTGGACTTGGTTGCGGGCAATATCTATTTACTTACAAAATAATAGTTTGTGTGTGTGTGTGTGTTATTTACTAACACTGGAATGAGATGTAGCTTGGAGATAGCAATACCCTGAATGCAGCATTTTATTTGCATGACCACTGTTATATGCCTCTCCAATTCTTTCCATTTTTCCCTTTTTTGAGTTAGTCTAAACATTAATGTCATGTGCTACCTTTTATTTCAAAAATAATACTGCAGAGCTCGGATGCCGGTTAAATTTTCAAACCGTTATTATGTAGGTACTTGTTGCCAATTTTTTTTAATTCGGTTCCGTTTGCATAAACCGTTTTATTTAACCGGTTTTTGCAGAATCCATTATATGAAGTCATTATTCAAATTAACCGGTTTCGAACTAGAAAAACCGGTTAATCCAGACGCACGTCACGAACCATAAATAAGCGCCGCTTGGTTTTTTTCAGTGTAAAACTTTGGGTTTCTTGACTCGCCGCTCGTGGATTAAACCGGTTAATTTAGTTTAAAATAAAGTTCTCGAAACGTTCCCGTTTCCTAGAAAAGTTCGGAGCCTAAACCGGTATTAACCTGTATTTTTTAAATCGGTTCCGAGCCCTGAATACGGGTTCCGTGGGATGGTCAATTCGAACGAAGTCGCAGCCAGAAGCTAGGTTCTAATCATTTTTTGGCGCTTTAGCCACTTTTCGACGTAAACAGCAAAAACGCAAAAATGGTAATCTCAACGCAAAATTGCGAATCTGCCAAAAATCGCTTAGTTTTCAAGCTTCCTAAATCTTAATAAATGTGCAAGAACTCTGAGTTTTAACCTTTAAAATCCATAGTTGTTTTTGCAACCGCAAGTTAAAGAAAGTTACGGCTTTGTCAAAGTAAACACTGGTAAAGCAAACTCGATATTGACTTTAATCAATTTAAGCGGTTTAATCTGCAAAGAGCATTGCCAGGCTTATTTGCTAGTATTCAAAGTGGAAAGGGTTGTAGATGATTTTTTTTATGACGCGCGAGAGTTATTGGTAATATTTTGTGAGTACTAATATAATTTTACTGTAAAAGTGTTATTGATGAGTTAGAACACATAACTAACTAGCTGTAGCGACTCCGACCGCTTAGAAAGATATAACATAGCCTATGTTAATCAGTGATAATATAGCATTAAAATAGTTATTTTTGAAAACGGTCCCGTATTTTCGGAGCACATTCAATACTAACAAACAACAAATATTTCCTCTTCATAATATTTGTATAGATGATGGTTCTAAGACCTAACAATACAATACAATACAAAACACTTTATTGTCCACCAAACAAAAACATTACACAGAATTTGCACAATTTAGAAGACCCAGGTAAACAACAGGCGGTCTTATCGCTGATTAGCGATCTCTTCCAGACAACCTTAGAAGGGATAAGACAATCCTCTAAAGTTAAAACAATTTACACAGTAGGTGGTGCAGACCAATTTCGAACAATAACAAGGAACTATGCTAGCTATAAAATACAATGTACCTATAAATACACGCTTACCAAACTAATAAATAGATAATCAAATACATACTAATACAAACTAATACATTATAATGACTTACATGAATAAATAGATAGTAATAAATAAATAAATAAATAACCTAACGTTAAAAACCTGTATCTCATGAACCGTAACAGATAGTGGATTGATTTTTCATTCATAATTGGATGTGTTAATAAAGAAGCCTAAAAAATAAGTAGAAATTGAAAAATTAACAAGCAAGCGTCAAACTTAGTATGATTATAACACAAACCCTGAGTAAATAAATAAAAATAAAAACCACGTAAATTGCAAACTCCAATTTATATTGCACCATCACATCTACCTGCAATCATTAAAAACTGTCATTAAGTAACTCAAACTGAACACATTTAGGAAGAAAACTAATATTTTCCATATCCTATTCTAGATTCAATGTTACAAGCTGTTGGAAATGGTCCAAGGAGGAGTGACCCAAGAAAATGACCGTTTTGATTGAAGAGATGCTCGAAACTACGCTAGCCGCATCGTATTCGTGCCGAAGCTACCTTTATTAAAGCCGAAGTGTTTTTACCTAAAATTGGAGCTTGTTATAAAGATTTTTTGTAGTTTACTAGTTGTTGGTCGTTATGGATGTCAATTTTACAAAATGATTAGTGTTTTTTTGTCGTCCGGTAACATTCGGGAAAGGAAGATGGCCGATTGGAGAATGTCCGGCTTTTATTTATGATTTATTTTGTTGATTCCGTTGTCTCTGAAACGCAAGCTCATGGACGCATTCTCCCCATTCTTTCCTAAGGAGCTCAAACCTGGTCTTTGACTGACGCGCAAAGGTTCAACCCGGGGTTTGCCAGAGAAAGATGGAGCGCGGCTTTCTCGGTGTTCGGCTTTAAGACCGGATTTGGAATACTGTGTTCCCAGACAAAAACAATGGATGTAGCTCCGAAGGCTGCCCAACTAAAGTGGGACTGGGCCGTTGTCGACAACGTTGACGTTGCTCGAATGCAGCCTAATCGTTGGGCCAGGCGAGCCACAGACTGGCTCCCGAAATATGCTACGAGAAAGCGTGGCCGCCCCAGGAAGAGATGGAGTGATGATTTGGGATCATGGGACAAGAAATGGAGGGGGTTTCCCAAGATCGGGTAAAGCGAAATGGGGGGAGAGAGGCCTTTGCCCAGCATTGGAACATTCTGGACTCATAATAAATAAACTGATACTCTCATTTATACTTCAACATCTTGGCCTAAATGTGCAAAATGTTGTATAATTATAAACAAGTCTTTAGAGTTGTTGGTATTTCTGTAGCTCTGGCTACCCCACTCTGAGAATGAAAACCGGCCAAGGGCGAGTCGGACTCGCCGACGAAGGGTTCCGTACCATTAGGTATAAAACAAAACTTATCTGTTGTATGGGAGCCCCTCTGAAATATCTGTTTTATTTTAATTTAAATAGTTATATATTTTTAAAAAGAATTTATTATCAAATATTCTGTGAATATTTCAATCGTCTACCTGTTGCCGTTATCAATATCGAGCATAAACTAGCAAAAAATCACGTTTTTTGTATGAGAGCCCCCTTAAATATTAATTTTATTCTATTTTTAAATATTTGTTGATATAGCGGCAACAGAAATACAATCATCTGTGACAAATTTCAACTGTCTAACTATGATGGTTCATGAGATTCAGCCTGGTGACAGACGAACACATGGATAGCGGAGTCTTAATAATAAAGTTCCTGTTTTACCCTTTGGGTGCGGAATCCTAAAAAACCGGGCAATAGCATGTTGGACCATGCTCAGTGTAGGTTCCGAAGCGTTTACAGCAAACTAAAAAATCCCATATCTTAAACTTCTCTATATAAAGTTATTTGGCGGCCGTCTTAGATGATTTCTATTAAGTATAAACACTTAAGCTGCCTGTATCTTAGGAACCCATAAAGTCTACCTAGTTGTGATAGTTTTCCTTATTAGTTCGTTATAATTATGTGCTTTTAATAACCATTCTTTTCGAAATTTATTACTAGTAGTTTTGCCTTTGACATATAACAAGTGAAAAGACGGACGGACGAATATCGCGAAACTTTAAGGGTTCCTTGATGACTACAGAACCCTAGAAAAGAAAACATTTTTTGTTTAAAATAAAATGAAAATTGTTTAGCAAAGTTTTAGGCCTAGCAAATAGACCTACATAAAAAAGATATGTTTATTTTTGTCTTTTTGTTTTTTCATAACTTTGGTTACAATACGAGTGTTTCAATCCACGAAAACACGCCGTGCCATTCAAGTTGACGGTACATGATTGCGTCAATGTAAGTAAAATGAAGAAGTGGGGCGACGCTTCGTGTAGGTATTGAAAACACTATGGTTCACAATCTCATACTTCCAAACATATGTTATTGGCAGAATTCGGACTAATCATCGCATAACAAATACGGAAATAGAACAAGATGAAATAGAGTCGTCATATGTGTTTCATTATTATTTTCTAAAGATGATATTTTTTAACCCCCGACGCAAAAAACGAGGGGTGTTATAAGTTTGACGTGTCTGTCTGTGTGTGTGTAAATGTGTTTATGTGTCTGTCTGTGGCATCGTAGCTCCTAAACGGATGATCCGATTTTAATGCGGTTTTTTTTGTTTGAAAGGTATATCAGTCGAGAGTGTTCTTAGCTATGTTTGGTGGAAATCGGTTCAGGTCTTCAAGGTCATCAGGTCGTTTGTTAGGTGTGATAGGAATGTTACACGCTCAGTTTGCTTGCAAGCATATGTGGGATCTGACAATTGAAACACTAATGTCTTGTAGAACCACTGAGCTGGTCTGCTGTTTGGGCTCAAAGATAGGAGACGTAACCCTGGACTGCCTTTTAGTAAACCCATCGAGTTTGGGCTCGTTGGATTTGTCTTAACTAGTTCTCTTTATGATAGATTTGTTTATTTTCAAATTCATTTGTTATTTTTAACCCCCGACGCAAAAAGAGGGGTTTTATAAGTTCGGCGTGTAAGTGTGTGTGTGTGTGTGTCTGTCTGTGGCACTGTAGCGCTTAAATGGGTGTAACCGATTTCAATGCAGTTTTTTTAAAATAAAGGTAGGTTTTTTAGCGGTGGTTCTTAGATATGTTTCATCAAAATCATTTCAGCCGTTTTTGAGATATTGAGCTTTTAGAGGGTAAAACGCCCCCAAAGTAACGGCGACACCTACTTTCAGAGCTGATATCTCTTAAACTGCCTCAACAATTTTCATAAAATCTTGCTAAGAACCATTCTGATTAATGTAGCTTTATTTTAAAAAAACTTGCGTCCAAATCCGTTCATCCGTTTGGGAGCTACGATGCCACAAACAGACACTCAGATGGAGAAGTTTAAAAAGCGTGAAACCAAAAATTAAATTAGAAATTTAAAAAACCCCGACTAAATAAATAGTCTCTAAAAAAACCGCTAAAAAGTTAAAAATAATAAGTAGTGGCCCTAAGGGCTGATTGTTTGATAAGTAGATAGTTAACTGAACACTGAGACTAACTAAAGTGACACGGCGGGGGACCGCTAATTAAATGAAATAACATAAAATACCCCAGCTACTTAGCGGTCCCCGAGCGGTATTTTTGTGTACATAAAAGTTATTTCTACGGTTGTCAAATCCCCACACCGGAACAAACCAATGTGAATATTGCTGCTTGGCGGTATGTTAAAGGATAAAAATGGTGGTAGCGATAAAAACGTTTAACGTTTGCCTCTTCTGGATCTTTCCCATATTGGTTAAGTTATACTTAACCTAGCCATATGTGCCTCAACAGAAGAGGTTCCTTTGACGGCTACCAGTTCGATAGAGGCTTTGTTAAAACGTCTTCCTCCCTAGCCAAATATATCGCCCATTCCCAAATTAACCACCACCTCTTACGAAAACCACTAACGTTCTCAACTTCGGTCCAATAGTTAACTCCACATACAGTATGCGGTTTACAAGTGGGATACTTAACATGGCACGCTGCAAGGCACTTTATGTCTTTGATTTGGTGCTTGCAGTGTCCAGTGAGTGAGCACGTATACCGTATACGTGAAAAGAGGAAAACAAGGGGTTTATTTGGCATTTTGATCCTGTGAAAATTCAGAAAGTTTAGAAATGAATCTCTTGTCACGTCAAGATCTATTTCAATAGTCTATAAGGTTTTTTATAGTAAGATTTTTTTACGTCTTGAGATTAACCTTTTTAGGGTTCCATAGTCAAACTATCACCATAGTTTCGCTATGTCCGTCTGTCCATCCGTCAGCAGTCTAGCTCAGAGACTCTTAGTACTAGAAAGCTGTAATTTGGCATGAATATACATACTCGTATTAGTCATGCCAACAAAGTGGTAAAATAAAATGTTGAAAAAATAGTTTTTTTACTGTACCTCCCCATACACGAAACGTGGGTTTTTTGGTGTGGGTGTCATTGGATAGGATTCTTTTGTCAAATTTTATGCTTTTATGCGCTTAATTAATTTGACTCTAACAAAAAAAATTTTTTCGTTAGAGTCAAATTAATTAAGCGCATAAAAGCATAAAATTTGACAAAAGAATCCTATCCTAATCCCCCCCCCCCCCCCCCTACAGCCAAAACTACAATATGATCAATTACAATAATATCACTCCATTTATTTATTTGATTCTAGAGTTATCAGATATCAAAAATCTATAAATGTTAGACTCAACTGCGTTGCCGCCCTCTACATGTCTTA
This sequence comes from Acleris holmiana, assembly GCA_949316455.1. Lineage (NCBI taxonomy): Eukaryota > Metazoa > Arthropoda > Insecta > Lepidoptera > Tortricidae > Acleris > Acleris holmiana. The sequence continues at coordinate 6,159,124 of OX438785.1, forward strand.
TGTCCATCTATAACTTTAAAGTCTTTGCAACAATGTCCTGTTATTCGTCACTTGTAGTGGTGGTAGGACCTTGTGCAGGGACCGTCCGGATCGCTACCACCATCTTACCCATTGGATAATGGATTGTTGGTGGTTACCCGCCAAGCAACAGTGTTCACATTTTTGTGTTCCGGTGTGGAAATAAGATAACCGGTGAAATGACTAGCATAGAGGCATTCCATCTTAGTCCTCAGGGTTAGCAACGCATTTGAGGTCTTAGGATTAAAGTCTTTAGAATTCAAATATCTATGGGTCTCAGGTTCTACGTTCCATCAGGTGGCCTGAGTGCTCGTGTGCCTTCTCTTTTAACATTAAAAAAACTTCAAATACACAAAGTTTACTCTATAATTCTCATACATGCATACATTAAATCACGCCTGTTTCCCAGAGGTTTAGGCAGATTACACTTCTTTCCACCTGCTACGATCCTGACAAATGTCTTTCGCTTTTTACCCGACTGCGGCAAATACCAAAATAAGGGTTATGTGTTTGACCTGTATGTATGTCCGACTCTATGTTCCCTCGTAGAGGCTGGATGGATGGGCCAATTTCAACAAGCGAAGTATCGTTAGATTCGTCTTAACGTCGCAAGTGTCACAGGTACTTGCATTAAAACAAAAACAATTATATAAAGGGTAACTAGCAATATAGACGACATTATCAAAACTTGCTTTTTGTTAGACCTGGGGGGTTATCATGAGCTAGCGTTGCAGTTCTGTTTACGCTCAGAGAAAAGGCAAAGCTATATAACCGTCATAGCTCTATCCTTTACGCTCACCGTAAAATGAACTGCAAAGCTAGCTCATGATAACCCCTCTGGGGGGGTTATCATGACATAACAATGCAGTTCTTTTTGCGGAGAGCGTAAAGGACAGAGCTATGGCAGTTATATAGCTCTGTCCTATCCTCTGAGCGTAAACAGAACTGCATGTTTATGTCATAATAACCCCCTTGTTCCACATTCATACATCGAGTCATGCATGGACGATGGTTTCAAAAGCTATAGTACAATTAGCCAAAACACCTTAATACCTTTTAAAACTCATTTGCAATCCTTCACCCATCACACGCCTTATTTAATCTGATTGAGGTGCTTGAAATCGCATTGAATCGTAAAGGCAACTCCTGAAAAAACGGAACCCCTTCGTATCAGGAACGAATTGTCAATAAAGGTTTACGATACCTGAGGTGTTCTCTTACGGCGAATTACATTATTCAATCTATCTCTTTATCTACAGTTAAAGATAAACAGCTCTTGGGCGTTTTCCAAAAAAGTACCTATAGTTAAAGACAAAAATTAACAACGGTTATTTATCCATTACATCACGAAAATTAACTATGGCTGCTTTAAGAGAAATAGCGGCATCTCAGACAAAACCCCTGTAGAAAATTCAACCATATTACTAACAGGTGAGGTTTGAATCTGCTATGCTTATTTAATTTGAAATACCATGGCTAATTTTCGTGACATAATGGAAAAATTACCTTTGTTAATTTTTGTCCTTAACTATACATAGTTAGTTTTTTGGAAAACGCCCTGTACCAAAAACTGTTTTGAAACTGTTAATAAGATCATTCTACTACTGAACTGATTATATCTTTTTAGGATTCCATAGTCAACAAGGAATCCTTATAGTTTCATCATGTCCGTCTATATGTCTGTCCGTCTATCCGTCTGTCCGTCTACATAACCGTAGTTATACATTTACATATTTTTTTAAACTCGTGAGTATATTTTTACAACTTTCAGCTTGTTATAGTGGTCTAAAATTCCTATATATTCGTTTTTGGTAGACCGTCACTGTTACCCTGTATAGCATTTCACGTCGTCTTAAGAGTCTTAAGACAAAAAAAAATATCAATATGGCATTATAGCAGTGAATCTCTCTGACGTGCACAAGCCCAATTTAGACGAAAGATAATAGGTATAATTCCGGGGCTAAAATGAGTCACACGATTATCACAACGAAAGCTTCTAGGCTTTTGGCGTGTAAATAATGGGCACGTTAGAAGACTTAAAGCGCGAGATAAAACGTGATAAATCTTTCAGACATGTTCTTTTGATAATAAATAAATAAAAAGGTTGCCGAGTGCTGCTCGTGACAATTGTAATTGAGTAAACAGTCCCTTAATTCACTCTGTCTTATACCATACTGATATTATAAATGTGAAAGTAACTATCTGTCTGTCTGTTTGTTACGCTTTAGATGAAACTCGGTATAGAGATAATTTGAGTCCCAGGGAATGCCATAGGATACTTTTTATCCCGGAAAATTAATTTTCGGGAGAAGGGCGATAACTTATACGTAGACGGAGTTTGAGCAATGGCAAGTAATAAATAAATCAGTAAAAAGGTTGTCGAACACTGTTCGTGATTATTGTATAATTGAGTAAACCGTCCCTTTATTCCCTATTGTCTTATACCAAATTGCTATCATATTGCAAACGTTACGTTAGCTCTTAGTGTCTTGTTAGCAAAGGCAACTGCATTGTTAAGAATACGATACCAATATGGTCCATAACAATCAATGCATGGACTAATAGTTTGTGTGATGAGCGCGAGTATTTGTTCCTGAGTCTTGGATGTCGTCTATGTATTTCAGTACGTATTTCTCTTTATAAGTATTTATATTAAGTTTGATAGTCCCCTGTTAAAACCATGTTGCTTTTTATAATACATTCTCTACTCCTTAGCTAAGCTAATCAGATTGAATTATTCCAATTCGGAACACACGCTAAAAAATGAAGGTCCTTTGTAACACGCACATCCTTTGATATACAGCGTGTTCCAGAAACGTCGCGCGGGAGCGCACTCAGACTCACTTGAGTGACGCCATTATACCGATGAAAGAACACGGTGTTTTGATTGTACGCGTCTGGTATTCTTTTCAAATACATAAGATGTTTGAATTTAGAACACAATTGCAATTAGGTAACTTTAGAAAGAGTTTTTTTTTTAATGACATTTGGAAGGCAAACGCGTACACAGGCTACGTGTGTACGCGTTATAGTCTGATTAATTCACTTGTTTAAAGCCATATTGCTTTTTATTTTTTTGCTATTCCTAAACTAAGTAAATGAGATCAATTTTTGCAATTCGGAACACACGCTCAGTAAAAAACGAAGGTCCCTTGTAACTGATATGATGCTTTCCTAAATAAACGTGTACACTTGCCTACTTGAAGCGTAACCTTACACTTTTCTCAATCTCAAGGGTTAGCTGGAAGAGATCCCTTAAAGGGCTAAGTTTGCCTTTGTACTTTCTGTTTTATCTCGTTTTATCTTCACTGTATTGATTTTGTTTTTATTTTTGTACGATAAAGTGTTTACATAAGTGTTTACGCACATCCTTTGATATACAGCGTGTTCCAGAAACGTCACCTATGGGAGCGCACTCACTTGAGTGACTCCATGTATACCGATGAAAGAACACGGTGTTTTGATTGTACGCGTCTGGTATTCGTTTTAAATACGATGCTTGAATTTAGAACAAAATTGCAATTACGTAACTAAATAAATGTTTTTTATGGTATCATCATCACGAACCTCAGCCCACGTCCGTCCACTGCTGGACATAGGCCTCTTCCATGGCATGCCACTGATCTCGGTCTTGAGTTTTTTGTTTCCAACTGCTCCCAGACACTTTTCGATTGTCAACGCTCCACCTACTCGTAGCTGGAGGGCGTCCTACACTACGTTTGCCACCGTGGTCTCCACTCTTAACACGTCTCCTAGCTTGCTAATCCTTTGGGCTTCATCGATACCTTTGGTTCTCTGTCGAATCATCTCATTTTAGATTCGATCCTTCAGAGAGACTTCAAGTATAACCCTCTACATAGCCCACTGATCTTAAGTTGGTGAACCAATCGCACCTTCAGTGTCCACGTCTCGGCTCCGTATGTCATAACAGGTAGGACACACTCGTTTAAAACTTTCGTCATTAGACTTTGCCTCCTTCTGTGAACCATTAAATTTAATCTTTTCATCGCCCATAAATATCATACAGAACGCAATCGCGTTAACAGGCTACCTGCCCCCTATTTCACCATCTTGACAATGGCATGTGTGGTTCTATGGGTCTCAGATTCCACTTACCATCAGGTGGCCTGAGTGCTCGTGTGCCTTCTCCTTATCATAAAAAAAAATTAACCTGCCACCTTATTGACAAATGAGTATACACCATAAGACATTGAATGTCATTTGTTGTAATTGTATCTGTCTGTCTTCTATATAATTTTGTACAAACCTTACGTAAACTTTTGTATTATTATGTTTTATTTTTATTTGGAGTACCGTTTTTTTTTCTATAACACAACTATCGATATCGATACAAAAAAATTACACTAGATTAAATGCAATAGTCTAATGTTTTGCCGCGAAAATTCCGACCTTTGCACATTACTATTCGTTTCAAAAACTCCACTTCTGCTTGTTTTATTTCTGTTAAGAACCTTTAAAAACAACTCTTTTTTTGAACAAACAAAACCACACGGGCCACCTTTTTATTTGACAAACACAACAAATACTATTTTCCCACAACACTTGGCCTCGAGCAAATTTACCCCATAGCAGGTACCCAAATATAGGGCGCGGCTTTCTTCAATAGGGCACTTTCAGGGCAAAAATGACTTCTTTTGTCGAAAGCAACAAAGAATGATTTATGGTCACAGTCAACCTCAAATATGTAAAATAGAATGAATAATTAGTGTAGACGTGACACGTCTTAAACGGTTGGTTAAAGGGCGGTAATGGCATGTCCAAGGTTCGTTGAGACATTAATATGGACGACGTGGTTTGCCAAATTGGTAATGACCCTTGTAACAAGGCTTGCGGTTCCGGGTTCGATCTAATATGGCGAGCACGATCGATTGTATGTTTGTATTCATTTGTTTCTGTGGCATGGATATGTTTTATTCACCTAGTCGGGTCATACACATATTTAGACTACCGTCTTTCCTGTGGACGCACCGAAAGTTAACGTTTTTAAGGCCTAATTTTCTGGCTAAGCCCATTCCCGCAAAAACGCCGTCAGGACTGCTTTAGACCTACCATATAAAAACATAACTTATATGCACACAAGCTCTTAACTATTGACCACAGGAGAGACAACTTTTGTTTTTAAGAGTTTGTATGACCTATTCATACTAATCGCCAACACTACGAATTAAGTCCCCAAACGCGTATAGTTGTCTGTAAAAAAGTACTTAACGCATTTTGATGCAGTTTTCAACATTAAGAAGATACATTTTCAATTTTTTTTTTATGTTAGAACACATTTTTGTTTTTGTTTATGTATGACGTACGTATTATTTATGTATAAAGAAAGCTCTCAAAAACCAAAGCCAAGCGATGCGGGATAGCTGGAATAATGTAAATGTGGAAATAACTGTTTGTTTGATACGCTTTCACGGATAAACCACTGAACTGATCTCGATAAAGTTTGGTATGGAGATAGTTTAAAGCCCGAAGAAGGTCATAGAAATCCCAGAAAATTAGTCAGTTCCCGAGGGTAGAGCGATAAACGACTTCTACTCGGATTGAGTCGCTATTTGGTCTTTATTTATAAACTTTAAGGGAGGAATTTCCCCCTAGACTTCATAAGAACGGGCTGTGCGTTTATACGTAAATCAGTCAGTCGCCAGCCAGGTTATTTAGACTTATATGCAAGTTAAAGAGTTGTATTTGTTTTGTAAATTTTACTTCTTTTCATGCAAAACGTGTGCATGATTGATAAATGGTAATGATGAGGTATTACAAGAATAACGCTCCCAAATCATTCGAAAAAATTAGTTGTAAATTAAAATATTTGGTACTCAAGTTAGTAAAAGTAGGATAAAGGTTTTCAACATATAAACTTTGTTGATTTTATGTTGTTTTTTGATTGTGCCGCGAGGTTATCGTCGTATATCCTAATATGACTATAATTTGATTTATTAAGAATGAGCACAATTACAGATAATTTGGTATTTTAAACAATCATAGGGCAGATAATTAAATATTCAGATACTGGTCTATGAGCAGTTTCTTTTTAAAATTAGTACAAAAACAAACAACGGGCAAAAATAGTAGAATCAAGAATATACAAGAGACAAAATTTTGAATAGGAAGAAAAACGTATTTCTCGTCGATTAACTAAATAATAATATAGAGAAGACTAAAACAATTCATTTTACATCATTCTACTCCACTGGAATGAAATACTTTTGCTATGGAATGTGTAAGGCGTTAACATTGTTTCTTTTTACCCGACCGCTAAATAAGGAGGGTTGTCATTTTGACCTGTATGTATGGTATTTTGTTCCCTCATAGAAGCTAGATGGATGGGGTGATTTCAACAAGCAAGGTGTCGTAAGATTCATCTCATCGTCGCAAGTATCACTGGGTACTTAAATTAAAACAAAAACTCACTCGTGGACGCGGCCAAAAAGCACGCTGTCTCACCTAGCGTTGTGTCTAAAAGAGATAGAATCAGTTATGAGCAGTCAGCAGCTAGTCTACACGCATACGTCTAGTCGCACGCACACAAACACCGTGCCGAAGTCTGCCGAACTGAAACGACGTTAGACGATGCACGGTTTTCAACGCCGCACCGCTGTGCCGGTCGGAGTGGGGGGTGTTACGCAACAGCTTAAAAATAATAAAGCGAAAAAAAAAAATGTACTTAAATGTTGGGTAACCAACATAAAGACGACATAATAAAAACATGCACTTGTTTGTAAATGTTGTATTTTGTTACATTTGTTTTAGAAATTTGTTTAAGAAAATCTAATTAAAAAAAGGCTTTAATTTTTGGTAACGTTCTTTACAATTTGTTAATTTTGAAAATACTTTTAAATATTAACGTCATTTTACTTCTTAGAATAGTTTCCAGTAACAGTTCTTTCGTATAGTACATTTTTAAATAAACGACCGCTAACTTTGCAGAGACACGGCTCGACTACTCTTAACTTACCCAATTTATTTACACAGAGTTGATAATTGCATCGGACTTAACCGCTTTTTAGCTACAGCAAAGCAATCCAGCTAAAATGTTAAACCAGAAGTGAAATTTCAGTGAAATTTGAAGCAGTTTCCACTGAAAGTCACTATTCCTACGCTTTGTTAATCCGAGAACGACTACGGCGAGGCGAAGCGGCAATGATACGTCGCAAAGCTACGTTTATCCGCCAGGGTGTTTATTCCACTAAAGAAAATAAAAAAAAGAAACAGAATTTATACGTGACATACAGACAAAAAACACATAACATCACGCCTTCATTCCTAGAGTGGGGTAGGCAGAGCTACAGAAATACCAACAAAAAAGACTTAATTTGATGATTCTGTAACCACATTTTGCACAAGTAGGCTAAGATGTTAACCAGTGTGTTAGTGACAAGTTGCAAGCCCATCGCCTAACAGTACTACAAGCCCTTATTCCCTTAGTCGCCTCTTACGACATCCACGGGAAGACATGAAGTGGCACTATTCTAACCCGGCAACCACACGGACAAACAAAAAGAAACAAAAAAGGCCAGGGGGGTTATTATGACATAACTATGCAATTCTGTTTACGCTCAGAGAAAGGGACAGAGCTATTTAACTGCCATAGCTCTGTCCTTTATGCTCACCGTAAAATGAACTGCAGAGTTTGGTTATAATAACCCCCCCTGTTGTCACGAAGTGCTATTGTTAGTAATGTTGCTATTGTTACGTAACATAAGTAAGAAGTGCGGTAACCTATTGGCTAGGTATTGCTTTGTTTGTACGCCTTCTAATCTGTGGTTTGTACTTTGACCACAGATTATACGGTCAAGTCAAACCTTATACTTTGACTTGACCGCCCGTAGACAATCGTAATAATTTTTTTTTTCACTTACATATTATTTATTATTATTATTTTTTGTTTAAATAGTCGTTTAAATTTTATAATAACCCATGTTGTTTTTCTTTTTACGTTGTTTTGTAGGTATTAAGTGTCACTTTCCGTCTCTTCACCAAGCGGTTCCAACGGAAGATCAGGGCGCTGGCTTTACGGCTAGCTAATACTGAGCTGGGACCGTTTCGCAACAGTTTCTCTGTTCTTTTGTATGTATGAAATGTAATTTTGTACTTATTGTTGCGAATAAATGTCTCTTTATCTTTATCTATGCTGTCATTAAAACCAAAGCCTTAGGTTTTACTGTCCGTGTCGATACGTTTGTAGGGTTCCGTAGTCAAACTAGGAACTCTTATAGTTTCGCCATGACCGTTCCGTTCATGTTCCGTCCGTCCGTCCGCAGCCTAGCTCAGGTTCTTAGTACTAGAAAGCTGTAATTTCGCATGAATATACATATTGGTCACGCCAACAAAGTAGTAAAATATAAAGTTGTTTTTTTGTGTACACGTATCGTGGGGATGTATTTATTTTTTCTCGTCCGCTCTATACTGTGGGGTGTCGTTAGAAAGCTTTTTCAAAAATACTACTAGTTTATCGGATCATTTTTTTTAATAAGCGATCTGATTATGAAATGTTTAGCTTTAAAGCGCTAATTTTTGCTAGAGTCAAGTGCTCAATACAGAAAAATAACAAATACACAACCTTCCTTGCCTTTTCCTTGACCTTGTCTTTTTTCTGTTTCGCCTACTGGTTGACTGGTAGAGAATGCCATTGGGCATTAAGTCAAACATTTGTACTTTATTGTTTTGTGCAAATAAGTTTAAATAAATAAATAATAAATATAATTAATTTAAAATAAAACCATCACGACTAAGTAGACATCATTGGTTCTTGAGATACAGACGATTAAATTGTTTATATATATACCTACTAAAAACTTCGAAGACCAAATGACTTTAAATACTTACAATATTAGTTATTACTTTTTTTTTACATTTGTAGTATTTAACGGCTTCGGAACCCTACACTGAGCACTGGTCCGATATGCTCTTGCCCGGTTTTTGCATTAACTAACTTACACTAAGGGCTCACTGCTGGCGCTAGTCTTCCGTTGGGACCATACTGGGTCAAACCATATTGCCTTTGACATGCTATCGTATTGTCAACGTTACGATAGCTCTTCTTATTTACGTCACAGTAATGGCGGCTCAAAAATAATAACACCATAACTCGTCAGAAGCAGTACTGTTCAACCCAATAGAATAGAGGGCCAGGCCACCATGTGACAAATGTAAATTTGTATTCCTAAGATTTTAAATGGTGTGGTTGCCGGGTTAGAATAGTGCCACTCTATGTCTTCCCGTGGATGTTGTAAGAGGCGACTAAGGGAATAAGGGCTTGTAGTACTGTTAGGCGATGGGCTTGCAACCTGTCACTATTACCCTAGTAAACTACTTGGACTGAGTGTGCAAAATGTGCTTACAGTATTAAAGTATTTTAAGAGATGTTGGTATTTCTGTAGCTCTGCCTACCTCACTTTGGGAATGAAGGCGTGATGTTATGTATGTAAGATTTTAAATATGTAACAAGTTACAACCGGGTCTCCGACTACGTTTTAAAAATTATAACGCCCGATTGCCACCAAGATTGCATAAGTAAGCAAAGTTTCAAAACGATACTACGCTTATAAATTTCTCAATGATAAAAGTTGGTAGAGTACACAGGAAGTTTCAGATGAAGTTAACAATAACATAGTAAAAATAAATCCAATACTTACTTGGAAAATGAGCTAACATAGAAATAATTGAGAAGAAAATAACGCATACACGTCACGCACGATGCGAGGGTGAGATTGAATTTCAGATGTCGTATTATAAGCTTATAAAAACTGCCTTGTTCCAGGAAGTGGAAGAGACTGCTATAACTTTGTCTCTTTCCGTATCTCGGAATTGACAGGATTACTAACTCAAACAAACGCAAGCTTGAAGCAATTTAGTTACATAAAAGACATTAGATAACAGCAATTAAAAGAAAATAGTAAAGGAAAAAGCACTACAAATTACAGTACAAACCGTGATCTTTAATTGACTAATTGAACTTTTCTAAAAAACCGCATATGCAAATTAAAAGCTGCAGAAAATTCAATCCTTCCTGCTTTAAAATAAGATTGAAGTTGCATTAAGAGTTTTATAAAAGGCAAGTCCTTTTCTGAGAAACCAAACCGCACAAAAGGTTTTCTTTGTTAGACCAGGCTTCTAATAATTGATGAACCAATTAGAATGAATTCTAATCACGGCTTTCTACGTTTTCTAGACTTAAATATTTAACTTTGAAACAGGTTTTTATTTATTAATAAATTATCCCTTTTATTCATAAACATACCTAACCTTAACGGCGGTGGAGTTAAAAACAAGACGATATCATTTTCAAAACAGTATGGTTTTTAGTGTATGATTTGATATCTAATATTAATATTCATGTATCTATTTCACTTCGTTTTGTTCTTGACCAGGGGCCCTAGCCAAGATGCAAACGCTCCTAACGTTTTTCTTTTCTATCGCTCATAATGTATGGGATGACAGTCGACCACGTGGTTTATCGAAACGTACGAGAATGTTATCCCATACATTTTGAGCGATAGAAAAGAAAAACGTTAGGAGCATTTGCATCTTGGCTAGGGCCCCAGAACGTAGTAGTGTCATAATTGTCTTACTTTTCAGCGAACACAGAAGCGTATCTTTTGTTTACCGACATAATTTGACCTCTGCACGCTTTAAAATCACGCAGCAATTAGTGTCTAATACGCTGGTTTTCACGAGGCTTCCCTTTGCTGCGTAAGAGGAAAAGGTCCGTATTATAAAATATTTTTATCTGCCAATTTCATAGAGTGAAAGTGACAGCGCTATACCAGTTGTATATCGCCGTCCCGTTCGCTGTCCGGAATTCGGAAGGTTATGAAATGTTGTAAAACGGTCTCGGTCACTGATTGTATTAAGTTTTATATTGAGTCAGCCTTATCTTAATCATCTTTTGACAAGATAACGCGACCGATGGGTGAGATATGGGTCGTTGGCTTTATTGGGGATAAGCCTGAGCTGTGATTGTGTGTGTGTGTGAATTTTGCTTTCAACCTGTTTTCAAATTGTAATCAATTCGTTCAAGCTTTTCTTGATTAAGTTGAGTTTCTGATTTGTAACACGAAAGTGTGTTGGGTTAGAACTTTACTGCTGATGTTATAATAACAACACAGCTAACAGTCTGTCAAGCGATATTGGCCTGTCAGTTCATCGAATTAGTCTATGAGCACTTAGAAAAGGATTCAGTTAGTAGTTCTCTCTCATTCGGTCTTAATAAGAGCGTATGAGAGCGAGTGAGAGTGTAAAACAAATCGAAACTTAAATACCGGGTGTGGCGTGTAATAGGAGCAATAAATTGAGGGATCGTTTCCACACCACAAACGCAACAACATTTATTCTACAACTTTTGAATATAACTTATTGTTAACCAAATATTAAAGAATTTCGATTTTCCAAGCAAGCAATGTATTGCGAAAACTAACACTAACATAATTTTGTTTTACTGAAACCGTTCTGATTTTAGGACATTTATAAAACATACCTAACCTAACCTAACGTTATTTAATCATTAAATTTAAGAGCCAGGCTCTCGTCGGTGAAGTAATTGGCACTTTTATCTGTTCTGTGCCAGCTTTTTCACCTCCTGATACGACACGACATTAGCCTTCTGTCTTATTTGGTTAAAGTAAGAAAGCCTAAGTCTTCCTCTTCCTCTTTTTCCTGAAAACCCACCTAACCTAACCTTATTTACAAGTGAAATATTTTATAAATCCTGAAAATAAACAGGTGGATTAACATTGATTATGAAGAGTGATCAATATAATGTAAAATGGTATGCCAAATATTTTTGGACTTCCGATAATAGGGACTTAAATGAGAAAATGCGCACAAATTATAAACATTGACACGAATTGTTCTAAACCCACGATCCAAAATTTTACATTTAAATTGATTTAGAAATACTAATGGTTGAGAACCAAAAAGTTGGACAATACAAACAACGAAAACGAAAAAAGTTCCGTTGTGCCACGAAAAGTATGCTTACAATGTTATGGATAATTTTCGTTGCAAAACGGGAAAGTTTCAGTCCTTACCCGTATAATAATATCCAAAACCCTTTATTTCCTGACATCGTGGTCCACTTGTCTAACAAATATTTCTTGACAACAATATCACAACACAATAGCTTTTCATTAATGTCGTGATGGCATTGAATTAAATTAACCTTCGCGAATGAAAATAGAATTCAAGCGTTCCAAGCCGATTACAATGGCAAAGGTGAATGCTAAAATTATGAGGTTTGTTATTCTCAAATTGTTTCCGATTTTCGAGGGGAATTGCCGCTAACTTCGCGGAATCTGAGTTGTACAGAGATTAATGCGCGGAGTTTTCACGCTTGCTTCTTGATTGGTCCAAGTTATGAGCGATGTCCAGAAGCCACTGGCTTATGGACAACACAGACTAACGCGACTTTGAACTATCAGCTGGTCGTATTTTTCAAAATAAATTTTGGGAGCCGATATTTCACAAATTTACCTTGTCCCAAACTAAGCTCTAGCCTTAGGCAATGATCCACATATTTATACAGGCTGGAAAAAATGAACGCCACATGGATGGCCACTACCTCAAATATTGGCAAGAGCAAATTCTACGCAAAGGAGACCTTTTATTTTTGAAAACAATACTGCATTTTGTGCATTTTTTGACATTTTGTCTTCGAGTTACTGTCCATATAACGTTCGTTTTTTCCACACTGTTAATACATATATTTATATACGTAGAATAGACCCAAAGTCAGAAACTCGCGCTCATTACATAAATATTTTTCCATACCGGGAATCGAACCCGGGACCGCTAGCTTCATAGGCGGAGTCACTACCAACTAGGCTAACTGCGTCGTCATAACGAAGACAGAACAGAGATGAATATAACTTTTTCATTTCAACAGATAGCATCCATCTCAGCGTGTCAGATCAAGTCATTACAAACCCAAGCGGTCGTTATTTACTAATGCGTTTTCCAAATTTAAACATATTAACTGATTGTGAGAAAACTTGAACATAAGAACATTTAAGTGTTTAAAAAGTTGATTGAACAAAAGATTCTACATAGACATTAAGGGAATTTAAGACAATATTTTGATTGATTTTCGGGCAAGGTATTCTATCATTTTCAGAATTTGAGTTTGGTGACACGAACTCCTTAAACGTTGTGATCTAATGTCCACTAGCCGCCTAAAGCATCACGACGCATTTTTTTATGACACACCATAATTCGTTAAAAGGGCCATACACAGATTTAGGTTACCGTCTTTCCTGTGGACACACCGAAAGTTAACGTTTTTAAGGCCTAATTTTCTGGCTAAGCCCATTCCCGCAAAAACGCCGTCAGGACTGCTTTAGACCTATCATATAAAAACATAACTTATATGCAAACAAGCTCTTAACTATTGACCACAGGAGAGACAACTTTTGTTTTTAAGAGTGTGTATGACCCAAAAACTTTTAATTATCAAGCTAGCGCGCTCTAGAAGTTAAAGTTAAAAGTATCTTAATTCGATGGAATGGCATTATTTGTTGGTAATATTTTGCGGGTGGTAGGACCTTGTGCACGGACCATCTGGATCGCTACCACCATCTTATCCATTAACCTACCGCCAAACAGCAGTGTTCAAATTGTTGTATTCCGGTTTGGGGATAAGACAGTGAAATAACTAGCATAGAGGCATTCCATCTTAGTCCTCAGGGTTGGCAACGCATTTGCAGTCTTAAGAATGTAGTGTTGTGGATGCGAATGTCTATGGGTCACAGTTTCCACTTACCATCAGGTGGCCTGTCAGCTCTTTTGCCTTCTCGATGCCATAAAAAAAAGAACTCCTTTTAACCAAAAAATTTCCGCTTCAACCTTTTACTTGACAATGCATGCAGGTCAGAAGTTATGTACGGGGTGGGTAAAAAGTCCTCGCTCGCTCTGATAGGTTATTTGATTTATCTTCCTGACAACATAAGTTAAGATTAATTAACCCACAACCGGACGTGTTTTTGACGTATGCGTAGCAGTTTGTAAAAAAAATCTATTCGTATGAGATTTGAGCGCCAGTGGAGTAAAAATGTCAGTTTTAAAGAGGTTTATTTTGCAAATTCATAAACATTATTCTGTGAGTGGTATAACCGTTTACAAAAGAGTACTAAGGGTAAGGTTGTCTGGAAGAGATCGCTCTTTAGCGGTAAGACCGCCTGTTGTATACCTACTTATGATTTAAATGTACTGTTCCGTGTTCTGTTTTTTATTTTTTTATTTTTGGCTGTTCAATAAAAAGTATTTGTATTGTATTGTATTTTACTTCAGTGGTTTTGAAAAAGAACACCTGGTGTTATACAAGAAAATATTGCATGGATATTAATATTAAAAAAATAAAGGGAATTAGAGAGGCACCTGATGTAAATTCATCCTGTTCTACTAGGAAAATGAAATGATCTGAATGTAAGATAACAAATACATACAACTCTGCTCTTTACGAGTATTGTGTTTGAATTTCAAAGGAGGTTTATTCAGTAAACATTTCAACAAAACGATTTAGAATTTCAGACCAAGCACATGTATTCAAAATTACCTTCTACAATATACCTACCGTATAATTTTAGTATCCTATATATTAGAATAATAAAATGTTAAAGTTCCATTGATACTATTTTAATAACCGATGATAGTAACTCGACTTATCGTAGTCGATGCTCTTTTATATAAGATGCACTGGCATGGATGTGAAATACTTTAATGTAACCTAGTCTGTTAATATTTACATAATCCTATTTTTTAATTATTTAAAGTAACTGCGAAAGTTTGTTTGTGTGTGTGTGTGTTAGTATGTTACTCTTTTACGCTGCGACGGCTAGACGGTCTGGGACGAAAAATAGAGATAGCTTATACCCTCGATTAACACAAAGGCTACTTTTTATCACGGACAATTTAAAAGTTCCCAAGGGAATAACGATCATAAAAATCTATGCAAATGAGGTCGGGGCAGAAGCTATTAATTTTATAAATGCGAAAGTTCGTGAGTGTACTTTTTAGGGTTCCGTAGTTAAACTAGGAACCCTTATAGTTTCGCCATGTCCGTCCGTTTGCAGCCTAGGGCTGGGACTCTTAGTACTAGAAAGCTGTAATTTAGCATGAACATGTACTGCAGCATTACCGCTGCAAAGTTAAACCTTTTTTGCACCGTCGTATTGTGTCCTCCTTGTTCCGGTACGTGATGTTATTCTTTGGTCACTTGTCATGTATGTTTTTAAATTTTTAAATTTTTAAGTTCAAAAACTTTCGAATTTTTTCTGACGTTCTCCGCTCGCTTGTTCTCGGTCATTATGAATTCGGAGCTGACATGTTGATAGTCACATAAAGATTATTTTTTTTGAAGAAAAGTCATGTTTTGATCAGTGAAGGCTCTCTAGTGTATTGCCCGCAAGATTCCTCAGTCTTCAACCTTTTTTGGCTACTTTCGAGTCTTGTACTGCCTCACGAAGGCACCGCTGTACCGGTTTATTCCCCGGGTAAGTTACGCTTCGTCTGTGTTCGTTTTCCCAAGATTCCGTTCCCCTCGTTTGGTTCTCGTAGATTTATTAGTCTATTCTTTCCAGTTCCTACCGCCTACCCCATTTGGCACCAGTACTATTACGCACCAACCAGGCTCCAGTCCTTCCACCTACCCTAACCGGCACCACGGCGTGGAGAGGTTGACTCCGCGCCACCACTGCTCAGCCCGTACCAGACTACACCCGGCGCGCGTATCGAGTTTACACTCCAGCTACGGACTAACACCGCGGTCGGATGGAGACCGACTAGTGCGCGCGTGCATTTTTCCTTTTTAATTTTTTTCTGTATAAGTTGTTTTAACCGGTAGTCTCTGTACCCCATACCAAACGTCACCCCAGAAACCGTGAGTATACCATTATCACATTTCGTAGTGTTGCTTTGGCGACGTCTCCGTAGTAACATTCCAGTATTTGTTGACTGGTATTTTAGTCACCATCTCACACCCTTCATTCGACCCAGTAACCCCTATCACTTTTTTATTCCCCCCTAAATTCAAAAAGGCCCGCGCGCCTGATCGAACCGCATTTTTTTGTTCTTTTTCGGTTTTTAATTTGGTCTATGATAATTTTATTTGTGAACTCATAACCGGCACGCTTTCCTCCTTTACCGTGTCAAGGACCTATCTGTTTAGGTACCTTTTGAATTGTGTACATCAACGTTATATTTAGGATTATGTTAAAATAAATTTGTACGGCTTGCTATTTTAATGTGTGCATTTCTCATTTGTGTATGTTGACTTAGGGTTTGGTTAAAATAAATCTTTGTCTTTAAAACGTTGTTCGGCATTTTTAATTCCACAAATTCTACGTGTTGAGCACCGGTATACTCCGTGTGTTCGGTAGTACGATCATTTTAAAGCTTTTTTTTAAATAGTCGTGCTACAGTACATATTAGTCTCGCAAACAAAGTAATACAATAAAAAAATAGGTACATCCCCTACGCGTAACGTAAGGATATAATTATGGATAGGTCTTTCAAAAATATAGTGAGTTTGTGAAAACAATTATTCGATCAAGGGATTCCTTAATGAAATATTAAGCTTTAAAATTAAGCGCTAATTTCTGTTAAAGTCAAGTCTCCCCCCTCCAACCCCTACAGCCAAAACTACAAATACTAAAAATCTGTAAAAAATCTTCAATGAAAGCACATAACGAATTCAAAAGGAAAACTATCACATTATTGGTTCTTGAGATACAGGCGATTACAGAGTTTCTACCTGCTAAAATCATCTGAGACGGCACCAATTGACTTTAAATAGAAAATTAGTTATTACTTGTTGATTTTTATGTTTGTAGTACTTAACGGCTTTTGAACCCTACACTGAGCATGGTCCGACATGCTCTTGCCCGGATTTTAAATCTTTCACGCTGCAACGGCTGGACGGATTTGAATAAGAGCTCTTCTAACCTAAACAACCAAAGTTGTAAACACCGAAGAACCCGTAGACTATGCTCTTTGATAGATCAAGTTAGGCTGGTCTCGAATATGCCGACAAAAAGGTTACTAACAGAGTAATACCCTGACCTTTTTAGAATTTAGGGCAATGACCTCAGCTGGCAAAGGTGGAATGATGTTAATAATTAAATGCTTAGGGTGGAAAAGTTTTTTTATTACATACGACGAGCTTAGCCTGGTTGGTAGTGATCCTGCCAGCGATGCTGGAGGTTCTGAGACCCTGGCGTTTCTATTCGTTTTGTTTTTAAACTTATCGCGTCACTGGTAGATCACGCGATACAATGAGTCAAGTGATCAACCAGTTAGTAGTTAACTATGCAAAAAACGAAGGCGAAAAAAGTTCCGTTGCACAACCAAAATTATTCTTACGACCTGTATGGCTAATTTTCATCGCCCAACGGAAGTTTCATAGAAAATTTAATTGCTTGAGTTAGCGTGCTCAATTTTTTGGTACTACACCATAAGGTAGGTAACCAACATATATTACAATAGATGACATAATCAAAACATAACAATAGTTTTTTTTTGTCTACGCCATAGTGTTAGATGTCGTTGGATGTCTTTCAAAAATATTGTGAATTTGTGAAGACAATTAATATTAACCTTTAAAGCGATATTTTTTGTTAGAGTCAAGTGTCTCCCCCCCCTTTCCACTTCAGCCAAAACTACAAATCCTAAAAATCTGAAAAAAATCTTTAATGAAAGCACATATAACGAATTTAAAAGGAAAACTATCACTACTAAGTAGATATTATTGGGTTCTTGAGATACAGGCGATTAAAGTGTTTATACCTACTAAAATCATCTAAGATTGCACCAAATGATTTTAAATAGAAAATTGCTTATTACTTGTTGATTTTTATGTTTGTAGTAAGTACTTAACGGCTTCGGAACCCTACACAGAGCATGGTCCGACATGCTCATGCACGGCTTAATTTTTATTAAATTCAACTCGACCTTTAAATTGGATATTTTTGCGTAATGCAAATGGCTTTAACTGCCACACTGTCTAAGATAGATAGACAGACATTAATCGAGCTATCCTACCAGCTATCTAACCTGCCATCTATTGGTGTACTAGGCTATTCCGAACGCAAAGATCTCTATCTACGCCTTTAAATTAAACTTGTCTGATAGAAATGTTTGTAGCCAAATGGTTTGAAGTATTTATTAATTGGTAAAATTAGTTACAGTGTCGAATTGCATTCAGGAGTACTTGATTTTGAACGTTTTTTTTTCCGACTGCGGCTAAGCCCAAAAGGAGGGTTATGTGTTTGACTTGACTGACTCTATGATTTCGACAAGCGAGGTGTCGTTAGATTCGTCTTAAAGTCGCAAGTGTCACGGGTACTTACATTAAAACAAAAACAATATTGCGGCACTAAAAAGACATACATATATAAAGGGTAACTAAAATAGAATATAGACGACATTATCATAACATAATACAGGGTGACTTCAAATTGGTAATACAAAATCAATGTTTTACACACATTTCCCCTAAACATAGCCCCTCAATTAAGTCTTATACTTTTAAAATAATCAGAAGTATTTTTTTTTTATTTTTAAATTATCCCATTCTTTTTGGCTTAACATGGTTATCCTTCCATAATAATTAACAAAGAAGTTTAAAGAATTTCAAATGAACACTTTCCTCTTTGGTTATCCGTCACCTGTCGCAATTTATGAAGAAAACGCGTTTTGATTAGTAATTGTCACTTATCAAAGAAAATAAGATTGTATTGTTTACTACATTTATGTAGTGTAACCACACTTTGGGACTTTAATTATTTGTTTTGTTCGAAAAATAGCATCTATTAAATACAGTTAATTTTAACAAAGGGGTTAATGTATCATACTGTATGGCATTAACTAAGCCACAATCAAGTGTTTTGTATTACCAATTTGAAGTCACCCTGTATATGTGAAAGATGAGGGGGTTATTATGACATAACTATGCACTTCTGTTTATGCTCAGAGAATAGGACAGAGCTATATTACTGCCATAGCTCTGTCCTTTACACTCACCGTAAAATGAACTGTAAAGCTAGCTCATAATAACCCCCAGATGTAACATAGCGATAAGAGATAGCTGTGCGTTTTTTTGCCCCTCAAAAGTATAATAATATATTGTTGATAACGGTAATTATAAATAAATAAATATCAGGGGACAATCTCACACAAATTGACCTAGTCCCAAACTAAGCTCTAGGCTTATACTATGGGTACTAGACAACGTTAAACGTACTTATATAGAGAAATACATACATACATAACATCACGCCTTCATTCCCAGAGTGGGGTAGGCAGAGCTACAGAAATACCAACAACTCTAAAAACTTATTGATAATTCTGTAAGCACATTTTGCACAAGTAGGCTAAGACGTTTACCAGTATATTAGTGACAGGTTGCAAGCCCATCGCTTAACAGTACTACTAGCTCTTATTCCCTTAGTCGCCTCTTATGATATCCACGGGAAGACATGGAGTGGCACTATTCTAACCCGGCAACCACATGGGTTATATAGAGAAATAGATTCTTAAAAACATAGAAACATCCAAGACTCAGGAACAAATGTTCGCGCTCATCACACAAATATCCGCCCTTATCGGGATTTGAACCCAGGACCGCTGGCTTCGGAGGCAGGGTCACTCCCAACTAGGCCACCGTGTCGTCAATAATTGTTGTTGTAGTTGCGAGACTGACTTACTGTGTGAACACTTTCTTTATACTTATATTTAGACGACCCACTAGCCTAGTTAATAGTGTAGTGATGAGGATTTATTCCTGTGCCTGATGAGCATTTTATTCCTGAATCTTGGATGTTTTCTATGTATAATATTTCCCTTTACACTCGTAAGTTTATCGCTGTCAAGTACACACAGTACAAGCCTAGAGCTTAGTTTGGGACTAGGTCAATTGGTGTGACATTTGATTGCCCTGTGATATTCATATTAATTATAATTTTGACCTACGAAAATGACTTGACATTGTGTGAATGTTAACACTTAACACTATACAAACATGTTAGGTAACTAATCTCTTGTCACCTACGCAACAACATAATATCCAGCCTTAATTCAATATCAAGTTATTTTACTATACAAAATATAAGTGAGATATATCTCAAACCGGGAATATGTTACCGTCAACAAATGTGGGTTAGTGAGGCAACCCTTTTGCCCCAATAACGTCGATATTTGCCCCGCGTCGACATATTGAACGCTGATAAAAACCCCTCTTTCCTTTTTTTCCTACAAATTCTCGAAAATTTCTCTTAACAGCTGCGGTCCAGTACTTGAGAAGTTACACGACTAGAAATAAATTGATAAAAATTAATGCGATCTATAAATGATGTCGCAATAACTAAGAAGGCGGCTAACTGCTTAGTAATAGTTTAAGCATTTTACATTTAATGTGGTTACCAATAGAGTATATAATGCTTCGACTGTTATGTTGCAGTTACTCGCCTTATTTGGTTTGAGGGCAGAATGTTGGTCTAATGGGATTGGATAGTGCTTTACTAATAATTATTAGAACACAAGACCATGAGAGATGAAAATGTTATTGTTAATATCGATTGCAGTTATCATTAACACATTAAAAAAAGTCCATCAAATAGATTTCGGAGACAACTTATATTGGATAGCGCGCCGAATTAGTTTTTTTTTATAGAAAAGAAAAGTGTTTTTCTCGATAAAAAAAACAATATTTTTTCAAGAAACTATGCGTTACATTATAAACTAAACGAACGCTAAACGGTTTAGTCACATTAGTCAGGTAACGGGCCGACATGTTTCGAGCTCATTAGGAGTCCTTTATCAGGGGACTGTGTTATCGCGGGCTCGTTCTCCCTCTCTCCACCACCACCGCCACCACCGTTTAGTGTTCGTTTTGTTTATAATAATGATCCAAACTATTTTAAATTTTGTTATGCGTATCATTTTTTTTCCAGCTACACTGTAACAAAATAAAACGCAGCCCGTAAATAACACTTCTTGTTTTTTTTATGTTAAGGAAAAGGCACACGAGCACTCAGGCCACCTGATGGTAAGTGGAATCTGAGACCCATAGACATTTGAATTCTCAAGACTATAATCCTAAACCTCACCAACCCTGAGGACTACGATGGAATGCCTTTATGCTAGTAATTTCACCGGTTGTCTTAACACCGGAACACAGCAATGCGAACACTGTTGCTTGGCGGGTATCTAGATCCACAATGTGTCGTAGTAGGTGAAATCTAGATTTTATTAATATCTTACGTCAGACATCCATTCGTTCCACTACCTAAGTCGCAATACCATTAAGTACCAGTATTACAACGTATCAAAAAGTTTCCCTGTCAATTTTCAAGTCAACGAGCAACTAATGAAAAAACTTCTAGAACCGAGAACACTAGAAAAGTTACGTTACGGGTTCATTCTGAAACCAAGCACAGAACTAGTTTGTCTGAGTAGACAATGTGGGCACGGAAAATACTGAATAAAGGAAGAAGTGTGAACTGGTTTGACACCCGCTTTCGGAAAATATTTACGCGATTACAAGTCAAAATAAAACGCATTCGGGTTTTACCAAACCATAACTGCATCTTTGCATTACATTCCACGTGCGTGTGATTACTACAATAGAGAATAGAGAATCTTTACAAATGCATCGTTTCACAACCAACAATACTTCAGGATTTTTATAACACTAACCTAACCTATAGTGTTCTACACGAAGGTCCTGAAATAAATCCAGAATTATTTACAGTTTCGGAAAAAAACGCGGGTTGTCAAATGATATGTTTGTGAAAGGAATCATTTGTGAAACTTTGCTTATGAAATGATAGGATCCCACAATAGAGATTTCTACAAAATGTATATATTTAAAACTAGTTTGAACAGCTTCATAAAATGTATTAATACTGTGCATTATAGATAAAAAAAAGAAAATAGTTTTTTGTTCAGTGAGTAGGCCGCACGGGCACTTTTACACGTCAAAACTCTACTGGGGCTTCAAAGAGACCACTGCTGATGAAATCTTGTATTATACTCTATAAAAGCTGTTTTTCTCATTAGTGTGATGGTTTATGTCACTTTACGTTTCCTGCACGTCTCAGTGCGTCTCTATCGTTACTGAACGATAGAAACGCACTGAGACGTAGACGAAGATGGAGACGTAGATGCTCATCTAGTCAGTACTAGGTGTAAGGAGAGATCCGAGCGACGAACAAGTCGCGCACAACTTGTGCTAGCCCTCCTGGTGAACTCCAATGTGTTTGTTATTTCTCTGTGCAATACTGAACGACTGTTCGTTCGTTCGACTGACTGAACGACTGTTCGTTCGTTCGACTGACTGAACGACTGTTCCACTCGACGATCTGTTCTTCTGCTCTTAATAATTATGTAAGTGTACGAGAAACTGTGGTAACCTATTATTTGCCCTAAGACTAAATCTGTATACAATTTATTACAATTAGATAAGGCGAGTTGTTTTCCTCAATAAATAAATAAATACGATAACCGACTCCGTTGACTTCAAGGTATAGGCTCAGCCTAGTTCGGAATCCACCGACTCTCTGATTTATGTGTAACTATATGATTTGTGTAAATAAAAAAATATTCTTACTCTTACATAAATGGTTTTGTTGGAATTGATCGAGTTTCTGCATGTGTTGAGGACATAAAACTGAATTAGGGTGCCAAGAAAAACTTTTATGTTCACGTTATAAGAGCGAAAAACACTTCATTCGGCTCGGCTAGCCAAATCGTGCCAATTAAAGCCAAGCGACGAGTTTTTAGCTTTTATAGCAAAGACATAAAGGTTTTTCTAATCGGTTGATTATGATTTAGAAAGCTTTAGAAATTCCTAATTAGATGGTTTTTAAATCCATATACAAATGAGTTTCATTTACGAGTTTTGCAGTACAGTTTTCTTTTTTTTTTGTATTGATGTAAGATAGTAAAAACATGTTTTTTGTTAACATATGCATTCGGAATGGTGGTGGAGTGGCTGGGATTGCAAATAATAAAAAAAAATGTAATTGTCATCCTAAATTACACACAACAACTATAAAACCCATTCAAGCCAAGTGTCTGTAAATTAATAGATTTAACACTCGAACAATTTAAAGAACCATTTAAGGGCGACCTGCGAGATTGAATCAGAAAAGTACGATGCTTATATTTTTATTGACGACACGCTAGCCTAGTAGGTAGTGACTCTGCCTTCGAAGCTAGGGGTCCTGGGTTCAAATCCTGGTAAGGGCAAATATTTGTGTGATGAGCACGAGTATTTGTTCCTGAGTCTTGGATGTTTTCTATGTATTTAAGTATTATATTTCTCTATGTAAGTAATTTTATCGTTGTCTAGTTCCCATAGTACAAGCCTAGAGCTTAGTTTGGGACTAGGTCAATTTGTGTGACATTGTCCTGTGATTTATTTATTTATTTATTTATTTATTATAATGAGAAGGGTGAAGCGTGTCTAATAACACTGGTTTATCTTTATAATGATCGAGGCCTTGTCAAGGAGGTCTCGACCGTAATGGATGAAGTTCGACAAACTTGCACCATCAATTAGCAATAATGGCCCGCAGGACGTGACGGACTCATTTCTCTTTTTGGATAACAACGTTCCTGAATGGGAAATTCGTATGCATATTCATTATTGCTTTGATGGACGTTTATGTGAATTTGAGGTCACACCAGCGAGTGGGTTTGGTTTCGGGCACTTTGATAAAGTTCGCTCCGATATAGTGGTCTTTTAGAGTTCATTTAATTTTGAGTTACGAGTAGCATTTTTGGTGTATGTACTGTTTTTGAAATGTTTATTGTTTCTTTTTAGTTTTAGTTTTACTCAGCAAATCAATTTGAAACCAATTACCGTTATCGGAATGGAGTGATATTTTAAAGTACTTAATTAGTAAACCCAGTAACAAATCAAAGTAACGGAGGGTAAGGAGCTGATCTGACCCAAAAAAACCGGGCAAGAGCACGTCCAACCATGATCAGTGTAAGGTTCTGAAGCCGTTAAGTATTACAAACATACAAATCAACAACTACTTAATAACTAATTTTCTATTTAAAGTCATTTGGTGCTGTCTTAGATGATTTTAGTAGGTATAAACAATTTATTCACGAATCAAAGATGTCTACTTTGTCGTGATAGTTTTCCTTTTAAATTCACTATAATAATTATTCGCTTTCATTCAAGATTTATAGCATTTGTAGTTTTGGCTGTAGGGGGGGATGGGACACTTGACTCTAACGAAAATTAGCGCTTTAAAGCTTAATATTTCATAAACTGACCCCTTAATCGGAAAATTGTTGCGAAAAACCCCGATATATTTTTGAAAGAACATTTTTTAGCATTTGTTGTTTAGGCTGTGGTTGGGGGGGGGGATAAATTAGCACTTTAAAGCTTAATATTGCATAAACGGATCCCTTGATCGAAAAATTGCTTTCACAAATCCACAATATTGTTAAGAGACCTATCCAACGACATCCCATTCTACGGGTAAGACAAGAAAAAATAAATGTTTTCCCCCACGTTACGTGAAGAGGAAGTACCCGAAAAAAATGTTTTTTTTTACATTTTATTGTACCATTTTGTTTTCATGACTATTCATGTGTGTATTTATGCCAAATTACGATCGTGATTAGTGTCTTGACTCCATACGAGCCTAACAAGATACATCAACTAAGATGTTAGTTGAATCACTACATAACTTGCTGTTGTTATTATCAGCTTTGGTTGGTATAATTGAAATCATAATTATTGTATTATTTTTTGCCAACTAACAGAAAATCTCTCATGTTTGGCTCCCAGATCTTTAATAATAATAATATCAGGGGACGATCTCACACAAATTGACCTCGTCCCAAACTAAGCTCTAGGCTTGTACTATGGGTAATAGACAACGATAAACATACTTATATAGAGAAATACATAATTAAATATATAGAAAATATCCAAGACTCAGGAATAAAACTTCACGCTCATCACATAAATTTCTGCCAATTTCGGGATTTGAACCCAGGACGGCTGGCTTCGGAGGCAGGGTCACTCCCAACTAGACCGTGTCGTCAAACACATAGAAAACATCCAAGACTCAGGAACAAAAATTCACGCTCATCACACAAATTTCTGCCCTTACCGGGAAATAAACCCAGGACCGCTGGCTTCGGAGGCAGGGTCACTCCTAACTTGGCCACCGTGTCGTCAAAGCTTTGCGTGGATGATGATGATTCTTTCATCATTTGCTTGAATTACGAGTAAATAAACCTGGCTTGTGTTAAAAATGTTTGTTTAAACAGAAATGTATTCAATCATTTACTGAAAAGCATGTAGGAATCATTTTATTTCTTAAGGAAGCCGAAAAGTGCGGGCGAGTTGAAAATAAATTGATATAATCGTAATCCTAAAATAACGTCACAAGTATCAGAGACGTAAGTATTTTTCAATTATCAAGTATGATTTACTTGAAATGGAACAAGTATTTTGAAAGATCGAGAAATCAACCTTTGATAGTTACTTTAGTATCATGTGTAACATGTGTAATTATGTGTAGTAAAAGAGTTTCGATCATGTAGCCAAATAAGCGAACCTGTTATCTTTTAGCATATTTCTAGTGAAATATTACGCCTTTTAGGCCATACCGTTGCGTATTAAAAGAGAAGTGTTATTTATAAGACTTATTCTATATAATTTTGTATGTCTGTCCATGTATGTTGTTGCCGTGGATTTGAACCAGCGATCAATTTCAATGCGGACACTTTTATTATCTAAAATTATGTTATTTGGTTGGCCCTGAAGAGATCTTATCTTCGTATTGAAAATTGCATACGAGAATTTATATTCTTAGCTCACTTGTAAAAAGTTTTGGTATCGTGTTGTTGCCGGGTTAGAATAGTACCACTCCATGTCTTCTCGTGGATGTCGTAAGAGGCGACTAAGGGAATAAGGGCTTAAAGTACTGTTAGGCGATGGGCTTGCAACCTGTCACTAATACTCTAGTAAACTTCTTGGCCTGATTGTGCGAAACGTGGTAACAGAACTATAAACAAGTATTTTTAGAGTTGTTGGTATTTCTGCAGCTCTGCCTACCCCACTCAGGGAATGAAGGCGTGATGTTATGTATGTTTGTTGTTTGTTTGTAATAAGTTAAAAAATACGGTTATCCAAGTATAAGTTCGAGTACAAAATACTTTTGAAGTGACAGAATCAGAATCAGAATCAGAATCAGAATCAGAATAATCTTTATTCAAGTAGGTTTACAAATAATAAACTCTTTTGAAACGTCTTGTACATCACTGGTTACCTACCGTAACTTATTTGTAAAGGCCCGGGATGAAATTTCATTCGAATCCCGAGGGACGACGGTTAATCTCGCCGTGCGGGATAGAACATAATTAACTCAGGTAAACCGTAGATTAGCGTCCGTAGATACGTCAGTTTAGATACGATAGTTGTATAATGGGATGAGTAACAAGGGTGCACTATTAAACAACTTATGACAATAATTGCGATCAGTGTAACGCGAAGATGAAGCATTTGAACTGGAATTAATCGTAATATTACTAATAATACTAAATATTATTATAAATATGAAGTGTCTATCTATCTGATTGTCTGAATGTTTCGCTTTCACAGATAAACTGCTGCACAGATTTAGATTAAATTTGGTATGGAAGTTTTTATCTCGAAAAATTTGACAGTTCCCGACGGAATAGCGATAAATGACTTCTACGCAAACAAAGTCATTCTCAAAGTCCTGTATAATAATTATTATAAATATGAAAGTCACTCTGTCGGTTTGTTACGCTGTCACGGAAAACCGTTAAACGGATTAAGATGAAATTTGGTATGAGCATAGTTTGAGTCCCGGCAAAGGATATAAAGTGCTTTTTATCCGGAAAAAAGGGACGGTTCTTGAAAGAATAGCGATAAACGATATTTACGCGGATAGAGTCGCAAGAAACAGCTATAACCCTATATTTAGCGGCTACCCATCCTCATAATCCTCAGGGTTAGGAAAGTATTGCAGTCTTGAAATTGTAGTCTTGAGAATTCAAATGTCTACAGATTTCAGATCCCACTTACCATCAGATGGTCTGAGTGCTCGTATGGCTTCTCCTTGCAATAAAAAACCCGTAGGACTCGTCTGTTGTTTCTACTCTGGAATCAGATAATTTCTCAAAGTAAATAAATTTTGCTGCCAAATACTGAAGTTTAAGGTGAATCTGCTATTTGGGTCAGACACAGATTTAGGTTACCATCTTTCCTGTGGACACACCGAATGTTCAATTTTCTGTCTAAGCCCTTTCCCCCAAAAACGCTGTCAGAACTGCTTCAGACCTATCATATAAAAACATAACTTATATGCACACAAGCTATTTAACTATTGACCACAGGAGAGACAACTTTTGTTTTTAAGAGTGTGAATGACCCATTTGAGTATTTACTGCTTCACTTATTTGTATTCCCTTACGGATAAAAATTGTACATCTTCAAAACAAGAGTCACCAGGCTTCTAATAAACCACCACCCTAGACATCATTGTCATTAACCATCAGGTAAGATAGAGAACAATCGCTGGTAAGACTAAAAAACTTACTTCAATCCTCACTTCCTCGTCGCATCCTCCTCGTATGCTCTCAGAAGAAGTTTCGGGTAAACCTAACCCTGAAACAATGCGCAACACCACATACTTGCGGCTATACGAGTGTCATACCACAAATGCTTGACGGAATGCGTATACTCGTCGCGAAATGCTCGTAATGCGCAGAGGAATTAACATCATCGGCTTTAAAATATTTAATGGACGAAATTGTATACTTACGGGAATATAAATCTATGATATTTATGTACTTACTACATTCTTATAAGTACTTTGTGAAACCTAGAACTTTCAGTCATAATCATCGCAACTCCTAAAAAGTGAGTTTTACTGAAACCGTTCTGATTTTAGGACGTTTATAAAACAAACCTAACCTAACCTGAACATATTAACCAGTTGGATATTTTTAAAATCCTGTAAATAAACAGGTGTATGATTAATATTGATTATGAAGATTGATCAATATGATCTAAAATGGTATGAGAAATATTTTTGTGAAGAGTGATCATTATGATCTAAAATGTTACGAGATACATTTTTGGAGTTAAAATAACCTAATTTGCAATTTTATATAAACTTTGGCGCACCTCCCACCACCACCATCCACCAGAACTAAGAGAAAAATTCCACCAATAGGATTCAATTCTGGCACGTCTGCTAACTCAGTGATCTTTGCCTATACGCACACCAGGGTATTATAAAAACGTCGCGATGCCCTAATTGGTCGTGCGTTAGGGTCGGAACTTTCTATGAGTTTTGTTTTGTGTATACAGGTAAACTTTTCCTCATATCATGTAATCACGCATGTTTGACTTAGTGTTTTAAAAGCTGAAAACAAAGAGGTTTATAAAAGATCTGCTTTTTTATACAAGGAGAAGGCACATGAGCACACAGGCAAAGAAGATGGTAAGTGGGATCTGAGATTCATACACATTTCAAATATCAAGACTAATTCTCATAATGGTTATACTACCCGAAATTTCTGTCTAAAGACACTTTCTAACACCCGTATATATAGACATGAAAAAAAAATCTTAAGCAAAAGTAATGACCTAAGGAACGACTTTAGCACAACTGTTGACATTACTATTACTCAAGTAATTAAAAATAAGTAAATAAATAAATATCACGAGACAATGTCACACAAATTGATCTAGTCCCAAACTCAGCTCTAGGCTTGTACTATGGGTACTAGACAACGATAAACATACTTAGATAGAGAAATAAATACTTAAATACATATAAAACATCCAAGACTCAGGAACAAATACTCGTGCTCATCACACAAATATCTGCCCTTACCGGGATATGAACCCAGCACCGCTGGCTTCAGAGGCAGGGTCCCTCCCAACTAGGCCAACAAAACGTGAATTACTTTTCTTGTCTATAAATACCACTGTAAGACCACAAATGCGTCGTTGTTAGGGGCAACGAGGGACAGACAATCCATTCATATTATTTATAATAATCTTACTACTATTATGAATGTGAAACTTTGGAGGGGTGGATGTTTGTTACTTAATCACGCCAGAATGGACCTGGATGAATTTTGGCACGGCTATAGATTGTAAATACCACATTGGCTACTTTTTATCCTAGTAAAATAAATAATTCCTGAAGAAACAGGAATAACCGACTTCAACGTGGAGAGTCGCGGGCAACAGCTATTATTACAAATGTAAGAGCTAAACTGATTGAGTTGAAATTTGACATGGAGATAGCTTGTGCTTGGAATGGGCATAAAGCACTTTTTATACCGGAAAATTTGTATGGTCTCCGAGAGATTAGCGATACATAACTTCTAAGCAGGCAACAGCTACATTCCCAATTGCTGCATCATAAGATATCCATAAAAATGGCAAGTGGCAGAGTATCGCATAACCTATGCAAAGCTCATAACTACTGCGTTATCCGAGAGACGTCGTAGATAAGGTTCGACGTGGCGTTTGTGGCGAACATGATGGCCCTCTGTTTACCGCAGGTTTATATACCTGCTATATAGCACTATAATCTCCGTTAGTACTAATATTACTAATCAGATATGAAGTCCATCCTGGCACATTCAACCATGAAGTTTCTGAATATTCATAACTTGAGGACGCCCGTGTGGTTGCCGGGTTAGAATAGTGCCACTCAATGTCTTCCCGTGGATGTCGTAAGAGGTGACTAAGGGAATAAGGATTTGTAGTGTTAGGCGATAACCTTGCAACCTGTCACTAACACACTGGTACACTTTTTGGCCTGATTGTGCAAAATGTGGTGACAGAATTATAAACAAGTCTTTTTAAAGTTGTTGGTGTTTCTGTTGCTCTGCTTGCCCCACTCTGGGAATGAAGTGATGTTATGTAAGTATGTAGAGGAAGCCCGCCACTTTGTATGCGTAGAATTAGTTTTCCGCAACTCCCCCCTTTAAAGCCCTTAGGGAGTAAGTTTCCAAAAATTTCTTTTTAATGCACCTCTGGGATATCCAAGGCATAGTACCTCCAAATTTCCAGTCTCCAAAGGTTACAGCTTTGCGTTGTCTGTCACTCAGTCCGTCACAGGTCACAGTACTTTTATGTATTAGATGTTCCCAGCAGTTAAACAATGCTAAAATTATTTGCTGCTTGTGAAGGAATAATTACTAGCATTTTATACTGCTGTTAACACTGTTAAGCCATGATAACCTTTCACTTCCTGAATATTTTTTTGTCAAGACCAGGATTTCATTCAAAATTAATTAACATTATTCAAAAAATGTAAATTTTAAAAATAACAAACCCTGAACAAATGACTTTTTCATACTCGGTAATGGTATACAATAGATGTTTTTTCCACATTTATGTCCACTTTAAATTACTAAACGTTCTCTCAACGTCAACTGTGGTCAACGGGGCATTCTTCAAATATTTATTACGACTCAAATCCGTTTCCAGATTAATAAACAATACTGTGATTTATTCATTTTTTATAAGACTATGACTAGGTCTTCCGGTAACCATCGGGGAGGGAAGATGGCCGATTGAAAGATGTCCGGCTTTAACCTTTGATTTATCTTTACTGTTTTACTCAACTCATTGTTGCTACTACTACTACTGTTTTACACGACATTGGCAAAATCACTGTGGAATATCATGGTGGACCGCCATTAATATAAAAGAAGAAGAAGAAGCCCGTGTCCGTGCCCGTGTGGTTGCCGGGTTAGAATAGTGCCACTCCATGTCTTCCCTTGGATGTCGTAAGAGGCGACTAAGGGGATTAAGGGCTTGTAGTATTGTTAGGCAATGGACTTGCAACCTGTCACTAGTAAATTTCTTGGCCTGATTGTGCAAAATGTGGTTACTAAGTCTTTTTAAAGTTGTTGGTATTTCTGTAGCTCTGCCTACCCCACTCTGGGAATGAAGGCGTGATGTTATGTATGTATGTAACAAGAAGAAGACTATGACTAAATGACATCCGTCAGTTTTGAATATGGGCTTTTATACCTTACGAATAGGAGTTAATTAGTAAAGCATTTTTATAAATAAACATTAATTTATATATCGACATCTTATTGATCGATATCAAATCCCTAAAACATGCCCCGAGTTACCACATGTACCTATGGTTATTTAATGTGTCAGAATTGACTTCTACCGTCGCATCAGTATCACGAACACGAACTTCTTCTTTCTTTTGAGTAAGTAACGTTAACTTATCTTCATCGAGGAACTATGTATGGCGAAAGGTATCAGCGCAGCGCCTAATGTCCGTATTTAGTACGGTAGTTGTAATGCTACTATGGAACCCTGTCATAATGACAGTACTAAATTTTGACAGCAAGTTGGCCGCTAAATGAGGTCCGTTTAGAGGTCAATTCCTAATTTGTATATAATTTATTCATTTTTACATATTTTTTTATCTAACTTCAGAGATTGCTTTGAGAAGCCTATTCCTAGAAATTATTTAAAAATGATTATTACATTGTTAAAAACAGGTGTAGGTATCCGAAATATCTAGGTCAGAATAATATTTTTTTTTTACTGTTCAACTAGAAATTAATCTTTTTTATTTCCGTTTGCTTTTATATGCGCTTATTCACAGATGTTAATTTTATAATTATTAATATTGCACCTTTTATGTAAAATGCCAAGATTATTGAATAAAATCGAAACATAATGTCGAACTTAAGAATTACTCCTGGGGGGTGATTCTCTCAACACAGCGCTGCGTCGATCTCAAAGGTGAAATTTTATCCGGCAAGTTTAAGAAGTCCCGTCGGAGCGTACAAAACACATTTTAGCGCGTGCCTTCTTAATGAGGCAGCTTTATACGACACTGAACCCGACTCACCTGTCTGCTGCCTAATTGAGAAGGCACGCGTTAAAATGTGTTTTGTACGCTCCGACGGAACTTCTTAAACTTGTCGGATAAAACTTCACCTTTGAGATCGACGCAGCGCTGTGTTGAGAGAATCACCCCCCAGGAGTAACATTAATTTATATATCAACATCTTATTGATCGATATCAAATCCCTAAAACATGCCCCGAGTTACCACATGTACCAACGGTTATTTAATGTGTCAGAATTGACTTCTACCGTCGCGTCAGTATCACGAACACGAACTTCTTCTTTCTTTTGAGTAAGTAACGTTAACTTATCTTCATCGAGGAACTATGTATGGCGAAAGGTATCAGCGCAGCGCCTAATGTCCGTATTTAGTACGGTAGTTGTAATGCTACTATGGAACCCTGTCATAATGACAGTACTAAATTTTGACAGCAAGTTGGCCGCTAAATGAGGTCCGTTTAGAGGTCAATTCCTAATTTGTATATAATTTATTCATTTTTACATATTTTTTATCTAACTTCAGAGATTGCTTTGAGAAGCCTATTCCTAGAAATTATTTTAAAATGATTATTACATTGTTAAGAACTGGTGTAGGTATCCGAAATATCTAGGTCAGAATAATATTTTTTTTTTACTGTTCAACTAGAAATTAATCTTTTTCATTTCCGTTTGCTTTTATATGCGCTTATTCACAGATGTTAATTTTATAATTATTAATATTGCACCTTTTATGTAAAATGCCAAGATTATTGAATAAAATCGAAACATAATGTCGAACTTAAGAATTACTCCTGGGGGGTGATTCTCTCAACACAGCGCTGCGTCGATCTCAAAGGTGAAATTTTATCCGGCAAGTTTAAGAAGTCCCGTCGGAGCGTACAAAACACATTTTAGCGCGTGCCTTCTTAATGAGGCAGCTTTATACGACACTGAACCCGACTCACCTGTCTGCTGCCTAATTGAGAAGGCACGCGTTAAAATGTGTTTTGTACGCTCCGACGGAACTTCTTAAACTTGTCGGATAAAACTTCACCTTTGAGATCGACGTAGCGCTGTGTTGAGAGAATCACCCCCGTACTGAAATAAAATGGTTATTTAGTAATTTCCAAGTTTTTTATAAACCTAAATAACGCAAAAGCAATATTAAACGAAAAGCCCTAAAAAAGGAATCTCAAACAAGTTTTGATCGCATCAAAATTTTACATAACTCCAAACGGTCTTTGAAGTTTCTCATTTAAAATAATATTAGAACCAAGTTCATCGGCTCTAAGATCAAAAGCATTTCTAATGCTCCTTCGCAAAGCAGTTCATTCATTCGGATCACGTTTGAAACCCTTTTGCTTTGCTTCCACTCTTGCGTGAGACTGGATTGAAACCGTATACCTAGACAGCTGCATAAGCAAATTTCTGCACGTTGCTTAAAGTTCAACTTTTTTAGGGTTCCGTAGTCAAACTAGGAACCCTTATTGTTTCGCCATGTCCGTCCGTCCGTTCGCAGCCTAGCTCAGAGACTCTTATTACAAGAAAGCCGTAATTTGGTATGAATATTATATTAGTAATGCCAACAAAGAAGTGAAATAAAATTAAAAAAAAAAAAACACTTCCCCTACACGTAATTTTGTAAGGTGTATTTGGATAGGTCTTTTAAAAATATATCAGGGTTTTTCGCAACAATTTTTGGATTAAGGGGTCAGTTTATGAAATATTAAGCTTTAAAGCGCTAATTTTTGTTAGAGTCAAGTGACCTATCCCCCCTACAGCCAAAACTACAAATAATATAAATCTTAAATGAAAGCGCATATTATAACGAATTTAATAGGAAAACTATCACGACAAAGTAGACATCATGAGATTCAGGCGATTAATTTATACCTACTGAAATCATCTAAGACGGCGCCAAATGACTTTAAATAGAAAATTAGTTATAACTTGTTGATTTTTTTTATGTTTGTAGTACTTAACGGTTTCAGAACCCTACATTGAGCACGGTCCGATATGTTCTTGCCCGGTTTTGATGTTACGAAAAGATAGGGTGCATAAACTTGTTCACTACATAGCATAAAAAAGTCGCTTCCCGCTGTCTGTCCCTATGTATGCTTAGATCTTTAAAACTACGCAACGGATTTTGATGCGGATTTTAATAGATAAAGTGATTCAAGAGAAAGGATTATATGAATAATACTTTAACGCGAAGCGAAGCGAGGGCGGGTCGCTATTTTAAAATAAACGATTCACAATCTATTTACGTTATTAGCTTAGATACGAACCCCTCTCTCCTAGTGATGCTGTGCCCAACATGGACCATAATTAAGTTATGATAAATTAATGATTACTATATTAACTTGAGTTAGCCTAACATCTATAAAGTAACATTATGGAATGCAATTAACATTTGGGTATTGAGTATTCGTGACTGTTCCTATTAAAGTCCCAGAGTATCATATGTTCTTATTCGAGTCGTAAATTTTCTCCATTTTTTTTTTTTTCTTTTTATGGGACAATGTCACACAAATTGACCCAGTCCCAAACTAAGCTCTAGGCTTGTACTATAGGTACTAGACAACGATAAATAAACGTATATAGAGAAATACACACTTAAATACATAGAAAACATCCAAGACTAAGGAACAGATATTCGCGCTCATCACACAAATATCTGCCCTTACCGGAATTTAAATTCAGATCAGGGTCACTCCCAACTAGGCCAACGTGTCGTCAAAATTAATTTCATGAAAATCGGTGCAGCGCGCTGCAGCGCTTTAGCTGTAAAAGCGTAACAAACAAACATACAGACGGACAGAATTAGTTTCATATTTATATTATTAGAATAAATTAGTATGAACTATTCATGAAGACGACAAATTAAATAAAAACAAATCAGTTATAAAACTAAGAGATTTCAAAATAAAAATAATTCTTAGGACCAAATTATATTCCAGCAATAAGTTTTGAATGTACAGTATTCTGCGAAAACAACTCCAGATACTAAATTAATTGCTGTATTTAAGATTAAAGCGTTAACTATTGTTTGAATAACAATAAGAAATTCAAGCTGTAAATGTAAGATCTCATGAAAACTATTACGATCCTACTCGTATTAAGAAAATTTAATTTTAGCCGTTATTACAAAGTTGTATGATGTGACATAAAAAATATATTTATTAACCATTCCAGCTATTTTCAAAGTGTGATTCGCGGAACCCTGGGATTCAAACCAAGTAATGTATCTGTGTGTGTTTATTATTAAGGCTATTAGAGAAAAAAATGTAGCCTATTACTTCTATAAGCTTTTTATATTATAGTATTTAAATGAGCTTTACTGTCTATTTATTTTTTAAATATTGTACGCAGTAACAATAATCAAACTTTTAAATTTCGTTGGGAATACATTTCTTTTCATAGATTAAAATATTGGGATTCCCTTGAAATGTCGAAACTCATTTCACAGAAATCTTGTTTTCTTGTCGTTTCACAGAATTTAATCTATTTGAAAGCTACTTTTTGCTGAAACCTTATTGTTTTTAGGTTATCTTTACCATAGATTACGCGTACGTTAGATTAGGTTAGACTTGTGACCACCAAAAAATTATAATTTCTGCACGTGGAAACGCCTGTCGATGAAATGAAAAATGGGATAAGTAAATCGTTCGATGAAATGACTGCATCAGTCGGGTAAAAAAACGTTTTCCATACAAAACTTGTCAACTTCATATGTCCAATATTTCCAGTAAAGTAAACACATCAAACTAATCAAATAAATTACGTACAAAATGAAATGTAATAAACTCATTAATTTATTTACACACAACCAAAAACTCGTCTTTTCTCCGCTTTATCGCACCTTTTCATTTTTCACCCCTATTGTTCTCATTCGAGAATCGGTTATTTTCTTCAAGGTCACAAATTTAATTAATGTGCCTATTTCGCTTGTACCAGCCGATATCATTTGCCTTTATGTATCAAGTTCGTTACGAATAAATTACTTCTAGAAACGACTGCGCTCAAGGCACTTTCACATTGGTTTGGAATCGGTGTCAAGAAAATGAATTCCAAGAATTTTGTTTAGAAATGAAACCAAATCACAAAGCAATTTAATGGAGGTATATGATTTCATCGAAACACCTTTCATCGAATTTCATTTCATCGAAGGCAATTTTCTGCTGAAACTAATGTTTTCAGGGTATCTTAAACATCTAACCTTAACCTAACCTACCTAATGAATATTAATTTACCCTGAAAACATTATGGTTTCAGCAAAAACTAACGTTCGATGAAATGATATTCGATAAAATAGGTTACAAAGACGGAACAACCGTAGATCACTATATTTAGCCATTAGTACTAAATGGCGATAGTGGAAAGGCAAAACCGCTTAAACTCCACTATGAAGTATGACGTTTAAGCTACGACGCCATTATTATGTATGGCGCTTAAGCTACAACGCCATTAAAATTTATGGCGCTTAAGCTATGACGCCATTATTATGTATCGCGCTTAAGCTACGATGCCATTATTATGTATGGCGCTTAAGCTACAACACCTTTATTATGTATGGCGATAAGCTACAACGCACATTAATATGTATGGCGCTTAAGCTACGACGCCATTATTATGTATGGCGCTTAAGCTACGACGCCATTATTATGTATCGCGCTTAAGTAAGCTACAACGCCATTAAAATGTATGGCGCTTAAGCTAAGACGCCATTATTATGTATCGCGCTTAAGCTACGATGCCATTATTATATATGGCGCTTAAGCTTAAACGCCATTATTATGTATGGCGCTTAAGCTACAACGCCATTATCATGTATGGCGCTTAAGCTACAACGCCATTAAAATGTATGGCGCTTAAGCTAAAACTCCATTATTATGTATGGCGCTTAAGCTACAACGTCATAATTATGTATGGCGCTTAAGCTACACCGCCATTATTATGTATGGCGCTTAGGCTACAACGCCATTAAAATGTATGGTGCTTAAACTAAAACGCCATTATTATTTAGGTTGCTTAAGCTAAAGCGCCATTATTGTGTATGGCGCTTCAGCTAAAACGCCATTATTATATTTGGCGCTTAAGCGTTTGTGAATATAAATCTTTCCTTTTTATATTATAAGTGTTTTTTTTTTATTTAAAATCGAAATCAAGTTAATTTTGTTATACCAACTTATACAACCTAATTATTGTTTCCACAATAATCAGAATTATTTTCTTTTGAGCTAATGGCGAGTTGTTTGTGAGCCACCACCACGGACCTGAATGCTCCCGAGGGAAGGTCCTTACCTCACGCTTGCTTTCAACGGGCGGCTGGATTGTATAATGACGAGGAACAGGTCCTTACCTCCGGCTTGCCTTTATTGGCTGGTCAGAGTGGAAATTAAAGTGGTCTAAGCAGCCTCTGCGTGTTAGATTCGGCTACATGTACACCTTCAAAAGTTAGGAGACTCCCAATAGTCCCGTGAAAGATCTAGGTGTTATCAGTTGAACAAAAAATGTGTAAAAAGTATTTGTACAATGTGGGCGAGTTTTCCTATATTGTTTTAAACGCCGAACTAGGCTGTCAGCGTTAATTAAAAACATCTCGAATAAATACAATTCCAGCTTCGAGCATTTTGTTTTGAAATCAAATCTTTTTCCGGCGTTATTCATCGTATCTGCATTCAAGTAATAAACATGAGTTAGCGATATTTTAAATGATTTCATTTAAAACACGCTTTCAATAAAACTCTTATAAAACAATTTTTCACCTTGAAGGAGTGCCTATAAATATACTATACTACTACTATACATACTACTATATATAGGGCGTCCCACGGCTATGCCACATGGAAGGAAAGTACCTTGAATATTGTAGATGGAACATTTTACTGAAAGAAGACATTATTTTATTTTAAAAAACAATTTAAACTGCATTCATAGATATTTCAATAACTACATGGTTGAACCGGGAATCGAACCTGTTACACGAGGTAAATAATTACCCTGTATCTTTATCATACCGATCGAAAGGCTTCATCGTAAGGATTATTTTTTGTTAAATAACATAGTGTCAGAAATAAAAGGAAGACCATGCATTTTAACATTTAATGTGAAATTTAGTTCAGAAAAATTAAAAGCTGATAGAGAGGTAGATAGATTTAATTTTTTTTAATGGGGTTATTTCAAAAAATTTGTTCACAAGAACCAGTATGAAAGTGTCCACTAGCTACAAACAGAACTTAGACGTATTATTCTACATATCTACCACAACAAGATCAAAAAATGGACAGGGAGCGAAATAATCTAAAGAGTGCGACTTTGTATTCAACAGGAAGGGACTCATTTTGAGCATTTGATAAATTGATTAATTTTGTATTAAACATGTTAAAATTCATGGTCTTCCTTTTATTTCTGACACTATGTTATAAAGCAAAAAATAATCCTTATGATGAAGCCTTTCGATCGGTATAATAAAGCTACAGGGTAATTATTTTTCTCGTGTAACGGGTTCGATTCCCGGTTCAACCATGTAATTATTGAAATATCTATGAATGCAGTTTAAATTGTTTTTTAAATAAAAGTAATGTCTTCTTTCAGTAAAATGTTCCATCTACAATATTCAAGGTACTTTCCTTCCATGTGGCATAGCCGTGGGACGCCCTGTATACTTTATACCTGTATACTAATATTATGAAGAGGTAAAAGTGCGTGTGCTTTTGTGTTACCAATGTAAAAAAAAAAACTTTTTTTACGCACTTTTCCAAGCTGCGGTAAACCTTGCTGGTGTATTTTAAAAAGATAATAGGTATAGTATACTCGGCGTCAACAAAATCGCACCTTTTGAAATTTTGACACGAAGGAATTATAATCCACATTTCATCAAAGGTAAGCTATGACAGTGAGGCGTCTTATGAAAATATCATAAAGGTGCGATTTATTTTGACGCCGAGTGTACATGTAGAAAGAAAATATTACCCCTGACTAATAATATGCTATATTTTAGTTTGATAACCGAAGGAAATCGAACGAATGTCATGTCGCTGGTTAGGTAAACAATTTTATTCTGTCAGTTTTATTCCGAATCAAGACATTTTCAATTTAAAGTATTTTTATTAAACACAGCCCTCTTCCAGAACTTTAACTCTGCATGACCCCTACAACCCCTAGGTGTTTCACTATGAAAAATATATTAACAATAGCGTCCGAGGGTTGATTTATGCCTTCCCTTTTATCAGTGCTGCCATTATTGTAGAACATTAATGAAAATTCCGAACAGATAAATCAAAAAAGGAAAATTAAATTTTATATGTAAACACCTTTGTTCGAGAAAGGCTGCAATATCTTTGATCAGGTAGACGTTTTAATGCTGCGTTATTTAAAAGATGATAGGTATCTTACTTATGGAAATGGAAAGGCACACAAGCACTCAGGCCACCTGATGTTAAGTGTAATCTGAGACGAAACAAATTTGAATTCTCTAGACTAAAATCTCAAGACTGCAATCCTCAGACCTCAAATGCGTTGCCTACCCTCAGGACTAAGATGGAATGCCTCTATGCTAGTAATTTAACCGATTGTCTTATCCCCACTTTGGAACAGAACAATGAGAACACTGCTGCTTGGCGGTAGATCAATGGATTAGGTGGTGGTAGTGATCCGGACGGACCCTGCACAGGGTCACCACCACCACCACTAAGACTGTCTTGTTCTAAAAGTATTAATTAAATTCATTTGAATCTTTATGGTGATCGCACCCGTGTTGGACACTTTAAGCTGACAGGCACCAATAATGGACACTTTACTCTTAATTCAAAGATCATAAGGTTATAAATTGATTGTTGCAAAACAAACGAATAACCTTTACTGTCTGTAAAATAACAGTCAGTGTCCATCATAGGACCTTGTCCATTACTGGTTCGATCACCCTATAAGTAAAACGTTTTGGAATAAACATGGCTTTGGTTTACTCATGTCTTTAGTCAGGAAACGGTCAGTGGCCTTAGAATAGATGTGTTTCGAGAAATTTATCGATATCGAAAATGCGGGGCGGTCGCATTGAGCGCTTATGTCATTTCCATACATTTTGACAGTTTCCAAAACTCGTTTACGTTAGCGTTAAGTATCTCGTCTAGGGCCATCGACAATATATGTTTCGGACTCTTGAGTAGTCACATAAGTCACAGTTAATCCAGTAGGTAGTAACGATGCCTGTGAATCTATTATTGGGTTTGATTCTCGGTAGGGACAACACAGTTCTTTTCTAGTTGCTACAACACTGACCAATCGACTGTCGCACGATTGGTGTTGTAGCTATCGCTGATAGATACCGGTCGATAAACAAAACGATCGATTCAATAAATATGCGGTCTAAACAAACTGTGAATTTTTTTTATTGTCCGTTTGCGCATGCATGTGTATAAAAGCATTATGAATAAAAGTGGATTTTAGATTTGAAAGGGTTGAAGACCTCTTAAGAACACAATAAGTCTGCGATTTTTAGGGCTTTGTACTGTGATCTTTCACACGTTAAACAGTATTAAAGCTCGTCTATTGTGACATGAATTCTTCATAGAATATAAATAAACTGTACAAGAAAATCTCGAAACGTTTTTTCACGAAGTAAATTTTTATACAGTTTTTGTTGAACATTTAATTAAGAACTAAAAAAGACAAAAGGGTTTCAGAATAAGAATAATAATCTTTTGTTAACATTATTGTAGTTGGAAAATACGTTGGAAAAAATACAAAATGAAAATCATGTATGCATATTCCGTTTACGCTTACGACACATTGAGCTAAGGTATTTTTTAAATGTTGATCGACTTGTTAATAACGGGTAAGTTCTTACCTTTTCTTTTATCGAAACACCTTTCAGCGATCGTATCATTACGCAGTATATAGCGTTAAATGAAATGAAATTCAATGAAATGATGGGTGACCGTTAATAACAAAAAATCCTAATATTCATTTGTCTTAATTTTCGTTCTTCCGAAAGATAATATATTCTGAAGCTATTTTTGATTCAATGCATAATTTAATTTCTATACATGGGTAAGGTTTAGTTTCAGAGCGTCGGTGGTTTAGTAGCTTAGGGGGTCGAGTTGTGATCGTAAGGTACCGAGTTCGAACCCCCGCGGTCACCATACTCTCTCACGGTGAAGGAAAAACATCGTGAAGAAACCTGCACATTCGAACAGCTGAGTGTGTAAGAGGGTAATTGGACCAAATATCCTAAAGTAGTTGAAGTGTATCCGAAAGGGTTCATCTGCAAGATAAGATAAGTTTACGTTTGATTTATAAGCAACTAGCGACCCGCCCTCGCTTCGCTCCGGATTAAAGTATAATACATATTAACCTTCCTCTTCAATCACTCTATCAATAAAAAAAACCGCATCCATATCCGTTGCGTAGTTTTAAAGATTTAAGCATACATAGCATACTATGTAGTGATGTTAAAAAATTAAGTCTTCTATCAAACATTACATTCGGAATTTAAATCAATCGAAAATATGACTCTTCGGATTGGGTGCGCTATAAAGGTATATAGCGTACCCAATAAAATATCCAAAACTCATTAACTGAATCATTTGAAATACTGATTGTTTGAACTGTTTTGAAAGAATCCTTCGCATTATCTTAAGAAAAGAACACTGAGTCTACTTTGATTTGGTTAGGTTGGGTCGTTACGGGTTAACATCATGATAGCAGAAAGGTTTAGTGATTGATTGTTATTTAGGTGGTGGTGGGACCTTGTGCAGGGTCCGCCCGCATAGTTACCATCCATACTATCTTTTTATCCTACTAGAATAAACCAGAATTACAAAAAATTAAGTTCTATAAGCAAATAACTGAATTAAAAAAAAACTGTTACCAACCACTCCCCTTCCCCTTTCCCCCCTTTTTCTCCCACAAAATGTCCCTGTTTACAGAAAATCGTTTTTTTTAAATCAAATTATAAAAAAGAAGTTAATCTAAATTGAATTATATGAATCATTGCTATATCTATATCAATTATGACGACTACTTTTTGAAATACAATCTTCGACACTGCATGAAAAACTGAAAAAAAAATATCTTTCTCCTCAATTTGTAGAAATGAGACTGCAGTTTGGAGAAAACTATCTACAAATATTGCTTGTAAATGTACCTAGAAAACGAAATCGAATTCATAGTAGCATCACACAGAGGTCAACAAAAAACTTTTTTAACATGACAAATATAAGCATATAGCCCGGCAATTGTAAATTTTCTTGCAACGATTAGACCCTATTCTGCGCCGGCGCTGATTTGTCTGGCATATTCCTTTGTAACCACATTTTCATGCTAAAAGAGCATCGCTGAAAGCGGGTACAGGTGGTAACGTTATGAGGATTACTTCTATGTAATATTGTAGTGCCGTAAACTCCCCACAGTTTTTCGGAAAAGGAACGCTACGTTTGGCGATATGAGGGCTCACTCAAATGCATACCTACGAAAGAAAAGTATGTGAGTTTTTAATAATAATACAGAATGCGTTTCTCTACTTACTTGGCAGTGATATTCAGTTGTTTTAGAAGAAATTAATTCAGCATTTTTTTCCTGACAATTATCCTGCATAAAGTAGGGAGTGAAATAGATACGAGTAGATAGATAGATAAAATTCTTTATTCATCTCACACAATAGGTACATGGTTTCTTAGGCTAACAATATGAACATGCAAATATCATAAATACAGTGTAGAAACCTCCACGCGGTAAACTTTCGAGAACCATTTGTTCATACGATTCTGAATTAAATGTAATTTTCAAGGTAAATTCATAAGTTTTAAATGTAGACATCTAGATAATTTTCTCAGTAGTAATAAGTAGCTGAACTGCTTGTTACTTGAAACCAGGGATCGTTACCGGTATTCTGACTACCGGTTTTAAATGAGGTATAACCGGTTATAATTGTATTTCGCTGTTTATATCGCTAAAGCTCTGATTAGCGGTATAATGAATACCGGTATTCAAGTAAATTATCGGTTTAGCCAATTGAGAACAATACCTCTTTTTGATACTTTACCCCTAAAAACCATAACCAGTAAACCTGTCAGTGTCAATACACTCGTTTATTTGTTTCTGTAAATGTTTTTGGTGTTATTACAAAAAACTCAGACACGCCTTAGACAAGTCTGAAATTACAATTAATTACAGTCCAATTGACATCTTACTTATCGGGTGCAATGAATAG
The DNA here is from genome assembly GCA_949316455.1 of Acleris holmiana. Classification (NCBI taxonomy): domain Eukaryota; kingdom Metazoa; phylum Arthropoda; class Insecta; order Lepidoptera; family Tortricidae; genus Acleris; species Acleris holmiana. The sequence goes on from OX438785.1 coordinate 6,202,250, forward strand.
CGGTATTTAATACTGTAAATAGTGTATACATATACTGTAATTCTATGGAACTTGCTAACTATGTAAACAAACAATATATTGAAATTGACATCTAATGTCAATTTTAGTATGGCGGCTTGTTTACATAGTTAGCAAGTTCCATAGAATGACACTTTAGCGATTAAAACAAAAGCTGAATGACAATAATACCTGTAATTCGAATATAGGTATTACTTTTTTAGCGGTAACAATTTGACATTTTAAATACAGGTATTGAATAAAACCGGTTTTACAATCCCTGCTTGAAACATAATTATAAAGGTATGCAATGTTCATCTGTAATTAGTGATACAATATTATAGTAATATAAACTTACCTTGATATTTTAACAACCTTTTATAAAGTTGTATGTGCTATTGGTAATCCTACAACATAAATAAGTAAATGTTACCACCAATACCTACATTTCTTACTTAACATTGTTAGCTATGTTATTCTTTGTACGTTAGTTCGATTCGGCGATAGATTTCCCTGGGGTCGGTTTGAGCTGAGCGGTAGAGGTTGTTATAGTTCATAGTTAAGGCTGCGTGGGATCCTAGGATAAATAGAACAGTAGTTCATCTACAAACAAAGGTATACACACGCGACTTGCATGTGTGCCTGCCTCGACTGTACGTGCTGCAAGCCACCTTAAGCAAATACGACAACACCACACGACGACAACACGACGACAAAAACCAAACATATGACGACACGTTGGCCTAGTTGGCAGTAACCCTGCCTCTGAAGCCAGCGGTCCCGGGTTCAAATCCCGGTAAGGGCAGATATTTGTGAGATGAGCACGAGTATTTGTTCTTGAGTCTTGGATGTTTTCTATGTATTAAAGTATTTATTTCTCTATCTAAGTATGTTTATCGTTGTCTAGTACCCATAGTACAAGCCTAGAGCTTAGTTTGGGACTAGGTCAATTTGTGTGACATTGTCCTGTGATATTTATTTTATTTATTTATTTTAATAGGAGGCCCGAGCCGATTGGTGGCGTGCGTGTCAAGTATCGCACAATGTGCATTAACGCAAAAATCACGTCACGTCAATGTCAATTACAGACAACCCTGGCGTGTAACGGGTAGTAGGTAACAGGAACTACTTAAAGGGCGGATATGACCTACTCTTCTATTTATACTATGGTGAAACTGAGTTTCGATAGCCAAATAAATATCAGGGTACAATCTCAGACAATTTGACCTAGTCCTTAACTAAGTATTAGGGTGGCAGTCGCATTGTGCTGATGTAAAACGTTTCAAATTATGAAACTTTCTGAGAGAATTTCTCGCTAAACTCCAGAATTATATATATAAATTTTGCATGGAAAGAAAACATTTTCAGTTATCAATATATTTCCCTGATTAGTTCCAGTAATATTTTCAATATTTTTTTACTTTCACTATGCTTTTGGTAGGTACTGCAGGTACTTAAAACAACGATCAACATACTACTAACCTCTGCCGTTTGAGTTTAGAGGAAATTCCATCGATGTCCTCAGGTTTGGAACTGATTAGGAGTCTAAAATTGTAATTATTACTATGGACTTCAGAATCCACTATTCTTCTGAGGGCTTTTGTACTCTGCCGTCCTCAAACTAAAAAGCCGTTAAATGCAAGAGGGTCATTTTGAGTTATGGCCAAAAAACGTTTGAAACTATGTCTCTACAAACTGGTGCACGATATCGATGTAATTTTTTTTATAAACTAAGTAATTGGGGTTGCTTTATATTTTTATATGAATTTGATATTTTTTTACTCATTTTTTTATTGGTAAAATCTTTAATTTTCCTTTTTAGCTATGGACCCGTTGAATTTAATGTAAAACTTTACATAGCTTAATGACGGTTAAAGTATGTTTAGCGGCCTTCTAGCTCAGTAATTTAGGTTATCTGCGTTACATTTTACAAATATATCAAAAGTTATATAGAAAACATAACTAAAAGGCGGTTATATGACATAGCCACTTTTTAGCTATGTATGTCTACTTAAAACTATGCAAACATACATGACTAGAAAACGGCCACGCGACTTTAACTGCCTTCTAGTTAAGAAAAGGTAAATGAGGTGAAATCTGACATATAGTTTTAATATTAAATGCTTGAGAAAAAGGCAGTTAATTGCAGAACAAATTACAATAACTGCTTTTTTGTTATGTATTGCAATCAAAATATGTTTTTATATCCAATGACTTGGGGAAGTTACTGCCACAATGTTATTTGGATCCCTTAGAGGAGTGTGAAACTACATTATGCAAGGAAAAGAAAGTTGTGCTACCTGCGTAATACGTAAAATAACTGCAAAATTACTGTTTTATTGAATAGAGGGGTGTCCCAGAATTTAACGCAAATATTACGTATAAGAAAACCTCTTCCATACCGGTCAAGAATTTAGTTTTAACTTTCTAATAATATTAATTAACTTAATAGTTATAATGGTTTTCATGATACTGGTAAATAACCTTTCGGTACGTGATGTTTTTAGCCCTTGCTTCCGCTGGCTAAAAACATTATGTAAATTGTAATTCTAATACTTGAGAACTGTAAAGCTGGAAATTTAAATGCAGTCCTAAGAAAACTTATATCTCACTAGGTTAATTTACTGGTCAAAAATACACTACAACAGAACAGACATATTATTATTAGGTACAAAAAAGCAAAATTAGACCATATTTGTTGCACTGCACTGTGAAGTCAAATAGGACCCAGCTTTTGTTCTGGCTGCAGCACATGCTCAGTGCTGCAGCCGAAGCAGCAGCGCTGGTTTTCAGCTGAACCCATATATAAATAAATACAACCTATAACCATAATAATGCGAAGGACCTTCAATAAGCTCTCGGTATTGATATTTTTAAAACCTTTTTAGAAAACTTTTTAATACGGCCGCTATGTATCATTCATTAAAATTTTAAAAAGTTAAATTCAAATATTCGATGGTTTGATTTTCTGCAATTACCTAATAAACTTGATTACAGGAGTGATTTGCAATGTTAATTAAATTAAATACAAATATCAGGAGACGGATGGATTATGTTTATGTTTATGAATGTTATAAGTCTGCTTATTCACTATCTAAAATTCAAAAGTGGTCAAGTGAATTTAAACGTGGGAGGGAAAGCAACGATGACGACCCTAGACCTGCAGGGCCTGTCAAAGCTACTTCACAGGAAAATGTATAAAAAAGTGGAGAAAATTATATTGGAGAATGGTCGAGTGAAGGTAAAATCGGTAGCTCAAACAATCAATTCTTATTAATTAATGTATACTTCTACTGTATAACGATATCGTCCTTGACCCTCTTAACATTATCATACATAAGTTAGTGTGAAATGGGTGCCGCGAATACTGACAATGCTTCAGAAAGATATTCCTGTTGCTTGTTGATCTGACTTTAACTGAGCTATGCAGTGAAAATCCTGATGAGGTACTCCAAAAGATTGTAACTGGAGATGGGTTCATCATTACGGCCGAAAGAGCAAACAAAAGTCCATGCAGTGGCACATTAAAGGAACACCTCACCCCAAGAAGTTCAAGGTCGTCCCTTCAGCTGACAAGCTCTTTGCCAAAACATTCAGGGATTTTGAAGGAATATTACTGATCGATTATAGAGATAAAGCGTGTAAATATCACAGGACAGTACTACGCTAATATTTAACGGCAGTTAAAGAAAGTAATCAAAGAGAAGATGCGGGTAAATTACCCAGGAATGTTCTGCTTCTGCCCGACAACGCCCTTGTGCATACTGCTCATATTGTCGAGGCTGTTGCTTTTGAATCTGGGTTCTAAACTATTATTCACCCACCGTATAGTCCAAACTTGGCCCCCAGCGACTTCTTTTTGATTCCTAAACTTAAAAAGGTTCTGGGCTGAAATCGATTTTCTGACGATGACCGTTGAATATGTCGTAGATATATTATTTAAAACTAGGTCTGAACGTTTAAAAATATCACTACATAATACAACAAAATACATACGTCATAATAAAACAAAGTCGCTTGCCGCTGTCTGTCCCTATTTATGCCTTTAAAACTACGAAACGGATTTTGATACGGTTTTTTTTAATGCATCGAGTGATTCAAGAGGAAGGTTTATATGTGTAATAATTTAACCCGGAGCGAAGCGAGGGCGGGTCGCTAGTACTTAATATTGCAATAAACGACCCAAATCAAGATTTCCTGAGTACCTCGGATGGGTACGAAATTGAACCGATTGAATTCGGTCACTTAGAAGAAAAGCAAGCTGTAACATTATTTTTTACCCATATCAAGTAGAACTTGTACACAATTTCGAAATTTTGTTTAAATGCGCCTACTTTTGAGAGCATGCCACCTTGGTCGAAAGAATTTATTTTTCTTGTACGAAAAGTCAAAAGATGTTGAATGAAAAACGAGAAATGTAGTGATGGCTTAGAAAGTATGAATTTATTCTGAATACGTCAATATTTTGGAATAATAGTTTAATGCAATTTACTTACGTCATTGAGAATTGAATATCAAATAGAATTACGAATTATAGGTAATTTTAGCCAAGGGAGGCAAAGGTAACATTTTTATAAGAATCATTCAAACCTTAATACCTGTAAACTAATTAACAGATAAGAAAATTAAAACTAAGTAACGTATTAGAAACTTAAAACTATGGGAATGTAATAATATTTACGTCAATATCTGGGGCACCCTATATGTTATAAACTTTGGGTTGAACAGCGAAGTTTTACTTTAAAGAAAATAAAGAGACTAAATTCGCTACAATACGGTTTATGGATTATTTCTAAATACCCAATATTTACTGAGATACAATACTTGGAACTTCAAACGAGACTCTTGCGCGGGGGTCACCTTGCCGCCTTCTAGTTAGGCAATATCGTGTAGCTGTGATTTAATTAAGCAGGGATATATTTTTATTACTATTATTGCTAGCTTATAAAGCCGTGACGGCATTTTTGGTATGTATTTTGATAAAATTAAATTTTATTTACAAAACAATAAGGTGGCTATTGGACATTAACCGCTTTTTTCTTAAGTATACACGGATTGACCGCCTTTTAATCTGTGACCTCTTTGCAGGTGAGTATTGTGTTTGTAAGCTTTAAGGCGGCAAAAGTCCAAAAGCCGCTTTTAAGTCGTTGAAAATCAAATAGCCGCCTTTAAGTCTTGTACATTATTACGTAAAATTGGCAGCTATCAACCTTTAATCACCTTCAAGTTAAGCAAATGTCAAATAACTGCCTTTTTAGTAGCAATAGCCCAAAAAATCGTCATTTAGCCGCTAGAGCGAAGGCTGTATCTCGGTGGTTTTTAAAGATATTGGCACCAAACCTAGATAGATCGATAGCTAATAATTAGCTGAATCGCGCTGTATAGATAACTCAAAAAGGTCGTATGATCCTTTAGTCGCCTTTTAGTTTAAGGACGGCAGTACTAGTTTGCCTTCTCGGTGTCATTAAACATAGTTATTTCTGCAACAAGAGAGCAAAGTCAGTTTTTGCTGTGAGTATTGATTTTGAATCCCGAGCAAGCAAAGGATTCTATAATTGAATCACGAGCGTATCAATTATGTAGTTGTGTGTAGTGGGTAGCTGATTCAAAGACACGAGGCGCAAATAACTTTGCTCTCGTGTTGCACAAACAATTTTCATAGTAGCGAGAACATTATTACCTACATACATACATGACATTGCGCCTTTATTCCCAGGAACTTATTGCAAAATGCCTTCAAGCCAATTATGTGCCTATGTTGTAATGTTTTAAATTTAAGTTTAATGTTTTCTTTGCATTTTTTTATTAGTTCTTGTGTCCATAAGACACTTTAGACATGAGAGCGCATTGTGATGTTTCTCGCCATGTCATGCTCACTCAAAGGTCTTTGCTTACGGCGGCGTTGTTGATCGGGTCACCACCTTCCCGAACACATGGTTGAGGGAGGCGATGGCTGAGTCATACTCGTGAACGGGTGCTGTTTGTGGGGTCCGGTCTGTTCACAAGAACCTGTTTTTTCAGTTAGTTATTTTAGTAATCGTTTCTGACGAAGAGACCTCGTCGTGTTGTCCTGGTCTTTTTTAATTTATTGTTATTGATCTTTCATTTGTAATTATTTTATTTGTAATTATTTTATTAATTACTATTATTTATTATTTATTACTTTAAACAGTAAAACAGATTGCAAGCCCATTGACTATCAGTAGTATCAGTACTACATACAAGCCTTTATTCCCTTAGTTGCCTCTTACGACATCCACGGAAAGACATGATGTGGCACTATTCTTACCCGGCAACACAATTCTTACATTTATTACAAAAAAAAACTAAAATGGCGAATTGAAATACCAAAGAAGACGGTTAATTGTAATATTATAGTCAAAGTATTCTATACTATATTAGTAACCGCATATAATTCAAAACGCTTATACTGTTCCCGTGCAGATAGTCCTAATTATGACATTTCGTTTAAGTTTTTTTTTAGAGCTCCTTTTAATTTTCACAAATAGTTTTGACATAATTTCATTTAACTAAGTTCAAAAAGCACAATAGCGTTTAGTATCATAAAAACAGGCAAACATTCAAGTAACACAACATTTATTTTATCACAGCAATCTTTTCTTCGTTGTGATACATTTTATTTTGGTTTTTTTTTTGTTATTAGGTTAGGTTACAAATGTGAAAAACAATTAACTAATTTTGAACCTATAAACTATTAATTTGTCAAGTAATTATGCTTTTAAATAATATAAGTGGTTTATTATACATAATCCATAATAATATTATGCAATTATTTTATGCAAAATAAAAGAGTTATAAACACCCCTTATTTTCTCATTCTGAAGAGGTATTTTTCCGCTCACTTATTGCTGGTTTACCGAAATACTAGTCCATCAGTGACGGAGAACATCGCGTAAATACGTATTCACCAAAATGGCCGCCTATTCATGGAAGGGGCATTCAAGTAAATCACCACCCTGGACCAATGGAAATGGCCCGTTTGCCTAAATATCAATCATAGTTCTTTTGATCCCAAATTAGGGTGAACATATGACGAAGACTTTAATATTCTTGCTTGAGTATACTTATATACTTACTTATTGGCTTGTGCCTGCGACTTTGCGTAGAATTCGTTTGTCGATTTTCCCTTGCGCATTGTATTTTTTTTTGTGATAGGTAAATAGTATTATTATTGATAGGCTGAGGTGTAAAACCGTTAAGACGTACAAAGAAATAAACATATTTTCGCATTTAAAATGTTAATAAGGATAAAATAATTAATTTGTGTGTTATATCCTATTCTTCTTTATAAATGTGTTTGCTCAATGCAAAATCTTTCTTTTCTAAACTTAAAAGATAACTTGAAAATATTATTTTAAAGAATAAAATACCTCTTGTCCTTATATTCTATTTTTATTTACAATTTAAAGTAATACAGTCAAACAATATTCGGACTTTTAAGTAAATAGGACTTGAATCATAAAATACAATAATTCTTATAAGTAAGTTACATTTCAAGGTAAAGTAATGAATAATTATTGTTAAGCACAATTATAAATGTAGTAAGATCAGGGCATTTTCAAAATAAAGTGTACCCTAGATAAGGAAAATTAAGAAACGTTAACTTTGTCAGGTTTGTGACGAACATTTGCCGTACTAATGATTGTAATGTGGCTAATTTCGTCAGAAAACTGACAAACATTTCTCAAGTTTTCTTAACTAGGGTACACTTTATTTTGAAAATGCCCATGGATAATATTAAATTAAAAATAGTGACTAGGAGAACAACACGACGAGGTATCTACGTCAGGAATGATTAGTAAAATACCCAACTGGAAAACAAGTCCTTTCAAGCGTGAACAGACCCCACAGACAGCACCCGTTCACAAGTACGACGCGTATACATGGTGTTAGGCAGAGCGTTGTATTTATCTATGTATCTATCAAATCGCGAAAAAAAACCAGCTGTTCCATACGTTTCGGCTGTTTAGCTCTCAAAATTTGTATGGAACAGCTAATTTTTTTTCACGATTTAGATTTTGGTCCCATAATAAAAGTTGATGAGTATGTCCTACAGAGTTAGTCCCTGAAGTTTGTACAACCCTCTGCCAAGCACCCTGTATGCTAAAAGCTAAAATAGAGCCTCTTTAGTTTTGATGGTGCATCGGTATTTGGCCTTCACCTGGCCTTTTTTAGTGTTCCGTAGTCAAATTTGGCATGAATATGCAAATTGGTCAAGCCAAAAAAGTCTACACGTACGTGGGGATGTATTTTTTTCTCTTCCACCGTATAGTGTCGTTGGATAGGTCTTTCAAAATTATTATGGGTTTGTAAAGAAAGTTTTTCGATTAAGTAATCCGTTTATGAAAATATTAAGCTTTAAAACGCTAATTTAAAACATTAAAGGTATTAAACACGCTTTAAAACATTATAGGGAGTTTCTACTTCAAAAACAATCGATTGGTATACCTCGCGGTTGCTCGGTATCGGATTTTGCTGTTTAATACCCATCACGCACTGTCACAGTTCGCCAGACATAATTATGTATAATATCCACTGCAGTTTTTCAAACTAACAAAAACGCACGCAATCACACACAAACCCACGCACAAGCACGCAAACGCGTGACAGCATTTTATATTATTATATTTACTTACCTATTAAAATTTTGCTTGTTGTAGCTCTGTCGTTCCTCAGGGTTGTGGCAGAATACCAGCGTTTTGCTCATGATGAGCAAAGCTACATACGCTGAGCCACTTTGCCCTTTTGCTCTGCTGCAACGCACACATTCTTTTGGCAATTTGTGTGTAATTTTTTGGTGTCATTTGTCATTGTTTTTTTTTTTTTTTTTTTGTGTGTCAATTGTATGTGTGTTTTGTAGTAATCAAATAAACGTTTTATCTATCTATCTATCTATCTATCTAATTTTTGTTAGACTCTAGTGTCTGTCCCGTCCCCCCTACAGCCAAAACTAGAAGTAGTAAAAAATAAACTTAAATGGAAGAGCATATAACAAATTTTAAAGGAAAACTATCACGACTATAAAGACATTATTAGTCTTCTGGTTCTAAGTCTTTAAATAAAAAAATAGTTATTATTTGTTGATTTTTATGTTTGTAGTACTTGACGGCTTCGGAACCCTACACTGAGCGTGGTCCGACATGCTCTTGCCCGGTTTTTGATATTAAAGGTAAAGTAAACGTTGCGAGTTAACAAACAAAAGGTTTATATAACGTAAAATCAAAGTTAACACAAATCTCGTTCCTTAGGCGTCGTTTCCGCGAAGATCACCCGAAATAGGTCAAATTCGCGCGAAGATGTGAACAAGGAAACAAGGCAAACAAATTGTTTTACCCGGCCGATCGTTTGATGCGTAATGAGGCTCGGCGGAGTGACATACTGTTAGCACTTACACTTTAACATGGGGGGTTTTACACTTTGCGAGATTAAGGCTGATTACAAGAGGCGACTTACTCGTATCATAAAATTCTGTGTAAAGGCTTGAGCCACTGAGCACTGTTAAAACCACTGTGTTTTAGTTGTTTGCCTGTGTCTTTTTTTAAATGTTGCTATTTCTCTGTTATTTTTTTGTTCAGTGTACAGGGCCTCTATTCAACTGCGTTAGAACGATATCGTGTTCGACGTGTTTTAAAATCGTTTATGTCACAGTCGCCATTATCGTAAATGACATAAGAGTTATCAAAACGTTGACAATACGAAAACAGGGCCTCTATTCAGGTGCGATAAAACGATATCATGTTTGACACGTTTAAGAATCGTTTATTTCACAGTCGCCATTATTGTAAATTACTTAAGAGTTATAAAAACGTTGACAATACGGAAACAGGACAAAAACGATATCGTTTTTACCATGTAGAATTCCAGCCCAGGTTGAAAACGATATCGTTATCACCTTGTAGAATTCCAGCCCAATAAAGTGGTTTGTATTGTATGTTTGTACATAATATTGTATATTGTGGAACACTCTTCGGTATGTGTGTAACTAATGTTTGTATGTTATATGTTTCCTCGTAGAGGCTGAACGTACAGCTGGGACATTTTACATATAATAGTAGATGACGGTCGGGTTTTTTCATGCCTGCTTTTTGATAGACTTGTTCCCTATTATGACAGCTATGCATTTTAGTTTACGCTGAGAGAAAAGGACAGAGATACATAACTTCTACAGCTCTGTCCTTTACGCTCGCCGTAAAATGAACTCCATAGCTATGTCAAAATATGGGCTCTATTTTGACTTGGTAAACCGTTGCTATTGGTGCGTTTTCAACTCGGTCTCCATTTTTTTTTTATGTTAAAGAGAAGGCACACGAGCAATCAGGCCACCACCTGATGGTATATAAGTGGAATCTGAAACCCATAGACATTTGAATTCTCAAGACTATAATCCTAAGACCTCAAATGCGTTGCCAACCCTGAGGACTAAGATGGAATGCCTCTATGCTAGTAATTCTACCGGTTGTCTTATCCCCATACCGGAACACAACAATGCGAACACTGTTGCTTGGCGGGTGGTTAATGGATAAGATGGTGGTAGCGATCCGGACGGACCCTGCACAGGGTCCTACCACCACTAAAAGTAACTGTCAAGTAAATAAGAGATATAGCATCGACCATACGAGAGGCTCAGCTCTACCCTAATGGATTATATTCTTCTGGATAGAAAGTGACGTGTTATGCAATTTTTTTTTAACTCCGCCATTACTGTCATGTAAATAAGAGCTACCAAAACTTTGACGATACGGAAATACTTTAAAACAATAAGGTTTCACAGGGTAGCTTCTCAGCCCTGGGTGGTTAATATGACCTAGCTATGCAGTTAATTTTACGGCGAGCGTAAAGGATAGAGCTATGGCAGTTATATAGCTGTCCTTTACGCTCGCCGTAAACTAAACTGCATAGCTAGGTCATAATAACCCCCTGGGCTCTATTTTACTTGGCAAAGCCATATTGCCTTTGACATGTCATCGTATTGTCAACGAAAAGAAACGCTCTTATTTAGTGACGGTAATGGCGGCCGAGTTGAAAACAATACAAAGACATATCAAAAGCAAAACGGTTTTGCCAATTAGAATAGAGCCCTGGGGGAAACATCCTTGGCGGAATCTAGCAGAGTAGCCAGTTAAAGTTAATTTATTATAGTAATTTAACTACAAAGCGGTATCGTATAGTGTAAAACTTTTCTTACTATCTCATTATTGGCGGAAACGAGTGTCGGATTCGAAATCGGAATATATCATTGGAATAGGTTCTAAGAAACAACATTATCAGTAGGTAAAACATTCTCATAAACATTTAAGAGTATTGAGAACGTTCTCTCTCCGTATAAAATAAAGATGTTTTTTGGAAGTTCCTAGGAACTTTTACAATTTGCGAAGTTTCAAAGTTAATTAATAATATTAACATGGAAAACTTCCCTAGCTATCTCATTATTTATGGCAACGAGTATCGGAATCGAAATCGGAATAGTGTTTAGATACTACATTATCAAAAAAACTGCGAATTACAGAGAATTTATTGTAAGAAACTTTCAGAATTTTAGAAGTTCCTCGTTGGCACAATGCTAAGATGAAAGTCAACCTATTGTTAGGCTTTATTTACCGATACAGTGGGGCTAGACAAATTGCATTCGACAATCGTAAGCGCTTATGTTTCGAAAGACAGACGGACGGTATGGAGTTGACGTAAGCCACCGAGACAGTCACGTGGTATCTCGGTGGCTTACGTCAATTCCGGTCCTTGATAAAACAGAATTTTACATGTCAAATTACACTAATTCTACAACAATTTCTAATTATTTTATTAAATAAGTAGCATGCAGGTATTTCGGGTAGGCATTATTTATAATTCAATTTTATTCACATCATCGGTTAACAATAAAAATGATCTATACAAAGTATTTCAGTACGAGTATAGTTATCAAAGGCTATCAGTTGTTTGAGCATCGAACTAGTAGTTCGAATACGCCATTGAGAAAGTAGTCAATAGTATAATATGCGTCAGATACTAGTTTAGCCTTTAATTTATGAACGAAATGCCTCATATTTGGCGCAGTTTTAATTTCCACGGGTATCTTGTTGTATATCTTAGGGCCTATTGAGTGAAGATAGTTTTTTGACTTTGCGAGACGTGTGGCGGGTCGAAACAATCGCCAACGATTGTCGAAAGCAACTTGTTAGCCCCACAGTTATGATGTAGTTAGCCTAGTCGGTCGGGATATTCTTTTGTACAACAAAAACCCAATTTTCGATTTCAAGATGTTATTTTAGTTTATTAGAAAACAATAATAAATTATTTTTCTTGAAAAAAACCGTCCGATCGCATACATAAACGTACATTGTAAAGGCCCCTCGCCATTGAAGCGAGTTGTAGCATGCCTTCCCTGGCAGCGTATTGGCAAAGTGCTCCGACGAGTGAGCTGTCAGTAATTTGTAAATCACTTCTTAAGATTTAAGAGGATGCAACCGAGTGTACATAACATGTATGGTTTCAAAGATATGTAAATATTTTACAGTAAGTACTCTTTCTGCTATTTCTTTTATCCTCCTATAAGCCACTGCCCTGGATCTTCGATTTTTCCTGGTGTGCGATTTTCAATAAGATCTTTTTACAAAAATTTCAGGGTGACTCTGATCATGGGGCTCTAAATGTAGGTATCTTTTGTTCTACGAATTAATTTATTTCGTATGAAAAATTAAAAATATTTTTTTTCTTATTTTTTATAGTCTTAGAACAAAAGGTCAGAGACACCTTGTATTTTATCTTATCTTACTTCTTACTAACATTATAAATGAGAAAGCTTGACTATTTGGATGTCTGTTACTCAATCACGCCAGAAAGGCTGAATGTATATGGATGAAATTTGCCAGAGAGACATTTATTTGGATTAGGATATGGGCTACTTTTTATCCCGAAATAAAAATACAGTTCCTTAGGAAACAACGATAAATGACTTTTATGAAGACAGAGTCATGGGCAAATGCTATTGTACTATAATTATGGCGCCACCTAAAGCTACCGCTGGGGCAGGTGCCCAGTTTGACCCCTGCTAAGGGAGAATCATTTTCAAAGCCCCGTCATTAGTGGTCTTGGTGATGTCATCCGCCCATCGTGCCCGTCATCACGTAACCCCTCTGACACCTTTCTGCTCCATCTGTCATCCACCCTTCTCGCAACATTACCTGGGCGTCTATTCTCAGTCAGTTTTGGTAGGACCCTGTGCATGGTCCGTCCAGATCGCTACCACCATCTTAACCATTAACCACCCACCAAGCAACAGTATTCGCCATTGTTGTGTTCCGGTATGGGGATAAGACAACCGGTGAAATTACTAGCATAGACGCATTCCATCTTAGGCCTCAGGGTTGGTCTTAGGATTATAGTCTTAAGAATTCAAATGTCTATTGGTCTCAGATTCCACTTACCATCAGGCGGCCTGAGTATTGCTCGTGTTCCTCCTTATCATAAAAAAACTGCGTTATATAACGGTATTGCGTTAGATTGCTTATGACTGGGCCGCTATTACTGTAAATGACATAAGAGTAAACAAAACGTTGACAATACGGAAACACTTCAACAGCGATATCGTTTTTACCGTGTAGAATTTCAGCCATGTGCACTCCCATTTTAGGGTTCCGTAGTCAAACTAGGAACCCTTATAGTTTCGCCACGTCCGTCCGTCCATCCGCATACTAGAAAGCTATAATTTGGCATGAATATGCGTATTAGTTACGCCATCAAAGTGGTGTAATAAAATGTAAATAACATTTTTTTTAGGGTTTTTTCCTTACACGTAACGTATACGGGATGTATTTTTTTTTTCTCGTCTACCCTATAGTGTGGGTAAAAATATTACGTGTTTACGAAACCAGTTTTTCGATACCGTAATCGGTTTATGAAGGGACCCCCCCCCTCCCCGCCTACACCCAAAACTACAAATACTAAAAATCTGAAAATATTCTTTAATGAAAGAGCATATAACGAAAACTATCGCGACTAAGTAGACATCATTGCTTCTTGAGATATAGGCGATTAAAGTGTTAAAATACCTACTAAAATCATCTAAGACGGCACCAATTGACTATAAATAAAAAAAATGATAATACATGTTGATTTTTATGTTTGTAGTACTTAACGGCTTCGAAACCCTACACTGAGTATGGTCCGACATGCTCTTGCGAGATTAAGGCTGATTACAAGAGGCGACTTACTCGTATCATAAAATTCTGTGTAAAGGCTTGAGCCACTGAGCACTGTTAAAACCACTGTGTTTTAGTTGTTTGCCTGTGTCTTTTTTTAAATGTTGCTATTTCTCTGTTATTTTTTTGTTCAGTGTACAGGGCCTCTATTCAACTGCGTTAGAACGATATCGTGTTCGACGTGTTTTAAAATCGTTTATGTCACAGTCGCCATTATCGTAAATGACATAAGAGTTATCAAAACGTTGACAATACGAAAACAGGGCCTCTATTCAGGTGCGATAAAACGATATCATGTTTGACACGTTTAAGAATCGTTTATTTCACAGTCGCCATTATTGTAAATTACTTAAGAGTTATAAAAACGTTGACAATACGGAAACAGGACAAAAACGATATCGTTTTTACCATGTAGAATTCCAGCCCAGGTTGAAAACGATATCGTTATCACCTTGTAGAATTCCAGCCCAATAAAGTGGTTTGTATTGTATGTTTGTACATAATATTGTATATTGTGGAACACTCTTCGGTATGTGTGTAACTAATGTTTGTATGTTATATGTTTCCTCGTAGAGGCTGAACGTACAGCTGGGACATTTTACATATAATAGTAGATGACGGTCGGGTTTTTTCATGCCTGCTTTTTGATAGACTTGTTCCCTATTATGACAGCTATGCATTTTAGTTTACGCTGAGAGAAAAGGACAGAGATACATAACTTCTACAGCTCTGTCCTTTACGCTCGCCGTAAAATGAACTCCATAGCTATGTCAAAATATGGGCTCTATTTTGACTTGGTAAACCGTTGCTATTGGTGCGTTTTCAACTCGGTCTCCATTTTTTTTTTATGTTAAAGAGAAGGCACACGAGCAATCAGGCCACCACCTGATGGTATATAAGTGGAATCTGAAACCCATAGACATTTGAATTCTCAAGACTATAATCCTAAGACCTCAAATGCGTTGCCAACCCTGAGGACTAAGATGGAATGCCTCTATGCTAGTAATTCCACCGGTTGTCTTATCCCCATACCGGAACACAACAATGCGAACACTGTTGCTTGGCGGGTGGTTAATGGATAAGATGGTGGTAGCGATCCGGACGGACCCTGCACAGGGTCCTACCACCACTAAAAGTAACTGTCAAGTAAATAAGAGATATAGCATCGACCATACGAGAGGCTCAGCTCTACCCTAATGGATTATATTCTTCTGGATAGAAAGTGACGTGTTATGCAATTTTTTTTTAACTCCGCCATTACTGTCATGTAAATAAGAGCTACCAAAACTTTGACGATACGGAAATACTTTAAAACAATAAGGTTTCACAGGGTAGCTTCTCAGCCCTGGGTGGTTAATATGACCTAGCTATGCAGTTAATTTTACGGCGAGCGTAAAGGATAGAGCTATGGCAGTTATATAGCTGTCCTTTACGCTCGCCGTAAACTAAACTGCATAGCTAGGTCATAATAACCCCCTGGGCTCTATTTTACTTGGCAAAGCCATATTGCCTTTGACATGTCATCGTATTGTCAACGAAAAGAAACGCTCTTATTTAGTGACGGTAATGGCGGCCGAGTTGAAAACAATACAAAGACATATCAAAAGCAAAACGGTTTTGCCAATTAGAATAGAGCCCTGGGGGAAACATCCTTGGCGGAATCTAGCAGAGTAGCCAGTTAAAGTTAATTTATTATAGTAATTTAACTACAAAGCGGTATCGTATAGTGTAAAACTTTTCTTACTATCTCATTATTGGCGGAAACGAGTGTCGGATTCGAAATCGGAATATATCATTGGAATAGGTTCTAAGAAACAACATTATCAGTAGGTAAAACATTCTCATAAACATTTAAGAGTATTGAGAACGTTCTCTCTCCGTATAAAATAAAGATGTTTTTTGGAAGTTCCTAGGAACTTTTACAATTTGCGAAGTTTCAAAGTTAATTAATAATATTAACATGGAAAACTTCCCTAGCTATCTCATTATTTATGGCAACGAGTATCGGAATCGAAATCGGAATAGTGTTTAGATACTACATTATCAAAAAAACTGCGAATTACAGAGAATTTATTGTAAGAAACTTTCAGAATTTTAGAAGTTCCTCGTTGGCACAATGCTAAGGTGAAAGTCAACCTATTGTTAGGCTTTATTTACCGATACAGTGGGGCTAGACAAATTGCATTCGACAATCGTAAGCGCTTATGTTTCGAAAGACAGACGGACGGTATGGAGTTGACGTAAGCCACCGAGACAGTCACGTGGTATCTCGGTGGCTTACGTCAATTCCGGTCCTTGATAAAACAGAATTTTACATGTCAAATTACACTAATTCTACAACAATTTCTAATTATTTTATTAAATAAGTAGCATGCAGGTATTTCGGGTAGGCATTATTTATAATTCAATTTTATTCACATCATCGGTTAACAATAAAAATGATCTATACAAAGTATTTCAGTACGAGTATAGTTATCAAAGGCTATCAGTTGTTTGAGCATCGAACTAGTAGTTCGAATACGCCATTGAGAAAGTAGTCAATAGTATAATATGCGTCAGATACTAGTTTAGCCTTTAATTTATGAACGAAATGCCTCATATTTGGCGCAGTTTTAATTTCCACGGGTATCTTGTTGTATATCTTAGGGCCTATTGAGTGAAGATAGTTTTTTGACTTTGCGAGACGTGTGGCGGGTCGAAACAATCGCCAACGATTGTCGAAAGCAACTTGTTAGCCCCACAGTTATGATGTAGTTAGCCTAGTCGGTCGGGATATTCTTTTGTACAACAAAAACCCAATTTTCGATTTCAAGATGATATTTTAGTTTATTAGAAAACAATAATAAATTATTTTTCTTGAAAAAAACCGTCCGATCGCATACATAAACGTACATTGTAAAGGCCCCTCGCCATTGAAGCGAGTTGTAGCATGCCTTCCCTGGCAGCGTATTGGCAAAGTGCTCCGACGAGTGAGCTGTCAGTAATTTGTAAATCACTTCTTAAGATTTAAGAGGATGCAACCGAGTGTACATAACATGTATGGTTTCAAAGATATGTAAATATTTTACAGTAAGTACTCTTTCTGCTATTTCTTTTATCCTCCTATAAGCCACTGCCCTGGATCTTCGATTTTTCCTGGTGTGCGATTTTCAATAAGATCTTTTTACAAAAATTTCAGGGTGACTCTGATCATGGGGCTCTAAATGTAGGTATCGATTCTACTAATCAAATACTACATCTTTTGTTCTACGAATTAATTTATTTCGTATGAAAAATTAAAAATATTTTTTTTCTTATTTTTTATAGTCTTAGAACAAAAGGTCAGAGACACCTTGTATTTTATCTTATCTTACTTCTTACTAACATTATAAATGAGAAAGCTTGGCTATTTGGATGTCTGTTACTCAATCACGCCAGAAAGGCTGAATGTATATGGATGAAATTTGCCAGAGAGACATTTATTTGGATTAGGATATGGGCTACTTTTTATCCCGAAATAAAAATACAGTTCCTTAGGAAACAACGATAAATGACTTTTATGAAGACAGAGTCATGGGCAAATGCTATTGTACTATAATTATGGCGCCACCTAAAGCTACCGCTGGGGCAGGTGCCCAGTTTGACCCCTGCTAAGGGAGAATCATTTTCAAAGCCCCGTCATTAGTGGTCTTGGTGATGTCATCCGCCCATCGTGCCCGTCATCACGTAACCCCTCTGACACCTTTCTGCTCCATCTGTCATCCACCCTTCTCGCAACATGACCTGGGCGTCTATTCTCAGTCAGTTTTGGTAGGACCCTGTGCATGGTCCGTCCAGATCGCTACCACCATCTTAACCATTAACCACCCACCAAGCAACAGTATTCGCCATTGTTGTGTTCCGGTATGGGGATAAGACAACCGGTGAAATTACTAGCATAGACGCATTCCATCTTAGGCCTCAGGGTTGGTCTTAGGATTATAGTCTTAAGAATTCAAATGTCTATTGGTCTCAGATTCCACTTACCATCAGGCGGCCTGAGTATTGCTCGTGTTCCTCCTTATCATAAAAAAACTGCGTTATATAACGGTATTGCGTTAGATTGCTTATGACTCGGCCGCTATTACTGTAAATGACATAAGAGTAAACAAAACGTTGACAATACGGAAACACTTCAACAGCGATATCGTTTTTACCGTGTAGAATTTCAGCCATGTGCACTCCCATTTTAGGGTTCCGTAGTCAAACTAGGAACCCTTATAGTTTCGCCACGTCCGTCCGTCCATCCGCATACTAGAAAGCTATAATTTGGCATGAATATGCGTATTAGTTACGCCATCAAAGTGGTGTAATAAAATGTAAATAACATTTTTTTTAGGGTTTTTTCCTTACACGTAACGTATACGGGATGTATTTTTTTTTTCTCGTCTACCCTATAGTGTGGGTAAAAATATTACGTGTTTACGAAACCAGTTTTTCGATACCGTAATCGGTTTATGAAGGGACCCCCCCCCTCCCCGCCTACACCCAAAACTACAAATACTAAAAATCTGAAAATATTCTTTAATGAAAGAGCATATAACGAAAACTATCGCGACTAAGTAGACATCATTGCTTCTTGAGATATAGGCGATTAAAGTGTTAAAATACCTACTAAAATCATCTAAGACGGCACCAATTGACTATAAATAAAAAAAATGATAATACATGTTGATTTTTATGTTTGTAGTACTTAACGGCTTCGAAACCCTACACTGAGTATGGTCCGACATGCTCTTGCCCAGTTTTTGCAAGTAAATATGCCCACAATTTTCGCTAACCTTTGTTCGACTTCAAATGTCGACATTATGTACGCGATCATGAGAAATACCGAGCATGGTACTCTCCAGTGATGACTGCGGGTATTTATTTTGAGTCTTGGATGTTTCTGTGTTTAATTGTGTATTTCTCTTTGTATATTGACACACATTAATATTTATAATTTTACATTCTACAAGGTGTCTCTGACCATGGGGCCTTAAATGTAGGGATCGATTCTACTCCTCAAATGGAACTCCTTTTGATCTACGACTTAAAAAAATGAGGTAATTTTTATTTTTTACTTTTCATACAAAATAAATCAATTCACTGATTTTACTAGTAAAGTTTTAAGGTTTGATCACGTATAACTTACTGTAAATTAAGTTATTTTCTAAGTCGTAGAACAAAAGATGTAGCATTTGAGGAGTAGAATCGATACCTACATTTAAAGCCCCATGGTCAGAGACACCCTGTGTATAGGTCAGTACGGATTTCTCTTCATGTACTGCAGACAGTATTTTTAATTTCATTTTTGTAGTATCGTCGACGAAGTTAGGGCACGTTAGCACTTACCGCGCTTTGACTGAATTTCACTGGATAAAAACCACATTGCGGTGTGTTACCCTATTAACTAAATTTGGATAGCTCATATTGACTTGACAATAATGGCGATCGAGTTATAAACAACACGATAACAGGTCAAAGGCTAAATAAAGATAAAAGATAAAAGTTGTTTATTCAGTAAGTAAGCCGCACGGGCACTCTTACACGTCAAAATTCTACCAGCGCTTCACAAGAGGACACCACGGCTAAGAAGAAACGCCGCAAGAAACTCAACAGTCAGTCATTTTTTAAATACATTTTGCGTATGAAAATGATAGAACTAAACCTAGCCTTATGTAAAACATAAAATAATACTTTAAATTATAAATATATCATGCGTATTTAAGAAATAAAACGTGTCGAAGCTTCTAAAAAACACAAAATAATAATAAAGAAAATAGTAATATTTATTATTTCTACCAATGACGGTGCAAAACTACGTGAAATAAAAAAATTAAAAAAGTTTCGATACGTTCTCCTACATAAACCGTGTCCCCTAGAGATAGACCAGGTACTAATCTATAACGTTTGGTACGAGTATCTAAGGCCAAGCATTTTGTCTTTTAGATAAACCTTGACCCTATAGAAAGCTTTAGACATTAACGACTTTTTCAATTAATTTTGTAGGTGCTGAAAATGGTAACTATAAAACTAAGTCGGGTAACTTAATATAGAAAAGAACGCATTAATGATTATACCTATATCGCGAACACGTTTTCTAATAGCAATTTAATTTTTATTTATAGTATTAAAATTATGAATGTCACAATTCCTAATAAAAGAGTCACGGTTCTTAACATGAATAATATTCTCATCAATAAATTGTGACGCTACAGTCAAAAATTTTTTTTTAATAGTTCTTATTATGGGAGTTTAAGTTATAAATTGAACGAATGGCCCTTTAAGGCTAATGAGAGAGACATGCGACAGAATTTAAAATACAAAGATTTAAATTTTAGCAATACCCTGACGGGAACACTTAGCCACGCCGGTTAATAATTTATTGGCTGGATTTAAAACTATGAAATAGATAAAAACCTACGATTAAATGGTGACTATCTCTTTCAGACCAGGAGGGCTAACACAATGTTGTCCGCGACTTATTTGTCGCTCGGATCCCTCTTTCTACCTAGTCTGTAACGATAGAGACGCACTGAGCGATAAGCGAGATAATACAAGTTGTGCTAGCCGTACTGATATCACATTACCGGCTTAACCAATAACCTAGTTTATAACCATTTTGATTAAACTAGCTTTCTTAGATAAAACCCCATCCTAATCGGTCCAATCGTTTGGGAGCTAGGTACGATGCCACAGACATAGATATACACAGATAAACATACACAGATACACGTATACATAATAAATGTTCTTATAACACCCTTTTTTCATCGGAGGTTAAAGAGCAAGGATATGAATGTACAGTCAAGGTAATAAATATGTATACACTTTAGTACCTTGTCACTTTAATCGCTGTGACAATTTCATATGACAGTTTAAACATGACGTTAAATAGACAAGGTACTAAAGTGTATACATATTTATGACCTTGACTGTACAAAAGCGAACTTATCCCTTTAATAGATATAAGTACAAAGCGTAGTTTACCGGAACAGCATTAGCTAAATTTTAGACCTAAAATAATGAATAAATACTAACAGAGAGTCTAGTAGTTATGACTATAGCGCTTTTTTTAATCTTGATTACCCCATCAACTTTCGAATTTAACGACTCAAAGTAGGTATAAGTTGCTGAGCTGAAACTAAACTTTTACTATCTATTAATTTTATGTGCCGTAAATTTCATCAATCAAATCATTTTAAATGCGCTTTAAGAACCACTCAGAGTAAATATACAGTTCTATAAAGGCTATAACTGGCATTTTAATCGATTGACTCGTAAAAGAGTTTTATAAGGCTCGGTTTTGTTACTTATAATGCTTTATTTATTACGGGAAATGCCGTTAAGATTAGAACACTCAATTTTTGTGGTTTTGACCTCCTTTTATAATAATAAGAACGATAGCAATAAATGGGTTATGGGCTCAGTTTATTGTTTAACTTTGACTTTGACTGCCTCGTTACTAAATCTATCGATCGAGGAGCCATGTCTCAACGAGGCAAAAGTAACAAACATGGCATCAAGATGATACGTGGCTCAGTTTATTGTTTAACTTAGACTATGACTGCCTCGTTACTAAATCTATCGATCGAGAAGCCATGTGTCACCATGTCTCAACGAGGCAAAAGTAACAAACATGGCATCAAGATGATACTTGGCTCAGTTTATTGTTTAACTTAGACTTTGACTGCCTCGTTACTAAATCTATGGATCGAGAAGCCATGTGTCACCATGCCTCAACGAGGCAAAAGTAACAAACATGGCATCAAGATGATACGTGGCTCAGTTTATTGTTTAACTTAGACTTTGACTGCCTCGTTACTAAATCTATCGATCGAGAAGCCATGTGTCACCTTGTCTCCACGACGCAAAAGTAACAAACATGGCATGAAGGTGATACTTGGCTCAGTTTATTGTTTAACTTCGACTTTGACTGCCTCGTTACTAAATCTATCGATCGAGAAGCCATGTGTCACCTTGTCTCAACGAGGCAAAAGTAACAAACATGGCATCAAGATGATACGTGGCTCAGTTTATTGTTTAACTTAGACTTTGACTGCCTCGTTACTAAATCTATCGATCGAGAAGCTATGTGTCACCTTGTCTCAACGAGGCAAAAGTAACAAACATGGCATGAAGATGATACTTGTCTCAGTTTATTGTTTAACTTCCACTTTGACTGCCTCGTTACTAAATCTATCGATCGAGAAGCCATGTGTCACCTTGTCTCCACGAGGCAAAAGTAACAAACATGGCATCAAGATGATACTTGGCTCAGTTTATTGTTTAACTTCGACTTTGACTGCCTCGTTACTAAATCTGTTGATCGGAGAAGCCATGTGTCACCATGTCTCAACGAGGTAAAAGTAACAAACATGGCATCAAGGTGATACTTGCATTTTGCAACGCTTCACTTTGGCGTCGTTGGCAAAGAGTCTCATCCATAACTTTACGATAAACTAACCAGTGGTGCTAAACAAGTTGTATTCGACAATCGTTACCTAGCGATTATGTTTCGCTAACGATTGTCGAATGCAACTTGTCTAGCACCACTGAGGCCCTAGCCTAGATGCAAACGCTCCTAACGTTTTTCTTTTCTATCGCTCAAAATGTATGGGATGACAGTCGACCACGTGGTTTATAAACGATCACAAAAATTAGAAACGATTTTTGGTAGAGGTCGCTATGTACGAATTTGCAAGTTTCTAATATATTATATTTTTAGTTTTATTAAGTGTGGTTTGTATGTTTCGTCATTATTTGTGCCGGTTACATCTCTTTTGCAGTAAAAATAAATCTTTTATATTAACACTGTTGCCCCACAATGTTATTCCATATTACAGCCAAGCCTGGGCAAACGATTTTTAAATCAATCACGTGACTTTTCGTATGACGTGATCTACCAGTGACGCGATTGGTTTAAAAGCAAAACGAATCGAAACGCTAGTTTGCGAACGCTTCTTGGCTATAGGCTTTGTCTAGCAGAGCACGCCTAACATTATCTAGTAGTCCCGCGGTATTAATCTGCGGCTTTTTGGGGAAATTTTAAGTTTGCCGTAATGTAAATATGGAACCATATTCCGCCGCCTATACGGGATCGCTGTGTTGGTCATGCTTCTGTGTCTGCTCTTAAGAGGAAGTTTTTCTCCCCTTAAACGTTGTCCGATTTTTCCGATTTTTGAATACATACATACATAACATCACGCCTTTATTCCCAGAGTGGGGTAGGCAGAGCTACAGAAATACCAACAACTCTAAAAAGATTTATTGATAATTCTGTAACCACATTTTGCACAATCAGGCCAAGAAGTTTACTAGTGTATTAGTGACGAGTTGCAAGCCGATCGCCTAACAGTACTACAAGCCCTTATTCCCTTAGTCACCTCTTACGACATCCACGGGAAGACATGGAGTGGCACTATTCTAACCCGGCAACCACACGGGGCATATGTTGAATATGTTGTAGATATTATGAAAAACTAGGTCTGTACGTTTTCCTTTTCAAGACAATATTATTTATTGGAGAGACCTAGATAAAAATAAATAAATCCGATTAAATTTAGGGGATGAGGGACGTTATCGCCTGGAACTAAATTTGTATTGATTATTTTTTACAGCTACGTAATTTTAAGAAACATACATGACACATTGACGACACGCTGCCCTAGTTGGGAGTGACCCTGCCTCCGAAGCCAGCGGTCCTGGGTTCAAATCCCGGTAAGGGCAGATATTTGTGTGATGAGCGCGAATATTTGTTCCTGAACCTTGGATGTTTTATATAATCCACCAATATCCAATATCCAATCCACATTCATACTGCAAAAGAAATGCCTACGAATTATTTACAAGCTTGGAAATATAGAATCATTAAGGACTGTTTTTAAAACTAACAAAATACTTACTCTGACATGTATTTATATTCTAGAAATTTGTTTATTTGTAAGAGAAAATAATGACTATTTTATAAAAAAAAGTGACCTTAAGCATAACCTAAGATCTCAATACAAAAATAATTTATCAAGTAACTGTTCTTCTTCTAGCTATACAGGGTGTTAGGTAATGAGTGGATAATCCTTGAACTACGGATAGAGGGCACTTAGGACGTTATGAAAAAGCTAAAATAGGTCTAGTAAAAGTCGCACGGTTTTCGAGATATTTGGACTTTTAATCGGATTTTTTGTCATTTTTTCTTATGTCCGTGTTACGAAAAACCCCTGAGTTCATGTATTAATTCAATTTTTTTTTCGTTGTTTCTTGCATGGTTAGAATCACTATGAACTAAGGAAGTTTTTAAAGCTACATGGCCAGTTTTTTTTCATGACAACTTTTTGAGTAAACGCACAAAGTTTGTTTTTCCATACTACGTGAAAAACAAACGCGGGGATTTCTTAGTATGGAAAAAGTAACATAGTGAGTTTACTCAAAAAGTTGTCATAAAAAAACTTGGCATGTAGCTTTAAAAACTTCCTTAGTTCTTAGTGATTCTAACCATGCAAGAAACAACGAAAAAAAAATTGAATTAATACATGAACTTAGGGGTTTTTCGTAACACGGACATAAGGAAAACTGACAAATAATCCGATTAAAAGTCCAAATATCTCGAAAACCGTGCGACTTTTACTAGACCTATTTTAGCTGTTTCATTACGTCCTAAGTGCCCTCTATCCGTAGTTCAAGGATTATCCACTCAATACCTAACACCCTGTATACTTAAAAAAAACACATGTTACTGGAATCAGAATATTTAATCATTTGCCAGAATATATTAAGCCATTATATGGAATGAAAATTAAAAGAAAAATTAAGGAATGGTTACTTAGCAAAAGTTTTTATGATTTAAATGAATATTTCTCTTAACTTTGTATAACTATCTTGAAATGATTATATTGTACGTCCGAAATGGATAAACTGTTGGGACTATTGTAATGCATGACATCTTATTGTAATATAATGTGCACAGTTTTGACAATAAATGATTATCTTATCTTATCTTATCTTATATATTTAATTATTTATTTCTCTATTTATGTATGTTTATAGTTGTCTAGTACCCACAGTACAAGCCTAGGGCTTAGTTTGGGACTAGGTCAATTTGTGTGACATTGTCCCGTGATATTATAATTATTTTTATTATACAGTGTGGTGGCATCACTAATCACCTTATTTAAAATAATGGTTGCCTTGAGGGAATTCATTATTGCTGTGGTGTGTCTCGTTGTAAGGATTTTTGTTAGTGTCAATTTATGTAATTGTCTGAATGCCTGCCGAATGTAATCAATTTCGTATCGGTGGGTCCAGCTGTTCATCAGCGCTGTGGCTACATGCTGCAGAATTTATGCTGAGCCGGTCGCCGTTTTAGTGCCTTTAGATAAAAATAGTTGTATAAATTGTTTGCATACAGTTGTGAAACCAAATATTTTTTTATTTATTTTTTTTAATTGTTTTTTTTCCTGCTCGGATAGTAGGTGACGTGGACACACTTACGCACACGCATATACACAGAAATACGCGCGCGTGCATGTATGCACGTATACGCAAACGAAGGTAAATACACGGACACGTACGCACGCACAGATTTAATTTGGGTAGCAAAACCTGACAACCTGGCAGTAATAGGAACAGAGGTATATGACTTGTATAACTCCATCCCTTACACTAACAGTGGGTTGGTTACGATGAAGGAAAAACATCGTGAGGAAACCTGCATAACTGCGGCAAAGTGTGTAAGAGGGTAAAACGGAGCCGAAAGGGTCGAAGTGTAACCTGTAAGATAAGACCTCTTTCGTATGCAGATTTTAGAGTATAAACTAAATGAAGTTCGTAGTTTGCTTAAGGTTACTGAATACATTAAATGAACATAGCGTGCACACACTCAACAAAATGTCAATAAGCGCCAGAAGTCGAATTTAGCGTTCCTATCGTTTTTCATCCACTTTTTATTTGAGGTTACTATTTGCCTTAAGTAAGAGGCGGCTGCTTAAAGTTACGTAATATACGTAAATATCTGGGAGACCGAGCGTCGGGTTGAAAACGATTTTCCGCAAAAGTGATAACTTGACACATGATTTCTTGACCCGAAACACTCCTATTGCGTTTTTTACATCAAAATCGTTAGAACCGTTTTCGAGAACGTGTTGACTAATTTGTTTATCTTTTGATTCCCGTTATTGTGTGGCATTTGTCACATTGATTGCAATGCTTGTTATTGTTTTTTAGGGTTCCGCAGTCAAACTAGGAACCCTTATAGTTTCGCCATGTCCGTCCGTCTGCAGCCTAGCGCAGAGACTCTTAGTACTAGAAAGCTGTAATTTGGCCTGAATATCCATATTATTCACGCCAACAAAGTGGTACAATAAAAAAGGTTTTTTTTGTTACCTTTTCTACACATAGCGTGGGGATGTATTTTTTTCGGGTTTGTGAAAACAGAAGATTGAGTAATCTGTTAATGAAATATTAAGCTAAGACATGGAGTGGCTTTATTCTAATCGGGCAACTACACGTGGGACTTCACTTATTTATCATTCTGTAACCACATTTACACAATTAGGCCAAGAATTTTACTAGTGTTTTAGTAACAGGTTTAAAGCCCTTCGCTTTATAGATAATTTATTAACTTCAATAATATAAACTTTCAGGCGATGTCTATTATGGTGATCTGATGGCAGTATTTCTTCTAAACGTTGACCCCCTAAGTTGGTACTCGTTTGTTTGGTATATATGAATCTGTGCATAAAAAACACTGAGCAAGAGCATGTCGAACCATACTAGTGTAGGGTTCCGAAAACGTTAGATCAACAAACAGTATGAACTAATTTTCTACTAAAAGTTATTTGGTGCCGTCTTAAATATTTTCGTAGATATAAAAAAACAAACACAAACATAGTTTTTCTTTTAAATTCGTTATTATGCGCTTTCATTTAAGATATTTTCATGATTTTCAGTATTTTTAGTTTTGGCGGTAGAGGGATGGAGGGGGACACTTGACTATAACAAAAATATCCATTTAAATCTCAACATTTAACAAAAATATCCCTTAATCGAAAAATCATATCTATCCACCGACACCCCCCACCATGGTGCAGACGAGAAACAAATCCCATCCCCGCTTTAAGAGTTGCTGACAAAAAATTCGTCGTGACTAGTAAAGTTTCTGAGCTAAGTTGCGGACGGAAGGAAAAAGAAAAAAAAGAAAAAAAGAAAAACGTTTACTAAGTACGACACCAAAACTTACTACAGTGTATTTAAAAAATAACAACAACAAAGATAACATGCAAGCACTTAAAAGGCGAACAGCTCAGCTAGATGCTGCAACTTTAAGTCACAGTGCTGATTTTTAAAGGACGGACACGGCAAAACTATACTCCCCTCATAAGCCGTATCTCAAATTCAAGATCCAAAGCAGAGATAATCCTCTTCCGTTAGTAATAAGGTTGCATTTGCTACAGGAGTTTTGTCTGGGATACCGCCATTTGTCTTAGCAGGGCAGTATAAGAGTTCCTGATATAACTTCGGAACCCTAAAAAACTGTCGGCAGCATAAACTTGTCCGGTTAATTTTTTGACTGAAAAATAGTACAAACTACTTTTATGACCTATTTATAATCGCCAGCCGCTCCTAAACTGAACCAACCATTTTATTCGATCTAAAAACTCCCCGAGCAAAGGTTCACAGCGTTTCACGTAATGTTTTCTTTCAGCGAAGGCGTTTGATTAATGATCTTTCGGTTCTGGCTGGAGTTATATTGGAGGTACGTTTAATTATCACAAAAAAAACAAATATACAAGGGAAAATATGTGTTTATTTTCACGTGTAACGTTGGACGTGATCTGACGCAAAATGAGGCTTATTAGCAGTTTAAGGCCGCGTTTCCACCAAAGCAAGGTGTTCGAGGCGCGAGGAAAAATCCACAAATAAGAGAGCTGCACTGAGCGAGGCTAGGAATAATATTGGTGGATTTTTTCCTCGCACACCGTTCCGCTACCTCGCACAGCTCTGGTGAAAACACAGCCTAAAGCCTCGGGTTCAGTGGTCGATAGCCCGCATGCTTTTCGTGATGCATTGCATCGCTGCAATAGCTCCTGGTTCAATAATGTTATAACTAATCGGCAATGGATTGCAAACTTGCGGGCTATTGCTCAAATAAGCTGAGCCTTTACGTGTGTATCTGTGTGTGTGAGGCATCATAAGTCTCAAATTGATGGACTGATTTGGACGTGTTTTTTAAAGATTGTTAATTGAATTTGAATGGTTCTTAGCTAGGTTTCATGAAGATAGGCTAGGAGATAGGCCGGAAAAGAGATATCAGCTCATAAAATAAATAGAGGTTGGTTCAGGTGGTCTGTCGTTTGTCTTCTTTGTCCTCGTGAGACCCAGTTGAGTGTGCCATAGGAAGAACGAAGATAATTCATTTTAAACTATATCTTAATGACCGTAAAGTTCATTTTTATTTGTTTCAAATTAAGAAATGTTAATTAAAAGCAAAGGTAACTGAACTTTATTTCCTTGCTGGTAGATTCAAATTCCCACTCACAAAAATCACCTTGTTTGTAGTTATAGTGGGTCTTACCAGGATAGGACAAAAAAGTTTTCATAATCAATCAATCATACGGCTGTTTAACATCTTCACCGCCCCAGTCATCTAGTCGTGACAGCCAATAACAAGACTCATACGCCAATGTCTTTACGTGACGAACATTCAACTCAAAACAAAACCTACTACGATGGTATTAAAGTTCCTTATATCTACTAGACGGTTTGTTCCATGACGTACAATTGTTTGTTTTGTGGCAGTGAAGAGGTAGTTCATCTTCCACCAGTTGCCAAGAAGGAGAGGTTAGAATTTAAGTGCATTTAAATTTGTAAGACGTATATGCTATTCGTCGTAATTAGTTTGTATATGGAAAATCGTCACTAAAAAACGACTACATCGTAAGTAACTGACCGTGGGTATGAGTGAAAGTGAGAACGGTTTAGATTAGCAACTAAACCTACTTCTATTGGTAAAATATCAAATTAAAATACAATATTTATTTTCAGAAATTTGTCCACAAAAAATAGCACTTTGATATCAGCATTTCGACATTATTGAAAAACTCTTTAAAGAAAAAGGTCCATGGCGGATCATTTGAGAATTTTGAAAACATAATTGTGGGAAGCTGGGCCTGTAGCTCCTATTTTACTATAAATCTCCACATGTTCCCAAGATAAAGGGTCTTAACAGACAGGTGATCCTATAAGAATTCAGTTTTTTCCTTTTGAGGTCGATATAATGACTATGCTAAGCTATGCGATGTATAGAGACAACAGTTTTTCAACGGCAATGTCAAGTTTGTCCCTCAATACAATTAGATTCTTATAAGTTTGTACGGAACCCTCAGGGCGCGAGTCTTAATGTGAGGTATATTTAGATTCGTCTTCGTTGTGGGAGTTACACAGGCTTTAATATTTTAATGAAAGTAACGAGATGGGGCGTTCATTTTTTAACAAAATATATTATGTGGATAAACTCACTTACTATCGATGCTTTTCCCCTATATGATTCCTTTAAGTTTTACTTGTAAACATATCGACGGTTGAAAGGCGAAACGCTTCAAGCGACATTTTTGGATATCCACAGTAAAGCGATTTCAATAGATAAGATACGTAAAAAAAATCATTAAAAAAAATATGACCCAATTGCTACAGAAATTGAGTTTTTTTTTTTTTTTTTTTTTTTTTTTATGATAATTGTTATCTTAAAAAAGTCTTTATCTTCTTAAATAAATGGTTCTTAAATCAAAATGAGCTAAAGCTGTTACTTTTATTAGTAAAGAAAAATTATTTAACCGCCCACTGACCCAAAAAATGCCTGAAAGTAAAATGATTGAAGTGCCTATCATTCTTATAATGAAGACGAAGAAGAATGATTCAAATACAATTTCGCATAATATATCGGTAAGGAAAAACAACTGGCCCTTATCTTAAAAAAGGAGAATGTAATAAACGACTACATGTTTTTTTTTGTTTGAATCAAGTCCACCAGGGTCTTTCTTTATTTTTTACGCCGACACTTGAACCACCTTCTTTTAGGCAAATTGTATCATTTTTATTCATGGGATATTAAAAGATCATTGTGTTATTATTATTGTATGTTTTATCAAATAAAAGTAACATAACAAGTGACTTATACATAGACAGTATTTCTTTCAGTCAAACAAAAATAAACACTCTCTAAACGAAGAGGAACAAAATAAGTGACATTCGTTTTTATTTTAACGCAGAGAAAAGTGCGTTAAGTGGCAT
The DNA here is from genome assembly GCA_949316455.1 of Acleris holmiana. Taxonomy (NCBI): domain Eukaryota; kingdom Metazoa; phylum Arthropoda; class Insecta; order Lepidoptera; family Tortricidae; genus Acleris; species Acleris holmiana. The sequence goes on from OX438785.1 coordinate 6,232,747, forward strand.
GAATGTTCATGGTTAACGGAAAGGAGAATGTTTCAAGTGACATTGTTTAGTATTAGCTTTTATTGCATTTTAGCTTACCACACATTGAATAATATTCAAGCTTAAGCAAAAATGGCCTAAAAGCCAACGTAATTAAGATGTAAAAAGGCTAAAATGTTGAAGTATGCTCCGACTTAAAAAAATGTGTTTTCGTGTCGTTTCATTTAATGGGGTCTAAAATGAGGCATATTTTTTGGTTGGTTCAAGTGCCATTAGGGTGGCCAGAATAATCTGAAATCCATCTCAAAAAAAAATTTGCTGATTCCGAATATGTATATAACTCAATATCTCGCATTTTGTCGCTTGAAGCGTTTTGCCTTTCAACCGTCGCTAGTTAGCGAATGCATCTTGCTAGGGGCTCAGGGCTCGGATTTTTCAACGAACGGTAAGATGAAACAAATTATGGAGTCGACGTTGAGAAATCCTAGTACATGTTTTTCAAGGCGGGGATCAGGTGCCCGAGTTTCGTGCCACCGATATCACTTGACGGCGTTCCTCTAAGGAGAGTGTTCAGGTTCAACTACCTCGGATATCTGTTGACCGAAAACCTCAGAGATGATTAAGATATGGAGAGGGAGCGTAGAATGTGGTCAGTTCGGGGACCATGCTGTCCCGCAGATTCGCTCATTCAAATTCAGTAAACACTTTGCTTTTCAAAGCTTTTTCTACATCATTGTACTCGGCGAGTCTGTAGTTCAGTTATACCCAAAGGTCTTACAATGCTCTGCGCATCCTAAATAATAATGCTTTCAGAGTACTGTTACGGTTGCCGTGATACTGTAGTGCGTCGAGCATGATTGTCGAGGCGCGCACGGACGGCTTTGATGCTGTTTGGCGCAAGAAAACTGCCTCACCACTGCAGAGACTGCGCGGGAGCAGTAATAGTATCTTGAAAGTATTTGTAGATCGATTTGACAGCTCTGTCATGTAGAAACTAGTTATAAGGACTAAGTATTTGATAGTTAATAAATATCATATTGTTAGTAAACTTAGGCTAGATAAATATCTAGCCTAAGTTTACTAACAATATGATCCTCGAAGTTGTCTGAATAAATATTATTTGAATTTGAATTGAAACTTTAGTCGAATTTATACACGACCCTCCAAGAACTTTTGTGCAGTTACCGTTCCTAAACACTCGGCTGTTTGATTTTCAGGTTCTCTCATGGTAATGTTTTTTCTTTCACCGCTTAATTCAAATATCTAAATCCCAATTTGAAATAAATTTGAATTTGGAATCCGAACGCCAGATATTTGGAATCAAAGTGGCCATTACGACAAAACGCCAGTTACAAATATAAGGACCTAAATTAGGCCATTTAGGCTGCAGAGCATGCCAAAGAAATATAAAGACATACACTTGAAAACCATAACCTTCCGCAGTCAGGTTATTAAATAAAAGTTAGAAGCCCAGCCTTCCATTTATTTTTTGCACCACAATAGTGTACAGTTATTTTTGCCAATTTTTTAGCCTTTTAAATCGAGTTAGAAAGGTAGATCGATTGAAAAAATCTTTTATATTTGATCTATTTGTAAAATATCACAAGGTCCCATTCTTTTCTTTAATATCTCAGGTACATGATTCGGCCAATTTTTTGAGTTCCAGATTTTAATGACGGTGTTTCTGCAAGACATGTAGCATTCGTTGGTGTAAGTTCTATCGTTTGATCCACAAACTGGAAAATGTACTCTTGGGCAATGATAACATGTATGCAATTGCCAACCATAATTTTTTATCTCGTTAAGGTTCTCGACGTCATAAGTATTTGGATCTGGGTGCCAAAAATTTAAGAACTTCTCATAAGGAAGACTAGTGGTACGCGACCACCACTTCCACCAAACTGTGGTGGCTGTGAGTTGGCAGCTCACAGTGGTCAGCAAAGCTAAAAAGGAAAAGGTCAATTTAAAAAAGAAAATAAATGAGATCCCTATTAATTGCTAGACTTAAATGGCTGTGGGCGGAGCCAGAGCCTGCCGTTTGGCCAAAATTATCATTTCCCAATTATTTTTTTTGCCAAACCAATTTTATATAAATTTTTCAGAGTTTATTTTAGTACCATCATGTAGAACCCTATAGGTTAGGTTAGCTTTTATAAAATTTACGGTTACAGAAAATAAAGCGGGTTGGCAAATGAAACATGACCAAAAATATTTTGGCCTAACGAAATAGACCCGGGCGTTGCACATCACTTGCGGAAAAGAAAGCTGAGCTGAGTGGCATCTGCGTACCGGGATACGCAGCATGGGTAGACCTCCAACACTTACAAGGTAGACCAGCGACGTGGCTAAGGTTGTGTGTGAACCCGATGGATACTAGCGGCTCAGGACAGGTCCTTGTGGCACTTCGGGGAGGGCTATGCCCAGCAGTGGACATCTTTTGGTAGAAATGGTAGGACCTTGTACAAGATCCGTCCAGTTAGCTACCACCATCGTGATCTTTAACCCTTTGAACGCCAAGAACACCTATAGGTGTTGTGTACTGTCGTGCCTACCATGCCATCGACGCTTATAGTTGTCACAGATACAGTGACAAAAAGACCCGAGTTTTTGTGACGTAAGGTTGAAATTAGCTGTGGTTTGCAGCTATCATTGGCGTGTGAGGACGACTTTTGTGTCAAGTCAATGGCGGCGAAAAGGTTAACTTACTGCCAAGCAGTATTGATCGCATTGCTGTGCTTCAATGTGGGGAAACACGATCGTATTTTAATGCTTTTTATTATGTAACAGTGATATAAACTACTAGTCAATATAACTGGACGAAGTCGAAGCGGATTTTAATAACTTGAAGTACGATTCCTTGCCGGCTTTGCCGCAACTTAGTATTGAACTTAGTACGGAAGTTAATATGAAACGAGAAGGCGAGGGTTCCCGTTTATTTTCTAACAGTGGACCGTTTGATCTTCATTCTTTGCATCAGTCGACTTATTAGTTACTTAGATAGAGCCACTGCATACACTGAGTATAATCCGACTGTGTCAGTGTTAAATAACAACAAGAACGTTGGCAGTAACCCGAAGGTTTTAGTCAACCCAAAGTGCTTATAATGCTATGAGAAATTAGTGACATTTGCGCGGTGATCGAATATCTCCAAAAACAAAGAAAACATCCAAGAGTCAGAAACAAAATATTGGCCCTTATCACACAAATATCTGCCATTACCGGGAATCGAACCCGGGACCACTAGCTTCGTAGTCACTTAGTAGTGACCCTAGTTAGTACTAGGTCAACTCGTCGTCGACTATACCAAAGCACATATCGAACAAAAATATGATAACAGTTTAATTGAGAATCTCCACCTTTTTAAAATCGGTGAAAACACTAAACGGTTTACTCCCATATCAGTCAGCCCCTATTACACAGTGACAGTTGACAATTCGATATATATTGCAAAGTTAACACGCTGATACATCACTCGGTTTCATATAAGCTGCGCAATGTATACTGAAATGTCACCTGTCACCTGTCATTGTCAAGATGGTGAAATAGTGGAGAGGTGACGGCCCGACATGTTTCGGTCTCATTAGGTGTCCTCCATCAGGGGAGTATGTGCGTCAGGGACCGGCCCGGTATCCCATTCAAGGGGTTTCGATTGGGTTTTTATAAGGGTTTCACTTAAAAAAGCCGTATCGCTTAAAAGCCGTTCGATTTGCTTTTAAAACCGGCTATCCCATTCAAGGGGTTTCCAATGGGTTTTTATAAGGGTTTTACTTAGAAAAACCGTATCGCTTAAAAGCCGTTCGATTTGCTTTTAAAACCGGCTATCCCATTCAAGGGGTTTCGAATGGGTTTTATAAGGGTTTTACTTACAAAAGCCGTTCGATATGCTTTTTAAAGCGTTATTTAAAAGGGTTATCTGTGCTTAAGCTTTTAAGGATTAAGGAATGGATAGTTTAACGAATAACTTAGTCATATATTTCGTTCCAAGAGGTAATTTTTTTAGTGGGGTATTCTATTGAGACGTTAGTCTTTCAAAGGCTTTTATCACTGAATGGGTGGGCGGGTCCCTGGTGTGTGTTTAGTTTTCATTCTGTTTATAATAATGACTCACTTGACTTTAGTTTAAATTTTGTAAAACTGAGCATTTTGACTTTTTCTTAATGAACTTATACATCAAGAACTGATGTACGTATTCATGATAGATTGAATTTTTTGATTGTATTATATTTTGTTAACATTTTCATTTACACAAGCAAATTCAAAATATAATTGGATAGGTGGGATACACAGATTTAGGTTAACGTCTTTCCTGTGGACCGAAAGTTAACGTTTTTAAGGCCTATTTTTTCTGGCTAAGCCTATTCCCGCAACAACACCGTCAGGACTGCTTTAGACCTATCATATAAAAACATAACTTATATGCACACAAGCTCTTAACTATTGACCACAGGAGAGACCACTTTTGTTTTTAACAGTGTGTATGACCCAGGTCTTGCTACGTCGTCTTAAGTAAGAATTAAATAATAACCCATAATAAAAGCTCAAAGATTGATTAACTTTCATGAAAATTCTTACCTAAATAAAACAATATTTCGTAGCGTCCATACATGACGGCTAAAAGCAGGAATGAAAGGGTTTACTAAACCGTTGGTAATGGAAGTTATCAACACGAACCTAACGATACTTGGATGAAATTAAAGCAATAAATAGTGCTTTTATTATGATTACGATGATAAATTTACCGCTAGGCTAATCTTTTTTAATATTTTTTAGTTATTTTCACTTAAAATCCTCTAATAATTGTTCCGAATAACGACCACTTTCAAAAAAACATTTAGTGCCCCTTTAGGGTACTCATTGACTGTGCATTGTCTGTTTCACTCACATGAAACGAAAAAAAATTAAAACAAAATGATTACAATATTATTTAAAAATTGTAGAACCTTGAATGTTTTCGATAAAGTAAAATTGGCGTTGAGTAGGATTGAGTAAGTATAAGAGATCAACCAATCTTCGAAACTTGCCTAATGAGCCATTGTTTAAAGTTCCAAGAAGTACCAAAACACACTACCTCTCTAATACATTAAATTGCCCTAGAAATGTAGTTGAGAATACTGAAGTTAAGAAACCAAAACAAATTAAAAATAATTAGAAAAACATTAATGCATAATATCAAGGTATAAAATACCTTAAAATAAAGACTATAATCCTAAGACCTCAAATGCGTTGCCAACCCTGAGGACTAAGATGGAATGCCTCTATGCTAGTAATTACACCGGTTGTCTTATCCCCACACCGGAACACAACAATTCGAACACTGTTGCTTGGCGGGTGGTTAATGGATATGGTAGCGATCCCGACGGACCCTGCACAAGGTCCTACCACCACTACAAAGTTAACCTTAGTTTGTTATTAATGGGTCCATATTGGCTCATATAAAATTGGTCTTTCGATTTTTTATAAAATAATTTCTCCGTTTTTTTTTGCATAATTGTTGTTCATAATCATCGCAACTCCTAAAGTGAAATTTACTAAAACCGTTCTAATTTTAGGACGTTTATAAAACAAACCTAACCTAACCTTATTTACCAGTTGGCTATTTTTAAAAATCTGAAAGTAATCAGGTGTATATTTATAATTAATATTGATTATGATCACTGATCATTATGATGTGAAATGGTATGAGGTACATTTTTGCTGTTCCAATAATCTAATTTGCAATTTTATATGAACTTTGGCGCACCCGTTATTAATAGTTAATAGTTTACATACATACATACATAAAGTCACGCCTTTATTCCCAGAGTGGGGTAGGCAGAGCTACAGAAATAACAACAACTCTAAAAAACTTGTTGATAATTCTGTAACCACATTTTGCACAATCAGGCTAAGATGTTTACCAGTATATTAGTGACAGGTTGCAAGCCCATCGCCTAACAGTACTACAAGCCCTTATTCCCTTAGTCGCATCTCACGACATCCACGGGAAGACATGGAGGGCACTATTCTAACCCGGCAACCGTTCGGCGCAATAGTTAATAATTTATTGGGAAAAAAGTTGTACTGAGATCGATGTTGTTTTGGTGTTGCTTATAAATATTAAACATGCGTGTCAGAGGACAATGCCTCTTAAGGTTAGTGCGACAATTTGGCAGACAGAATAACTTAATACGAATGTTTAGTATCCTGTGCGACACAATGTAACAGTTTTTCGGACAGTCTGTAAAATAGATAAAAGGGTCTAAAAGATTTGCTTCGAGTTGAGTTGTAAAAGATGTAAGATGCTTGCTCGATTTGGCGGGACATTGCCGTGCCCCTTGATCTATTAGATTTAAACTTTAATGAACATCCTCAAAAATCCAATTCCTTTTTCTTAAATTGAGAAGTATGGATGCCGGGTTAGAATAGTGCTACCCCATGTCTTCCCGTGGATGTTGTAAGAGGCGACTAAGGGAATAAGGGCTTGTAGTACTGTTAGGCGATGGGCTTGCAACCTGTCACTAATACACTAGTAAACTTCTTGGCCTGATTGTGAAAAAGGGGATATAGAATCATATACAAGTCTTTTTAGATTTGTTGGTATTTCTGTAGCTCTGCCTACCCTACTATGGGAATGAAGGTGTGATATTATGTATGTATGTATGTAAATTGAAAAGAAGACTAAAATATTTACAGCATGTATAGGAAAAAATGTAGTCCGTCACGCCATGTTTGATGTAGAAGCCAATTGGCGTATAAACTTAACTCGGTCCACTTTATCTCGTTAATTAATTGACGCCAGGAAACCGTGACTGCGTAATTGTTTTATTAATAATGTATGTGCATTTTTTTATTTTCAAGTAGCTAGGTAAGAATCGTTCATTAAATTATAGCTCATTTCCAATTTAATTTTCAGACTGAAACAAAGGTCGCGTCGATTTAATAACCGCAATCAAAATGCATCTTTTCGTTTTTTTATTATTTGGTAATTTTAAACACAGCAACACTGTTTTTTTATTGTATTATTGTATAAATTAATATTGCAAACATATACGTATTTATTTCAGTTCTTTCGACGACCGATGCACAAATTAAAGGAGATATAGGTTGGTGGGTAAGTTATTGCTATGTTGATGTCTATTTGTCTGTCCGTAAAACTGGTTGGAACTTTGAAAGTCAGAAATTGATTTCCATATTATTTATGCTTATAATTATGGATAGTTATAAAAATAAGATAGATTTTTTTATACAGTAATATGATACATAGTAATATTAAAAGTTATGTATATATTAATGACCTTCGACAAATGGCTCCCGTAAATCGGAACTGCAAATTATTATTTATTATAATTATTATGACTTTCAACATTATGACTACCAGTAGTTATGATGAAAAACGTTATCGATTTTAGAAATCAGAACGTTAATTTTATGAGACCCTTTTGTAATACTCATAATATGTAAGTATATCGCCCAAACTGGTATCCTTATATCTATTTGCGTTATAATTACTTAATGCGATTCAAAAAGTTCTATTTTTATTAATAAATTTTGTCAAAAATGATTTTATTTAGCGTAATTATTTTTTAAATTACATAATGAAACAATGATTTATTGATAGTTTTTTTCCAAATCTTGTTTACATTATTAACATACATTTAATTACACTCGCGGTCAAATAATACAGGTCAGAGTGCGTTTTTCATACAAACGAAGCTATTTCGAAGCCTTGGTTCCTGGCCAGGGGTTGTTTTGAGTGGGGTTTAATGGTGGATACTCCGAGGTTAAAAAATCTGAAGATACCTAACTGATCGCTCAATCAGTTAACACCACAGCAAGAGAGTTTGGGTTAGCATTTGGACTTCCTTGCAATTTATTGCCAATTTAGATGTTTTTCTGAACATGCATTATTCCGGCGTTAACCGCAGATTCAATCAGTTGGGTATCCTAGGCCCTCTGGAAGTCCTGTATCGATGCTTGGGATATCCGGGAAACCAAGGCTTCGAAATAGCCTCTTTAGTATGAAAAACGCACTCTGACCCGTATTATATGACCGCGAGAGTAATAATCTGTTAAGAAGTTACGGGTTACGATAAATACCGGGCAAGAGCATGTCGGACTGTGATCAGTGTAGGGTTCCGAAGCCGTTAAGTAGTACAAGCACAAAAATCAACAAGTAATAACAAATTTCTATCAATTGGTGCCGTCTTAGATGATTATAAACACTTTAATCGCCTATATCTCAAGAACCAATGATGTCTACATAGTCGTGATAGTTTTCCTTTAAAATTCGTTATATGCTCTTTAATTTAAGTTTTTTAATTTAATTTAATATTTCATAAACGGATCACTCAATCAAAAAAATATTTTACAAACCAGTAATATTTTTAAAAGACCTATCCAACGACTCCCCACACTATGAGGTAGACGAGAAAAGAAAAATACATCTCCGCGTCACGTGTAGGAGAGAAACCCTTTTTTTTTTTTACTTCACTTTTTTTTTGTTACCACCTTGTTGACGTGACTAATATGTCAAATCACAACTTTCTAGTACTAAGAGCCTCTGAGCTACGCTGCAGACGGGCGGACATGGCGAAACTATAAGGGTTCCTAGTTTGACTACGGAACCCTAGAAATATAATATTACAATTTGATTTACAGCATTCCGTTTGGCCTAATCAATTTTTTCATAATGAAATGATCAGATACAGGATACCATACCCTTGGCATATGAGAAAACATACCAATTTTACTTTTTTAAGCGACATGTATCATTGCAAGTGTCCTAGAGTTTATTACCCAGTCTGCGGCATAGACAACATCACGTACGTGAATCAATGCATATCGAATTGCGCGCAGCAGTACAATATAAGACGTGAGGGACCCTGCATGGTTTTCAGACGAAGCGATCCTTTGATTCAAGTCATCCTACCCAAAGTATGGCAGACTACGGACAACAACGTAACTGTAATACAAGTGGATGCAAACGATCTTATTAACGCCACTTTACCGTCATATGACCAATTTCTTTATTGAATAAAATTAATGTTTTGATTTTGTATGTTTTTATTTTATTTAAATAAGCTATACTACTCTTGCGGACAAATAATACGGGTCAGAGCGTTTTTCATACTAAAGAGGCTTTTTCGAAGCCTTGGTTCCTCGCCAGGGGATGCTTTTAGTGACATCTGATGATGGATACCCCGAGCATCGATACAGGACTTCCCGAGTGCCTACGATACCATACTGATTGAATCTGCGGTTAAAGTCAGAATTGTGCATGTTCAGAAAAATATCTATAATGGCAATAAAATGTAAGGAAATCCAAATGCTAACCCAAACTCTCTCGTTGTGGTCTTAACTGATTGTGCAATCAGTTAGGTATCTTAAGAACTTTTGACTTTCTCTATTGAACCTCGGAGTCCACCATTAAACCTCACTCAAAACAACCCCAAGCCAAGACTTCGAAATAGCTTCGTTTGCATGAAAACGCACCAATAGATCGTCGTCAATCACTGACAAGTACCAGTGGTACTAGACAAGATGCTTAACGCTAACGAAAACGATTGTCGAAGACTGTTAAAATGTATGGAATTGGCATAACGCGCGACCGTTCGGCAGCTTACGTCAGTCCTATAACATTTTTATTTATTTATTTATTTATTTATTTATTTATTTATTTAGGACCTTCAACAATAAGTACACTGTTACATAAATAATTGACATGCACACTTACAAGCTAAGCGCCTTATTTCTTACAGAAGATCACCGCATGCGTAGAACAAAAAAAAGAAAACAGAGTTAAATGTACTTATTTAAGTTCGGCTTAGTATGTAATTAGAACTACTTAATATTAAGAAGTTCTTTCCTAATTATTGGGAAAGAAGTTGTAGTGAGATCAATCTTGTTTTGATGTTGCTTATAAATATGAAACATGCGCGTCAGAGGACAATGCCTCCTGAGGTTGGTGCGACAATTTTTTTGATAACGATAACATTCTCGCAATGCATCTTGTGTAAATTCAGAGATGAGTTAGCATTGACCCTCAGTTCTATAGCAAATTAATCTGCTCGATCAGTCATCGATACACAATCGATGTTGGTTATTCATTTGTATGATTTACCACTTATTTAATGCATCCACATCAACCGAGCGGACAATGGATGTGTATGAATATATGTAAGTACTTAAACACTTTTTTTTAACTAAACCTCTTCTTCCCTTGGATGTCATGGATCATTTAATACTGGTCAACTACTTCGAATACCGGTACAAGAAAAATACATTCCTCCCCTATTCAAGTCTCTAAAAAGATCAGAGTCCCGATTATGTGTTCAAGTTTCTGCTTAGCCTTAAACTTAGAGGCAGTATGCGGTAACCATTTGACATTGAGATAAAAGACAATAAAAAACATATGATTTGATTGAATTTTTTATGATCTGATTGGAATTTTAATTTCCCCTGTGAAGGCTACTCATTAAATTGATTAAATTCCGCGTGAACTATGATTTTTTAATGTCAAGTTTAAGTAAATTGCTACCTTCAACCCTAGAAAATTAAACAATAACTTAATACCAAAACTCCAAATAAAATATCGGGGGACCATTTCACACAAAATAAACTAAAGATAAGCTCTAGGCTTGTAAAATGGTACTAGACAATGATGAACATACATGTCATATATAGAGAAATACATACTTAAAAGTCTTGAATACATACACAACACACAAACGTAAAAACACTTCTTTTCTTTTATTAAAAAATATATATCTTCATTTTGAACCAATCTTAATCTATAGTACCATATAAATTAAAACATTAAAAATACTAATAAAAGTTCAATTTTTTAACCTAGAATTTATTTACTTCACATTGCTCGGAAAGTGTGTTATTGCACGCAGGCGTATAGAGAAGTTCTAGCCGACTTACTTACCGGGGGAGTTTTTGATTTTTATAACTCCGGAGGGAGTTATAAGTTAAGTTTTTAAATATAAAACCCACTATAGTACGTCAATTCAGACTATGGAGGTGGTTACCCCAGACCTTACAGCACAGAATGATACCATAACGTGCTGGTTAAATGTTATTGAAAGTATACCTTTGTTCGTTACTCAATAAAGACAAAAAAAATATTTACGCCTTAAAAACTAAACAATACGAGTCCTAACTAGTATGGTACTGGCCAGATTTTGTTAACCTGTTTACTTGTATTGTGTTTTATTTTGTTTAGTTTAGTCTTTGTACTGTGTGTGTCAATTTTCTTTCTTTCTTGATAAAGAAGATTCATCATCATCATCATCTTCATCATCATTATCAGCCGGAAGACGTCCACTGCTGGACAAAGGCCTTCCCCAAGGTTTTCCACAACGACCGGTCCTCTGCTGCTGTCATCCAGCGGTTTCCCGCAACCTTCATCAAATCGTCGGTCCACCTTGTGGAAGGCCTGCCGACACTTCATCTTCTGCTTCGCGGTTACCACTCTAGAACCTTTCCGCTCCAACGGCCATCGGTTCTACGAGCAATGTGCCCCGCCCACTGCCACTTAAGGTTTGCAATTCGATGAGCTATGCCAATTACCTTAGTTCTCCTAATAGGAACATTATTAGTTTCCTTTCATTCGTGCTACATACTGTATTTTGCTGTTTATTAACTTTTTTGCTCAGGTAAATAAAACCCTTTTCGTATTGTTTATAACGGAAAAAATATGAGGCTTGATTGAAAATAATCCCTGCTTTCCTTAGGGAAATCTCACCCTGTTGGAAAACTTAGATAACGTGGAAAATATTAAAAAGTAATCGTGAGCTGTGGTCTTCTTGCGCGCGAATTTGACTCAGTTAAGATTGTGCAGTCAATTTGGAACTATATATATGTATATTTACGGTTACTTTTCACAAAGCGAATTCTAACGAAAACAAAACAAAAACAAAAAAACAAAAAACAAAAAATCATTTATTGCCACGTAACATAAAACATAAACATAAAACATAAACGTAAAGGTACATTACAATACACAAACAAAAAATTAAAATAAACTAAATTACACCATACAGACATTTCACATTCACTCATCTCACAATCAGACATTCCAATCATACAAACAAAATAAAGGAACACAACAGAGACACAAACATGGAGGTGGCAAAAGGCTCAGGCTCAGCCTGTGCCACGATTGTAATCGCAGCGCTGATTTTCAGCCTGCACCTTACTTCACTGAGCAATTTACGACAAAAGAGGTAAGTAGGGCTAGCAATTGTGATATTTTACAAACTTATGTTACAGCTACAATTTGATTTGCAGTTTAAAAAAACAAGTGAAGTTAAGTATAGTTAACATTACACAACTAGTTACTGCGGTGATAAACATATTACAAATGAGACACTCCGCTGGGCGCTACTGGACGGTTCCGTGGATCATAGAATACTTTAAATAATTCAAACTTTAAAATACTATAAAACTTTGAAATACTTTAAAATACTTTAAAATACTTTAAATACTTTAATTACTCTCTGATAGTTGCTTGTTGAAAAGTAGTTCATGAAGTTTCTTTCTGAAAGTCGGAAGCGACATATTTAGACGAAGGGGGGAGGCAAGTCATTCCAGATCTTGGCCGCGCGAAAACGAAAGCATCCCCTGAACCCGGCGGATTTATGCTCTGGAGGAATTAATTTATTCGCATGCATGCTCCTTACACCTCGACCACGAGCCGCTTTATTTTTAGGCCATGTCAATTTTTCAAACAAATATTGCGGTCTCCGCGTTTGCATAATTTAAAGAAGTCAGAAATGATTTTTCTTTTGAAACCAATCATTTTTCAGGATGTTAAATAAGCCTTACATAACCTTTAGGTACTCTTACTCTATAACATTTTAAGAAATGGATTCAGATGGATTTTTTATAGTCTTGAGAATTCAAATGTCTATGGGTCTCAGATTCCACTTACCATCAGGTGGCCTGAGTGCTCGTGTGCCTTCTCCTTAACATAAAAAAAAAAGAAACATGTATTTCAAAATTATCAACTTTTGGAAAAATTAAACAGCTAGTAACGATAATTCGAGCCTGTGAATAAATAAAGAAAAAAAACACAGGACAATGTCACACAAATTGACCTAGTCCCGAACTAAGCTCTAGGCTTGTACTATGGGTGCCTACTAGACAACGATAAACTAACTTATATAGAGAAATATATACTTACATACATAGGAAACATCCAAGACTCAGGAACAAATACTCGTGCTCATCAAACAAATATCTGCCCTTACCGGGATTTGAACCCAGGACCCCTAGCTTCGAAGGCAGGGTCGCTCCCAACTAGGCTAGCGTGTCGTCTATGGTTATGTAAACGCAAAATCAACTTTTTTTTTACAATATAGGGATGTATGTTACAAACCGAACGTTAAGGGATCCCTTCTAGTGAACCAAAGTAGCATCGAGAAGACATAATGACAAAATTTCATTCATTCAAAAGTCATTTATAAATGTAACAACAAAATGTTGCAAATAACTTTAAGTAACTTTCGCTTTAATTATTTTGTTCGCTTTATGCACGATAATTATAGAACAAGGGTAGAGAGGTGCGAAATAAGTAAGGAGTTGCCAGGTTCGTAATATTAAACTCCCGTACTTAAAAACTTCGTTTCGGGGGATTTATACAGGTTGTTTCCAAATAAATTGATCGTGGTAATGTAGCAAAATCATTATGGAAACGATCTTTACAGGAATAGAGACAACATCGGTATCATACCGGCTTGACTCCTATTTCCTATTTATTTGTTTATATATTTCTTTGTGTGTGTGTTTTATATATAAAGCTATTTATATGTATTAAAATGTAAGTATGTGTATGTGATTGGTTTGATATTAACTTTTCTGCTTTTTATAATTATATGTTTGCAATTTTCTAGGTCTTAAAATTTGTTTAAAATTAGTACTCGTGTCTACTCGTTGCTACTTTTTGATTTCTTATTTTCTTCAATCCCCCAAGGATAAGCTGAAATATCCCTTAAAGAAATAAGTATTTAAATTCCTGTGTTTTTACAAGTTTTAACATTCATACATTTTGTTGCCGACTGTCCATTTTTGTACAATCATCATCTGCTTACTGAGACCAAACTAAAAAATCCCACGCACGTTAATTACAGCGGAGATCTTATTACCATCTCCCCACACCATCATTATATCAGCTCCTAAATACCAAATGTCGTATTGCCCTCGAGATTAATACTAAATAAATAATTAATATCTCGGGACATTGTCACACAAATTGAACTAGTCCTGAAGTAAACTCTAGGCTTGAACTATGGGTACTAGATAAGAATAGACTTACTTATGTAGAGAAATAAATACATACAAGTCTAAGAACATACAAGACTCGGAAACGAATATTCGCGCTCATCACACAAATATCTGCCCTTATCGTGATTTGAACCCAGGACGCTAGCTTTGGAGGCACGCTCACGACCAACTAGGCTAACATGTCGAATATTTATGTAATCCAAATTTCAGCTCACTACAATAACTGGAACTGGTTCATAATGTACATTCAAAAACTAAGAAAACTAAGTAAAAACTTGTTACAATATTTTAAAAAGTATTTTAGGTATAAATTCATATTATAAAATCAGCTCAACAGTTCGGGATTTTTTTTCATGACATCTTTTTGTGCAATCACGCAAAGTTTGTTTATCCATACTCGATGAAAAAGGAACTAGTTAGGGTTTACTTAGTATGGAGAAAGTAACTTTGTGTAATTAAACAAAACGTTGTTGTGAAAAATAATTGTCAAGTAGTTAGTAATTAAGTTAATTTATCATAAAGGTTTAACAAAAACACTAAAACTACGATTCCCACACTACGCGCAGGCTGTATCGTGGGTACCTACCAATTATTTGAGTTCAAAAAACACATGATTGCCTTTAAAGTAAACAGCGCAAAATAAAGTATTACTAAATCTAATTACTAAAGGACGTGGTAGCTGCCCATCTCCTTTCTTATTTTCAGTCTTCCGGCGAGGGCCGACGCAAATGGCAAAATCCAGGTCTTCAGCTGACAGCTTGATTCCTATTTTGACGGCAGTAGTCATGGCAAGATGCACCGGTAGCTTTAAAAACATACAATATTTAAGTAGCTTTAAAAACATTCTAAGTTCATAATGATTCTAACGATGTCAGAAACCACTGAAAAAATATTGAAATAATACATGAACTTAAGGGTTTTTCGCAACATGGACAAAACGAGAAATTAGAAAAAATCCGAGTAAAAAATTGATCAATTTCTCCGAAAGTACTTAAAATCTCTAAACATTCATGGGGGTTGAATTAATACCTAGCTTATGAGCTGCCCTATCACTTATTTCTGACTTGACATCGATTTTCGGGACACTCTGTTTATAAATTCATCATCATTTCAGCTGAAGAACGCTCACTGCTAATAAGCAGTGATCGGAATAGGTAGTGCAATTTCGGGTGAATGACCTTAAACATTATACTGAATATGGATAAGACCCCAGATTTCGGGACTCGTATTATTTCACAGAATATTTTCTTGACATGCTTAATTGAAGTTAAATGGAAACATACGAAAAATCTAAAAAAATAATGTTATTGTAAATACTTTTTGTCATTGCAAGTGTCTACATATTTCGTCAATGCAATATTCTATGCTACCAAAATCATCGTTGAAATCATATTTTAATAACATTTCTGAATTAAACACAAACTTTAACAATTTGCAAATGTAATCCCGGGGTTACAAGCTATATCCATACTAAACTTACGACCTGAAGTCTCGCGAAATTGCACTACCTATTCCGATCACTGCTAATAAGCTAATAGATAGTACTGAAATTTAATAGTTAAAGCAGACTCAATCCTATATCGTTAGTAATAAGGTTGTATTTGTTACAGGAGTTTTGTTGAGATACTGCCATTTGTTTTAGCAGGGTAGAGCCTCCCCTAGGTTTGCCACAAGGACTGGTCCTGTGCCGCTTACATCCATCGGTTTCCTTCAACCTTAGCCACATCGTCGGCCCACCTTGTTAGACACGCTGCGTATCCCGTTACGTGGACGCCACTGAAGAAGTCTTCGACCCGGACTTCGGTCATCTGTTCTACGAGCGACACACATAACCTATTTACACAATTGTTTTTTTGACACAGCAAATCGATAGCACTAAAGTTGTTGTTGAAATATCCCGCTATGACAAAGAAACGGACGGATTATTCGACTTATTTACACGAAAAAAAATCTTTTGTATATGGATCTACTAACATGTACTCTCCATGACATTGCCTAGCTAGGAGTTAAAAATGACATAAAAATTCCGAAGTTGGTTCCAAAATACCCTGATTCGTTACATTGAAATAAAAGTATGGAACAGTTGAACTTTATTAAAACAAGCAAACTACAAGACTTAGAATGGGGAAAGTTGGAGGTGCAATTGCAACTGTTTCTATCGGAGTATGCGCCCATACAGCATCGTTGCTCAGATTCCGTATAACTCCTAAAGTTTAAAAACCGGGCAAGAGCATGTCTGACTATGCTCAGTGTAGGGTTCCGAAGCCGTTAAGTACTACAAACATAAACATCAACAAAGTAATTAACTACTTTTCTATTTAAAGTCAATTGGTGCCGTCTTAGATGATTCTCGTAAGTACAAACACTAATCGCCTGTATCTCAAGAACCAATGATGTCTACTTACTCGTGATAGTTTTCCTTTAAAATTCGTTATATATTATGTTTTTTCATTTAAGTTTTTTTTCAGATTTTTAGTATTTAAATTTAACCCGTAATATTTTTGAAAGACCTATCCAACGACAAGCGTACTTTACAAGTACAAGTACTATTAAGGGATTAGTAGAACTTATTTACAGTTCAAAAGTTACTATAGCGGAAAATTGCAATAGTACATTTTGATACAAGTGCGGAAAGTATGTCATTTTACACGAGTCCCGAAGTATCTTGGCCCGAGCTGCAAGCGAGGGACAAGAATAGGGACGAGTTAAAATGACAGTTCTGCACGTGTATCAAACGACGTTTATTAACACATTTGCGAAAAAATATCAATGGAACAAAATAAATCAGTAAATAAAACTATTACAAGAGACAGTTTTACTTTTAATTGACACAGACTTTATGAAATGGCAACGGTTGTGACCATTCAGCCAAATAAAAAAAGTCACAGTAATATTCCCTATATTTAAAAATCAAAAAGTATAATCTCTATTAATCAGCGGTAATGCATAAAAGTGGATTCATATTACGCCGTACTGGGCTAGGCCCGGTTTCGGCATGGTGTAATGTGAATTCACCTTTATGCATTACCGCTGATGCACTATGCTGATGCATTCGTAATACTAATTTAGATTCAGCCATCTTAATGAAAGCTGTTTTTTTTTTTAATATTATCTAGATACATTTTATGTGTGTATGTATGTATGTATGTATTTAATTTTAATATTTTAATATTATATTACCTATATGATCAAGTTATACTTGCTCCATCGGCACTTGAGTTGCAGGAGATGGTGACAGTGATGAATGAGGGATTTAAACAAAAGGGTATGAAAGTAAACGTTGCTAAGACCAAGGTCATGGTGATAGAAAAGAACGAAGATATTACTGAGTGCGTGATAAATATAAATGGTGAATTAGTAGAACAAGTGAGTGAATTTGTGTATCTGGGAAGTATGTTTACAAGAGATGGTAAGTGTGAGAAGGATATTGAGAGGAGGGTGAATGCAGGAAATCAGATAAATGGAGCCCTGCACTCCTTTGTGAGCAGAAGGGGCGTTTCACAAAAAGCCCGACTGGCTGTTCACAATGGAGTGTTGGCCCCTACTCTGATGTATGGTAGTGAATGTTGGGTGTGGCAGGATAAGCATGAAAGTCGTATAAATGCAGTAGAAATGCGCTCTTTGCGTAGTATGTGTGGTGTAAAACTGTGTGATAGAGTAAGGAATGAAAACATCAGAGAAAGTGGTCTGAAAGAAGATGTAGTGACTAAAATTGAAAAGGGCATGCTTCGATGGTTCGGTCATTTGGAAAGGATGGATGAAAAAAGATTGACGAAAGAAATTTACAGTGCTAAAGTGAGTGGAAGGGTCGTAAGGGGGCGCCCTAGCCGTACTTTTTTGAATCAAATCGGGGAAATACTGGAAAAGGGCCGAATCTTAAGTACCCGAAACCGACGTGCATGCATGACTCGATGTATGAATGTGGAAGAAGCGAAAGAGCTTTGTCAGGATCGTAGCAGGTGGAAAGAAGTGGTCTCTGCCTACCCCTCTGGGAAAAAGGCGTGATTTATGTATGTATGTATGTATTACCTACAGATAGTCTCAATGCTAAATGACGTAATCAAAAAGTGGTTGAACATGCAAACTTTTTGGTTGGATGCACGGCTTGGAAGTTGAAACAAAATTATATTTAAAAAAAATGGAAAACTATAACGCACTAGTGCGTAATATTCAACTTTCCGCACTATATACAGCTACGAAAAGTACCACTTTTTGAGCAACTGTGTTAAAAAAATATACCTGCCTAGATTGAATCACTGCTTCATAACTTAATCTATTACCTTATTTGAAAGCAAATTAACTTAGAAAGTTAATTCAAATGATGTACGTGTGCTATATTATTTTATAACAATCAAGTTCATTTAATAACCTACTAACAAAGTTATTTAATATAAAAAAATCTGCTGATTTTCGGCAAACGGGACGTGACCTTTTTTGCTGAGCAAGCAGAGCAATGTATCACCAATCACCATGTATGTGGCTACATGCTAGCTAGCACTCCGCAATGCGGTGCCTAAAAGGCTTCAAAAAATCAAAACAGTATTGGTAATCTAGGCGAATGGCTGCCTTCTCATTTACATGGTATCCTAGTATGAAAATTGCCCCGCTGGTAACGAATACATGAATTTATATAGGAATATTGACAGCCTCCGTTGACGCGAATAACAATGAGGTTTTAAGTCGGAATTACTCGGAATTAGTGATGTGCTGTTACCGGTGACATACTCCAAGCTAGTATTTTACTAGTAACATTCCCAATAAATGGTAACATACGGTAATTTTCAACTTTTGAACATATAAGTAAATGTTTATAAACATGATTGAGTTCTATGAACAACAGATGAAATATTTAAGACCTAAAATAATAACAAAGGACCAATATTATCGGTATAATACCCAGTAATACCGCGTATTTTGCTAACGTTACCAGGAATATTATCCTCAATTATTTGACTAGCATCAGTGTTCACCTTACTGACTCATTTTGCATTGTTGGAAAGAATTTCGTACATCTTTTGGGCTAGCACTTCAATAAATGGGTCATACACACTTTTAAAAACAAAAGTTGTCTCTCCTATGGTCAATAGTTAAGAGCTTGTGTGCATATAAGTTATGTTTTTATATGATAGGTCTAAAGCAGTCCTTTCAAATCAGCCTTAAAAACGTTAACTTTCGGTGTGTCCAGCGGAAAAACGGTAACCTAAATTTGTGTATGAACCAGTTATTAAGCAAATTTTCTAGCATAGCGTTGCAATAATTACATTTATAACTCCTTTAATTTTTAACATTAATTTTACTTTGTTTTCTGGTCTTAATGCCACGTTACATTACTCGCGCATAGAACGCTGTCGATGCACTTGCACTTTGCACATAACCTTACATAACTTTAGACATGACGAGTAAAAG
Source organism: Acleris holmiana (assembly GCA_949316455.1). Taxonomy (NCBI): domain Eukaryota; kingdom Metazoa; phylum Arthropoda; class Insecta; order Lepidoptera; family Tortricidae; genus Acleris; species Acleris holmiana. The sequence continues at coordinate 6,252,400 of OX438785.1, forward strand.
AGACGGAAGAAGCAATAATGAGCGGGATAGTAAGAAAATGTGCACATTTCCAATTATGTTCGTCAATTTAAGTAATTCATAACTAACGACAATCTTAACCGCTTAGCTTATAACTTCTGGTTATGTACCGGTAGCATTGGAAATTAACTAGGTATTTGGGTAAGGACCAAAACGTTGGCCACGCTAACTCACTCAATAAAATTTTCTATTAAACTTTTCCGTTGTGACACGAAAACTAGCCATACATTTGTAGGGATAATTTTCGTGTCACAACGGAACTTTTTTCACTTTTGTTGTTTGTATGATTAACTACGCTTAACTATGGTCCAACTATTTGGTCCTTACCCATTTTACCAAAAAAAAAATATACCAGTACCGACGAGTAACGAAGTTACTACCGGCACATCACTACTTGGAATGAACCTTTTCAGCGAACCGTGAAGGTTCAATGTTAAAATTAATATTCCGAGGCTATGTTCAATGTTATTTTTTAAGATTGGAATATTTATTTATTATTTATTTATTTAATCTTCTTTGCACGATACAAATAAATGTAAAAAGTACAAATGGCGGACTTAATGCCTAAAGGCATTCTCTACCAGTCAACCACATGTTCAATAGAGAAAAAAAAAACCGGTGCAATTAGAGAAATGAACAGTGTTAAAAACTGAATTAAATCTAAATAGCTACTTAACATTTAAAAAAATAATAATATATAATACATAAATAATATATAAGTTTATATAATACATAAACAATACTTAAATACATGCAATGAAAACAATGTGTGATGAAGATGATGACACTTGTACTTAAGTTCTTGCTTGAGGAGATGTTCGCGAAGCTTACGTTTAAATACAAACTTACTGGACGCTTGTCGTATTTCAAATGAAAAAAAAAAAAAAAATGATGAATATTAATGGTGATTATGCTCATATTAAAAAACCGGGCAAGAGCATGTCGATCCATGCTCAGCGTAGGGTTCCGACGCCGATACTTTAAACACAAAAGGGTCCACGAAGTTGGGCACGTTAACTCACTCAAATAAACTTGTCCGCTGTGCGATGAACAATTGCCATACATTTTGTAAGGGTACTTTTCGCCGCACAACAGAACTTTTTTCACTTTTTATGTTTGTATGGTTAACTACGCTTAACTATGGTCCAACTGTTTGGTCCTTACCCAAGAAACTATCTCAAAAAACAAAAAGTTTGAACAAATTTTCCATTTAAAGTTAGTTGTTATCTTAGGTATTGCGTCTCCTGTATCACAGGAACCAATCAAGTCTATTGTGTAAGTAAGTGGTTTATTTTAATATATTTTTCAGATTTCTTTTAAATGTAGTTTTAGCTATAGAGATCAATATTTTCTAAACGGTCCGCTAAATCCATTTTTTTTTAGTAATATTGTACCTCTATGTAATGATTTCTTAAGAGCTATCCAATGATAGGTACATCACTCGATGTCATGATGTAAACATTTTATTTATAATTTAATTTTATTATGCCTAATTACAACCTTGTATTGAAGTGTCTGAGTAAAATCGCAGACAGACGGACAGATGGACTGACGGGCAAACAGACATATGGACATGGTGAAAAATAAGGGTTCCTTGTTGACTGAGGAAATCTAAAGACGCGAAATACAGAGTAACTGTTTTTGTGTGTACGCCAAAGAAGGAAATATATTATTTTCTTTAAATAATTGTCCATATATTTTATACATTGAACAACAGCTGTGACGTCATCCCTGTCGTCGATTTTGTATGGAGTGTTTTGCAGGGGGTCTTAACTATGACTTTTTAAAGCTTAAAAAATAATTCATAACACGATAATTATTTCACGAATACTTATAACGACGATGTGATTAGCTGTTTTTTTTTTAATGGCAAGTAGAAGGCACACAAGCACACAGGCCACCTGGTAGGTGGGGTTTGAGACCTATAGAGATTTTAACTCTCAAGACTACAACCCTAAGGGCGTTACATGGAAAATGTGTACCTAGCTAAGGTCTAAAATTAAGTAACGTTAACTTTTCCGCTGAGTTACGAAAATTAGCTATACTGTTGTTACAAATGGTGGAATCTCAGGCAAAGATAAAAGTGGTTTACTAGTCAAAATTCTACCAGAGCTTCCCAAGAGGAGACTGCTGAGAAGGAGCGCCGCTAGAAACTCAGCAGTCAGTCAATTAGCCTAGCAGTATAAAAAACAATAAATAAATCATGCGTAGTTAACCAGGAAAACGTGTCGAAACTTCTAATAAACACAAGAGCAAATAAATGAAATAATAATATTTATACCTACCCATGACGGTGCAAAACTGCATGAAATTTAAAATAAAAGTTTCGATACGTTCACTAAGTCTGAAGACATAAAACCTAGAGAATTATTTGACAGATGTTTTAATTTAATTATTAGATTCGCATGATCTACGCATTCAAAAGCTTTGGAAAGATCACAAAAAAAACCTATTGCATCACAAGATTTCTCCCAAATGTTATAATATATATTTTATTGAGTACAGATGCATCTCGCCTGATTTATAAAGTGGTATTTAATTTCTGCAAGATATACCGATGTCAGATGGACACTAAGGACAACAAAGTGGGATGGACCAGATGGGTCCAGAGGTAGAGGCCGGCCAAAATAGGTGGCAAGATGAGCTAGTTTCGGTCGCCGGCTCCAGTTGGACAAATACTGCAAAAAACAGAGACAAAATTAAATGGGAAACTATGGACGAGGCTTTTACCCGAAGGGGGTCCATACAAAAATGTTAATAGATAATATATATTTTTAAAAATGCTTTCCGTGTACTATACTTTTATTTTTTGTATGGAATTAATAAAGCTTTTTATTATTATTATTATTATTTAATTTCTATGACATGATGAATGACTTTAACTGATGCTCCCCATAAATCCTCGGTTTAAAACTCCTGTAGCAAGTTAAATGCAAGCCTATTACAAACGGGTGAGGATTGCATCTGCTTCATTAATTGAATTTGAGATACTGCTTATTGGCGTTGAGATTAGTATATAAAAATACGACTAATTTTCGTAACTCAGTGGAAAAGTTGTTTCTTAATTTTAGCCCTTAACTAGGTATAAACTTTATAAAAAACGCCCACAACACTCCATACGTTTTCAATCCTGAGGAATAAAATGGAACGCCTGCTTGCTAGTAATTTCACAGGACCACTACAATGCGGACACTGCTGCTTGGCGGAAGGTTAAATGCTAAGAAGACTATCTCTGGTTATTTAAAAAGTCTCTAGTAAAGTTTCTAGTAAATTCTTAATGGAACTAATTTCTAGTGAATTGTTAAAGAAGCAATCGAGAGCTAATTCCCAATTTGCTTCCCAGATTGCTTCTTTGTACATTTTCTTGCTGTGGCCTATTTTTGCTTAAATAATTCAAAGACCTAATAGGAGAAGATCTTAAGAAGCCTTCAGGGCAAGTAGCGCTAACTTCTTGAAACGCGATTAACTAACAGTTTAGCTAGCTGGTTTTAATGCATTGAAAACAAGATTTTATAGTGCTTTTGAGGAGCAAACAGTTGTCACTATGATTTCACCAGTTTCACCTGAAAAATGACCGGTAAATGCTTGTTGCATTAATTAATTTAATTTTGTGCAAACAAATAAATATAATATTATCTGTGTGAAGATATTTTTTATTAGCTGAAAACAAAAACAAACGTGTATTTTTTCTTAAGTATAAGCAATTTGGGTCATTATTACTTAAGTAACTCATTAGTTGTTCATAAATGACGTTTACACTTAGTGGTTATAAATAAGTAAGTAAATCATTTCAGCTTTAAAAAAAAAATACCAAATCGATAATGCGTTGTCAGTAATATAGGTAACTGCATTACCTATATTACTGACAACGCAATCTCTAAATTGCTAAAACCAAATTAACCTTTCCTTTTAACGTCCCTTTTTAAACATTATGAATCCTTTATTTTTATCAATATTAATACTAGTATTTATTACTAATACACTGTGTATCAGTAATCACAAAATGTTTTTGTAACTAAAATATATTAAATACCTTATTTTATACAAGGCAGGAAAAAAATACGTCGACGGAAGATTGATCGCAGCCTATTTAGATTGGTTACAATCAATGCAGGCTTTGAGTGATCCTATCATTCAGTTTCCAAGAAACGACCCATCGATCATTTAAAGCCATTAGGCGCTTTGAAAGTTTAACCGAAGCTTTTTATGAAGAACGAATTTTTATCGGCCTTTGAAAATCTAAGCGGGAAGGATGATTAATTTTAAATAATGTTAGAAGTAAAAATTGCCAAAGTTCAAGAGTGCATTTGTATAAAATAGGTTTAAAGGATGTTGTCAGAAACGAACGGCATTTAATGTTATTAATAAAGCTTTATTTGTCAGTTAGTCCAAAATTTTATTATTATTGGAAAGTGCAACTGGCCCTTGCTAAAGTGGACACATTTCATTTGCAGTTAAGAGGCCACATATGCTGCAACACTTACAGAAAAAAACAAAAGGGATGGCTTTATGTGCTACCGTGCAAAGAACGTGAGATGGAGATAGCACATACACACACACACACACACACACACACACACACACACACAAAAACACAACATTTGTAAATAAAATGTTTAGTATGCAGTACGTACAAGGTGTTAAAAAATAAATATCAGGGGACAATCTCGCACAAATTGACCTAGTTCCAAACTAAGCTCTAGGCTTGTACTATGGGTACTAGACAACGATAATCGTGTAAAATAAATAATTTCGTTTCATTACACATGTTTGGCCATCAAAACCACGGAACACAGGGACTTTCCGTCGAGTTTTTATCCGCAAGCTCTCGACTGAATTATTTAACGTCGCACGAAACTGCACGTGTGTGGTTCGCCTTATTTATTCATCTTCGCTGTTTTTACGTAGCGTAAATTATATATGTCTGCAAAGCACAAGGCATTTTGACTGGTTAGCAAGGTTAAAACAAAACTTAACAAATATCGACCAAGTGCGAGTCGGACTCGCGCCCTGATGATTTCGTTCCGCCCCACTAACACTTGGTCGGTCGGTTTATTTAGTGTTTTTTAGGGTTTGCACTATTATCACAAATTTGACGCTTGCATGTTATTTGCTGTTTTTTGTATGAAAAATAAGAATATATTTATTTGAAAAAGCATACATGGTTATCTAATTTCATTTCAATATCCGTCAGACCCCGAACTAGGTTGAGCCTGTATCTCGGGACCTCGCAGTGCGTTGTACACGTGGGTTTTCTTATAGAGACACTTTTGGATGAATGAATTTTCTTAATTACGGCGTGTGTGTTTGTGCGTGTGTGTGTGCGCGTGCGTGTGTGTGTGTGCGCGCGTGTGTGTGTGTATGTGTGTGTGTGTGTTTATGTGTGTATGTGTCCCATCGTTTAGATGCAGGCATGGAGGAGAGCTTCTGTGTCTTTGTATGTCCGAGCCACCTGATGTTTTTTATATATTTTTCTAGGAAGTTGTACCTTATTACATAACCTTAAATGTTAAGGGACAAACAACGAGGGCATAGGACTTTTTATGGCTTAGCGAAGATAAACAGACTTTATAGCCCACCTGATAGTAAGTGGGATCTGAGACTCATAGATATTTACATTCTCAACACTACAATCTTAACACTGCAATCCCAAGACTGCATATGTGGTTGTTTGGTGGAAAGTCTCTAAGCTCATTTCACTGGTTTTCTTAATCCCCACACCGTAACACGCGGTACGATTATTCGAACACTGCAATTGGGTCCCGTTTACTATCCTTTGCGTATGGAACCCAAAAACAATAGAATATTAATACGTATAGTATACTTATTTTCATCAAAAATATGAATTTTGAAATAAAATTTTGGGTCCCTTATATATTTGGAACTCGTCAAATTTCGGTCGGTCAATGTTAACTATACGAGTATGTATAATTACAGCAGACTTATATAGGTACCCACTTTCATTAGGACCCCAACATTAAAACCTAAATAACTCCTTAAGTAATTAATATACAGGAAAGTTAAAACTATTCTGGACTGTATAGCAGGGCTCTATTCATAAAAATTTGGAGCCTGCTTTTTGGCCAAAATATGTTTAATCAAATTTAATGTTTCATTTCCTATTTTTTTCATTTGCCATACATATGGTATATAAAATTGTCATGATTTATTTAAGTACCATCGTGTATAACCCTTTAGGTTAGGTTAGATTAGCTTGTATAAAATCTTGAAATATTTACGGTTACAGAAAACAAAGCGATTTGGGAAATTAAAATTTGGGAAATTAAAAATTTGACCAAAAACTTTTTGACGAAACGAAGGGAACTTGTAAATATTACATCAAGTTCTGGGACAGCCTGTATAGAGGGATCGACAGTAAATTCTTGTAGCAAAGAAACCGCGAGGTCTTCTGGTAACCTTCGGGGAGGGAAGATGGCCGATTGAAAGATGTCCGGCTTTTGATTTTGATTTATTCTGTTTACTGTTTTACTCTACTCACTTGACATTGGCGAAATCATTGCGTACATCGCCGTGGACCGCCATTAATAAAAAAGAAGAAGAAGAAGAAACCGCGGAATCAAAGTGACTTTTAAAAACAAGGTTGTTCTAAATAGAAGGAATGTTTCCGAGCATTTCAATAGAATCCCCGCTTTCGTGCTATGATGGAGGATCTCTAGTTGAAAGGAATTCTGTTTTAATACCATAAATTTAATTTTCAAATTAGAAACAGGAATGCAAAGCTTTACATGGAAATTGTATTTTACGCTTTATGCGTATTATTCTAATAACCAGCTTTTCGGAGAGTCAGAAATTCCGTTAAAAATACAGGTATAGTTTACATCACCTAGAAAGGGTATTTTTTAAACTAGATTTTTGTCTGCATAAACGACTTTCATTCTGTGGCTCTAACCTTTATAACTTAAAATTTGCTAAAGAAAATAATGTATTCACTGCCCTTCTTTCCCATTACATTTTGTTTTAATTAATCCTAGAAAAAGACCGTACTAAATTTTGTTTTTCATGATCACGCAGTCATTTTTCTAGTTATAGGTAAACGTAAGTACGAATTTTTACATTTCTCGCTTGACAAACTTTTACCGCAAATTAATTTATCCTCTTAGGTGTAGTTTTTCAAAATCGCTGACACAATTTTTATATACAGCATAGTTTTTACACCTTTTTCCAAGTTTCTCGCTTAATAAATAACCGTCGCTTAATAACTTCTACTCCCATTTCGCCACTTTAGGGGTAGTTTTGTCAAAATGCCCAAAGCCGTATTTTTTATATTATAAGCAGTATCCTAAACATCAATTTACACATTTGTAACTTCAAAAATGAAAAACTTTCACACCCATTTTACCCCGGGCATCAATTTCAAAAAATCCCATCCTAAACGATGCCTTTACCACAAAATCAACAAACACTCAAAATTAAAAAAAAATCGGTTTGACCTGGCCGATGATGAAATCAGCCAGTAACATTGCCTTTTAAATATAAATAATTATGTCGAAGTACTAAAATTAATCACATTATCATTTCAAATTACAAGTAAATAAGTTAAGCTGGGCTCGTCAGAAATAAAACTCCATGCCATGAAATCGGGTCATTTAGTACAGAATTTCCATAGAAAGTGACCCGTTTTCATTACTTCTGAGTGTAGTTCCTAACCAATTCTGCGAAATCACGTCTAATCTCGAGTTGTTAATAAATTTACCTTAAAGCAGCATCTTGACTTTTTAATAGGTACCTACTAATAATTACCTACATAGAATATTCCGAAAATATTACTTGATGTTGAAAAAATACGGCCCCAAATTCACCTTCTAACAAAATTAGGCCATGTTTCTAGGCTTAAAAGTAAAAGCTGTAAGCGGGTGGTATTCGCTATCACAACTTGAAGTCGACGAAAGAATCACCGTCTCGAAGAATTCACCGAATTCATCTGAACCAGAATGAGAATGACGACACGTTATGCTTAAATCGCGTAGCTGTCAATAATAATCCATTTGAATTTCGCTCTGGGCGATAACGTTTGTCACCCCCAAAATCTAATCCGATTTCCACGATTTTTGAATACGTTGTATGTTTTCGCTTTTTTATCCAAGTAATATTTCCTTGGAAAGTGTAACGTACAGACCTAGTTTTTCATAATATCTACAACATATTCAAAAATCGAAAAATCGGCAACTTTTAAGGGTAGAAAACGTTATCGCATTTTTTTTGTTTCACAGTTTTCTTAAAGCTGGTAACGCATTTCCAGTCTAAACAATAAGGACTTAGAATCTAGTCTTGACAATGCAAATGTCTGTGGGTCATAGATCCCACTAACCATCAGGTAAGTCGGCTTGTGTATAGTTCAGGAAATATGAATTGGCCTGTAATGTTCATCAAGATCTTTCGGCGCCAAAATCAAACAGCACAGCGAGTTGAAAGATTTCGATACTAGAGTCACATTGTCAGCAAAAGATCGCAAAACAGACTGCGAAATCGTATTTCCTGAACTACACTGTTGCTTTTCTTTACCATAAAATAAAGTATTAAGTTAAAAACTCAGGTTATTATTCTTTCGCGTTAGAAAATAGCACGGGGTTGTCGATCAGCCATAAATTACACGAACGTCAAACGACGGAGTTCCTCAAACTTGGTCGGCCATTAGACGTAATTGGACCAGCCCTTTATCGCGATTCTAAAATGAGTCCAACGACAACTTCGGTCTATTGTATAAGGGAAATTCCCGATCTCGTTTTAGCGAATCCATTTTTCACCGCTGATTTTAGCGAGTCTCACCAAAACAACCTTTTTAAAGCCGCCTGTTTAATATTGATGGAATGCCTCTATGCTAGTAATTTCACCGGTTGTCTTATCCCCACACAAGAACACAACAATACGAATACTGACAAAAGTATTAAATGAAAATAACGTTACGTTCTATTGGATATTATTTCAGTCTTACAACTAGTAACATAATATAGTTCATTTTTTTTATGTTAAGGAGAAGGCACACGAGCATTCAGGCCACCTGATGGTAAGTGGAATCTGAGACCCATAGACATTTGAATTCTCAAGACTACTATCCTAAGACCTCAAATGCGTTGCCAACCCTGAGGACTAAGATAGAATGCCTCTATGCTAGTAATTTCACCGGTTGTCTTATCCCCACACAAGAACACAACAACGCGAACACTGTTGTTTGGCACACTGTTGTTGTTGTTGTTCATTTTAGGTACCCCGTTTTACGGTAGGGCTTTTTTTGCTCCAGATCGATCTGTCCATCTTCGGAAAAACTTTGTTTGAACTCGCTTACGCTCGGGTTAGGTACTAAATCATTACATTAATTATGATTACTCTCGTAAATAGCAAATATCAACAAGTTGACCAAGTCTTGATGACTCTTGTTGCGCTACTAAGTTAGGACAAGATTGGGGAAGTTGTCCAATTGGGCACGTCCTTAGCGTTGAGAAACAGTTTGGAGAGAGTTGGAAATCTGTCAACTTAATTTATTCAATACTATTGGTGTGGCAGAAAAAGCATGAAAGTCTGATAAATGCAGATGATAATGCGGTCTTTACGTAGTATGTGTGGTGTTAAACTGATTGATAGGATAAGGAATGAAAATTAATTATCAACAAGTCTTTTTAGAGTTGTTGGTATTTCTGGTAGCTCTGCCTACCCCTCTCTGGGAATGAAGGCGTGATGTTATGTATGTATGTATGTAAATAAATATCAGGGGACAATTTCACACAAACTGACCGAGTCACAAATAAGCTCTAGGCTTGTACTATGGGTACTAGGTAACCCTAAACTTACATACGAGTATATACAGAAATACGTACTTAAATACATAGGATATATCGAAGACATACCTTACACAAATATTTGCCTATATATCGGGAATCGAACCCAGGACTGCTTGCTTCGTTGGCAGAGTTATTACCAATTAGGCTAAACACGTCGTTATTATAAATGTGAAGAAATCTCTGCCAGTTTGTTACGGTTTCACGACTTAACCGCTTAACCGATTTTAATGCAATTCGATATGGTGATAACTTGAATATTGAGTAGATACTTTTTAATCCGAAAAATGAACAGTTGCTAAGGTAGCAGCGATACACGATTAAAAATATAACTTTTATGACTCCCCACCCAAATTTAGCCAACGGGACCCTATAGAATAACTAAGCCTCCGTTGTCCGTTAATCTGTCTATCTGTCAGATGGCAGTATCTCATGAACCATAAGTAAGCAGTTGAAATTTTCAGTATACTTGTCTATTGCCGCTTGAAAAACTAATAATAAAATTAAAGGGAGCCCCATGTAAGAATAGTTCGGAACCCTTCGTGCGCAAGTCCGACTCGCACTTGGCCAGTTTTTATTTATTATATTATACTTAAATGTACACACTTGATTTTCATTCCATTGCTCATTTATATTAAATTTAATGCTATTATTGTAAGATAACTCAATTTACTTGACAGTTACGGCATCTGATTCTAAAAACTACGATTTCAATACAGGTAAAAACAAAGTTTTTTGGGCCTTAGTTGGCATTTGACGTAAGTAAAATAATTTTAAAAATATAAGTATAATAATTTAAAATCGCGTAATTAACTTACGCGATTTTAAAATGTGATTTGGTAAACCTAGTATTCGCTTGTTCAACAGAATACACTGTTTATGTCAGAACAGTGTGTTTCAACATTGTACTGCCACTTAAGTTCTGGGGTTACAACTACATAGAGTGCCAGGCCGAGCGGTGGCTGCAAGCTAAAGCACTTCGTTACACACAACAACTCTGTAATATAGTTTTATGAATTTATTTTAACTTTGTTGGACACTGAATAGAAGGAGCTTACTTTAAAGAAACCAGCTAAATATAAATTATGCATAGAATATTAGTACTTTATTTAAATACAATGTTAAAATAATATACGATAAAGGACAGTATTATTTGTTTATAAAAGGGCCGAATCTTAAGTACCCGATATCGACGTGCACGCATGACTCGATGTATGAATGTTGAAGAAGCGAAAGAGATTTGTCAGGATCGTAGCAGGTGGAAAGAAGTGGTCTCTGCCTACCCCTCTGGGAAACAGGCGTGATTTAATGTATGTATTTGATTTTTAATATAAACTAGCGACCCGCCCTTGCTTCGCTCCGGATTAAAGTATTATACATATAAACCTTCCTCTTCAATCACTCTATCTATTTAAAAAATCCGCATCAAAATCCGTTGCGTAGTTTTAAAGATTAAAGCATACATAGGGATATATTTGTAGTGATACAGTAATAACTTAATAATTATCTAACCACAATTATAACATAATGATGCAGTCTTAATTCTGTTTATAAGAGATGCGGCTTGTGCAACATGCACTTGAAAGATCGTTTGATTTTATACTTAATTTTTCTCTAACTTATACCGGGTGTTGCCTGTAATAGGAGCAATAAATTTAGGGATCGTTTCTACTGTATAAACGTAGCAACATTTGTTCTACAACTTTAAAAAATAATCCATTTTAGTATTTGTGATTTTTCGAACAAACAAAATAGAATTTTCAATGAACTCCCAATAGTCTAGTTGACATCTACTGTCAGCCTACAAACTTCGTAGTTTTCGCAATACATTGCTTGCTTGTAAAATCTAAATTCATTAATATTTAGTTAATTTAGTTAGTTTAGTTAAGTTAGTTGTTGCGTTTGTGGTGTGGAAACAATCCCTCAATTTATTGCTCCTAATACAGGTAAAACCCGGTATACTCGTCTTCAGCGCAGTAAACCGTTTAAAAACCCGCTTGATGATAATCAGTTTCTACTTTAAGCTATGCGAGTTTTTTTATGGCATTTACAAGGCAAACAAGGCCATCTCAAAGCTAAAATCTAAAGATTGCAATCCCAAGACCGCAAAGACGTTGCCAACCCTAAGAACTAAGATGAAATTTGTCTATGCCAGTAATTTCAACGGTATCTTACCCCCACAGTGAAACACAACAATGTGGATACTGCTGCCCTGCGGTAGGTTAAAGGATAATATGGTGGTAGCGATCCGGATGCACCTTGCACAAGGTCTTACAATCACTAATAAAAAATAATAAAAAGAGATGGTAAATAAAACGGTAGGGGAAGGAAATAAAGGTATACACATTGTTTATATAATTATACGTATTTTACTTACATCGATTATTTAAAAAAGTGTTTTGTCCTTGGCTTAACTTTAAGTGTGGCTCCACTACTGCTGCGAAAAAACTTCTTTGCTAAAGTTTAAAGAGGGTAATCAGCAAAACTGAAATAAAATCAAGTTCATCACAAATTGATGTAAAACTAGCCTTCTTCATCTCTTACTTCAACCATTGAAATAAAACCTTGCAAGAGCATGTCGGAGCATGCTCAGTGTAGGGTTCCGAAGCCGTTAAAAACTACAAAATAAAAATCAACAATTAATAACTAATTTTCTATTTAAAGTCAATTGGTGCCGTCTTAGATGAATCTAGTAGGTATAAACACTTTAATCGCCTGTATTTCAAGAACCAATGATGTCTACTTAGTCGTGATAGTTTTCCTTTAAAATTTGTTATATTTTAAAATTTGTTCATATAACATTATTTTCAGATTTTTAGTATCTGTAGTTTTGGCTGTAGGGGCTCTTGAGTCTAACAAAAATTTGAGCTTTAAAGCTAATTACTTAATCAAAAAACTGTTTTCACAAACCCGTTATATATTTGAAAGACCTATCCAACGACACCCCACACTATAGGATAGACGAGAAGAGTCTCTGCGCTAGGCTGCGGACGGACGGACATGGCGAAACTATAAAAAAGTAAAACTAACTAACTAAATGAGTAAATATCATTTTCATTATCATTTTCTAGAATGTGTACTTAAACCAGTACACATTCCCAGCTCACAGGGTAGAACGAAATTAGTTATTTATTGTTGTAAGATGACTTGAATGTTTCTACAACGTGCACTCAGTCTACGAATTGTGTCTGACGGTGACAGATAACAACCCAGTGCTAGCAAGCAATTTGCGACGTGTTGTATATTGTGACAGTTTCTGTCATGAGGGACACAGTTGGAAATCTTTTGACATCATTGTCTCATTAAAATTAATTCGGTGGTACTTTTTTTAGAAAATATATCTCAGGATGAACAAAAAACCTCATTTTTATTTTGTTATTAATTAAATTGTAATAAAACAATTAAAAAAAATTACGACATGTTAGCCTAGTTTGTAGTGGTTTTGTCTACGGAGGAGTGGTCTCGGGTTCAAATCCCAGTAAGGGCAGATATTCGTGTGAACAGATTTATCCAATCTTTAGATAAAAATACTTGTCGTCAATTAAATTAATCACTTTCCTTTTCCATCTTGCTTCAATATTTTTATCTAAAACACGCTGTGTCCAATGTCTTTTTGGCCACCAAAAAAAAAATTGGAGGCCCAAATAAAAATATCAATGTACTTAAACCGTTTAGTTTTCTTCAATAAACACGTATCTATATTTAAATAAAATAAATAAATAAATAAATATCAGGGGACAATCTCACACAAATTGACCTAGTCCCAAACTAAGCTCTAGGCTTGTAATATGGGTACTAGACAACGATAATCATACTTAAATAGAGAAATACATACTTATATATATATAGAAAACATCCAAGACTCAGGAACAAATATTCGCGCTCATCACACAAATATCTGCCCTTACCGGGATTTGAACCCAGGACCGCTGGCTTCGGAGGCAGAGTCACTCCCAACTAGGCCAACGTGTCACGTGTTACTAGTTTACTAAAACCTATGGAGTCGTTGTTACCGCACATTTTACTCGACCCGGTGCTCGAAAATGTAAAATTTTCCGCTTAATTTTCCAGACGCAAGAACAGTCTGCCCATTAAGACGTTCTGGAAACAGTTTGGCAGAGTCGAGCCTTCGTTCTCTTACCGATTCACCAACTTTATTTTGCCGTTCCAAAAACGATTTGATCACCTAACGCCAAGTACATAAAACCGATTTTAACTTTTGAGATATGAATGTAGTTCTGGTGATGTTTAAATACTAAACGAGGGCAATGAGTTCTGCAATCACCAAGTACTTAATTGCTTCGTGTTCATGTGTGGGAAATCTTTTTGTAACTCCCAACGCATAAAGACGGATGTTAAAAGTGATATTGTATCATAATACTATCAAGTTCAAAATACATAATGGGTCATAATACATAATGGTTTTATAACGGAAACCATTTACTTTTAAGGATTTTTTAAAAGGTCATTATATAGCACCCATTAGGTTAGGTTAGGTTTGTTTTATAATAATCATGAAAAATTTTCGGTTTCTGAAATAAAACCATTACATATTATGACCATTATTGTGTTTTGAACTTTAAATATCCCCCGTAAATCCGTGTGGTTGCCGGGTTAGAATAGTGCCACTCCATGTCTTCCCGTGGATGTCGTAAGAGGCGACTAAGGGAATAAAGGCTTGTAGTACTGTTAGGCGATGGGTTTGCAACCTGTCACTAATACACTGGACAAACATCTTAGCCTGATTGTGCAAAATGTGGTTACAGAATTATCAACAAGTTTTTTTGAGTTCTTGGTAATTCTGTAGCTCTGCCTACCCCATTCTGGGAATGAAGGTGTGACTTTATGTATGTATGTATGTATATCCCCCGTGTGGTTGCCGGGTTAGAATAGTGCCACTCCATGTCTTCCCGTGGATGTCGTGAGAGGCGACTAAGGGAATAAGGGCTTGTAGTACTGTTAGGCGATGGGCTTGCAACGTGTCATAAACATCTTAGCCTGACTATGCAAAATGTGGTTACAGAATTTTCAACAAGTTTAGAGTTGTTGGTATTCTGTTGCTCTGCCTACCCAACTCTGGGAATAAAGGCGTGACGTTAAGTTATGTTTATGTAACTTTAAATATTATGATACGTACCCATTTATAAAAGTAAGATTGCTTAATCACGATGGTTTTGATAATGAATTCGGTGAGGCTGTTTATGATCTCCGTAATTAGAGACCGCCATTATACTGGCCCGGTGTTACCCACTATACTGAAATCAGGGAGATTTTCTAAGTGGGAATTTGAACCTACAAGCAAGGGAATAAAGTTCAGTTACCCTTGTTCATAAATACCATTTTCAAATTAAATATAAATATACACCGTGTTTTTTTTGATTTACGATAGCTTTAAGGGCACGTTCTTCAAGTCAAATTAAGCTAATTTCCCGAAGACAGATATATGATAACTCGTACGGTTATAAAGATATTCAATTATTAAAATTAATCAGTTAATCACGTTAAACTAATGTAAAAGGCTCTTAATTGATACCTAACAATTTTCTTTTAATTACCTATTATGAGTAAAGAGTTTTCAATTGTTAGGTCGTGCACGTGTCAAGTGTTATCTTTACTTGTGTGTGTGTATGTCACGCTGACTTGACGTATTTGACACTAACTATGAGTTAACTCTAAAGACCCTTTTAGAATGATTGAAGACACAACATTTAATTACCTTGTTCTAAACATTTTTTTTTTTTTTTTTTTGCAATATTTTAAAATCTAATGTACCACGTAGTTTCTATACGTGTACCTAACAATATGCCGAAGTTATCGTAAATCAAAAAAAACACGGTGTATAAGCTTTTATGGTCTTTAAAATATAGTTTTTTATGACCATAAAGCTCATTTATAAACTAAACTAAATTGCTTAGGTTATGTACATACACCTCTTATAGCATAAAGAGTTTCAAGAGACATCTATTTAATAGTTATGTTTGAGATTTTGAGGTCAATTTGTACTTACCTCCGACCCTACATTAAAGAGTTATTTATGATTAAATTATGGTCTGTCTATGTGTATAAGTTTATATCGAATGGCATAATCATTGCTTGTATTATTTCATCGAAAACAGATTTTACAATTGAAACGAATTTTTTGTTAATAAAAACTTTACTAGCCTAAATTAACAAATCTACAGAGTAGATGTAAGATTAAAATATTTCAGGCCAAACAATTAATACAGTCAATTTTATGCGAATAATTAGAACGATGGGCTTGCAACCTGTCACTAATACACTAATAAACTTCTTGGCATGACTGGGTAAAATGCAGTTACAGAATTATAAACAAGTGCTTTTAGAGTTGTTGGTATTTCTGTAGCTCTGCCTACCTCACACTAGGAATGAAGGCGTGATGTTATATGTATGTAATTGTATGCGTTTCAAATGGATACCGTGTGTGTGCTCGCTACCTGACATTGGTTAAGGCCCAAAAGTCTGAATCATAATAATTTTAATTGGTATCCTCATTTTACCGATTAAAGTTAATTCATGAATTGTACATACATAGTATATTGGCAACATTATCGTTTGTTACTTAACACGTTCCCTGTCTGAGTGCCCCCAATTTGGGTCATGATCCTTTTTTTCAGGAGTCGGTACTTCCACTATGGGGTCACATCCCCGTACTGAATGGAGATAAAAGGAAGCCCCTCGTTACAATTTTAAAATAAAGATAGGTTAATCAGTTCCCATTTGTTATTTAGAGCAGAAAAAGAAGCTCCGCTGTGCGGGGTTCCGTCGACATAGTCTCAGAGCGGCGAACAGAAAACAGGGCTGGGATTCTACACGGTAAATAACGATATCGTATTTGACGTGTTTCCGTATTGTCAACGTTTTGATAACTCGTATGTCATTTACAATAATGGCGACAGTGACATAAACGATTCTAAAACATGTGAAACGCGATATCGTTATAACGCAGTAGAATAGAGGCCCTGTTATGCGATGGGCTTGAAACCTGTCACTAATACACTGGTAAACTTCTTGGCCTGATTGTGCAAAATGTGGTTACAGAATTATAAACAAGTCTTTTTAGCGTTGTTGGTATTCTCTGTAGCTCTGCCTGTGTTCACTCTGGGTATGAAGGCGTGATATTGTGTATGTGTATATAATTGTATAAGATTAACGTGTTTGTGTACCTGTGAGTTTCTCTGTATTCTTAGTCTTAGACTTAGTCGCCTCGTACGACATCCACGGGAAGACATGGAGTGGCACTATTCTAACCCGGCAACCACAAGGCAAACTCCCCATTACGACCATACCGATGTCTAAATTAAAGTTAAACTAATAAAAGTAAACGATTATTTTCAGCTTACTTACAATAAGCCATAAACAATTCTTAAACGTGTCAAACACGAAATCGTTTTAACGCACCATAGAGGCCCAGAAGTTAAATCAAAATCGCAATTACATTGTTTGACAAAAAAAGTATTATTTAGTTCAAATATATTCTCAAGGGTTGTAAAATCCTTTACACAAATTGAACTCATAACTTGAGTTTTTTTCGAATGAACAGTTAAATAAATAAAAAAGTATATCGAACGTTTATTTACGTTTGATATACTTTTTTATTGCCAAAAATATTTTGGTTAAGAAATGGGAACCAAACTACCGCGTTCACCCTTTCGCTTCTCTCTAATTCTTCGAACTCTGAACTGAATTTCCAAATTCGCGTGTTCTCTATTACTTACCAACGTTAATATAAGTTTTCCTATCCT
Source organism: Acleris holmiana (assembly GCA_949316455.1). NCBI lineage: Eukaryota > Metazoa > Arthropoda > Insecta > Lepidoptera > Tortricidae > Acleris > Acleris holmiana. The sequence goes on from OX438785.1 coordinate 6,269,975, forward strand.
CGGAAGCTTTTGACGAGATTGCCTTTGAACATCTCAAATGCGATTCATTTTGATTGCTGTAGTCGAGTTATTTCGTAACAATTGAAGTTAAACACAATCCAAACCAATTGACGCTTTTTAGGACCCAAAGGGCGCGAAAGAGACTCTACCAAGAGCCCGCTGTCCGTCTGTCCGGAATAGGTAGACAGTTGATATTTTCACAGAGTAGGTACGTATTTTCTATTGCCGCTATAACAAATTCGCAAAACTAAAAACAAAGCCATATAAATAGTGTCATTATTGCGATTAAAAATAATTTACTTTTGAATGACATAATTTTTTGCATAGTGTCACTCTCAAAATGAACGTGGGAAATAATAGTTAACAAAAACAGAATACGATCAAATTAAATTCAATTTAGTGGTGGTAGGTCCTCCTGCAGGGTGCGACCGGATTGCTAACACCATCTTATCCATTAAACTACCACCAAGGAGCAGTGTTCACCTTGTTGTGTTCTGATGTGGGATTAAGATAAACCGGTGAAATTACTAGCGTTGAGTCATTCCATCTTAGTCCTTAGGGTTGATTTGAGCTCTTAGGATTGCAGTCTTAAGATCGATGGGTTTCAGATTCCACTTACAATTAGGTGGCCTGAGTGCTCGCGTGGATTCTCTTTCTATAAAAAAATAAAATCCAATAAAATTGTGTGCGACACAGAATTGCATTTGGTCGGTTTTTTATTGTTTTATGGGGCCACGTATGGTTAATTCGGTAGTGCTGCCCTCATACGAAAGAAAGCAGCTATCTGTTATTGGAATCGTATTGTAAAAGAAACCTTATGTACAATCGTACAGAGTTGAGAATGCTTCAACTTTCATAGTGCAAATAGCCGCTATTTTTGGAATGACGACATCGTATTAACCATATCGCCTAAGTTTCAGTTCTTTGGATAGTTAAACAAAAACATCATCTTCCTTTCTTTTCTTTTACATTTCCGAGATCGATTGTAGCCTTCGTATTTAGTCCAGGGTATAAACTATCTCCTTTCCAAATTTAATCCAAATCCATCCAGTCGTTACAGCGTAAATGAATAACAAACACGGGATCATATCATTTTATAACCAACGTTTTACAAATGAATTATTTCACACACATATAATTTGACAACCCGCGTTTTTTTTCGAAACTGTAAATAATACCCTATGTGTTACCAGGTTAGAATAGCGCCGCTCCATGTCTGCCCGTGGATGTCGTAAGAGGCTAATAAGGGAATAAGGGCTGGTAGTACTGTTAGGCGATGGGCTTGCAACCTGTCAACTAACTAAACTAAACCCAAAACTTCTTGGCCTGATGGTGCAAAATGTGCTTACAGAATTATCAACAAGTCTTTTTTAGAGTTGTTTTTTCTGTAGCTCTGCCTACCCCACTCTGGGAATGAAGGCGTGATGTTATGTATGTATGTTGTATGTAAATCATTGTGGATTTATTACAAGACCATCTTGTAGAACCCTATAAGTTAGGTTAGCTTAGTTTTATAAAAAACCTGAAATATTTGTAGTTACAGAAAAAAAAACGGGTTGGCAAATAAATAAGTTGCGAAACGATGCATTTGGGTCATACACATACTTAGGTTACCGTCTTTCCTGTGGACACACCGAAAGTTAATGTTTTTAAGGCCTAATTTTCTGCCTAAGCTCATTCCCGCAAAAACGCCGTCAGGACTGCTTTAGACCTATCATATAAAAACGTAACTTATATGCACACAATGGCACACAAGCTCTTAACTATTGACCACAGAAGAGACCACTTTTGTTTTTAAGTGTGTATGACCCATTTGTTCAAGATTTGTCGGTAAAAAGGCAGAGAACTAACAAACACACACACATCAATTCATCCATTCAAACTTTCGCGTTTATAAGTAGGATGCTTGGATATTTGTTACACAATTACACCAGAACGCCTCAACGATAAAATAGATTATATTGTGGAAAAGCACACAAAAATTAGGTTAGCTCGTAATAACTACCATTTTTATTGTATCGACGTCTGACTGGCGGTTTAGAGTTCTTACCTTCCGTGACATACTGCCATTAAGCTCCGATTTCCACATTGCATCACGTTGCAATTGTGAATCGAATGCTTTAATAAAAGTATAAAATAATGTAATACACCATATTAAAAAACCGGGCAAGAGCATGTCGGACCATGCTCAGTGTAGGTTTCCGAAGCCGTTAAGTACTACAAACATATTAATAAATCATCAAGTAATCACTAATTTTCTATTTAAAGTAAATTGGTGCCGTCGTAGATGATTTTAGTAGGTATAAACAATTTAATCGCCTGTATCTCAAGAACCAATGATGTCTACTTAGTCATGATAGTTTTCCTTTAAAATTGCCTCCACAGTTTCTTAAGATTTAATAAATGAAGCTAAACCGGGCAGGAGCATGTCGTACCATGCTCAGTACGGCTTGCATAAGTTAGCATAGAGGTATTTCATTTTAGTTTTAGGATTTCAGTCTTAAGATTGTATTCTTGAGAATGGAAATATCTATAGGTCACAGATCCAACTTACCGTGTGCTCATTTGCCTTCTCCATGCCACAAAAAAACACAGACTAAAGAGGTCAGGGACAAAGAAACACCGCACCGAGTCAAAAGTTCAAGTAAAAAACGGAACAGCCAGAAACGTTAGGTTTAATTCGTTAATATTCATAAGGCTCAACGAATTGAATGCATTGGCCTACATAATACAAAACTGTAACACGGAAGTCCTTTTTCAGTTGTTTGATGACATTCCAACAGTTCATCCAACAAATGTTGGTGTATGTTCTGTTGTCGTTACCGCAAACCGGTATGTAAATCCTGGGGCAGTCACAGTCGTTGATCTTCTCAATCATTGGCAGGGTATCAGGTATAATTTGCAGCATACCTGACTGTATCTCTTTCACTTGCGACCATTCATTGACATCGTATGGCACCCATGGTGCTGGCACATACTTATAACCATATATCTGGGCATATCCACATAAGAACACAAAAGGTGATGTACTTAGCAAGCCAATCACTGAAACAACCAAGATTTTTAAACTTCATTACAAGCTTCAGAGCCTGTAGCATGGTTGCCTTTATAGATGTGGATAACACGTCTGTTACTGTCTGGTCAGAAAGTGATAAATAATATACACATATTATTTGTCACTTTCTGACCAGAAATGGCCAGAAATGGCCAGAAATGGCTTTCTGACCTGATTGCCCCCTTATCGATGTGGATAACACTATCCACGTCGATAAAGGCGACCGTGCTACGGGCTCTGATTAATTTTATGGGACTGAATGTTAGTAGTTTGTTTATAATTTCGCGATGTTTACACATACTGTTATTATTGACTATCAGACTGATGAAGGCTGGTGCCTATTTACGCACGCCATATACCATACCAACAAGATCGAAACATCAAGGTATATGAATCATTATATTTTGATGTTTGGATCTTGTTGCAACGTTGTTATTACATTATCATAAAGAAATTAAAAGATAAACTATCACGACTAAGGAGACTGCATTGGTTCTAAAGTAACGTACGAACATAGAATAACACCGAATGCTAGCTCATATTTTGTGGTTTTCATTGATAGTTTTTTTGTAGTATTTGATAGTAACGAGTAGTCAAGAGATGGGCGGCTTGTTAGTTTCAAAAGTATAACTTTTACATTACATGCGATATTCTGAAAGTTACATCTTGAAATGCTCAGAAAGTTACCAAAGTGAAATTATCGTTTTAAGTACCACACTGACGCTTTAAATACGGTGTCTTTGCTTAAACAAAATAATTCGTGATAGATTACATGGCGTCAATTGTGACGGATCGTAATTTACGCACCGTTAAGCTCAGGTGTGGTCGCACCATTATTTCTGAAAGTTACTATCGATTTGTGATATAACGTAAGTAACGGGATCGTATCATGAAAGCAAATGAATTTTACTTGTAATTTTACATTTAAAATCTTTTCTATCTGATTATGTAACTTCCAAAAGCTGTAATTTTCGCAGTTAGTGAGTGTTGCTGTTTTGGAAATCACCCATCATTGGAACCCTACACTAAGCATGGTCCGAGATGCTATAACCAGGTTTTATTTTTATTATTACGATGGTTTAAGTTCTTAGGCAACAATGCAAACTTACATAGATGCAAAGCCTTCATGTTTGATTTGTTTTCCGAATGAAAATGCAATTTTACATTGTTTTCAGTCTTTATAGTTCATAATTTTTACGAGTACTCATTAGCAGTAAATCGATTTAAAGTAACAGTGCATATCTATAATTGCTTATTAAATGTCATACCCCCGCGTGGTTGCCGAGTTAGAATAGTGCCACTCCCCGTGGATGTCATAAGAGGCGAGTGAAGGCTTGTAGTACTGTTAGGCGATGGGCTTGCAACATGTCACTAATACACAGGTAAACATCTTAGTCTGATTGTGCAAAATGTGGTTCCAGAATTCAGGTTTCATCTGCTTATTTGACTAATACGGCTATTAAAAAAAATCCTTACAACACCGAGTCGCATAACACCTTAAAACCGGGCAACACCATGTCGGACCCAAACACAAAAAAAGTATTTCGAAAAACCACAAGTTATTAAGTGCATAGAGGCATTCCATCTTAGTCCTCAGGATTGGCAACGCATTTGATGTCTTGGGATTATAGTCTTGAGAATTCAATTGTCTAAAGGTCTCAGATTCCACTTACCATCAGGTGGACTGAATGCTCGTGTGCCTTCTCCTTAAAAAAAAAAAAAAAAATAATAAGTGCTGTCTACAATTCCATACATTTTGTGTATTTTCGAAAACGTTTGCGTCAGCGTTAGAATATAGAAGAACATTGTCTGGCCACAGAACAGTTTGTATAAATGGAAACTCAGTTCCAACCTTAAATAGTCGGCTCCAAAAAGTCAACATGAATTACGGGTAACGTTTTAGGGTTCCTTACCCAACGGGATCGCAAGGAAACCCTATTACTAAGCCTACGCTGCCCATCCTTCCCTCAGACTTATAACTTAAATAACTGTACCCTTTCAATAGCTATTTTAGATGGTTGTTACTTTTAAAGAATATGTGATTTCCTAACAAATACATTTAAAAATGTATTTTTTAGGTCACAGGCCTGCTGCTTAATGTACGCTTTCATGTGTGTGTGTGTGCGTGCTGTGTGTTGACTGCAAGGGGAGATTGTTTGCCAACGACGCCAAAGAGAAGAGAGAAATAAAGATGCACATCATCAGCGTACATTATGATACCTACATTTCTAGTTTAAACTCTCGTATGCCGGACAAAATTAAAACCAAGTTTCAGTATCTTTAGATAATGATTCCTGACGACACGCTAGCCTAGTTGGTAGTGACCCTGCCTTCAAAGCTAGGGTCTTGGGTTCAAATCCCGGTAAGGGCTGATATTTGTGTGATGAGCACGAGTATATTTGTTCCTGAAGCTTGGATGTTTTCTATGTATTTACAAGCCTAGATCTTTGGGACTCGGTCAGTTTGTGTGACATTACTGTCATATTTATTTTTTATTATTTTACAATATTGCACTTGAAAAAAAGACACAATGTGTTAAAACATTGTTCCGAATAATTTGTAACAAGAAGAATTCCTTGGTACGGAACCCTCAGTGCGGGAGCCCGAATCACGCTTGGCTAGTTTTTTTATTACTTAACGTTTACCTGATGACTCATGAAAATGTTTTCAGGCTGGATAACGAGTGACTCACGTGACAGTGTCACGTTGCCTTTAATTAAGAACATTAAACCAATGTCATTAACTTTTCATAGTAATTCGGTGCTAATACGAGCATAAAATATAACCGGGCAAGAGCATGTCGGACCATGCTCAGTGTAGGGTTCCGAAGCCGTTAAGTACTACAAACATAAAAAACAATAAGTAATGTAACTAATTTTATATTTAAAGTCATTTGGTGGCGTTTTAGATGACTTTAGTAGGTGGGCGTTTTCCAAAAAAGTGTACATCGTTAAACGTTAAAAGTTAAATTTTCTTAATTTTGTCTTTAACGATGTACACTTTTTTTGGAAAACGCCCCGGTATAAATACTTTAACCTGTATCTCAAGAACCAATGATGTCTACTTAGTCGTGATAGTTTTCCTTTTAAATTCGTTATATGCGCATTAATTTAAGTTTTTTTTTCAAAATTTAAGTATATATGTAGTTTTGGCTGTAGGGGGGGGACTTGACTCTAACAAATATTAAAGCTTTAAATCTTATTATTTCATAAACGAAACCCTTGATTGAAAAAAAATACACAAAGTTTTAAAGACCTACCCTACAATCCCCACGTTACGTTACAAACGTAGGAAAGACAAAGTAAAAAAAAAAAAAACAACATTTTGTTGGCGTGACTAATTATCCATATTCATCTCAAATTACAACTTTCTAGTACTAAAAGTCTCTGAGCTAGGCTGCGGATGGACTGACGGACAGATGGACATGGCGAAACTATAAGGGTTCCTAGTTTGGCTACGGAACCCTAAAAAGGAACTTGATTGTATTCCGTCAGTTAATTGCAGCACAGGTTTTGAATCAACAATGGCTTATTGTAAGTAAGCTGAAAATAATCGTTTACTTTTATTAGTTTAACTTTAATTTAGGCTTCGGTATGGTCGAAATGGGGAGTTTGCCTTGTGGTTGCCGGGTTAGAATAGTGCCACTCCATGTCTTCCCATGGATGTCGTACGAGGCGACTAAGTCTAAGACTAAGAATACAGAGAAACTCACAGGTACACAAACACGTTAATCTTATACAATTATATACACATACACAATATCACGCCTTCATACCCAGAGTGAACACAGGCAGAGCTACAGAATACCAACAACGCTAAAAAGACTTGTTTATAATTCTGTAACCACATTTTGCACAATCAGGCCAAGAAGTTTACCAGTGTATTAGTGACAGGTTTCAAGCCCATCGCATAACAGGGCCTCTATTCTACTGCGTTATAACGATATCGCGTTTGACATGTTTTAGAATCGTTTATGTCACTGTCGCTATTATTATCAATACGTTGACAATACGGAAACACCTCAAAGACGATATCGTTATTACCGTGTAGAATCCCAGCCCTGTACTACAAGCCCTTTTTCCCTTAGTCGCCTCTTACGACATCCACAGGAAGACATGGAGTGGTACAATTTTGACGACACGCTGGCCTAATTGGGTGTGACTCTGCCTCCGTAGTCAGCGTCCTGGGTTCAAATCCCGGTAAGGGTAGAGTGATGAGCGCGAATATTAGTTCCTGAGTCTTCGATGTTTTCCATGTATTTAAGTATGTATTTCTTTACATAAGTATGTTTATCGTTGTCTAGTACCCATAGTACAAGCCTAGAGCTTAGTTTGGGACTAGGTCAATTTGTGTGAGATTGTCCCCTGATAATTATTTAATTATCTAATTACACAAGAGTGTTCGCATTGTTGTATTCCGGTGTGGGGATAAGACAACCGGTGAAATTACTAGCATAGAGGCATTCCATCTTACTCCTCAGGGTTGGAAATGCATTTTAGGTCTTAGGATTATAGTCTTGAGAATTCAAATGTCTATGGGTCTCAGATTCCACTTACCATCAGGTGGCCTGAGTGCTCGTGTGCCTTCCCCTTAACATAAAAAAAACCCGGTAATTCAGTTTTTGAGTTTGACTGTTTCTTGTTTCAGGTACGGTATTTCTGATTGTTTCATTAGTGCTGGTGGTGAATCAGGTGGATTCACAGTCCACACTCATGCCAATGAACGTAGTAAGGAAATGTAAGGATTGTCCTATGGTGTTCGTGCCCATTTGCGTCAACGATACCATCCGTAACGTAGAGGTCACCTACCAGAACAGGTGTTATTTTTTATGCAGGAAAATTGCTACTTCCTATGAAATAAGAGTAGGCATTTGCGTGCGTTGGTAAGTTGAAAAGTAATATGTCTCTTTAATATGACCAGTTTTACTAAATGTATTTTTGTATACCAAAATATTGCCATGTTGTTAGTCATGTCATTTTTTTCTGGAGTTGTTGGTTTTCTTTGGATTAATAAATAAATAAAAAAACGATATCTTGTGTTATTTTAGACCCATAACTTTCCCATAAGTGTGAGCTCATCTTTGTACATTTTACTTCATTTTGTTAAATTTTCTTGTGGTGATAATTTTGAATTGTAGAGCTTTTGAAGATATGATTTATATTGTAGGTACATTATTATGATATGCACGATAATTGCAGAGAACATAAGACTCAGTATAGACCATGACAAATCTGTAAAGAATTTAATTATAAAAAATAAACATCGGGGGAAATCAGATCTCACACAAATTTCCCTAGTACCAAAGTAAGCTCTAGGCATGTACTATGGGGACAACGATATTAATACCAATATAGAGAAATACTTCCGTAAATACAGTCAGCATCAAAAGTAGCTAAGCAGAATAACATGCTCAGTGATCTTGCAGATCACGGTTGTGTAGCTACTTCTTCTGCTGACTGTAAAAAGAAAACATCCAAGACTCAGACACAAATACTCGCGCTCTTCACATGAATATTTGTTAATACCGGGAATCGAAGCCAGAACCGCTAGCTTTGTAGGCAGGCACACTAACAACTAGACTAAGCGCATCGTCACTGTCGTAATCCGATGGTTTCGCGCAGCCTTCCAGACGCCATGTTTTGTTTAACAGAACTACGCTATTTCTTCATCTTAAAAAATGTTATAAGTTTTATTACTATTATGTATTTTAGCATTTAAGTAGTAATTTATTATTTGTAAAAATAGGTTGTCGCTTGAATTATACGCTTTCTATTCTATTTTATTACACAGGGTGTCCGAGTGATAGTGGCCAACCTTACAGGGCTGGATTGCTCAGCTAAGGAGTGTCTATGATAAATCATGTTTAGTAAAAGTCACACCAAAATCACGTCAAATAATTTGAAAAGCGGTAACCTGGTTCACCGTTTTTGATACCATGACTACGGTTATCAGAATTTTTCAGTTTTAAATTAGTGAGAAAAGAACCTTAACTGACATTAGACTTTTGCCTTGTCACTTACTCAATCACCCAGATTAAAAACTTTATCACCCGTGAGTGACTATAAAAAACATGTTTTATTAGCTATTTAATCTGTTATTTTAATCCAGATCTCAGTAAAACGTGAAAAGTCAGGTGGTTGAAACCAGTTTCGCAAAATGTTTCGGTGTAAGTATTTTTAATTAAGTCATAAATATGAAGGGAAATTATTACACAAATTTACATAGTCTTAAACTAAGCTCTAGGCTTGTACTATGGGTACTAGATAACGGTAATATACAATTACTCAGTCATCTCTTAAAAAAAATGTAAATATATGCCACTGGCAATAAGGTCCACGTTAAAAAGACGACAAAAATATTTAAAGATGTATTTTGACGTCTTGGGAACGTATATAATATACTTATGCCCTTTACTGTGCATTGGATGGGAACCTATTACCATGGCTTCGCTTTCCGTCTGTCTGTCTGCCAGTGAGGCCTCATGAACGTAATGTAACGTAGAGTGTAAAACATAAAACTAATACTGTATCATCAAATGCAATAAAAACAAACTTTCTATTCTTACAGATTTATGTGTGATGACTGTGGCTATTGCCATAGTTTGGGCGAACCCGCCTCCGTACAACCGGATTAAGTTCATTCCTGTACCCAAGAGTTTTTGGTCGAACTACAAACTTAATTGGCCCATTTTAGAAGATATGAATTCAACAGACGTAGCCTGTTATAGGTGCGCTGATGTTTATTTTCCCGTATGCACTTCACTAAACGAGACATATGCAAACACATGCCAATTCGTATGTGATCCACGTAATAAAGGAATAATTGTAAAATATGGAATATGTCTACATTACTAGGTAAATCAATGATAAATCGTCCCTTTACGTTTACTCTTCCAACCTCTTATCTGATCGAATAGTTTGATAGGAAAGTAGTATTTATTTTCTTGATAAATAAGTGTTTCTTCCTACTAATCAATTAGATACGATATGAGGTTGAGATAGAAAAGGGACGAAATGTCATTGATGTAGTTTTAGGAAACCATTTTTTTGCTTGTAAAATCAAGGAATTTGATTATTTTGCAGTTTGACATAGGTAATGCGTCAATTAGCCGTGTTACATTTACCCAGCTAATTTACATAACGTTACGTATAATTCCTCGATAGTGCCAACAGGTTTGATTACTTAGCTCAAATATAAATAAATAAAAGGTTTTTATTTTGTTTCTTTTTAGTGCCTAGTATGGTTTAGAATTTAACACTAAACTTGCACAAATGTTCAAGAAGAAACTGTGTTCGATCCATAGTTATTTACTCGTACGTTAAAAAAACAAATAGTTATTCGAATAAGATCCTGTAAAAGATTATTTTTAAAAAACGTTTTTAAATTATATTCTAGGTAGAAAGGGTACAAATACAAAATGTCTTAGGTTCAATTTTAATGTTTTTTTTTATAAACAGCTCAATGGAGGAATTAGGATATTATGAATCACTTTTTAAAGTTACTTATTGTATAGGTGCGGTTTTTATGACTTTAGAAAAAGTTAAAACTAAAATAAGTGAAATAACGTTAAAAACACTTTGGAAAGCAAATATTTTTAAAAAGTTTTTTCCCGAAAAGAGCACTATAAAAATAGAACCTTATGTTTGCTTCTTTGGCTCTTTACCACCAGCCCTTAGCCCCCAACTTGTATGACTGCCTTTGAATCGCAGGGTAACATTGTTACCTTAATTTTTTTTTTTTTTTTGTGTATTACTACTTAATATATAAAACAATAATTTTGTTTGTTACGCTTACAATACCAAAGTTCATTCATTTCTTCAACCGCTGAATCGATTTAAATTAATTTTGGAATGGAGGATATCTCCGCTATGAAAGCGTAACAAATAAACAATCAAAATTAGTAGGTAGGTCGGTGACTCGCCAACTCAATGGAATAGACCTCCCAAAATAGCCGCATACATGGCAGCAGAGGGACGACAGAACCAGAGGAGCTACTGGTAGAGAGGTGTTTCTGGCCTATAAACGCCCATAAGATGCCCACTCGCGTCCTAAATAAATCGTCGCACCCATGCCAAAGTCGCAAATCCGCAATTTGACTTCAAAAGACAATTACGGAAACGCCACTTGGTAAAACAGCGAATCTGCTATTCTTATTTCAAGATGTACAGTGTATTAGTGACAGGTTTAAAGCCCATCGGCTTAAAGTACTACAAGCCTTTATTCCCTTAGTTGCTTCACATCCTCATCCACGGAAAGACCTGGAGTAGACTATTCTAAACCCGCAACCACACGGACCAACAAAGAATAATGTAAAAAAAGAAAAACATTAGTATCAAAGATCCTTTTTAGTTCTTGTTAAGATAGTTATCTTGAACACTAAAAGCATTAGAGATAGAACTGGTTTCAACTTTTCCTGTCTCAGTTTGCGGACGACGGAAACTTTAGCGCGAAGGAAATGAGCCTTGAGAAGTTACTTTTTAAGAGATCGGGTAAAAAGCCGGAGTAAATAAGACGTCGGGATCCAGCGACCAATTTCAGCTTGACTTATTATTATGACAAAATCCAAATGTGATCTACAGTCAGCGTCAAAAGTAACTGGTCACTTTTTTACTTTATCGCATTAGCATATTAGACAATCTTGTTTGACATTGGTTATGTGACAGTAAAGCGACACGGTACTAAAGTGATCAGTTACTTCTGACGCTGACTGTACAAGCAGTTGCTTTTCCTTATGAGTGTCATAATATTGAGGAGTATAAATCGGAATGTCAATTATTGTGGGTCATAGTTGTTGGAAGTCATAAATTCAGAGTCATACCAATTTATGTCATCATAATTAAACTTCATTATGTCAAAGGTAATAATAGTACTTGTAATAAATGTTATCAGGTCAAAACTTGGTAATCATAAAAGTACAACACATACAACTTAAAGTCCATAAATACTATTGTCTCTATGTTTAAACAAAATATAGACATGCATGATGTGACAGGGTCGACGGAGCTATTCTACTTCCGGGTAATTAAGGCCTTCGGTCTTGACGCAATACTAAAATAGCCTAACCTATTGATCTAAATTTATCGTCTATAGCAGGAGTTTTTTGATTAGGCGGAGCCCCTCGTGTTGCCTTTTAATAATTTCAATTATAGAGATTAATGAAAAATAAAACCAAATTGAAGGTATGTTGAGTTGTAGTGTAATAAAAATGTCAAATAAATATTGGAAGTTTGAGTTGGTTTTATAAAATGCTAATGCTTTACTATAATAGGAGCAAAATTCCAGATCATACCAATAATCATTTATTTTTCTTTAAATTATGGTGTTTAATACATTCCAAACATAAAAAATGGTGTAATTAAAATTTGTTAAAATACGGTATGAATAAAAATAATTGATACGATAAAAAAATATGTCCTAAAATATATCTGACTGATTAAAAATATGCCTTTGAATGTTATAGGGTTTTAAGTTATGCCTTGTGTATATTATAATCTTTTACATTATGGATAATTAACGGTTGGATTATAAAGCGTTATGACCTAAAATTTTTATTACTTCCGATAGTTATGAATATAAATAATACGGGTACAAAAGTCTGACTTTCAATAATCGAAACAATAAATGTATGGCAGTCAAAGGGATCCCTTTCTAAATATAACCCTTCTTGTTGGTAGGTGTCAATACCGAGTCCGTGAGGATCGCTACCACCATCCTATCCTTTAAACTACCGCCAAGTAACAGTGTTCGCATTCATGGTTCTGTTTTAATGTGGGGATAAGACAAGCGGTGAAATTACTAGCATAGAGTTATTGAGAGACATTTCATCTTGGTCTTTAGGGTTGGCAACGCATTTGCTTTTTAAGGATTGCAGTCTCCAAATGCAAATATCTATTCATCTCAGACTATACTTATCAGCAAGTCGTAAGTTCTACTTAGCGCAAAAAAAAACAAAAACACTACAAAAACGTAGATACTGTTACTTTTCAACTTATAAAAACAAGTATTTTCTCACTAAGTGCACTCCGAAATCCTTCTTGCAAAGTTTCACATTAATTGTGTTATGTAACTCCGTCATAATTTGTTAAAGTAAAACTTGTAACTGAATTTATGCTGTTGGGTGTTTATGTGGAGTTATTAGGTACCAGAGCAAATAAGGTTATTCGACTGATCTCGACCATGCCCCTCCAAGGGTTTTTAGGTCGGTGCAAACGACAGACTTAACGCGTACTTAAAAGCAATGCTTAGTGGTGGTAGGACCCTGTGCAGGGTCCGTCCGGATCGCTACCACCATCTTATCCATTAACCACCCGCCAAGCAACAGTGTCCGCATTGTTGTGTTCCGGTGTGGGGATAAGACAATCGGTAAAATTACTAGCATAGAGGCATTCCATCTTAGTCCTCAGGGTTGGCAACGCATTTGAGGTCTTAGGATTATGGTCTAGAGAATTCAAATGTCTATGCGTCTCAGATTCCACTTACCATCAGGTGGCCTGAGTGCTAGTGTGCCTTGTCCATAACATAAAAAAAGTTAGAGACAAAATTAACTTGTTATTTTTTTCAAACCTGCATCATTATTACGAGGTTCTTTCTTTCTTTTTTCTTTTGCGATTACGCCTAAAAGTCGGAACTTCTTTTGCTTGATGATCTCAGTTTAACTTTGGCGATGGTCTCAGCTCTGACTCTTGAATCTGCAGACCGGAAATTTGGTTAAGTAGTAGCTCATATTGAAAGGATACAGGGAGATTTTTAAATGACACAAGCCTTTTCCTGGATATGGCAAGACAAGATTACAATACTACAAAAGCGAGATGAAAATGTTATTTCTATCGTTAAGCGCCGAAGTAGTTTTGTGAAAGAGTTAGTCAAATATTCAGTCATTTTTGACTCGTTATTAGATTAGAGAATTTAATACAGCTATTTATTATGAACTAACTTTGGCTTTTTCACACTTGCTAGTCAAGCGAGTCAAAAATAAAATGACATTCACAATTTCTGTAAGATAATATTTTTGGTTTCTTTTTACCCTAGAAGTATAAGTGCACTTACTATTGCTTTTGCAGCCTAAATATTTTAGGTGACCTTTTTTATTTCAGTCCTTAGATTAACAAATACCTTCCGCTTGTGACCTACCCCAAAGGCTGCAAGCTACGAATCAACCCGAGGATTTGCGTTATTATTTCCATTCGTGTTCGTGTCGGGCCGTAATTAAATGTGGTGGGGTTCAGCGGTCCGCGGTGATATTGCTTCAGTCTGTTAGGAGTCGCATTGTTTATTGCATTGGCTGGTTAAGTGAATGCGGCTACAGCGCCATCTAGTGAAGGCGTTTAGAATTAGGTTAATCGGGTTAAATGTGAGCGCCATCTATTGTGTAATGAAAAATATTTTAAAAAAATGGTTTTTAATGTTTATTATGCCAAAAAAATGTCATCCAAAAAGGAAAAAAATCTCATCTGTAGTATGACTTAAATCAATAATTCACCGGCGTTAGTCAGGTATACCAACGTAGGGAATTAACCATTATAAATTATTCAATAATATCGTGGTGGACCGCCATTAATATAAAAGAAGAAGTAATCATTTTATAAAAATAATAATTTTGGAGAAGGTCTACCCTTGGGGGTCAGTACAGTACGTATACGTGCTTATATTACAGACAAAATATGGGCTTTATTTTTTGTAAAAAAATCAAACCCGATTTCACATTTTTAATACCTATAAGTATTTTTTGGGATATACATGTTTGTATAAAAAAACGTACAACAGTGATCGTCATTATATTCTGTTATTGTTAACAAATGTGGTATCCATTGACATAACAATTTCTTCTTACCAAAGAGTGTTTATGAAGTGGAAAAAACATCAACAAAGTAATGTGATATGAGTTAGTGCGATTTGACGATTTTTTTTGCACTAGTGTTTGAATAATCTATACTAAAAATTAGCTCATCTTTAACAGAAAACTATTATACACGTAGGTAATTAACATTAGACAAGCGAAATGTATATTCATAGTTGATCATCCACGCAAATCTTTTCTTTCAATTTGACTTCCAACATAGCCGGTCAAAAGCAGGAAAAGGCGCAATAATAAAATATTTATATTAACGAAACCTATTTTATTCTTTAAATCAGAAAATTATATATATACGTGAACAATCTGCAATAAATATTGCTAGTTTTAAATCAAGATGGGTATTTTTTTATAACAAACCTTTTAAGTGGTTTACAGAATGCGGCTTGGCCACTCAGAAAATTGTCATGTAATTTTTTTTAACCCTTTATTGGCACATAAAATACAATTAATAAAAAACAACAACATTTGAGAAAATAACATCCTGTCAAGTATAGGGTTAAATAAAAAACACCCGAATCAAAACAGTCTGTAAAAAAACCTCTAAAAGCGTCGTCGCGTAGGTAGGAGAAAGGGCTGATCGTTGGATAAATAGGTAGTTAACGGAACACTGACACTAACTAAACTGACACTACGGGGGACCGGTAAGTAGCTGGGGTACGAGCATTTTATATTATTTCATGTACTTAGCGGTCCCCCGCCGTGTCAGTTTAGTTAGTGTCAGTGTTCCGTTAAATACCTATTTATCAAACAATCAGCCCTTACTCCTACCTACGCGACGACGCTTGGATCAAAATATTAATACCTAGTTATAAGTAAAATTATAGGGCCACTACTTATTATTTTTTACTTATTAGAGGATTTTTTTCAGACTGTTTTGAGTCGGGGGTTTTCTAAATTTCTAATTTATTTTTTTAATTCACGCTTTTTTTGTGGCAACGTAACTCCTAAACGGATTAATGGATTTGGACGCAGGTTTTTTTAAAACAAAGCTACATCAGGATGGTTCTTAGCAAAATTTAATGAATATTGGTTTGGCCGTTTTAGAGATATCAGCTCTGAAAGTAGGTGTAGCCGTTAAATCGATGGCTTTTTACCCCCTAAAAGCTACATATCTCAAAAACGGCTGAACCGATTTTAATAAAACAGGTCTATGAAATACCGCAAGAAAGCATGCTTTAAAATAAAAAAAAAACCGCATTCAAATCGGTTCATCAATTTAAGAGCTACGGTGCCACAGACATATAGATAGACACACACAACACACACACACACACGCTTACACGTCAAACTTATAACACCCCTCTTTTTGCGTCGGGGGTTAAAAAGGTATTTAGTATGGTACGCAGTTTCCTGAATGGAGAACGAAGACTGTGTCATTGTGGCCTATAGCGCACTCCATGGCGCATGGATTGAAGTACGACTTCGAGTTCGAGGCACAAACTGGATCATAGATCTTAGAGCATCCACAGCTGTTTAATTGTTGTTTTCCATCTGAAGGCGAGTCGTCGTTTTGAGCCCTGAAAAATACAACAATACACACATAAATATGGTATAAAATTATTTATCTCGGAACAATCTTACAATTATTTATTACGTAGGGGCCTAGTCAATAGCGATTTTCGAAAATAGTCAAATATAGGATTATCGTGATAACAGATCGCGTCCACACAAGTCAAAATCAAGAACAAAGTCAGTCAAAAGGAGGTCTTATCGCTAGATAGCAATCTCTTCCAGACAACCTTACAAATAAGGGAAGTTAAAGAGAAACCAAAATATTTAACGGTACAAACTAAAAGAACAAATTAAATAAAAAATAAACCTGAACATAAAAATAAACAAACAACAATACTTTGTTGTAGATGCGCTCATAATATTTGTCCTTACTTGAAAATAGAACTAAAATGTTTATTCTGTGGACGAATATTTTAATAACCTGTCATTATTGTCATTTTTCTATAGTTATAAAAATTATTATGCGCCGAGCGGACCGGCCGCGAAGAATCTTATGAAACACCATTACGACGCGTATTTTTACTTTCTAAAACCATGTTTGGACTAGGATAACTAACTCCAACCAGCCAAACACTCGAAGTTTCTCGCCATCGTAGCTAACAAAGCGTTCTCAATTAATCTTAACCTTTCCTTATAGTAGGACTCAATGCAGAGTCCATCCAGATCGTGTCTCTGCCTTGCTAAAACTGGCAGTATCTCAGACAAAACTCCTGTAGCAAATGAAACCTTAATACTAACGAGATAGGATTGAATCTGCTTTGAGAACGATTTGCAGGTACTGCCTATTGGCTTATGAGGTCAGTTCTACCATGTTACCCTTGGAACTGCCGTCAAACAGCAGTATTCTGTTTGCTGTATTTAGTGAAATGACTAGCAAAGAGGCATTCTTCTGCTCTCATAAACCAATACGCAGTATCTTAAATTCAATGGCCAAAGCAGATTCAATCCTATCGCCTTAGTAATAAGGTTGCATTTGCTACAAGAATTTTCTCTGAGATACTGCAATTTGTCTAAGGGCCTCAAAGCCTTCTTATAATCAGATGGCCTGTATTTGCTTGGCATTTTTATGCTACAAAGCCATTGTACCATGAACAAAAGTCATTATACCATGCCATAAAGCCATCATACCATGCCCTACAGCAATTATACCATGCCTTAAAGCCATTTGATTATACCATGCCCTAAAGACATTACGGGCAAAACTTCCCTCTCTGCCTGTCAGTTTGTATATTAGTCTAGGGCGCTAATAATAAACATTAAAAAAAATAACATTACACTTTTCTCAGGAGTTTTGGTAATAGCGGAATCTTCGACTGCTCGAACGGGACCAGACCACTCAGTATTGTTATACCTGGGGATCAAACATCTGATTTATTATAAGGCCTAATAAATGTAGTTTTGTGCAAAACACGTAACTCGTGCTTATAACAAAACTGTAAAATAATATTTTACAATTTAAAAAAAGTTATTCCTTTCTTTTGAAGGCAGTTGTTTGTTTTTAAACATTTATTTTATTTTATACTTTTTAGTGATCATAATATACTGTATGTAGTCCCACATCTAGGTAAATAAATAAATAAAAAATATATATATCACAGGACAATCTCACACAAATTGACTTAGTCCCAAACTAAGCTCTAGGCTTGTATTATGGGTACTAGACAACGATAGACATACTTAGATAGAGAAATAAATAATTAAATACATAGAAAACATCCAAGGCTCAGGAACAAATAATCGTGCTTATCACACAAATATCTGCCCTTACCGGGATTTGAACCCGGGACCGCCGGCTTCAGAGGCAGGGTCACTCCCAACTAGGCCAACGTGTCGTAACAAACAAGCAACGCCGCGGGAAAGTCATGGTCATATATATAAACCATTTAAATGTGCTTCGTCATAGTCACTCAACCATCTTATCGCCACCCTTGAAATAGGTGATATTAACGAGTTCCAGTGGCCATCTGATCAGTGGTCTTCATCATCAGAGCCACATAACCAAATGATACTTTCGAATGCAAATGCTGGCCTTGTTCCTGAAAATACTGAAATCGCTTTATGTATTCCTATATTATTTATTTATTCTCATACACATGCAAGTTGACAGTTTGCAACTAAAACACTTACACATTATTAATAAGGCAAAAAAACTACTGATGTGCACAATGTGCACCATTAAACAAAATAAAAATAAAATTTTCACATTTATATTTTGTACTGTACCTAGCTAATTTACAAATTGAAATCAATGTCAACATTACATTTAGAAATAAAAAGATATAGGAATTACATAATATAAATAAATAGTCCATGCCATTAATACAATAAAATAATAACATAATAAAATAATAAACATTAGGTACTTGATTCAGCTCCAGTTCCAGGTCACCAAGTCATACTTAATTACTTTATAATAAAGCACTACAATTAGAGAGCATGCATGAAAATCAGAATTTAGTTTCATTAATACGATTTAGGAGAAAATGTACGCCTTCCACTAAGTTTCGACCCGTTTATTAAGATTTTATATAGAATTAAAACGTGTTAAAATTTTAAAATCTCTTATAATGTTTAGATTGTTTTTTTGGTATCCTCTTTTTATTTACGTAATATTTTAATTCAACGATAATGGCTTAAACATAGTAATTTACGAAATAAACGCAAAATTATTTCTCTCGTCAATTTTGTGTACAATGTTTTTGCAGGGGATCTGAACTAAGACTATGACTTTTAAAGCTTCTTTTCTTATGAAAAAAACACACGACAACTATTTCACGTATACAGTTATTCCTCTCTTTCATAGCACTTTCCAGAGAGCGTAAGAAAAGAAAATATACATGTTCCTAATGTCGAGACACAGCCTCATGCGCCTAACGAAAACTCGAGTGGTATCGTAGAATAGACCTGCACCTGGGACCCGCGCGCACATATTATTGTGCAGTTGGAGTGCCTTGCGTGAGAAGAGAAGTTCCCTCAATTTCTCTGAGATCCCATCATCAGATCCTTACTTGGGTGACAACAAGACTACCCAGAGAGTATACCCAATGGAACAAAAAAAGAATTTAAAAAATCGGTCCGCAATTGACAGAGTAATCGGACGACGACGAGAGTAGTTTCGGTCTCTCGTGTCCGAAAGTATCTCTAAAATTCCAGTCATGAAATCTCACACACTTTTTTTACTTATAATCGAATGTGTAGAAAGATTAAAGACCTAAAAAAGCACTTAGTTATTAAGGCAAACGCGCCGTAGAAACTTTTTAAAATAAACTGAATTACTACGAAATTAAATATATTATTTTAGCCTAGACATAAATTACACACACACGCACGCATTACTCACGCAAGCAAAAACACACAGACATCTGCACATAAATTTGTTTTTTAATATCGTTAATTGTTGCATAGTTATAGATTTTTGTCTCTGTTTCTCTCTCTTGTTGTTGTTAAAGTTGTTTCTTTTCTTTTAAATAACACTTTTTTTTTTTGTATGATGTGTGTTTTTAATAGAACTGGGGAATTATTATGACATGACTATGCAATCCTGTTTACGCTCAGAGAAAAGGACAGATTTATATAACTGTTATAGCTCTGTCCTTTTATATGAGCGTAAAAAGAACTGCATAGTTATGTCATAATAACCCCCTGGTCTTTGCGATACAGGCAAGTATCCGAAAAATTATTTAGTAGAAGTTTTAATTATAATAAAGCTTTAAAGTTAGGACAGATGGACGGACAGACAGCGTCGGCTTAGTAATAGGGTTCCGTTTACTTCCTTCGGGTAAAGAATCCTAGAAAATATATCATAAATGAACTCACATACAAACACCATCAAATTTCCCATAATAACGCTGCAATGTTGCGCTGTTACTGGATACTTTCAAAATGAAGTGTGACAGGTTTTAATGACATGCGATAATCAATTACGATGTAGGATTGATCACGTTTGCATAAAATTTGGCAAAAATCAATTACGAATTAATTCAAACTCAAGTGTTAATGCTTTATACCTACTTACATGCATATCGCACATGATTATCAAAACATGATACAAAAATTACTCTTGCATTAAACTTCAGTAAAAATGGTCAAATAAGGAGATTTGCACGAGAGAAATTGCTAAACATTTTGTGATAGCTGGCGAGGCACATTGCTGCAGAAAAGATAGTAGGTGGGAAAGAGTTTTCAAGTGGCGTCTACGTAACGAAGACTGCAGCGCGCGCAGCGCAGGAAAACCTACGACGTGACAAAGGTTCCGGGAAACCGATGGATGCAAGCGGCACAGAATCGATCCTTGTGGCAAACCTTGGGGGCACCAGCAGAAAGTGTGAATGTGATGCCCTCGCCGAAGTAAGAATGAACATCCTTGGCTGTGGCTACCCAGAACCAAGCGATTACCGATTAGGCGCTCATAAAAAGAGGAGTAATTACACAAAAGATCCCATAGGGTCAAAGTGTATCCGTGAAGATAAGATAAGATGACCAGAGTGGACGTCTTTCGGCTGAAATAATGATGATCATGTCATGTGTGTTTGACCATCTGTCCGTTAAGGCCTTTTTACCAACTCCATTAAAAAAATATATAATCTTTTTGATTTCTTTGTCAAAATTGTAGCAACAATACATATTTTTGTGATCAGCTTTTTGTTAGCTTTAATTTAATACCCTTATTGTTATAATACTATATAAAAAGTTGTCCTCCCTCCATATTTTTTATGCGGAAGCCATATTAAAATTTTATATTATATCCTGTCTCTTCAACAGTTTGAGTTAAGATGGATACCTCATGTTGAAGTCCGTCAAATCGTTAAGCTTAAGAGAGTATCAAAGTAATCGCATCATCAATCGCAATCACATGTACCATGCATACATAGAAATGCTCGAAAAACATAACCTTCCTTCGGGCAGTCGGGTAAAATACAGATATCGTCGGTCTAGATATGAGAAAAATAAAAAGGTCGTGAATTCAAACATTTCAAACCTTATTTTGATTTTAATCCAGCTTAAAAATTTACCAATTAAAAAAAAAAACAAAAGCGAAAATTATTTTATGTCGAGTATATTGGAACTATCAAATTAAGGGCTAAGTAAAATCAGATTTTATGCAGAAAGTTTCAAATTATATTTCTAGTGTTAACTTGTAAATGGTCTCCAACATTGCTATAAGGGTAGTTACGAAGTTTCACATCTATAATACGGCGCTATGATTTTAACACGTTCTTTCATAATTTTATTATGACACCTTTCTTTTATTGCTCTAATAATTAAGCTAGGGTGGACTAACATGTAAATGGGTAAAGCAACAGCCACTTTCATACTTAGGGTGATGGAACCAGCAATGAACAAGGACCAATGATAGACACTTGATTCTTATTTTACAGAAGATAAGTGCTATTTATTTTTTGTGCAATAATACATTTTTGATTCTCTCTTTTTGATCTTTGAATTAAGAGTAAACTTCTTGGCCTGATTGTGCTTGCAGTGTGGTTACAGAATTAAAAACAAGTCTTTTTAGAGTTGTTGGTATTTCTGTAGCTCTGCCTACCCCACTCTGGGAATGAAAGCGTGATGTTGGTATGAATGTGTCCATTATTCATGCCTGTCAGCCTAAAGTGTCCGACACTTGTCAGAAAGTGAAGGAAGTCATAATATCTACAGCGATAAACGCGACCATAGAATAATAGACCAGTAGCTAAGATAAAAATGGGAAGAGAAAGTAAAAAAAAAAAGTTAAATTAAATAACTTTTTATTTAGCCAAACCGAAAAACATAAAGGTTTTTTAAATCTTATGAAACAAAGATAAGATTTAGTGGTGGTAGGACCCTGTGCAGGGTCCGTCCGGATCGCTACTACCACCTGCCAAGCAACAGTGTTCGCATTGCTGTGTTCCGGTGTGGGGATAAGACATCCGGTGAAATTACTAGCATAGAGGCATTCCATCTTGGTCCTCAGGGTTGGCAACGTGTTTGAGGTCTTAGGATTATAGTCTTGAGAATTCAAATGTCTATGGGTCTCAGATTCCACTTACTATCAGGTGGCCTGAGTGCTCGTGTGCCTTCTCCTTAACATAAAAAAAAAAAGTTGTCTATCCTCGTGAGGCCCAGCATACTACAAAGAAGAAGATTTGAATACGTGGAAATTTAAATCTAAGAGCAAGGAAATACAGTCCAATTGCGTTTGCTGTAAAATATCATTTACAGTAAGTAACCTTGATTAGGTATAACTAGTTAGCTTGGTTACGTACGAGTATCTCTTATAAGCACAATGGGTCTCGACGTTATAAAACTAGTAAAATTTTCGCGCCGTTTAACTATATAGGATTGTTAAAAAACAAACCTAACTTAGCCTACGGGTTCTTTCATATCTCTTTAAATATTTTGAACATTTATTGGGATAAAATACACAGTTGAGAAACAACACCTCAGACCTCGCGATAAGTCACCTAATGTGAGCTATCAAAACCAAAAATTTCAAGGTAATGAAAAGGCCAAATAACCAGCGTGTAAATTTCATGCGGGCATATATTATTATATTTTATCCAGAGGTAGTTAACGATCATACAAATCATGTGAGTAAGTTATTTTGTTGGTAACTTTTAGTTTTGATGAGCAGTTAATTTTTTAAAGTTTGTCTTAGGAGCAATGTACGAAGTATGCGAGCGTCCATCGGTCGTCAATGTATCGCCTGTATCCAAATGCAAGGACAACATGTAGAAAACAAGTACCTATCTCAGGCGAGAGAATCGCCTGCATTAATAATCTTTATTTGTGACTTTTATTGGCGAAGTAAACGGGATCCTATCTTTTCATATCATTTGACCACCCGCGTTTATTTCCGAAACTGTAAATAATCCTGGATTTATTTCAGGACAATCGTGTAGAACCCCATAGGTTAGGTTAGGTTAGTTTTATAAAAATCTTGAAATATTTGTAGTTACACAAAAAAAAGTGGGTTGGCAAATGAATAGGTTGCGAAACGATGCATTTCTCAGATTTGTCGGCGAAAAGGCAGAGAACCGAAGCAAACAAATAGCGAACCAAAATAATTAATGAGTCATGGCATGACCATTATGTTAGATGCTATAATTTAATTGGCGCAATATGTGATACATTGCTTGCTGAATTAATTAGTAAGAAAAAGTAAAACACAACTAATGTTGTTGTTACACAAGTAACGTTAATTAGTGTGTATAATTAACTGTTGTTAAAATATATGCCCGTTTGAAATTTACACGCTGCTGTATATAACTTCTAAAGCTCTGTCCCTTTCCCGCTGCTGTATTTAAAACGGTACACAAAATCCTTGAGACTCTATGTAAACTGAGGAGTCGGGGCCGATGTCACATAGCATGGCACATGGGCTGTAGTAGGACCTCGAATTGGAGGCACAAATAGGAGAATAGATCTTTGAGCATCCACAAGCATGTAAATCCACCTTTTTCTCTACTTCTGGATATTCAGTGTCGTTTATAGACCTGGAAAATACAAAAAAAGCTATTTATATTACATAAATATTATGGGAAACCGTAATTTTATCGAAAATCGTCAACCATCACACTGCAGAATTTTATCAGCATTTAGAAATCAGATATCGGTTTTTTTAAAGATCACAACACATTTGCCCGAATTACCTGTTACACAAGAATCACCTCATCGAATTTTACTTCATTATTTTATTTGTACATCGAAATAGTCGTTCATTGAATTGCCTTTACTATAATTTTGTTCAATGTTAGTTTCAGTTCCCAAAATTCTTATTAGATAGAAAATCGTTTTACCAGTGCTATACTTGATAATACGTTTCAACGACTTTGTTTTCATCGAGACGATCTATTTTGCATCGACTGCTCGCTCGGAGAAGGAGGGGCACGGGGGGCGCAGCCCCCGTCATAACAGAACCATTTAAAAAGGTTATGTTTATTAAAATTCATAAATTAGGTTAGGCAAGTATTGCGTAATGGCGCGAAGCGCCTCAACTGCGCGGAATAGGAGCTCCGTTAATCCGTTACATGATAGTTCTAAGTAGTCTACAATTTTTAGATTTTTCATCTTATGCGATGAAACATCGTTCGTGGCTAGAATAATTATGGAACGTACCATCTTTAAAACATGTTTCGATCAATGGATGCTATGAAAAATGAGTTTTTCTATGACACGTGAATTCGATGAATCGTTATACTTCGATTTGAGACGAATTCGAAAGGAATGACGATGAAAAAATGTTCGATTATACTATATAAAGCAATGAATTGACAATTATGTGAAAAGAAAAGAAACACGATATGATATTCTTGGAATAGTTTCCGCGATATGTAAATCGACGTAAACCGATTTATTAAAATGATACTCGTAGACACCCCATAAATATACAACTTAGGAAACGGCACCTCTGCTGAAAACCCTGAAAAAACTATTGTATACGGAGAGGCTCTTCTTTCGTAAAAATCAGGAATATGAATTTAAATTCTTTAGGTTAAGTTTTTTTTACAATGGGTATTAAAGTATAAAAGAAAAATAAGAATACTCATACAAAAAATAATATTTTAAACATCCTAACCTACGGATGCCGGCCGCAGCGGGCAGGGTTGGCATGGCAGTCACCACCTGAGCCAAGTCAATGTAATTGCTGAGCTTATCCTTCTCAGCGTCATGCGGGGTGGTAACGTCGACGAGCAATGCCCGCTAAACAACATGATAACAGGCTTATTGGCGACAATATGACAATGTTATAGTCCTGTTCGTGATGACAGATCGATTCCAATAGAGACGTAGCCCAAGCATTTTCGAGAACTTGCGTTAGTTGCGAAAGAAATAGATAATCAATACAATAAAGATAATAAAAGAATGGACAAAGGCAAACTTATCCCTTCAGGCATATCTTGAGAGATTGAGGAACATGAAAGTTTGCGCATCGAGTAAGCAAAATCGTAAGTGTACAAATGTATTATTTTTATGTATACCCTTAAGGGCACGCCGAGGCGATAGCCCGTTCGACAAATGCGACCGTACGTTTAATGGATGTAATTCAATTGGACATAATATTTGTCATATTTTACGTGCTCCGTTAGCGGCAGAATATGACAATGTGGTACCAATGTATTTTTGTAAAACATTTCTGTTCACTAAGATCTATGTAAAATAGTCTTTTGATTTGTACTTTTGGTGCAAAAAAAGTGATTATTTTATCGAATTCTACTTCACCGAACGCTATTTTCTGCTGAAATCATGATGTTTTCAGGATAATAATATGAGGTTTTTAAACATTTATTACGTATGTTAGGTTAAATTAGCTGTCGATGAAATTATATTCGTTGAAACGACACATTCGACGAAAGAGTCACTGATTCAAGGGTATCCCCATATTTTGACATGTAACAATGGATTTATTAATAAGTTATAGTATTGCATGGCAACTACTAACTAACCATTATACCAAAATGTTAATTATACTTATGGTTTATTGACAAGATGAAATTTTAGCAAATATTGTTATAGCGTGAAAGAAACTATAAAAATATTTTAGGTATATCTCATAATAATTATACTCAGTCGTAAGCAACTCTAGCCTATTATTGAGTAGAACCATGTAAAATGCATTATTTCCTGCTTTCCGTTCTGTGTCAAGTTAATATCTTATAAGCAGTGATTTGCTTGAACAGCCGTAGAACACCGATCTTGTACAGAAAGGGCAATTCATTTTAAACTTTAATGATACTAAACATCTAACCCTTCCTGGGCTTCGAACTAGATAAGGGCCTCACTTGGAGACTTCACAGAGACAAGGTAAGCACTAAACTGTCAACGGCTTGCTTTGCCCTTAAACGACTGGCGACGATAGTTCCTGTTGATATGGTCCGGGCGTGCAACTTCGCAATAGTACATGCGCACCTGCAGTACGGGATCGAATTGTGGGCGGGAGCTGCAGACTGGGCAAGAGCCTTTCGTCTACATAAACGCGCGGTACGTGCTATAGCGCGTGTGCCACTGACTGAATCCGCCCAAACCTCACTTTCAGTCACTGCGCCTCTTGACCCTACCTTCATTGTTAATTTTTCACGTGGCAGCGAATACACGAGAAAACCTAGACACAAATCGTAGGATCGAGGCCCCGCGCAGGCACATGACTCGCAGCGTGCGCGCCGGAAAGCTGCCGCGCGTTCCACACAAACTGGCTAAATCCCAGAGGCTTATCGACACCATGGGTCCTAAAGTGTACAACCACCTCCCGGACGACATTACCATTGCGCGAAGCGCTCCACTATTTAAAAGTAGGCTTAAAAAATGGCTTGTCGAGCGGGCGTTCTACAACCTTAATGAAATGTGTAGTCGTAAGGGAACAACCTAATGTATTTTAATAGTTATTAATGTAATAATTGTAATAGTTATAAATTGACATGTAATGTATTTATTACCAATAAATAATATGAATATGAATATGAATAAGTCATTTATCGTTACTTCGGCTTTTTTAAAACTTTGTTTTATATGCATGAAGAACGCCACCGAACACATAGGCCATGTGTTAGTAAGTGGGATCCGAGACCCATCACCATCATCACCATCATCATTATATTCTGCCACAGCGACTGCTCACTACCGGTGAGAGTTTTCTCTTAGTTTGACATAAAATTAATGGTTTAACCCCCGAAAAGGTCGACACTCATTGTCAATGTCGTTTCACAGATCATTTCATCGAAAGCTCCTTTAACTAAACCAAAAAAACAGTTTGTCAGATTCAATTGTCAAAGTAAATTCAATCCTCTGCTGTTAGTAATAAGGTTGTGATTGCTATAGAAGTGATATTTGAGATACTGCTATTTGGCTTTGCAGGGCAGTATTTTGAATACATATTGTTGAAAAGAGATTTTGTAGTACAAGTTACAAGCTGTTCATTTGACATAGCCAATTTTTGCAGCGAATGTGCGACCACACTCGCCACCAGTCTGTACCCCTCTGACATAATTGTAATGTATGGCCGCAGGTTCTCGGGCCTCTAACTCTTCGCGCGTGCGAAATATTTAGATATCCTGGTAATTAAATCTCGAGACTGTAATCCTGAGAACTTCAAATAATATTTAGATGGGTTAAAACAAAGAGGAAAAAGTCCCTGACAATTGCAACGAAACTAGAACCGAAAATAAGGCCCTTAACCTTTCTCGATAACTGTTCTCTGCACATTACGTGTACTCATAGAATATTCTAGTATACCGATTCACAACCTTGTGGCGACGAGGTACAGTCGGATCCATTCGTGTCTAAGCGAATAGATAAGATTCTACAAACGTTTTCGTTATCGAAAATAAATAGGATAGACATATTAACTGCCGGACGGAATTTAACTGTAAAATTTTGTTGCTATCTATTTGAAAATTTGGAATTATTTTTTGGACATTTAATTAAGGTAAGTAGGTAGGTAGTAGGCAGTGCGCAATATCTTATTATATATCAAGTAACTACTACAAACTAACCACCTATATAATTGTAATGAACTTAATTGCAATAAATGATTCTATGTCAATTCTATACTTTTAGATAGAATAAGATAATCGTTTAAAATTGTAATTTTTTCATTTTTGTCTTTTCTCGCTCATTACCTCCTTATTTATAAATGTGGAAGTACTGTGGGGTAGCTTATGCCATGCTTTGTCACTTTCTGTCAGATGCAAATGTCACAATCACACTTATGGACAAAGCATGGCATAAGCTACCCCACGGTTATATCACGTTTATAAGTAAGGTGATAGAGAAGAAAGAAAGAGAAAGAACCCCCTTTTCCTCCCTATTTATTCTCGACTTTTTTTTTTAAATCTTTCGTTAGCGCTGCACCCCTATATAATCTTCCCAATGAATAATCCCTAGATTCAGAAGTTTAGGTTCTGCGCTATAGGAGGTTCATCAAGGCAATTTAGTTTTAACTTTATTTCAAGGAGTATAAAGCTAATTTTGATTTGTTTTATAATTGAAACGAATTATTTGTGGTATTAGCCTCGAGAGGTTCAGCATAGAACAATAATAAAAAAAGGAAACAATCTCATACACATTGAAGACACGCTGGCCTAGTTGGCCTTTGAAGCTAGCGGTCCTGGGTTCAAATCCCGGTAAGGGCAGATATTTGGATGATGAGCACGAATATTTGTTTCTGAGTCTTGTCTGTTTTCTAGTATTTAAGTTTATATTTTTCTATATAAGTTAGTTTATCGTTATCTAGTACCCATAGTACAAGCCTAGAGCTTAGTTTGGAACTAGGTCAATGGATGTGACATTGTCCTGTGATATTTTTTATTTTTATTTATTTATTATTTTGATCCAATTCAAGTTGTTACAAAATTTGGGACGTGATGTGGGCCGAAGACTGATTTATGTGTCTAAGAGTTGAACTGATAGTAGAGGACTGATGCTGAAGGTGGCAACAGGATAATAAGCTGTACTCAATCAATGTGATGTGTATCAAGTTTGGACTCGTTGAATTTGGTATCTACAAATAAGAAAGTTGAGATGGATAAGGGCAACTACTATATCCCTAGTAGCCACACAAAAATACTCTAAGGGCACATTTACTAACTTTAAAGTGATGAAAATCGACATTTAAATGTTCATCATTTTAAAAGCCAGTAAAGGCTTCCTCAGAGCATTTTTCGAGTAAAAGCAGGACAAATTAGTAACTGTCCTTACTAACCTATCTCAACTTTCAACTTAGCAAAATATAATGATGACCGTGCATCCATCGATCTTGTACATAGCAAAATCAATTTTTAAATTGAGTAGTCGAAGCAATCTAAACTCTATTCATAACCACATTAAAACGTTTATATTTGAACTATGCAGCCTCCAATAAATAAAAATAAATGTCCAAAGAATATTATTATATCACGTCTGATTGAGATTCGATTTTAAATGCTACTGAGTGTACCGAACGATAATGCCCTCCTTTATGGCCGCTGTTACACCGTGTAATTCCAGACTGACACCTAAGTAGATTAGTTCAATGGATATTACTGACAATGGTTTCCATGTCTATGTAATTGCTTCTGCGGTAACATGGTCTAACAATGGTTGTTAGACCCATTGACAGATTGAGTTCAATATTGATAATGTACTCAAGAACAATAGAGTATACAAATACCATCATACAGCCTGTTCTGGTTGCGTGTCTATCATTTCATCGAAACACCTTTCATCGAATGTATCATTTCATTGAATTTCATTTCATCGAACGCTATTTTCTGCTGAAACCATAATGTTTTCATGGTATCTTAAACATCTAACCTAACCTAACCTAAAATTAATGTTTAAGATACCTAGAAACATTATGGTTTCAGCAGAAAATAGCGTTCGATGAAATGAAATTCAATGAAATGATACTTTCGATGAAGTGATTTTTTGTCCCACGTCAAAGAAACTTTACTCTCGAATTACCGTAAACGAGAGTGTTGAGTGATGGTTTATCATGCCGCGAAGTATCGGTAGCTTCGCACCGTAATCCGAGCGTTAAGTGTAAAGTGGGCGTAAGAAACGTTTACATAGATTACATTACCCTTTTTTGGGAATCTTCGTAGAATTCGGCTTTTGGAAGCTGACCACGGCACACAGCATTATTATATCTGGGGAACAAAAAAAATAGGCATATTAAAAAAAGTCCCACAGTATTGTTACGTACGTTGGGGTAGGTAAAAGATAGAATTTAGTTGTATATTTGCTTCAAATACAAATGATTAAAATATAATAAATAAGGGGAGCTCTCATACAACAAATGTGATTATTTTGTGATGTTTTCTCAATCTTAATAATGACACCGTGGTTACAGACAGACGCGTTTAATGTTATATAGATGGTACGGAACTCTTCTGCGCGAGTCCGTCTCGCACTTGGCCGGTTTTTTTATTATTTGTTGTTTTTATTTAGGATGTGTACTATAATACCAAAATTGACGCTAAATACGTTGAAAAAAACGTGTCTTTTTTTAATTCGTTTGTTTTTTAACCTTATTTATTTTTGTTTATTTGTTAGTAAATCTTAAGTCCCCGAAACCATTGTGCATGCATGACTTAATGTATACATGTGGAAGAAGCGAAAGAGATTTGTCAGGGTCGTAGCAGGAGAAAGGAAGTGATCTCTACCTACATCTCTGGGAAACAGGCGTGATTTAATTATTTATTTAAAAAACAACTTAGGTGGTAGGTATACAAAAAAAATCGCCAAACTAGAATCAGTTTGTTGGCGAATAGTGCGCTCCTGAGTTAAACTATTTTAATGGGGTGCGCCAAAGATCATATAAAACTGCAAAGTAGATTATTGGAAGTTCGAAAATGTTTCTTATAAAAATTAATTTCCTAATGATCATAACTTATATCTATTTTTAGTTAATAACTATCGCAACTCCAAATCATTGATATGTATAATGTCATTAAATATATGTACTTCTATTGCTATTATTTAAATTTATATTTTTTTCAATATAACGATTTCTTGCAATAAAAATTAATGTTATAAACATTTTTAAAGATACCCTTGTTTACTCCTAAACTGTTTAAATATAAAAGTCACTATGCAGAAAATACTTATAAGTAGGTTAGGTTAGGGTTATCTTGTGTCCCTTAGAGCAAGCAAATGTTTTATTTTGGCAAATATCGTATTACCTACGGGAGACAGAATTTCCTTATTTGTAGCGAATGAACAAGACGAATCAGGGCAGAACCGACTCGGATAGGTTAGGTTAGAATAATAACTGAAAGTACATAAATACCTACTTTTACTTATAACAGACATCCTCGTAGATAACTATGTAATAAATAGGGTAAATAATGTTAAGGTACTTACTTACTTTATATGTAGGTCATAAATAAAAAATACCGATATACGTAATAAGCATTCACTTTTAGGGGTGTACTGCCTTTTCGCAGAACTTTTTTTGGCCGAATTTCATTTGCCAACCAACGTTTCGCCGACAATTCACTTTGACAACTAACGATTACCAAAATTTTATATGACAACTTTTTAATTCGCAGAATTATTATAAAGCGTATTATTATAACGCCTTTACACTTTTGGCAGACTCATCATTTGTCAAATCTTTCACTTGGCTTAACAACTCTTGGACGAATAACGTTTAGTTGATGCAACATTTCCCTTTTCATACATTTGGCAAGATAGAAATAAGTAAGAAAAAAAAAAACAAATTCTTTGGTTGGAAATTATTATATGTGTGCATGAGCGAGCGAGCAAGACCTTCCTGGGCAAAACCGACTCGGCAAGGTTAGGTTAGAAGGCTATGGTGGGAGCGAAGCGCAGCGAGCTCCCGCCTTAGCCTTCGAGGTTATTTTTTTTGACATCCCTTGAAAAAACTATGCTAATATTCTCCGTTTTTGGGGCTTAAAATAAGGCAGGGAGTACCTACTCAATAAAAAATTTGGTAAACAATAAACAACCAAATGAATATTATGCCAACTAAAACATACACAACATGAAATTAGGCATTTTGAAAAATAACATTATAAAAAACAGACCACATGTTGAGTTGGTAACTGTTAAGTTGGCAAATAAAACAAATACATTTGACAAGTTGGGAAATGAACGTTCGGCGAAATAAATTTACGCGAAACGTGAGTTGGGAAGTGATAATCGGCCATACAATTTTCTGCGATAAATAAGATAACCACTTTTAATAATATAACTACTAATTATATGAGTACAAATAATACTATCATATAAGTTTATAAAGAAAAAAATCTTCGAAAAAAAATTATAGGTCCGCATACAATCTTGGCCACAGTATTATGAGTATAAAAAATCGAAGTACTGCATATTATGAGTAATACTAGTAGTACTACAAAATTATAATGAATAATATTCTAAGAAACAATTTTCTAACAAATGATGGTTATGATCACAAAGCGGTATTATAAAAAAAAAAAACTAAATTAAAATTGTATATGAGCCAATATGTACCCATTTTAATGTTATACCTACTTATACAAACTAATTAAGCTACTAATCAACTTGGATTTACTTTGGTTACAAGAATAAGCGCAAGTACTATGAATGTATGTATGTACGTAAACACTATGGTAAATCTTACTTCATTTTTGAGAGATCCGTTATTTATATCGTTATCCAGTACCCATAGTACAAGCCAAGACCTTAGTGTGGGACTAGGTCAATTAGTGTGAGATTGTCCCCTGATATTTAAATATTTATTTATGTAAGTATAAGTTATTTTCTCAATAATATCAATTAAAACTCACATGTATAAAACTTGAAATCCTTCATAATGACGCCGTGTCTGCAGTTACTAGATATTTCAAGTGTCACTTACAGTTTTTAATTGCTTTGTCCAACCAATCAAGACCGGTAAGATTGCATTCTTTGTGTACAAATTGATAAGAAGCAACTATACCTACTTTGTTTGATAACGCGTGGGGACGCAACTTACCTTTCAAACTTACAATAACATTTGAATTGGTATTATTTCCCGACAGTTATGATGCGATATTATTATGTTTAGACAAGTATGTATATAATAAGTTTTTTATACTAGTTATATACACCATAAGTCATAAGCTACGACTTTGGCAGATTATTTAAATACATTTTTAAAATCTAACCTTGTTGAAAGATAACATTGACACATACATACATACCAATGGGGTAAGCAGAGACAATAGAACGTCCGGTGTACTGGGAGGTGATTCTCTCAACACAGCGCAGCGTCGATCTAAAAGATAAAGTTTTATCCGGCAAGTTTAATAAATCCCGTACAAAATACATTTTAGCGCGTGCCTTCCTAATTAGGCAGCTTTATACGACACTGAACTCGACTCACCTGCCTGCTGCGCTAAAATGTGTTTTGTACGCTCCGACGGGACTTCTTAAACTTGCCGGATAAAACTTCACTTTTGAGATCGACGCAGCGCTGTGTTGAGAGAATCACCGCTGGTCCAAACATACCTCTTTCGCTTCCTCAACATTCATCAACCTCTTTATGCACGTACAACGATTTTGTGTGTATTCATTGTATTTGCATCTAGGGCGACCCCTACCGACATCTCCAGTTACTAGTCCTGGTCTAGTTAGGCGATGCGTTAGCGTAGTTGTTAGTGACCCTGCCTACGAAGCTGGCGTTCCCGAGTTCGAATCCCGGTACGAGCAAATAATTCTGTGATGAGCACGAGTAGTTTTTTCTGAGTCTTGGATGTTTTCTTTGTATTTTAGTATTTAATTTTTCTATTTAAGTTTTTATATCGTTGTCTAGTACTCGTAGGACAAGCCTAGAGCTTTGTTTGGAACTAGGTCACTTTGTGTGAGATTGTCGCCATATATTTTTTATTTATTTCCTCTCCGCATAACATTGACTACCAATTTTGGTACTTTAAAGACATATATTATACATCTCACCGAAATAAGTTAACGTTTTGCGTTCAATGAAGAAAAAACATCTACGAGTAGATATAACACCATACTAACGGGATACAACATTTAACGGCGTTCGAAGTAATCAAATAGCGATATTTTAATTTTACTTAACATAAAAACGCCATTTGTACACTTTACAATTAATTAGCGATGCGCCCTTATTTTATTATCTAACTGATGATGAAAACCGTATCAAGATCCATTGCGCGGTTTAAGAGGAATTAGCGGGTATACAAAGAAACAGACAGACAGACAGACGCAGAAAGGGACTTTGAGAAGAAGTAAAGAAGAAGATTATGTAGGTATAATAGTCAATTTCACTCTATTTGAATATACTAAATGCGTTGCGCTCCAAATATCAAAATACTTCTAACGTATACTTCTTAAAAGGTACTGAAAAGTATTTGCGGCCATAGCAATGGTGATTTACTTTTCAATTCAGTTGGGGCTCCACCCAATTTGCCCATGATTTTATCGACAAGTACCTACTAGAGGCGATGTACTTTTATCGGCCATGTCAAGAGAACACGACTTCTAAATGCAAATCGAGTCCAAAAACATCCTTTCAAAAGACTCCTTAAGACTTCATCATAAAAAGCTATCTTGCCCTAATGACGGCCATTTACCTCTTAACAAATTCCAAGCCCGGTTATCGGATTCCATAGAAAACTAAATCATTATTTGAGTTTTGGGCGCATAACGCTTGAGTGGCATTCGCACCTTTAATACTGTCTGCATTAATCATTGAAGCATCTCAATTACAAAATGCGTCATCAATCAGAGAGATCCCAGCAACAGTTACGGCGACAATGCATAAGTTATGCGTTCAGGAGTTTGTTTTTCTGGAAGATTCGTTGGTTTAAGCGGTTTGTTTCACATGTACATTGTTGCTTTTGTTTCAAAGTATTTTTGGAACATTTTGTTGCTTGAAATACGGTGGCCGATGTTTCTTCACATTTTGTATTCACATTTATGTACATAAAAGTGTCACTGGACCATGGCTGAGATTCTACCCGGTAAAAACGATATCGCTTTTGACATGTTTCCAAATTGTCTAGGTTTAGATAACTCTAATGTACTTGACAGTAATGGCGATCTAGTTAAAAACGATACTTAAACACGTCAAACGCAATATCCATTTAACGCAGTAGAATAGAGGCCCATTTCATAATAAAACAAGGCTGATTAAGAGAATACTCGACTTAAAAAAATACTACTTTAATTTAACATAAATAAAACATGAATGAAAACCATGACCATGATGTCCAAAAAGTAAAAAAAAATGAAAAATAATATAAGTCTAGATACAGTCAACGAAAGCGTATCTGATACAAAACAAATTAATGATTATAATAGTAAACTTTAAAAATCTAATGGGTATCGAAGAACTTCCTGACAGTCTGTCATAGCGGTATTGTCCACTTAAGGTACCTAAGGAACATTTGGACAGTTTCTGCAACGTTTCTTGTCTCAATATTTGTTTAATTATTGGTATTTATGCAATATAAAGTTTACTCGCGTACGTACATACATATACGAGTATATAAGTAGATACAAGACAGATATAAAAGAATTATGCTATTTCTCTGTAATGTTTTTGGTTGGTGGAAAATAAAGTGTTTTGTATTGTATTGTATATATTGTACGAAAAAGTTTCAAAATTTGCTTTGTTACGTTAAACACGTCATTATTAAATGTGAAGTCAACGGAAGTTAAGTTTTTTTAGGGTTCCGTAGTCAAAATAGGAACCCTTATAGTTTCGCCATATCCGTCCGTCCGTCCGCAGCCTAGTGCAGAAAGTCTTAGTACTAGAAAGCTGTAATTTGGCATGAATATGCATATTAGTCACGCCAACAAAGTGGTGCAATAAAAGTAAAAAAAATTTTTTTTTAGGGTACCTCCCCTATACGTAACGTGGGGATGAATTATTTTTTTCTCGTCTACCTTTTAGTGTGAAGTAATGTTGGATAGGTCTTTCAAAAATGGAATGGATTTGCGAGAACAGTTTTTCGATTAAGTAATTCGATTATGAAATGTTAAGCTTTAAAGTGCTAATTTTTGTTAGACTCAAATGATTTACAGCCAAACAACAAATACTAAAAATCTGAAGAAAATCTTAAATGAGAAAACATATAGGTAACATTTTTTTAAGGAAAACTATCACGACTAAGTAGACATCATTGGTTCTTGAGATATAGGCGATTAAAGTGTTTATACGTACTAAAATCATCTAAGACTGCACCAATTGTCTTTAGAAAATTAGTTATTACTTGTTGATTTTTATGTTTGTAGTTACTTAACGGCTTCGGAACCCTACACTGAGCATGGTCCGACATCTCTTGCCCAGTTTTTTTGATAATACCGTTTCTCATTAGAAGTGTCTAATAATTCTAAAAGAAAATAAAGTTGTCCAAACAAAATGCAACCAAAAGAATACAGAAGTTTCATAACAAACTCACATAAACTGAAACTCTTAAAAGACTCTCAAGACAGCTGCTGCGCTAGCGACTCAACGTCCGTTTTGCGCCGTGCTACTATTAAGTGAAGAGAATTTATCTTGAGACTTGCCTCGTTGAAATACCGTCTCAATTCTTAACAACTTCCATAGATTATATCTCCATGCAGCTATGAATAAAGTACCTAACATTTATCTCAATCCATTGAGCTGGAGTCCGTTGAAGCTTGATCGATCGAGAAGTGAGAGAGGGGGCGATTTATAATAAAAACGGAACAGGCTTTTGGTAACAAGATGACTTAGAGTCGGAGAAATTGGTGGACGTGTTGGCCAACATGTTTAAAGTGATTAGCTTATGGTTCCAATAGATACTCTGCTATAATGGGCTGCTATGGTCTACCAGGAGCGATGCCGAAGTTTTCTGATAGGATTTAGTGGCAACGTTACATAAATCTAATACGATAACCGTACAAAAATAATACTACATAAACTGATGTGGTCTTTGGTGTTATACGCAAACATAGATCTTCTCACTGTACGGCAAAGATACAAAATTGTGCAGAAAAACAACTATCTATCGTTTCTCGACTCAAAATCGTCTTATAGTATACGTCGTATTGTCAACGTTTTGATAGCTCCTATTTACTTGACAGTAATGGCAACCGAGTTGAAAACAATACCGTAACATGTTAAAAGCAAGATATTTTTATTGTATTTGAATACAGGATGAAATTATTGACATGTTTCCGTATTTTCAACGTTTTGATAGCATTTACTTGACAGTAATGGCGGTCGAATTAAAAACCATACGTCAAAGATAATATGGTTAAATTATTACCGAGTTGAATAGAGGACCTAGTCCCAAACTAAGCTTAAGGCTTGTACTGTGGGTACTAGGCAACGATAAACATACTTATAAAGAGAAATACATACTTAAATACATAGAAAACATCCAAGACTCAGGAACAAATATTCGCGCTCAACACAAAAATATCTGCCCTTACCGGGATTTGAACCCAGGACCGCCGGCTCCAGAGGCAGGCTCACTCCCAACTAGGCCAACGTGTCGTCAAACCTATTCCCAAACTAAGCTCTAGCCTTGTACTGTGGATATTAGACAACAATAAACATACTTATATAGAGAAATACATACATAAATACATAGAAAACATCCAAGCCTCAGGAACAAATATTCGCGCTCATCACACAAATATCTGCCCTTACCGGGATTTGAACCCAGGACCGCTAGCTTCGGAGGCAGGGTCAACCCCAACTAGGCCAAAACTTCTCAAACTTTACGCCCGTATGTCAGTATCCGAAGAAATATGAAGGAAAAGCGAACGAGGCGTTGATACAGGCGATATTTCCTGCCTCAGTTTCATACTAAAGATTGATGACCTTTGCAATGTATTTATTTAATCAATTTACAGTAACGTCGACTTGTTTATCGTTCGCTTTACTTTTCGTTTTATTTTTCTTTATTGATTGCCGTCAGTAATGATTGATGGTGCGCGTGAGTTTAAATATTATGAAAATATAACACCATATTGACGACAGGTTAGGTTAGTTCGTAGTGACCCTGCCTTTGAAACTAGAGGTCCTGGTTCAAATCCCGGTAAGGGCAGATATTTGTGTAATAATCACGGTTATTTGTTACTGAGTCTTGAATGATTTCTATGTATTTAATTATATAAGTACGAGTTAGTTTCTCGTTCTCTATTTAGTACCCGTACCCGAGCTTAGTTTAGGCCTAGGTTAATTTGTGTAAGATTGTCCCCCGATGTTTATTTATTTATTTTAATGAATATTATAAAAGTTTTTATTTTCATTTCACATTTAACCTTGTGCAAGGCCCGTCCATATCGCTACCGCCATTTTAGCCTTGACTCCACTGCCAAGCAGCAGTCTTCACATTGTTGTGTCCAAGTGTGAGGATGAGATAACCGGTGAAATTACTATACCTTACAGGCATTTTACAGTTAGCAGGGTTGCCAACACATTTGCGATCTTAGGATTGCAATCTTAAGATTAACATTGGAAATGTAGATGTCTATTGGGTCTCAGATCCCAGGCTTCAAAAAAAGATAAAAAAGTACTTAAACAACAAACTATGTGTAAGCAACGATTAAC
The DNA here is from genome assembly GCA_949316455.1 of Acleris holmiana. Lineage (NCBI taxonomy): Eukaryota > Metazoa > Arthropoda > Insecta > Lepidoptera > Tortricidae > Acleris > Acleris holmiana. The sequence continues at coordinate 6,308,387 of OX438785.1, forward strand.
ATACTAACATAACATAATATACAGGGGCCCTAGCCAAGATGCAAACGCTCCTAACGTTTTTCTTTTCTATCGCTCAAAATGTATGGGATGACAGTCGACCACGTGGTTTATCGAAACGCACGAGAATGTCATCCCATACATTTTGAGCGATAGAAAAGAAAAACGTTAGGAGCGTTTGCATCTTGGCTAGGGCCCCAGAATATCCAAGACTTAAAAAGAAATAGCCCGTGTGGTTGCCGGGTTAGAATAGTGCCACTCCATGTCTTCCCGTGGATGTCGTAAGAAGCGACTAAGGGAATAAGGGCTTGTAGTGCTGTTAGGCGATGGGCTTGCAACCTGTCACTAATACACTGGTAAACATCTTAGCCTACTTCTGCAAAATGTGGTTACAGAATTATCAACAAGTCTTTTTAGACTTGTTGGTATTTCTGTAGCTCTGCCTACCCCACTCTGGGAATTAAGGCGTGATGTTATGTATGTATGTATGTAAAAAGAAATACTCGCTCTCCTCAAACACATGACCTGTTTCTGTAAACTTTGCTCCGTACTTATATCTACTCGTTTCCACTTTTTAATTTTCTTATTTTCCTCAGTAACCCTAAGGTTAGTTGGAAGAGATCCCTTAAAGGGGATCCCTTATACTGTAAATATTGTATTTGACTTTACGTGTTTTGTACAATAGAGTTTACATTCATACATACAAATATCTATTAACACTTACTGGGAACTGATGACTTCGCAGCTATTAATTACTAATTAGGTTTTTTTTCTTTTTTCCTTTTTAATTTGCAATCATCCGAGGACTATAAGCAAATCTTTTCTATGAGCTTGTTGGCGTTGTAGATCTGAAGTCCAGTGACTGCAGTTTCTTCGTTCTACATCCCTAGCAGGCATCAGGGGTCGCCTCTTCAGACGACTTAGACATTGGTCCTTTAACAAGTTTTAGGCGAGTTCATTGCAGTGTCAGTCCAGCCTTTTGTACATAGTATACTTCATGCTTATATTGGTAACTTCTTGTTTTACAGTGGGCATTTGCAAATACTCATGGATTTCGTTTGTTTTGGTTAACCAAGGTACATTTGTTATTGTTCTAAAGACATTATTTTGAAATAATAATAAATATCAGGGGACAATCTTACACAAATTGACCTAATCCCAAACTAAGCCCTAGGCTTGTACTATACGTACTAGACAACGATAAACATACATATATAGAAAAATAAATACTTAAATAAACCGAAAACATCCAAGACTCAGAACAAATATTCGCGCTCATCACACAAATATCTGCCCTTACCGGGATTTGAACCCAGGACCGCTGGCTTCAGAGGCAGGGTCACTCCCAAATAGGCCAGGGTCGTTCTACGTTTTACCGACAATACATCGTCATTTTTCTATATTTTGCGTTTTTCAAGTATTGATAATAAAATTATGGTTTTAATTTTTGATTTTAAAATACGATGAGTGATTTTTTATTTGTACTAATTAATGATTATTTCGGTGGCGATAATGTTTATTCTTTATGGTGTTTTTTCAGAATATACTGAAGGAGACTAAATTTTGTATTACCACTCTGTCACGCGATTTTATGAAAACCAAACCGCTTAGGCTTTTAACCGCGTATTTTCTTGCACTCATATTAGGGATTCTGGAAAAATGCACCAAGAGTCCGTGATTGTTCTAAAAGATTCCCCAGTTACTAGTCTCCAAGGTGTTCATTATCTAAGAAACTAAAGGAAACGCTGAAGCTAAAACTAAACTGATGCGGAAACAAACAAAACAAGCAACAAGTTAACTTAGTTCAATTTAGTTCTCTCGCTGTAGATGACAACTGAGTTCTAGATGCGTTTGGTAAAAGAAGGATAGTCAACATTCTTGAGTCTAGCTCTAACATTTTGAAGTAAGAGTGAGACAGAAATAAATTCCGGTTGATTGTTTTACCGCCTCTTTACAGTAGCGAAAGTCATTTATTTTAGGCATAGACGAGACAAACGAGCACACTATTTCCATTATGTTTTTATTACTAATTCGAAGCCATAATATATTATTTTTAACCGAGGGTTCCGTGCAGTAAATGTTGTTTTTTTTAGGGTTTGTAATTATAATCATACCAAGTTTCACGCTCGTATGTTTCACTGTTTTTATGATACGAGAACGGTAAAATGGTAAAAAAGGTTGTTTTTTTTTTAATTCGTCGTACTTAATAACACATTCTGAAAAAAATCAATACCTTATCTATTACGTTTCAAACGATACAGCTCTATAAAGTAAGGACGGACGGACAGACGGACGGTCAGCGTTGGGATATCAGTACTTTTTGGTAGGTAGTCAATACAGTTTTATATCAATCTTCTTAATATATTATATTTCTGATGAAAAATAACATTACTCTCATAATAATAGCTAGGAGTTACTTTTTTATTTTTAAATATATTTTTTTATATGGGATAGTAATTTTACTTTTTTTTGATCAAAAGTAGATAAGATAATGTGAATGTGTATTATTAAATATAAGACTTCCCTCGATGAATGATGTTTACGGTTTAAGTCAGATTTTAATGAGTCACTCAACAAATACGCAGTAATAACTTTTTATAGGTTGATTATTTATTTATTTATTTATTTATTTATTATATAGAAGCTAAAAATTTTCAAGGTCTATTCTTAATAAAAGAGGGAATCAAACAAGCATGCGGGCTACCTGATGGGAAGTAATCACCACCGCCCATGAACACCGGCAACCCAAGTAGAGTTAAATTGTTGTTTATAAAATCCAGTTTTGTAGCTGCTCATGGGAAAAATTTATGAGAGGATAGTGTAAATATACACACTGCAGTGGCTTTTTTAACCGACTTCAAAAAAGGAGGAGGTTATACGTTCCATTGTATGTTTATTTTTATGAGTCACTCAACAAATACGCAGTAATAACTTTTTATAGGTTGATTATATAGAAGCTAAAAATTTTCAAGGTCTATTCTTAATAAAAGAGGGAATCAAACAAGCATGCGGGCTACCTGATGGGAAGTAATCACCACCGCCCATGAACACCGGCAACCCAAGTAGAGTTAAATTGTTGTTTATAAAATCCAGTTTTGTAGCTGCTCATGGGAAAAATTTATGAGAGGATAGTGTAAATATACACACTGCAGTGGCTTTTTTAACCGACTTCAAAAAAGGAGGAGGTTATACGTTCCATTGTATGTTTATTTTTATGTATGTTCATTTTCGAACTTGTTCGGACACGCTACCGTGGGTCTAGATATAATTTTATTGTAATGAATGATGTCCCTACGAGTGTATATTGTTGGTGTGCCTGTTTAGACAAGTAAAGAATCTGACGTATCTATGAAACCAGTCTACATCTATTTACAGTCCGTCCAGTGGACATTGTAAAAGCCTTAATTGGGGAAAATTCAATTGCTTGGACTATTCCGGTTGCGTATTGCTCCGACCTAGTTCGAATTTTTTTTTTGTTAATTATGAACGCGGACTGCGAAAAATTTATCGATTAAACTAAAAGTTTCAAACTGGCATTGGCTAAGTGATATAACAAATTATATGTAGATGATCGAATTTAGACAATATTTTTTTTATGATATGGTTACCCATATGATCAAATAGTTGGACCATAGTTAAGCGTAGTTAACCATACAAACAACAAAAGTGAAAAAAGTTCCGTTGTGACACGAAAATGATCCCCACTAATGTATGGCTAATTTTCGTGTCACAACGGAAAAGTTTCATAGAAAATGTAATTAAGTGAGTTAGCGTGGCCAACTTTTTGGTCCCTACCCATATGGAGAAGGCAAACGAGCACAGGCCACCTGATGGTAAGTTGAATCTGAGACCCATAGACATTTGAATTCTCAAGACTATAATCTCAAGACTGCAATCCAAAGACCTCAAATATGTTGCCAACCCTGAGAACTAGGATGGAATGCCTCTGTGATCCACCGTACGTTTCAAAAGAAACTTCTTGCCATGTACGACTGCACTGTGGAATCAATTGCTGTATTTTTTTTTCCAGACCGGTACAACATGGCAACCTTCAAGAAACGAGCCTACACTTTCTAAAAAGGTGCGCCTTTAACCCTCCGGGTGTATTAGGTGTCCATGGGTGACTGTGATCACTTACCATCAGGTGAGCCACAAGCTCGTCTGCCTTCCTCTAACATAAAAAAGATATCATATGTCACCGTTTATATCCACACCGGAATACAATAATGCAAACACTTCTGGTTGGCGGTTGGTTAATAGATAAATTGGTGGTAACGATCCGGGGGACCCTGCACAGGGTCCTACCACCACCAAAATTTCAATATTAATGCCCATTTTTCATCATCTTACTTGATATTCGTTTGTTTTGTCATCATGGTTAATCACCTAAACCGATCGACGAGAATTTTGGTAGGAAGATAGTTTACAGCCCCGATGACGCGGACATAAGGATACTTTTTAGGGTTCGGTAGTCAACAAGGAACCCTTATAGTTTCAATTCTATTCTATTGGATAGCTCTTAAAAAAATATGAATATTTAATTATAGACTGTTTAGGAAATGGGTAATGACCGAAAAGTTGGCCACACTAACTCTTGCAATTAAATTACCCATTAAACTTTTCCGTTGTGCAACGAAAATTAGCCATACAATTCTGCCCTCCTAAGCTAAAACACAGTATGTCAGATTCAATTGCCAAAGTAGATTCAATCTTCTCTTGTTAGTAATAAGGTTTTGATTGCTACAGGAGACTTATTTGACATACTGCTATTGATACTTTTCGTCGCACAAAACAACTTTTTTCGTCTTCGTTGGTGGTAAGGTAGGGTTAGGTTAGGTTAACTATGGTAGGCTACTAAATATCAAACTTAAAAAGTGTAATTCTCGGTACAGTAACCTCCCTTCTACAGCCAAAATACCACGTAGTAAAAGTCTAAAAACAAACTTAGAAGAAAGCACAACGAACTTAAGAAGGATTTTTTTTCTTCTATTTTGACATAGTTTTTTTTGCTGATGGTAACCGCTTTGGAATCCTACACTGAGCTTGGCCCAACATGGAAATGCCCGGTATTTTAGTATCTAATAATAAACAGCTGTTCCTTGCTGAATTTTCAGCTTGCATGCGATAAACGACTTCTCCGCGGACGGAGTTTTTTATGACAAGGTGACACACAAAAACACAGGCCAATCTGCTGATGGACCTGAAACATTGAAATGCTTACAACTGCAATCTCAAGACTGCAATCCTAACTCTGCGTTTCCAAACCTTAGGACTAAGAAATAATGGAATACGTCTATGAAAATAATTTCACCGGTCATTAATACCGGACCACAATAATGCGAATATTGCCGCTTGGCGGTAGGTTAAAGAATAACATGGTGGTACCAATCTGGACGGAACCCTTACTTAAAAGATATATCTATTTCTACAAAGTGTAATACAAGTAGCAGCAGCAGTGTGTGTGTAGTGTAAGTGTGTGTATAGTGTAAGTGTGTGTATAGTGTGTAGTGTGTGTGTAGTGTGTGTGTGTGTGTGTGTGTGTGTGTGTGTGTGTGTGTGTGTGTGTGTGTGTGTGTGTGTGTGTAGTGTGTGTGTGTAGTGTGTGTGTGTAGTGTGTGTGTGTAGTGTAAGTGTGTTGCCCTGTGTGGTTGCCGTGTTAGAATAGTGCCACTCCATGTCTTCCCGTGGATGTCGTAAGAGGCGACTAAGGGAATAAGAGCTTGTAGTACTTTTAGGCGATGGTCTTGCAACCTGTCACTAAGCTTCTTGGCCTGATTGTGCAAAATGTGGTTACAGAATTATCAACAAGTCTTTTTAGAGTTATTGATATTTCTGTAGCTCTGCCTACCCCACTCTGGGAATAAAGGCGTAATGTTATATATGTATGTATGTACAAAGTGTATAATTTAGATTTGGTATATTTATTGCATAAAAGCCCAGTAAGTAAAAGTTTTCAAATTTTGGTGCTGTATTGTGCTTCTTCTCTAGAAATTATTGGACGTTAAAGTTATTTGTAGGAGACTATGAAGATTTGAATTTGGTTCGTATTATAGAACGATTATTAAAAAAATCAGCACAAATCACATTTTCTTCGCATTTTTTGTTCACATTCTTATCCATTAACCACCAGTCAAGCAACAGTGTTCCCATTGTTGTGTTCCGATGTGGGGATAAGACAACCGGTGAAATTACTAGCATAGAGGCATTCTATCTTAGTCCTCAGGGTTGGCAACGCATTTGAGGTCTTAGAATTATAGTCTTGAGAATTTAAATGTCTATAGGTCTCAGGTGGCCTGAGTGCTCGTATGTCTTCTCAATATCATGAAAAAAAAAAACAAAGTCTGTTAGTAAATATTGCATGCATACATTAAAGTCACGCCTTCATTCCCAGAGTGGGGTAGGCAGAACTACCAGAATTACCAACAACTCTAAAAAACTTGTTGATAATTCTATAACCACATTTTGCACAATCAGGCTTAGATGTTATTTAAATATTGCAAAATGAATAATATTTATTATAATTTCAAATCCAAACAAACAATATCGTGAAAATCATATTGTACTAAGGCTGTCTCAAAAAGTTAAATAAAGACCTCATAACTACGGCAATAAAGTAAATCAAAACGTAACTGTTTGCCGAAAGTATTTATTTGAACCCCATATTTTTCCATATTCTCAACACATTTTCTTTCGTTGATGCGATAACACATCTCAAAGTTGAAAGAGTCTATCAATATTCAAGTATCGCCAAGTTATCGCACCGCCAAGTAATCTATATTCAGTTAGAGTAAACTTTGTTTACAAGTCATATTTCCACAAACTGGAAACTGGCTACTTCAAAATTTACCAATAACTACTTAGGAATATTTTTCAAACAACGTCCGTATTCTGAAAGTTTACTTGACACAAAAACTTTAGAAGAATCGGTGTTATAAGTCAAACTGAAACTGAACTATGTTTTAGTTTTAATCAAGCTTTATTTAAGAAATAATTTTGTTTCAACTGATTTACATTGTTCTCCCATTGTGCTTCTTATTTTTAAATTTAATTATCCTTGTCTGCCCAAGAACAAGTAATAGATAAATATTTATCTTTAATAACGTGTTTTGATGATTTGTTCATGTCTGTACATAAGCTGCCAAACTTCACTTATGCAAACTACTATCCCCTTCTAACTACTATGTCCTTTCTACTTTTGATACCTTCATGATATTGAATTATTTATTTAGTAACGTATTTAATTAGAATTATACTAATATTTGTTGTATAATATGTATATGTTTATACGTAATTAAATGTTATTTTTATCTTCATGTTCTGTCCCTTTAATTGTTGTACGTTTAGCTACCCGCTGTTTTATTTCTCTCTCAATCGCTCAAAGGTTTACTGGGAGAGATCCCTTAAAGGGATAAGTTCGCCTCTTGTGTGTTGTGTTTTAGTTTCGTTTTTTTTTTTATTGGTATCTTTTGTTCGTGCAATAAAGAGTTAACATACACATACTAGGTACTACATTTTTTAAATTAACTTGTGTGCCACGACATAATAACCGAGCTTAGTGTGTCAAATAGCAGTATCTCAAATAAAACTCCTGTCCACCTTATTACTAATAAGCAGTGATCGGAATAGGTAGTGCAGTTTCGGGTGAATGACCTTAAACATTATACTTAATATGGATAAGACCTCAGATTCCGGGACTCGTATTATTTCACAGAATTTCTTGACATGACCTTAATTGAAGTTAAATTGGAACATGCGAAAAATCTAAAAAAATATATTATTGTAAATACTTTTTTACTTTTTGTCATTGAAAGTGTCTACAAATTTCGTCAATGCGATATTCTATGCTAGTAAAATAATCGTTAAATTCATATTTTAATAACATTTCTGAATTAAACACAAACCACTTTGCAAATGTAATCCCGGGGTTACAAGCTATATCCATACTAAACTTACGCACCGAAGTCTCGCGGAATTGCACTACTTATTCCGATCACTGCTAATAAGATAGGATTGAATTTACTTTGGTAATTGAATCTGACATACTGTTTTTTGCTTAAAAGGGCAGTTGGCGCCTGCTGATATTCAAACTTGGTACCATGCGATCACAAAACCTCTCGACTGCTCCCAAAAGTAGCTCAAATTTGGGTAAACTTTTTCCACCCTCATTTACAAAAACTGAAAAAGCTTTTTGTTGAAATAAGATTAGGGAAAATTTACCACAAACATAGGGAAGCCTAGTAGACCACCCACGACACCGACACTGTTTTAGCATCACCTAATTTCCTTGTTAAACAACACAGAAGAAAGCGAAGGAACGACTCAGTAGATATTACTTTAAGCTTGAATAGTATTTTACCAAAAAAGTCAAGTAGTTGCCAGAAACCGGAGCGGTTAGCGATTAAGGGTGTTTTCCAAAAAAGTACCTAAAGTTAAGGACAAATATTAACAACGGTAATTTTTCCATTACGTCACGAAAATTAGTCATATTTCATATACTGCCGTCATAAGCCAATAGGCGGTAATTCAAATTAAATACGCATAGCAGATTCAAACCTCACCTGTTAGTAATATGGTTGAACTTGCTACAGGAGTTTTGTCTGAGATGCCACTATTTCTCTTAAAACAGTAAGGTAACACAACACCAATGTTCGACACTTTTAGCTGACATGCACCAATAATCGACAGAAGCTTTTAATTCTAAGATCAAAGGGTTATAAATTGATTGTTGCAAAACAAATGAATAACTCTTATCTTCTTTGAGTAAGAATCAATGTCGAACATTGGTCCTTTGTCGACTACTGGTGTCTTTACCTTAATAGTTAACTTTCGTGACGTAATGGAAAAGTTACCGTTGTTAATTTTAGTCCTTAATAATAGGTCTTTTTTTGGAAAACGCCCTTAAACCAACAAGAGCTTGGCTCTTTGATAAAGAGATTAAGAGTATTCCAGAAAATATTTCCATTTGCCAATCACTACTCAGAATACGGCCGACTAACCGTCGCAGCGGCCGCAAAGTTGCCGAAACTGCGGCGTTGTTTCGTACTTTTTTTATTAGTTCACCCGAAACTTGGATCCTGGCCAGTTCAGTATGTTGACGTGAACGGCAAACAAGTGAAAAAAGACATACACCATTTTTTTATAATCGGCTACGATGCCGATGCCGATGGTAGCTTATCGGCACCAACTATCTTAAATAGTTTCTTGATTTATTTTTTAATGAATATTAAAACAAGTGGTTCGAAATGACATAAATGCAATAATTATACCATTTGACGACACGTTGGCCTATTTGCTAGTGACCCACGAACCTAGCGATCCTGGGTTCAAATCCCGGTAAGGGCAGATATTTGTGTGATGAGCACGAGTATGCGTTCCTGAGTAATGGATGTTTTCTTTTGTATATATTTCTCTAAATAGGTAAGTATAAATCGTTGTCTAGTACCCATAAGTACAAGCCTAGAGTTTAGTTTGGGACTAGGTCAAGTTTGCGACAGTGAACCGTTTTTTTTTTTTCAATTGATGTAAATAGGTACCCTTCCAGTACCAGATTGGTATTGTTGGTAACCCATAAAGGCTACTTGAAATATCAAAATCAGAGTAACCTTTTAAGCCCAGGAATAAACTTGATTTCCACCTGTCACTAGATTTAACCAGAAACCAAGCTAAAGCGAAGTTTTACTTTTTTTAATCATTGGCCAAAAAGAGGAGTGCTATAAGTTTCAAGTGTATACCTACAGGGAGGTGATTCTGTGAACACAGCGCTGCGTCGATCTTAAAGGTGAAGTTTTATCTGGCAAGTTTAGGAAGTTCCGTCGGAGCGTACAAAACACATTTTAGCGCGTGCCTTCTCAACTAGGCAGCTTTATACGACACTGAACTCGACTCACCTGCCAGGACCCTTACCATGAGTTGCAATTACCGTACTCGCTAGCGAGTCAAATGCTCTGTCCCTCACAGTATTGTAGTAGATAGAAAGGGACAGAGTATTAGAATCTCAGGCGAGTATCGTAACTGTAACTCATAGTATGTCTGTCTGTAACATCGTAGAGCATCCAAACGGATCAACCGATATGGACCCAGTTTTTTTTAAAGAAAGTTGGTTGAATCGGGACGGTTTTTAGCTAAACTTTATGAAAATCGGTTTAGTCGTTTATGACATATCAACTCTCAAATAAGGCATCCCCATTACATCAGGGGTTTTTCTCTTTTAAATAGTTATATGCTTATTTCGAATATAATAGTCAAGAGCAAAGAAAACGGGTCACTTAATACAGAATTTCCATAGAAAGTGACCCGTTTTAATTGCTCTAGAGTGTATAAGTTTGTTATATTTGATTTGCAAACAATAGCAAAGCGCTTCGGGTCAACGTTTTCAATGCACTCAGCTGAGATATGGAGCTTCCTGCCGGTGTTTGTGTTTCCAGGTTTTTTTTATTGCATACGAGCGCACAGCCACCTGATGGTAAGCGGGATCTATGACCAATAGATTTTGGTTTCTCAAAGCTATTATCTAAAGATTGCAATTCTGATTACTGATCACCAACTAGGCTAAAAAGTCATGCTATATGTCGATAAAACATTAACTTTCCTTATTTTATCGTAACTTATATTCCGTCTCTTTCGTTGCCTGGAACTTGCAAGACGTCCGCAGTTCCCGTACTTGTTTGAACGTGTTTTACTTTTCTTGAAATCAACCGGTAATATTTAGAAACAAAGGAATGTCGATAAAACATTCCCCTGAGGCCCTTTCAGCTGAAGTCGAACAAACTAGCAACTTACTGACAAATGCATGTTCAAGAACCATACGACGACACGCTAGCCTAGTTGGGAGTGACCCTGCCTTCGAAGCTAGGGGTCCTGGGTTCAAATCCCGGTAAGGGCAAATATTTGTGTGATGAGCACGAGTATTTGTTCCTGAGTCTTGGATGTTTTCTATGTATTTAAGTATATATTTCTCTATATAAGTAAGTTTATCGTTGTCTAGTACCCATAGCACAAGCCTATTTAGGGCTTAATTTGGGACTAGGTCAATTTGTGTGACATTGTCCCGTGATATTATTATTATTATTATTATTATTAAAAAAAAAAAATGGCGCGTACCTTGATAGGAAATGCTTCCTTTTAAAAGGCAAACTTAGCAAATATCTACTCACTAAAGTACCTATTGTACTTAAGTATTCTTTCAGTATGATGCTTTGAGGCAAGTGCCTCAAACAGTTTATTTCTCGAGAACAGCGTTCTTTTGCCGAAAACTCGAAATTATCATTCTGACGCAAAAGAAATAAATGGTTTGATTCTTACTGGTATATTTATTTATTTCAATATAATTTTAAAGACTTACAATACCAAGACGCTGTGAAATTCAGCAAAAAATACAACAAAAAAAGCTTAGCAAGTTTCGTTTATTTTTTCACTTAGTTACTGGTATTTAGTTTATTAATTATTATTTTTGAATTGTTATCATTGTTATAGTATGTTAATACATACATACATAACATCATGCCTTCATTCCCAGAGTGGGGTAGTCCGAGCTACAGAAATGCTAACAACTCTAGAAAGACTTGTTGATAACTCTGTAACAACATTCTGCACAAGTAGGCTAAGGTGTTTACCAGTGTATTAGTGACAGGTTGCAAGCCCATCGCCTAACAGTACTACAAGCCCTTATTCCCTTAGTCGCCTCTCACGACATCCACGGGAAGACATGGAGTGGCACTATTCTAACCCGGCAACCACACGATGACAGAAAGTATATAAGTATATTAGCTATAAAACAGAGTTTTAGACACAAATGCAACTGCCATCCATAGCATCACAATACCTCAGGCACTCACGACATACACTTCGCCATCGGCTTGCAAATAAATCGCATTCAGAAGCCGATTACAGAAGCGAAATTTTGGTGCGACACGATGCGTGCTCTAGGAGCTGATAGGAGATTATTATTTCGCGCTCTGATTATTCTTAAATTAGGCACAAAAGGAACGACAAACCTAACAAACAGTGCTAACAGTTCGTTACAATCCTTTCTATGGCATTGTTGGACCAAGTTGGACGTTGTTTATTTTAAAACATACATACATAACATCACGCCTTTATTCCCAGAGTGGGGTAGGCAGAGCTACATAAATACCAACAACTTTAAAAAGACTTGTTGATAATTTTGTAACCCATTTTGCACTATCAGGCCAAGAAGTTTACTAGTGTATTAGTGACAGGTTGCAAGCCCATCGCCTCATAGTACTACAAGCCTTTATACCCTTAGTCGCCTCTTACGACATCCACGGGAAGACATGAAGTGGCAACCACACAGGGTACTTTAAAACAAATTTAGATAAATAAATGTCGTTTTTGGCTAGGTTTTATATAAGGGCGGTTTACAAAAAAGTAATTGTCTTTAAGGAAAAAAATAATAAAGCTTTAACTTTTCCTTTACGTCACCAAAATGAGTCGGTACATTTAGGTAATTTCTTAATGTTTATCCTTAACGATACAATACAATACAAATACTCTTTATTGAACACCAAAAATTAAAAAAATTAAAACAGAACATGGAACAGTACATTTAAATCATAGGTATACAACAGGCGGTCTTACCGCTAAATAGCGATCTCTTCCAGACAACCTTGTAAGAGAAATAACTGAGGACACAAATTCATGGCAGGCGGTGTAAACTAATTCGTTTAGAACTCAAACTAAATAACTACAAGAAACAATTAAATTATTTCAATTTTTAAATTAGAACTTTTTATAAATATAATAAATATAAATACATAAAGTAAATAATTGAATAAATACATACTTAATACATATAATTATACATCTATATAATATATGCATACATACATCCTCCAAAACAGCCAACACTACACGTACACTATTTTTGAAAACCGCCCATAGATCAAGGTCAAGCCGTTAAATTAGTTATCAGCTCTGTTAGGTCAGAGTCTTCTTCGTGACTGAAATGTTCAAGAATATTCTCAATAATTTTTAGATTATTTTTTGGGAACGCTTAACAATGTGCTGCACGTTCCTCACACCACAACAATGATCAAAAAAGAGCGACCTTATTAACGCAGTGCTTACAAATTTAAAAATCTTTACTTCCTTTACTTTCATAAATGGCTGCTTTGTCCGGGGACGAAGACAGGACAATTTATCACGGACATAACTTAGGGGATTTTATCCTGGGCCGGGTTTTTTTACAAAGGACACCCCCGCCCCTGAAATCTTGTTTAGCGTGATTGTAACTGCGGGGCAAGATGAATGGCGGCTTATACTTTCACTTACTGTTAAGCGAAAATAGTTTTATAGATAGTGTTTTTTACTAGAATTGTACCCGTGGAGACCTTCTACTTGACAAATAATAGTTATTTGTGCGACAAGAGAGCAAAGTTTGTTTTTGCTGCGAGCGTTGATTTTGAATCGTGAGTACGCGAAGGATTCTAGAATTTAGTCACGAGCACAGCGAGTGAGGAAATAATTCAAAGATACGAGATGCAAATAACTTTGGTCTTGTGATGCACATACAACTTTTCAACTATATTTACAAACGGTTTCCTCTGACTCTTTTATCTCTCTGACAAATGCTTTACGTTAATTCATAATTGAGATATATAATATATTATTTGGATCATGCCAAGGAACTTCCGGATTTTTAGGAATCCATCTATAACAACGGCGATTTGTCACTAAAACAGGATCATTTTATTTATTTATTTAACTACAATTATCCTTACAGTCTATCCTTATTCGACAGTGTAGATTAAATATTATACTGTAGATACCTATAAATATTACTGTTAAGAAAAACATTAGTACTTATGCACTTTATTAGCATAAAATGGACCAAGCTAATTTTGTGAAATCATTCAGAGAACATCAAAATAGGTCAATCTTGACCGATACGCCATTTAACCCTTTTCATTCAAAGAACATCAAAATAGGTCAACGCCATTTAACCCTTTTCATTCAAAGAACATCAAAATAGGTAAATCTTGACCGATACGCCATTTAACCCTTTTCATTCAGAGAACATCAAAATAGGTCAATCTTGACCGATACGCCATTTAACCCTTTTCATTCAGAGAACATCAAAATAGGTCAATGTTGATCGATACGCCATTTAACCCTTTACCTCTGGGTCTCAACAATAGTCGACAGTAGCTATAGCTAAGTCATTTCTTCATACGGGTGGCCACTATAAATATAATGAACAAAAACTGCAGTTGCATGAGTCAGCTTGCTAGGGAAAATGTTTCATAATTTTGACATAGATATCACTGGAGCAAAAAAAAAACAAATTAAAACTGTATTTTTGTGGCAACGGTTGTTGACACCCGTACTGCATGAGTGCAGATAATTTTAAGCAATATGGCGACTGTAAGTGTTGTTTATCAGTTCATCGACATCCCTTTTTATTTAATTTGAACGCTTTTTTTACCCGACTATGGCGAAGCAAAAAGAAGGGGTAATGATTTGTGTCTAAAACAAAGCCTAACAAGTAATTTTGTTAGTTGTATTATTTAGCCTTTGTCAATGTTCTACATTCGCCCATCACTATTTTTTTATAAGCGGCTGACTAGTTTTTCTGATAGATATACAACTTTCTATACATAAATATTTCTTTTTATAAATATATATGCATCTTTTAATGTTAGACTTATATATTAAAACCCATGTGTAAGCGTGATTGGCTCTACAAAACCAACAGTGCCACATCTAAGCATTGATTTTCTTTCATACGGCAACCTAACTCGGCGTTTCTTTTAACGTCGCTGTTCATGTTTGCCCGATTCTTTTTGCCACCGTCACTGAGAGCGGATCAAATAAAATAGTCAACAGTCAATATTGATGTCACACTCACGGCGTTTTCGTTCGTTTACCTTTGAGGTGGTTACAGGAGAAAATAAAATAAAATGCATGAAAATAAGCTTTGTAACAAGGGAAATCGGGTTTTGCCAAAGCTTTGCTACACTTAACGCATTTAGATTAGTATATTTCTACTTGGTTATCACATGTATAATTGTCGTATTGTTTTAAACAAAATAAGAGCTATCTTTATGTTGACGCTATGGTAGCAATAGGTGGAAAATTAATTTAGAATAAGGCTTCACGTTTAATAAATGTTTTCAAAATCAACGAAAATACTCCGAAAATAAAACATACATCACCTCAGGGACATAACTTAATTAGACTTGCATAAATATGTAAAACGTAGACCTTTGTTAAAACATCAAATGATATTTTTTAAAGGTGAAAGATAATTACGTAACAAAAATCAACTAGACACTCGAGGATATTGGAATTCGAACGTTCCCAAAACATTGTCACCCAAACAGATGTCTAAATTTCCACGTGTCACATCAAAACAACATATTTATAATCCCAAACCAAAACTTCAATCACCTGGGTATCCTGATAGAAAATGCGCGCTATTCTGAGCTTTGATTTTGCTAACTGTAAACGTAAACGTCGACGAAACATTGACGTAAATCCACGGTGACGTGCCTTTGTTGGAACATCGGAAATTGGTTCAGGAATGACAGGTGGCCATGATGTTAAAAGCCTCGATAGCTATAAGGATGACATTTGATGGGACAGTCTCCAAATAAACCGGAGTCCGCTTAGCTAATATAAGTTTCCTGCGAAGATGCGCAGTTTGCATTCCGATACCAAGCCTAGGCAATTAGTATATTAAATAGCATATTCGCAAAACATGTCATTTTCAAAACATTTTTGTTAACAAGACTTCAATTAGACAGTGTCGACGGAGCTCCGCTACCGCGGAGCTCCTATTTCTGGGTGGTTTGGCCCTCCGGGCTTTCCATAAAACTAACATATCCTAAACCTACCTACGATTCTATAACCTAATTCCACTATTTGCAAATATCATGTTTTGCGAATATGATATTCTGCGAAGTATGGCCTACAATTACAGAAGCTTTGAGTAATTTGATTAGAGAAGAATATAAATAAGTGCTAACTTTAGTGCGTTTTTTCTTTTTGTAAGTTTTTAAACACTTTATTGTACACGCAAAAGAGATAATAATTATAAAATAGACAGAAATATAGCAGGGAAACAAACGGAGAATATATATCTCGTACCTTACTTGCAACTCTCATACTAAGAGAGCGTCGATGGTCGACTCGTGGCCGTAACGTACCGAGTTCAAACCCCCGCGGTTACCATGCACCAATTAGTTTTTCTAACTTAAGTAGATTATCCCGTGCTCTTACGGTGAAGGAAAAACATCGTGAGGAAACCTGCACATTTGAATAGCTGAGTGTGTGAGAGGGTAATTGCACAAAAATCCGAAAAGTGTATCCAAAAGGGCACATTTGTAAGACAAGACAAGATAACGAGATTACTACCATTAAATTTACATATGATAAACGCTCCTTTTTCATAAGCCAATGCTTCCCCAAAACAAGCCGAATTCGTCTTTTGTTTTTTAAATATTAAATATAAAATATATATCAGGGGAAAATCTCACACAAATTAACCTAGTCCCAAACTAAGCTCTACGCTTGTACTATGGGTATTAGACAACGGTAATCACACTTAAAAAGAGAAATACATACTTAAATACATAAAAATCATCCTAGACTCAGGAAAAAAAATCGCACTCATCACACAAATATCTGTCCTTATCGGGATTTAAACCCAGGACCACTGGCTTCGGAGGCAGGGTCACTCACAAATTTAATAGGCTAACGTGTCGTGAAAAAAAATTTTTTTTTCGTTTTAAATCTTGTATGGTATAATTCCTAAATAACACAAAGCTTTCTCTGTTTTAACTGTAAGCAAGCATTAACGTGTGTCACCGATGCGAGCCGAATAAGTGCGTGAACTTTAGAGATCGTGATTTTAAAGAGGTTCGAACCTCTACCTGCCTTTTTAGTAATAGGGTGCCGTTTGAATCCCCTTGGGTACGAAACCTTAAAAACAGCTGTGTTTTGTCACTTTTTAGGCAGTCATCTATAAGTTGTGTTCTGCTCTTAACTTACTTTTTCTAGTTGTACAATTTTTGGCCAAGTTACCTTGTTTGGTACCTACATTATCCATCGTTTTATTTAGCCGAGCCCTTTGGTATGTCAGTCTCACTTGCAAATGGGCATTTTCAAAATAAAGTATACCCTAGTTGCCATACACTTATGTGCAGGGCCCGTAATTTTCATGCCGCTGGCGCAAAAATGACGTCACGCTACATAGAGTTGATTCCAATTAGTATTTCTTCATAATCATTATTTATTAAATGCCTCTGAGAATTAAATACTATTATATATTGATTGTTTGTGTAAATTGTTAAAATCAGAAAAAATGTGTCCATCGATTCAAATTTTCTTTTTAACAGGGAAGTTGGAATAATTAACCAAATGTGCGAACAAACAAAACAATGATTACAAAACGAATTTTAAAGGAAAACTATCACGACTAAGTAGACATAATTGGTTCTCTAGATACAGGTGATAAAAGTGTATATACTTACGTACTAAAATCATCTAAGACGGCACCAATTGACTTTGAATAGAAAATTAGTTATTACTTGTTGATTTTTATGTTTGTAGTACTTACCGGCTTCGGAACCCTACACTGAGCATGGTCCGACATGCTCTTGCTCAGTTTTTACCCTTTAGGTCAACATCATCAATAAATAAGAGGCTCAGGCTTAAGAGCCAGGCTCCAGCCGGTGGAGTAATTGCCACTTTTCTCTATACTGTGCCAGCTTTTTCACCTCTTGATACGACACGACATTAGCCTTCTGTCTTATTTGTAAGTAAGCCTAGGTCTTCCTCTTTTTCCTTCGACTTTGCCCGCCAAAATGTTCAAAAAGAAACTATCATGCCGCATCAAAGTGTCTCATCATCTTTCCTCTTCTACATTCTATAGTACGGAACCCTAAAAAGGTAAATATGGCGAATTAACGAATTCATACATACGACATTATAACTATAGGTAAAAATACGAAAAATCTAGACGGGTTTTTTAAAGCTTGTTTTATTTTTTCCAGTGCCAAAAAATCCTTATTACATTCATTGGTCATAAAACTAAGTGAACTCAGAGCATAATACTCGCATAAACCGTATCTATAGGATTACCCAACATGCAAGTTGTAAATCTCCGACCGTCTGTTAGCGCCGATAAGGATTAAGTATAGATAGATTGCTCGGTCGACTGCAATTGTCGGGCGCATCGGAAATAGATGTAATAAATATTAATTATAATACTTAGGAACTGAGATGCATAGCGCTATCTGTACATATTAGATGACGCCGTTAGATCTAATCAGTAGTGACCATGTGTACCAAACTAGCAGTTCCCGTTCAGGGAAAAATACATACATAACTTCACGACTTCATTCCCAGAGTGGGGTAGGCAGAGAAGCTACAGAAATACCAACAACAACAAAGATGTGTTCATAATTCTGAAAGTACATTTTGCAAAATCAAGCCAAGAAGTTTACTAGTGACAGGTTGCAAGCCCATCGCCTAACAGTACTATAAGCCCTTATTCCCTTAGTCGCCTCATACGACATCTACGGGAAGACATGGAGTGGCACTATTCTACCCAGGCAACCACACGGGAAAAAAAAAATGTCCGAAGACCTAGTCCCAAACTAAGCTCTAGGCTTGTACTATAGTACTAAACAACGATAAAAACACGAGTATATTCCGAAAACATACTTAAATACATAAAAAACATCAAATACTCAGGAGCAAATACTTTTGCTCATCACACAAATCTGCCCTTAGCCGGGATTTGTACCCGGGACCGCTAGCTCAATGGGCAGGGTGACTACCAACTAGGCTAATATGTCTTCAAAATAATAGTTATGTGACGAGAGCGAGTTATTCATGAGTGTGAGAGGTTTTTTATGGTAATTTTATCATACCAGATATCCTAGTAAGGGCGCTTAAACTGGTTATTATAATAATTACAATTTGTTTTAGTAGCTTTAAGTGTATCTGACGTTTGTGAGAGTATGTTTTTTCTATTAATGAAAGCTCAAACCAAATTAGGATATTTACTATAAAGCAAAATACAGTGATACTACTAATAAAACTAATAATCATAAACTATACCTAAATTTCACCTAAAACTTCATTTATCTAATAGACCGCTTCCAGTGAGTATTGTACCATAAATGCTAGCCGCATGGACGTGTTGAATGGCAATGGTTAATCTTTGTGCTAGGTATAAGTCTGTAATTTGAACGAGGTTTGAGTCGACCAGGCGTTTTGAAAGATCTTTAACTCGCTGAACTCCTGGTCCTCACAATCCTAATGTTTTGACTGCAAGGCTCCTATTAGGCTGGCCATATTTTACGACTTTTGAAGGTCCGACCTCAATCCTGGTTCCGGAAAGGTGTGATGCTGCCATGGTTTCCACGCTAGTAGCCACACCAAGGGAAATCCCAACTTCCACAGAATAACCATTTACCATCGTCAAACATGAGACCATTTGGTTTCAAAATGACCACATAGTTGGCGCTGGTGGTACAAGCTGCCTAGTATCGTTAAGGCTGCAGTGATCGGAAAATTTACCTTCACTTCGTGTAGAGCGCAAACCGTGGTCATCAATGCGATCAAATCTTGCTCAACATTTGCACCAGTGAGCATCTCACCATTTTGCAACTAAGTTGACTCAAATTTCAATAATATGTGCTACTATGTTTATGGTTTCCTAGTACCCATAGTTCTTTATGAAATTAAAAATTTATATTTTATATACAGATTTAGGTCAAAATTTTGCATTTTATGTTTTACGACTCCTAATATTCCCAGGCATCTAACTTTAAGGTCTGCGTCAGCGCAGGATGTAACATCAATTACCACTATACTCTCTCGGATTTCGACACGCTTTTTGAACATTTTTTAGGATGGGAATGTGCCGCAGCGCTCTATCTCTGCTCTCAATACGTTTGCGGCTTTACAAAAAGTGATTTTACTCTCCGCAATTTACACAATTCCACTTTCAATGAAAACCCAGCTTTCGTTCTTAAATATTCACCACGCGTCTGTAACATCAAATCACTCTGACGTCATAAAACAGGGCTCAAACATTCCACATTTAATTCCCTTGAGTAAATTAATCAGTGCAAAGATGAAAGTGTCGGGAAGTGTTGGGAAGTGTTGGGAAGTACCGAGAAGTGCCAGTAAGTGTCAGTAAGTGCCCGTATTAGGGAGTAGCAGACGTTCCAGCGTGGAGGCCAGATTCCAGTTTAATTCTTACAAATTGTGGAAAAGACAAGCCGTTTCGGTTTCCGCAATGCGGCTGTGTACGTTAATGCGGTGAGGCTAGACGGAATAAAAAAAAAACTAGATATCTTGTGGCTTCAACAACTACCATATTATTGTTAAAATTATTTTATTTTACCTAAGCAGTTAGGTTATTACAATATTAGATTTCGTTACGAAATTAAAACTGGTTATTCACGAGCAAGATTCCGTACTCACTTTGAGTATTATTTATTAATAATACGAAAGTATTTTTTGCCGTTTACTTCTACACGATTTAATAACTCAATTAATAAATACGGAAATAAACAGTTAATAGCCTACATGGACATAGGGAACTTATTATTCCAGAAGATTGGACCATTTGATTGCAAACAAAATGTCGGGGGCAAGTACTAAAAAAAAAAAAAAAGTTTAAATACAGAACGTGTTATAGTTTATTGCACGTGTTCGTTTTTGTTAAGAAGAAATTTAATAGCATAAGCAAATAACACATAATATGACAACGGGATGGTTATCGAGATCAACGCAGTCAATCAATCAATCAATCAATCATTTATTTTACATAAAACATGGTATATACATACAGGTCTTAAGTTAATAATTAAGTATCACATATTGCATATTGCATACTCTAAAAACTAACATGAAATGCCATTGCTAGTAGGTAATTCATTTAGCTCTCATCCTCCCCCACACCGAAACGACAATGCAAACACTGCTGCTTAAATGGTGGGTAAAAACTTATTTCGTGTAATGGAGCCATCCCAGACAAACGCATATTGCCGACCGAGAGACTGAAGAAGGATTTATTGTTCTGCTCGAATTGTGCCAGTTAAGGATAGTTGGAGACAACCCGTATTGACAAAAATGCTCAATAGTCAAGGCTATAATTACGCCGTTCTTAAAGGCCCATTTTGACAGCTGTCAACTCAGTACAAATTATGTGTTGGAGGCATGTTTGAGGTTATATTTTGTACTGCTTTGACAGCTGTCAAAGCAGTACAAAACGTGTCTCGTTTTAAACGAGTTTAAATATGCCCATTTTAACCATAGATAATATAGCTTTCTATTTGTAAATCACTTCTTCCTATCGCTTCAGTTGTTCTAAGGATTACTCCTACCCTGCATAATTATAAACAAACACACAATTTTACCTCTTTGTAATATTTTAGCAATTTAGTAATAGTAAGTATTTTATATTATCAACAAGTCTTTTTAGAGTTGTTGGTATTTCTGTAGCTCTGCCTACCCCACTCTGGGAATGAAGGCGTGATGTTATGAATGTATGTATGTAAATATTCTATTGTAAAAAATATACCATGGATAATAGTGTAGGTACCTATTAAAATTGTCCAGGAATCAAAAATATACCTAATTTTTTCTATTACTTTGCAATATATCTTAACGCAGTAAAGTGTAGAATTTCAAAACAATGTCGGATTTGATGTGTGTAGTATAGATACGTATCTCATAGTGGCTACACTATTAACTTAGTTGTTAGCGAGTGACCCGATACAATCTCGAGATTGCATATTTAGGCGTGTAGGTGATTTTCCACCGGAGAGGCGAGGAGAGAATTGGATTGGAGTAAATTGAAAATTGTATGGCAATGTTCGGTGGAAATGAAATTAGCGAGACTTTATGAGATATATTCCTGATACAGAGGTTTTATTGACTCTGCAATTCTTCTGGGCCTTTATTCTACTGGGGTAAAAACATAAATAGTCTTTGACGTTTTTCTATTTTGTCAACGTTTAGCTCTTATGACGTTGGGAGTCTGCTTGGGAGGCTGCCTCCGAAGCCAGCGGTCCTGGATTCAAATCCCGGTAAGGGCAGATATTTGTGTGATGAGCGCGAATATTTGTTCCTGAGTCTTGGATGTTTTCTATGTATTTAAGTATGTATTTCTCTATATAAGTATGTTTATCGTTGCCTAGTACCCACAGTACAACCCTTAAGCTTAGTTTGGGACTAGGTCAATGTGTGTGAGATTGTCCCCTGATATTTATTTATTTATTTATTTACTTGGCAGTAATGGCGGCCGACTTAAGAGGCCGTATACGAAATTTTGCCGGTTTTGCTTATTTTCGTGATTTTACAGTTTAAATACTGCTTTTCTATAAATTTTAATGCACATCATGATATATCATTTCAGTTATGATCGAATAAATGAGTTACGAATGAATGAGCTACTTTTTTATTTTTGTCGCGAATTCAAATTCGGGATTTAGGTTTCTTTAAAACATTATAATTGCTATTTTATTTTTAATTTATGGATGTTTTTTTAAGGTAAAGGATTGATTTTGAACTGAAGTTTATTAATATTGATTTAATTTTATGAACGAGTGATTTAAGAAGCCGAAGTTTAAAACTATTTTTTGTCCATTTTCCATAAAATTTTATTAAGTTAATTATTTTTTTACTCAAAAAATATATATCAAGGTGGTAAAAAGTAATTCATACATTTTTTAGACGACTTTTACAGCAATAAATTGTATTTTTTTCATACCTTTAAGACGTCAAAACAATTTGTGAATATGCAATATTCTAAACCTCTTACAGCAAAATTTACAAAACAGTCGCCGGTTTCAGATTGATTAATCAAAATTAAATAATAAAAACGAAAAGGTATTTCATACATTCGTTGAAAATCGAAATTAACTTTCGTGTTGCGCATTCAAATTTGTAGAAATAAAGTATTTCAACAGTAAAATCATGTCTGTAAAATCACGATATCAGCAAAATCGCCAAAATTTCGTGTACGGCCTCTTAAAAACAACACGTCAAAGACGTTGTGTCAGTTGCATGGTACGGCCACGAGCGTTGATTGGGGGGGTCCCAAATCAACGCTCGTGGCCTTACCATGCATTTCAAGAAAAATATGCCTGAAGTCGTCAATGTCATTAGAGATGTCAAGTCATTTGTAACTTTTAGGAAACTCAACCTTATAAAATAGAATGTCAGATTGACTTTGGACCTAATCGCTTTATATAGTTCATAGGGGTACAAGTATTAATTCTACGATGAGATTAGCCTAGTTGATAGTGGCCGTGCTGACGAAGCTAGTGTTCTTGGGTTCGATTCCCGGTATGGGCAAATATTTGTATGGTGAACGTGACAATTTGATTGACAGATGTTTTCTGTGTATTTATTAAGTCTTTATAATAACTGACTTTGTCTAACTGTTAGGCGATGGGCTTGCTTGGGCTTTGTCACTAATACACTAGTAAACTTTTTGGCCTTATTGTGCGAAATGTGGTTACAGAATCAAAAGGTATTTTTAGAGTTGTTGGTATTTAGCTAGCTATTAGTAGCTATTTATTTAGTAGCTCTGCCTGCCCCACTCTGGGATTGAAAGCATGATGTTTTGTATGTTACTATGTATCGTTGTCTACTACCTATAGCTTAGGTTGGGTCTAAATCAATTTGTGTGAGATTATCTTCCATTATTTTATTTATTTAAATAGCGAGCGAGCTAACAAATTAATGGTATATTTTGGTCAAAATAGGCCAACATGATTTCTATTATCGTCTCGTTTTGTTTAGTCTCGCCTAGCCGGAATTGCACCTTCAGAGCGAAGTTTTCATAAGGTTTCTATGCCGTAAAAAGTATCGATAACGATAGAAATGTTAAACGCCCTCTCATCTAGGGTCCAAGATACTGAAATATTTAGTAATGGAAATCGCTGCTTAAAAATGCTTTGATGTTTTTTTTGTATTAATGGTAGAGTTTTTATAACGACGTGTTGGTCTTGTTGGTAGTGACCCTGCCTAAAAAGCCAGCGGTCCCAGCTTTGATTCTCGGTATAGGCAAATATTGAGTAATGAGCGCATTTTTGTTTCTGTCTTGGATGTTTTCAATGTATTTAAGTATTTATTTCTCTTTATTAGTTTTTATATCATTGTCTATTACCCACATTCCAAGTCTAGAGCTTAGTTTGGGACTGGGTCAATTGGTGTGAGATTTACCCCTGATATTTAATTAATGTAAATTTATATTATAGGTCACTTACTGTAAACTAACTTAGGTTTACTGTAAACCTTTTATAATTAATTATAAATAAATTAATACGCAGTGCAATGAGAATATCTCCTCATTTTGGCGTCTGTCGCAAAACCAGCAAGTAATTTATATGAAGAGCTGTAACTCCCAAGGAACAGTAATAAAATAAATCGACGGAACAAGTAAGACGCATTATAATCCCCCGCGCCAGAGTTTCAAACTTTTTAATTGATATTTTCATAAAGTTCCCTTTGATCATTGCCTTTGGCATTAAGTTTTTTTAACTTTACTTTACAAGATGTGTTTGAGTAACGCTTTGAATTGAGGAGTTTGAGATGTCTTGACATTATTTGATGATTGGTATACATACACCATCTTTACAATTAATAAGACAAAGAGGGTGATAAGGGGTCCAATGGGACATGTGTGCAGATGAACGTTAATTTATATGTTTTAGCCCCCGTGTGGTGGCCGAGTTAGAATAGTGGCACTCCATGTCTTCCCGTGGATGTCGTGAGAGGCGACTAAGGGAATAAAGGCTTGTTTCGAGGCGATGGGCTTGCAACCTGTAACTAATACGCTGGTAAACATCTTAGCCTGACTGTGCAAAATGTGGTTACAGAATTATTAAGAAACAAGTTAAGAGTTATTGTTATTTCTGTAGCTCTGCCTACCCCACTCTGGTAATGAAGGCGTGACGTTATATGTATATGTATATATGTTTTAGCAGCTGCCTACGACTCCGTCTGCGAAGAAGTCGTTTATATCGGTAACCTCTCGCAAAATTACAAATTTTCAGGATAGAAAATGCTTTATTCGTCCTTCCCTGGAATAAGTACCTCTATCTATACCAATATTATAAATGCAAAAGTAATTCTGTCTGTCTGTCTATATGTTACGGTTTGTTCGCGTTTGCAAGGACTGATTTTTCAGTTTATTATTTTAGTTATGGCTTTTGACGTAGAGACTTTGTCGTGTTGTTTTCCTAGACTCATTATTTTAAGTTTTTTGTTATTAGCCTTACTTTTGTATTGATTTTATTTGTTCTGGCTGTTATAATTATTATTTATTACTTTATTAAGTACTTGTAATGTAACTTACTTTTAAGTATTACTGTACTTTATGTTTGAAAATATGACCTTCTGCTGGAGTTTCTTGGCGCTTCTTCTCCGCAATGATGGTCTTATCTGAAGCGCTAGTAAATTCACTTCATATTACCGACGTGTAAAGAGCCGCATAGGGGCCTATTTACTGAATAAACATTTTGATTTTCATTTGATTTTTGATTTTTTTTAACGAATAAATTGCTTAACCGATTTAGATGAAATTTGGTATGGAGATAGTTTGAGTCCCGGGGAAGGACTTAGAGTACTTTTTATAATGAAAACAGTCCCTGAGTGAATAGCGGTAAACGACTTCTACGCGAACAAGGTCGCGGGAAGCAACTAGTATAAAATATAGTCGAAATTGTTTCAATGGTTAAGCCGTGAAAGCGTAACAAACATACCGACAGACAGTTAATTTCATAATTTATATTAATAGTATGGATAGAATACAGATTATCAACAGATTATGAATTGAATTCGTTTGTTAATAACTTAAACTTTATTATAATTTTGTTTTAAGGTGATAAATTCTGATTGATTGTTCGATCTTCTACTACTGTATTATAAACTCTCTGAAATTAAAAATTATTTTCTAATTTTTAGTTCGGTTAGCTATAAAAGCGTGTTTTTTTAGTTTTTTTAAACTATTATTTATTTTTCATTTTTTAGTTCGATTTATAAATTAGTTATTTGTTGACATGTGGTATTGAAATTTCTCACAAATTATTTCGCAATCTCATCATTTCATTCAAAGCTTCACTGTTGCATGGGGTTTTTCCTGTTAACTTAGAACAATCGAGTTCTCTGATTTCGTATGAGTTATAATTATATGTAATCATTTACATTAAAAATTATAATATAGAATTATATTCTAATTTTAACTCATAAGAAATCAGTAGGAGTTAAAATTACATGTAATTATATGTATCAGTATGAGTTAAAATTAGAATATAGAATTATATTCTTATTTTAATTGGGAAGCTTCAATTTTTTTTCTAAATTATTCAAATTTGTTTTTTTTTTTCAAAGGTTTGTAATTTATTAAAAAGTTTGGAAAATCCAAATAAGCATGCCTTAAGCGCTCATGTCATACACGAAATATTTAGATTGAATTTTTACATAAGTATATTTGTTAACATTTTTACAGAGACTCTACTTTGTTTTTTAATTTAAAAAAAAAAAGTTTTTTCAATTAAAAAAAAAAAAAAAAAATTTTTAAAAGAATTTGTACTCCTATTAATAAGACTTTAAAATTACAAATTTTTTGATCGTATTAAATTCCTTCCTTACCGACTGTAATTTCAAAGCATTGGTGTTTACCAAATTTTGTTCAGTAAAATAAATAGATTAAAATTCATGTTCTGATTATTTTGTTGTGATTAAAAAGCCTTTCGTGAATCACGGTTATCATATTATATATTTTATGAATATTATATACAGTAATTTGCGTGTATTAGTCTCATTAGTACCTACGCATGCATAG
Organism: Acleris holmiana; assembly: GCA_949316455.1. Taxonomy (NCBI): domain Eukaryota; kingdom Metazoa; phylum Arthropoda; class Insecta; order Lepidoptera; family Tortricidae; genus Acleris; species Acleris holmiana. The sequence goes on from OX438785.1 coordinate 6,335,220, forward strand.
AGAATGAACAAGGTGAGAACGCAGTTATCCTGAAAACGTTTTTGCCTCCGTTGTACTGTACCAAAAATGGCGTGTACAGAGTCTCTATACTCCATAGTACCAAGTGCCCGAACGAAAGAGTAAGTCTGAAAGTGCAGGCATGCGCAGATCGCGCTCTCGCTCTGTCTCTCTTACTCTACTACAGAGGATCTATAAAAGAATTTATTAATCCTGGCGGTCCCAATAAGGATAATGGGAAACTGTTATCAAATTATTGCATTGTCATCGGTCCTTGATACGTATGCAAAGTTTCAAATTAATCAGACTTCTGGAAACTGGTGAAAATTAAGTTCAAAGATTCCGTTACATACATACATAGTTGGATACAACCCAAGCTAATATAAAGCGTGTTAAAAACCAGTAAATAATGAACAAAATTTAAAAGAGTGTCCCTAGTCTCCCCTACATGTTATATTTTGCTTAGGGCTAATTAATAATAATAATAATATCACGGGACAAAGTCACACAAATTGACCTAGTCCCAAACTAAGCTCAAGGTTCGTACTATGGGTACTAGACAACGATAAACATACTTATATAGAGAAATACATACTTAAATACATAGAAAACATCCAAGACTCAGGAACAAATACTCATGCTCATCACGCAAATATTTGCCCTTACCGGGATTTGAACCCAGGACCTCTAGCTTTGAAGGCAGGGTCACTACCAACGAGGCTAGCGTATCGTCAAATGTTACTGTAACTGGGTGATAGTCTTTTAAAAAACATTTTGAATACCTCACTAATTCAGATTTGAAAACATGATTTTTAACAACTAATTCCAGACTGCTCAGAACAGAGTAACCTGGAAACAGTGGGGGGAGGCATTTACAGAGCATTTGGCCCAAAAACGCCTAGTAAATAAAAAACAAAGGTATTAAATTCGATCTTTCTTTGAGATCATCAAGGACATCATTAAAATCTAATCTACCCATAGTTTATCTCCTAAGCTTACCCTACCACTAACTTATTAACTAAATATAAAAGATAAGTAACAGCTATCTTTTACCGATTTTTAAAATCCGGTGACAAATCGGGGCTATTATAGCCCAAAGGGATCCAAGTTCTCGAAGCACTTAGTTAATCCGGACTGGCGCTGCATTAAATATTCATCCATTATCGAGATGATTATCCGGCTTCAGCCTTTCTTTTTCGACTGGTAATTAAAGACCGTTTTAGGTTGTTTAAGAGGTGGTAATCAGACCGTCATTTATTTTGGCGATACGGATCTGAACCCCTTTTATTAATCAACGAGGTGTGAATCCATTGCGATCGGTGAGCTACCACATAATTTAATTTTTGCTTACGTAATCGGGATGTTGAGTGTATTGTAGAAATCAGGTATTTTTCACTCACCACTCAATAAAATTCCCCAAGACACAGGCCATCTGATGGTAAACGTGAACTGAGGCCCAATAAACATTTACATTTTCATGGCTACAATCTTAAGATTGCAATCTCAAAACTGTAAATGCTATTCAACTCTGAGGACTAAGATCGAATGCCTTTATGCCGGAACACAATTATGCGAACGCTGCTGCTTGACGGTACATTCAAGGATATGACGGACGCTGAAAAACTCAGAAATATTAAGAGATTTTATTTTGTGAATAATTGGCTATTTGAATTGAATGAGTAAGAATTCGTTACGAAAAGCGGAAAAAAGTTTGCGAGTAATAAAAATCGCCGTGTTTTGTTTTTGACATTTGAATGTGGACCATATTATTCAGACAAAAGGCCGAGCAATTTACAATTTACCCATAACTTTTTAAAACATTTGCTAATTGTTTAGCTAAACGATTGCCAGGTGATTTAAATTACCATATAAACAAGACCCGCGCCTGGAGCTTTGGGCACAGAGCGTGTTAACACGGGGTTTCTTGCTGGGCTCGCTTTATCGCGAATTATTTAAACAATTGCAGTAGATACAAAGGTCGACCGGATTCCGAAGCTACGAAGAGAATATAACTTTGTTTTGATGCGTGTACGTCGTTATTTAGTTTACGAGACAAGTATACTCTATTCCCAAATAACGAATTAAACCTTAACCCAGCTTTAAATAAAATATTACAAAATACAAGGTTATATATATTATAATTATAAAATCATCATCACCCGCAAGACTTTCACTGCTGGACAAAGCCCTTCCCCAAGGTTTTCCACAACGGCCGGTCCTCTGCTGCTGTCATCCAGTGGTTTCCCGCGACCTTTATCAGATCGTCAGTCCACCTTGTGGAAGGCCTGCCGCCACTTCGTCTCCCGGTTCGCGGTTATTTATAAAATAATTACATACATACATAACGTCACGCCTTCATTCCCAGAGTGGGGTAGGCAGAGCTACAGAATACCAACAACTCTAAATTTGTCCACATTTTGCACAATCAAGATGTTTACCAATATATTAGTGACAGGTTGCAAGCCTTATGTGATAGGCTACCAACAAGCCTTTATTCCCTTAAAATAATTATATGTATTAAAGTCAAAAGTAAAGTAAAGTTTAAAGTAGGTAAGTTGATGTCTTTTTTACAGTAAAAATCTTCAACATGATATTCAAAACATCAAAAATACATTGTTAAAATAAAGTGTATCCCAATTACTCCGCTGACTTAAATTGTATTTGTTAAGCTAACTATTAGCAAACAGCTGATGAAGAAAAAAATATAATTATTAATACAATTCCAAGACAAGAACCACGGAATAACAATACCCAAAACAAAACAGGAAATGTGATGATGTGGCATGCGGTGTTCGTCAAGGTTGTCACATTTATGATCTCCTCAATGAATATTCTAGTACTTTAGGGAAAAAAATGAGTGGCAGAAAAATATGACTGTCATTTTGGGATACTTTCGCTATTATATCAATGCGGCACAAAACAATTACTGAGCAGGTTTACTTAGTTACTAATGACACAATGCGCAGCGCTGCTTTCTACTTCTAGACTAGTGTTGCTTCGTTCCTATATTTTATGTATGGTGGTTGCGCCAGTAAGCATTAAAATACTAATACTTGTTAATTTTGATAAAGTTTGGATCCCTCTTCCATTATTTTCATCTAAAATCGTCGAGCAGGTATCGACATTAATATTACATGTGATAATAACATCGTCCGTTAACTATCTTAACGTCGTATCGTATCTAATTAATTAGTAGGAAAAGCAATCATGTTCCAAGGGGAATAAAAACTACTTTCTCAAACTATTCGATTAGATAAGAGGTTGAGAAGATGAGGGACGATATTAAACACCAATAATACATGTAACATATAAGAATTAGTCGCCAAAATTAACATGAAATTGAAAATAAATACATAAACCCATTTGGTGAGGTACTTTTGAAATTGTTTAATTATAAAATTCAGACTTCTCCGCAAATCAAACAATATTTTAGTAAATGTAACATGAAAATAATCACCCTAAAAGTCTCACCCCTTAACCTAACCCAATTTGTCTACACAAAACACCAACAAAGCGAAGTGCTTCAAACTTAGACGATGTATTACTTACATATACAGGTTGTTCTGAAAACAGACGTAGAAAGTATCGTGACAAGGCTTGATCCAGACCGGATCATTAATCTTGCGCCGCTCGCATTGCTAATGTTTTATCGTGCGCAGGCCCATAATCAAATTGTCGTTACTTCAGCCTGACCTAGACGTGACTGATGGTCTTGTTTATTGAAATGTTCTTGTCTTAATATTAATTTCAAATTGACCTTGACCTTTTACTTCAGGGCGATATGAAGGTTCGGGTTTAAAATGGGTGATGAACAAATAAATTTCAACAAGAATCTATACAAATATCTATACTAATATTATAAATGTGAAAGTCACTCTGTCTGTCTGTCGGTCTGTCTGTTTGTATGTAACGCTTTCACGTATAAACCGCTGAACAGATTAAGATGAAATTTGGCATGGACACAGTTTGATTCCCGGGGAACGATATAGATGACTTTTTATCCCGAAAAAATTGCGGATTCCCGAGGGAATAGTGGTAAATGACTTCTACGCAGACCGAGCTGCGAGCAACAGCTAGTATAAAAATAAACATTTTCCGGTTAAGGGCTAGGTGTTTTCTTAAATAATACCTACATCGTTCAACAATGACGAACAAATTAATTGACGTCGCTTAAGTAGTTGTTCCCTTAGATCATTATTATTAAAATTTCAGTGCAGTTTTGGTTTAAGCGACAAAACAGCTCAGGCTCAGCAAAAGTTGAATTAATATTTCATCCACGGACTCAAAAGTGAGTTAAGAGAATAATGCACCTGATTGCCTGTTTTAAAAGCAAGGTCCATATTTGGCTGTCATAACTGAGCGCATATAATACGACGCTATGGAAAAATACATTTAGCGAATTCTTAATCGGCGAGTTTAAATTGTCCTGCAGTTAATAATTCACCCCTAGTACGGATTTTTCTGTAAAACCTTATTTTCTTCAGAATAGTTATGAAACGGACCTTGGCTAGACTTACCTATAAAGTAAAATGTTAGTTATGGTGTCTGATATGTCCCCAACATTAAAACCGCGGTTAGTAATCTAACCGCGGTTTTAATTTTGGAAACGGACACCACAGTAACCTAATGGTTACTTCAGGTTAAAATTTGTCATTGACCTTGTTCAAAAGTGAGTGACTTGAGTTTTTTTCTTGTAATTCGAGTTATAATACACATATAACTCGAATTATCAAATCTATCTGCGGGATGAATATTGGTAACAGAAAAAGTATGTCTTCACCGATTCAAATCACTGGTAAAATAAATATGTACTTGTACAAAAAAAAACATGCTGTAACTTTGCTCTTGAAATTCCTCCACTCTTTCCTACTCCATGTTCGGTTCATTCCTAAGCAAACATTTGTATGTCAGCGTGTGTTAATTTAAAACAGCGACATGGGCCTGATGGGGACTGATAAAAGGATGCCTTACGGGAATAAACCTTGAGTGCGAAGTGTTGCCAGTCTGTAGTTAATTTGGAGAATTTACGAGTGCCGTTTGAGACCGAAGTGATACTAGAACCCCTTATAAACTGGACCTTGGTGGGTGGTCTAGGGAATTTAAAAGTTACTGTTTTTAAAGTTAGTTTAATGATGTAAACGACAGAGGGATAAAAGGTTTATCACCGCTACTTATGAACACCTGCGCAGAAATTTGCTTTCCTAAGCCCTAATTAGGGACCTAATTCTTCTTTGTCGTATTAAATTTCATCAAAATTAGACTTTTTTTAGTGCCTACTTGGTTTTTTATATTTTTGAAGTGAAAATCCTTAATTGACAGTACGTAATTTTTTATAACTATCTTTACTGATGTAAGTCATCATCATGTATTTATTTGTATTAGTATGTATTTATTTATCTTTTTATTCGTTTGGTAAGCATATATTTTTAACTATTATTACGTTTTGTAACTAACAGAGTTTGTGCTCCACCTAGTACTGTGTAAAAAAATAATTTGACACGTTATCCCTTCTAAGGTTGTGTGGAAAAAATCGCTAGCCAGCGATAAGACCGCATGTTGTTTACGTGTGTTATTTTTAATTGTGTTATATCTTGTGTAGGTATAGTACTGTACCTATTGTTTTTTTTACTTAATCATGGTTAAAATATACAAGTGACTAGTTGACGCCCGCGGCTTTGGAAGCGTAACTAGAATTTTGATCATTTTCTTCCTATTGGGGCTGTTTTATTTTTTAAACTTTTATTAATGCACTTCTGGGTTACGTAAGGAATATTCCCTTCAAGTTTGAAGTCCCTAGGTTCTGCTCTGCGTTTCTGTCGGTCAGTCACTTTCTTTTATGAGCTAAAAACATCCTCAAATATCCTTATCTGTCATTATAACATTTGCATCTTCTCAGATGTGAAAGTGAAAGTGACAAAGCATACTTTAACTAAAAGAGGTTTGTAGTGCGTTTGTGAATAAGGGGGATGGACTTTTGGGAATTAATGAAACTAATGTCAAATTATGCCTCATATCGTTTGTATTGTGGCTTGGCCTAAGGTACCAGTTGTATAAAAAAAAGAGGTAAACAATGAGACCAAAACCTAATTAATGATTTAGTTATAAGTAAAGCTTTAAACATAATAATGTAAAATTATCTCTTATCTCCTTTTTCAAAGCTCAATCTCTTTACCAAATTGAAATAAAATCGGTTCAACAGTTTCACAATGAAAGCGTATTAAATAGACGGACAGACTCCGTTTCACTTTTTAAATGTTAGTACGAATACAAAGAAGTATAAAAACATGCAATAAAACAAATTTCTCTCAAAAGAGTGTGTTTCTTTTTTCGTCCGCCTTCTTCAGCAGAAATTCTGAAATAGAAAACTTTTATTCCGTTTACACGTTTATTTAATTCAACTGCTATGTTCGGCAATTGTATTAAACAACTCGCCTCTCAATTCGTTAACAAATTACTAAGCGGCCGGCTTAAGTTGATCCGTTAGAGCGTATTCATCACGAGAACACCTTATATTTTGTGAATATTTTTTAACTGAGTAATCGTTTGTCCGAATTTTCTGAATTCCCGAAGCTATGTTATGCTGGCGTTATTTGGTATTATGTGCATTTTTTTAATGCTGTACGTAGGTAACATTCAGTGTGATTTATAAGCGTTATCAAATAATAAAGTCTTCTATCAAAACATGCATTCGGAATTATGAAAATTCGGAATTTTGATCAATTCGGAATTACGACTCTTCGGAATTATGTACCCATTTATTACATTTAAGTGCGTTATTCTGAATAAGTAATTATAATTCCGAATTATGTAATCTGTGCCCAAGAACAAAGTCTCTTAGGGCCTACGCTAGCTGACGCAGATTATCCGTAACGGACGCCCGTCTAATAAGAAATTGTATGAACACCGCTATCTGGCGCGGGCGGCGGGCGTCCGCTCCGTGCGCACGCGGCGGGCACACGCTTACGGACTTGTTTCTTGAATTCAGTCGAGCGCCGCAACGTGCCGCGGATACACGCGTCGGACAGTACAGTTGAGACAAAAAATGTTTTCTCATCTTCTCTCAAAAGCGAAAATTTGGTTACAAATTCACCATTTAGCAACCTATTTGCCAGGAACAGGGAGATCTGTCTACGTTTCTGTTTCTGCCGACGTTTATTCGCCAAATAATAAATTATTAAAAAAACATTATCTACCGGACGGCTACACCAATATCTACCGGACGGCTACACCAATATCTACCGCACACGGTAGGTTATACTGGTAGCGTTAAGTTAGGCGTGCGCCCGTCGCGGACGCCCGTCGCAGGCTCGCTGGCCCGCGGCGGGTGTCCGGAGCGGGACCCGCGAGCGTGCGCACGCGGCGGGCGTCCGCGTCAGCTAGCGTAGGCCCTTAATGCCAAATGACACAAACATTTCAAGATGATCTATTTGTATCGTGTTATAGTATGTATGTATGTATGTAACTATTGTTTTTGTAGTTTGCTTGTTTTAGTTACATTTTGTTTGAGTCTAAGTCCATCTTAGGCTCCAGCAGAAAACCATCGCTGAGGCTCTGCCCAGCTACAAGCTAAGCTGGTTAGCCTTTTTGGCTTAAGTACCTAATATTTGTTTATTTGTTGTTATTTCATAATTATGTCCCCTAGGTCATTGTATAGTTCTTTGTTGTTTCACTTGAATAATAACATCTCGAAGAACAACCATCTTTTCTCTTTACGAATTCATAAATTTGGGACAATTTACCTTCTGACCCTATTTTCTTAAACGGGGTCATCAACAGTTCTAACTTTATTGATTGTCAACATATTTTTTTACAATATGGCCGCTTTTACTCTTATTAAGTGAACTGTATAATGATAACGATATGGCTAATACCAAGTTAATATTAGGGTAGATTATTATCCAGTAACCTGCTAATAAGGCCGCTTTTAACAAAAAAAAACTCAATTTTAGATAACATAAAAAGGAAACCATTTACAATCTTAATACTTATAAAGATAAAACAAAATTTGGCGTAATTGAGTAAAAAAGATAACAACAGGTACTGGGAATCTAGCGAATCTCTTAAAGTTACATCTTTATGGGGCCTCTTACTTCGCCATTAAGGTCCTAAGATCAGTTAAGCCAGCATAATCAAGAAACATTAAATTTAGGGCTATATCGCCTTTCTACTTAATCTTTTTGGAAACTGCTCGAAAATTTATGCGAAATAAACCTGACTCTTGAAACAAGAAATAATTTTGTGATGGTATTTTTTCTGTTTTATGTCTACTTATTGTTTTATTTTTCTTATCCTACCAAATTTAAAATTTATAACTTTGTGAGGGTTTTCATCTTTTAATCACGTTTTAAACGGCTCAACTTGTTTAGATCAGTTGGTACACGGGTACCAAGATATTTTTAGATTAATACTTTTATTCCAAACTAGCCCCCGATGCTAATTTCTGAATTTCTTGGTGGATTTTTCAGTATTTTTCTTTCATAAAAACCTTCTCCAAAGTAACAAACACAATAATAAAAGAATTAGCAAAATCGGTTCAGCTCTCGAGATTTGCGCTTAGCAACACATTCAGAGATTAATTTTTAGGGTTCCGGAGCCGAATGGCAAAAACGGAACCCTTATAATTTCGTCATGTCCGTCTGTCCGTCCGTCTGTCCGTCTGTCCGTCTGTATGTCACAGCCATTTAACTCAGAGCCTATTGGCACTATATAAATGAATTTTGGAGGATAGATGTATTCTATGAACCGCTATACAATGATGTAGTAAAATTGAAAAAAAAAATATATTTAGGGGTGACACTCCATACATGTAACTAGGGGAGGAAAAAAAATTTTTTGAGTTACATCAGCGTGTGGGGTATTTTTAGATAGGGCTTCCAAAATGATACCTAGGTTTTTAAGTGACTTTTTACGTAAGTGAACAGTTGGCGAGATATACGCTTCTGAAGTCGTAAAAATTCTGTCCGGGTGGGTAGCTTTTGAACTGTTAAATAGAACATTCTAATAAAAATTACAGTAGTAGAACATACGAAATACTTCCAACCAAATTGTTTTGAATACGATACGGTGTGTAGTTTTGAGATTTTACTAATAAAAAAAAATGAATTTCAGCCATGAACGTTCATTCCAGCTACGGAACCCTTCACTGTGCTTGGTCCGACATGCACTTGGCCGGTTTTATTATAAAGAGTAGAGGACGCCCGCGTATTAGTTTCCCAACTCCCCATATTAAAAACCTTTGGGGGTGAATTTCCAAAAATTCCTCCTTAGTCCATCCCTAGGATATCCAATGAATATTTCCTCTAAATTTCAAGTCCCTAGATTCGGCGGTTTTGGCTGGGCGGTATCAATTAGTTAGACACTAGGTCACTGCCGCCCTCCTAAGTCATAAGCAGCATCTCAAATTCAATGGCCATAGCATATTCAATCCTATTCTTATAGTGATTAGGTTGCATTTGCAACAGAAGTTTATTCTAAGATACTGCTTTATAATCAAATAGTTTCAATGGTAAAAACTACGAGTATAAACGGATTCGATTCCGTGGTGGTTTCCGTTCTATTTAATGGTGGTAGTACCTTGTGCAGGGTCCGTCCGGATCGCTACCATCATCTTTGCCATTAACCACCCGCCAAGCAACAGTGTTCGCATTGTTGTGTTCCGGTGTGGGGATAACACAACCAGTGAAATTACTAGCATAGAGGCATTCCATCTTAGTCCTCAGGGTTGGCAACGCATTTGTGCTCTTAGGATCAAAGTCTTGAGAATTCAAATGTCTATGGGTCTCAGATTCCACTTACCATCAGGTGGCCTGAGCACTCGTGTGCCTTCTCTTTAACTTAAAAAAAAAAAACAATAAAGTCGCTAGGAAAGACTAAAGGTCATCCCTACCAATACTCGTGTAGGTATTCGTTTAAATTGAGTTAAAAGTAATGTACTGGACTGGTACAAAACAAAGAATGATGAATCAAAACATTATTCCCTTGATATTTATTTTATTTATTTTTTACTAGCGACCCGCCCTCGCTTCGCTTCGAGTTAAAGTATTATATACATATAAACCTTCCTCTTGAATCACTGGATAAAAAGTAGCCTATGTTCATCAGGGATAATGTCGGCTTCTAATGGTAAAAGAATTTTTCAAATCGGTCCAGTAGTTTCGGAGCCTATTCGAAACAAACAAACAAACAAATCTTTCCTCTTTATAATATTAGTATAGATTTAACAGGACTCGCTGAATGACTTCAGTCTTGCATTTGCGGGTGTTTAAGCATTTTCGAATAGACAAGCTAACTGACATGAACCTCACTCAAGTACAGTCTGCTTCAGGATTTAACCATTGTGCTAAACCATTGACGTTAAAGCTTAACATTAAAACACCCAAAACTTCAAATACCGTTTACGATAACGTTATAATTATAACGTTATTCTCGCGCTAGAACGTTATACAATTCGGACTTGTAGTCATCTTCACAATAATAAACTTCATATACATATTTATTTACATTATTTTCCTATAAATTATATTACATGTAGTTAAACAAAATTAGTGACACAAACGATATAATTACAGCTTTATGACACAACGTTTTTAATAACGTTATAAAGGTCTGTAAAACACCGCAGCCCTGAAATGGTTAACCGAAAGGTTTACTAACGTATTCATTTCCGGAAACGCATAAATGAGCGCAGAAAAAATCCAAATTTTCACCCAGAACTTTGCGTATTTACTCTTTACAGGCTTCGAATTACTATAGCATAAAGATGCGGCACAATAACAGACAAGAACTGCAAACGTTTCCATTATCGAAATTATATGAAATTGACGTCAGCTGCTGGACAGACAGTCGCATCATTTTATAAACGTCAAACTAATTATTATTTTTATGTTAAGGAGAAGGCACACGAGGCCACCTGATGGTAAGTGGAATCTGAGGCCCATAGACATTTGAATTCTCAAGACTATAATCCTAAGACCTCAAACTAAGATGGAATGCCTGGGTGTCTATCATTTCATTGAAACACATTTCATCGAACGCTATTTTCTGCGGAAACCATGATGTTTTTAGGGAATCTTAAACATCCAACCTTACCTAACCTAGGTATTGAATGTTTAAGCTACCCTGAAAACATTATGGTAACAAAATAGCATTCGATGAAATGTTACATTGGATAAAGTGATGAGTTACCGGAATGCCTCTATGCTAGTAATTTCACCAATATTATACTTGTTTGACTAAAAGCGAGTTGAACGATTATACATTTAAGTTAACAGGTATCTATAACAGAGAACACCGATCCGAATTGGCCCCAGTTTTCGAAAATAGTTTACGTTAGCGTTATGCATCCGGATGCCTAGCCAAGATGCAAACGCTGATGATCCTGTTTTCTATTGACTCGAAATGTTTGGAGCTGGCGTCAAATAATAAAAACTAAATGCTCAGAAGGAGCTTAAAAACGAAAGCGACAGATCAAAACCTATCTCGAAAGTTTCTATATGAATGTTCAATAAGTTAAAAAAGGTACGTACAGAGTCCAATTCTTGCTAAGGCACCCCACAGATGATCAATTTATTTGTGCAATCACACTGATTACCCAAACTTTTTGATCGTCTATGGCTATGATTGAAGTTTGCGCAATCATTTTATAAAAGTTTGGCAGAGTTGAATTTTGTTTGTGCCATCACGTGTGATTGTGTTGTCTGTAGTAGCGATTGCACAATTTACCGTTTTAGTCTTTCTTCTTTAATTAAATTATCAGCGCAATAATTGCAGCAGCCTAATCCTTGTTCATCAGATATCTTTCATAATATCTTAATGTAGCTGTTTGTCACGTGACGTTGAGCCTGATAACTCAGTTTTAGTTTTTAATAGATCATGGACCATAAATCATAATGATTGATGATTGACGCAATCAATTGACACGTGTAGGGGCAGAAACTGTTTCAATCAAATTGTACAAAAAGGCGATTGCGCAAACATTTTGAAGGTGTGTGGGGGGCCTAAAACGGCGCACACACCAATGTGTTGGCAACTCGTGATTAAACTGGTCACCATCAAGATCGTAGATTATGCATCCATAAACGTAGTTTATATATGCAACAGTTTGCAACAGTGTGCGATCATGATATTTTAGCTTATAGAACTGTCTCTTTTTGGCACACTGAATACCAATAACACTGTACATATCAGCTATCTGTATGTTTCCTATACATTTTGTGTATTTTCGAAAATCGCTAACTTAGCGTTATTTGATTGTTATGCATCTTGACGAGGCCCCCTTGGCTCCTTGGTAACGAAGTTTAGTTTAGTTTAGTTTATTTATTCATCAATGTAATATTACAATATAAATTGCATTAAATGTCAAAAATATGAGATTACATTGAGATTGTCGATATAAATACTAATAATCAAAGAATACAAAAATAACATTCAAATAATCAAAACAACAAAAATTCAATATCTAGTAAATGGTCACTTATCCGATGTCAATCAATAGGTATACATAGATTAATAAATGTCAGTACAATAATAATTTCATAATTTGAGTTCCATATACTCATCCACAATGGATTATCCAATAAAAGGTTTCTCAGCTGATGTTTAAATGCTTCGTCGGATTGTACATTTTTAAGTTTGGCGGGTAGACGCTCATAGTACGTGGAACCTATGACACGCAGGTTCTTAGACTCAAGTGCCATGCGACGGGGAACTGTTCTCAAACGCCCGGTGTGGCGGAGCTCCTTGCCAACAATATAGAGGAAATATTATTTCTTACGAACATTAATATTTGGAAGATGTAAATAGAATAGTGTGTCAATATGCGGTAATAGTATCAAATGTTTAAAATTATGATTTTAGTGTATATGTTATTTTTAATAGTTGCCAAATACAAACTCTAAACATTACAAACTGTATAATCCCCATCAAGTTCTAATTTACTACACCATTTTGTCGCAGCTACCCCCCATTATGCACACTTTATAGCCGAAGTTCCAGAAGTTTCTGCAAAATATTCGCGGCGACTGCACGCCCCATGATATTACGTCGCCATTGCCAGCGGACTAGGGTTTTCAAACCCAAAAATAAAATTTCCCAGCAACTTAAGAAAACTTGAAAGTATTTTTGCTTCTTAAGAATAAAATATATGTAAAAAAGAATATGTACCTTTTTCTCCTACATTATCTAGCCGAAACTAAGCACTTCGATGGTAAGGACTTTGGGTAAGATTCAACTCATCTCGCTAGTTTTAGTTTGCTATCGGTGAGTAATTTAAATTGGTTTTCTTTAATGTAATTTACTGTCCGTTGTTAGATCGTATCAGCAGTTAATCATAGATACATACATAACGTCACACCTTCATTCCCAGAGCGGGGTAGGCAGATTTACAGAAACACCAACAAATCTAAAATGGCTTATTTATAATTCTGCAACCACACTTAGAACATAGAATGAATGTTAGATTTATGGAAAGAGAAAACCAATTTAAATAAGTACATGTATATATATCCTGACACAGAGATTAACATTAACTGTTCCAGGTGTACTGTGACTAAGCCGTAATTCCTGACACTTTTTTATATCCTGGCTTGGTTTTCATTTTAGATAGTTACATAAAACATGACATCTAGTAACCCTAAGCAGAATCAACACTGTTGTACTCCAACACCACAATAAAAAGACAACGTTCAACGTTCTTAATACAACGACATAAGATTTATTATTGCTGAGTCCATGAGCCATATTTTCCGCGCTCATCTGTAAATACACCTAACTACCTCCAACTGCCACTAACTACTATTAACTACTACAAATTGGTATCGTCAAAGGATCTCGCAATCCGTAATGGAAACGGTTCAGTAAATAGCGCCTAGTTTGCTTGCTGCCGTAGTTATTTTCAACTTTTCATGTTAATCTGTTCTTCCAGTCGCGGTTCGAGAGAACTGAGCACGGTGTCTTCCATTATCAATCTACAATCGTGGACAAATAATACGGGTTAGAGTGCGTTTTTCATAAAAACAAGGCAATTTCGAATCCTTGGTTCCTGGCCTTCGAGGTATTGAGGAGGTCAAAAGAAGATACCTAGCTGATCGCACAATCAGTTAACACCACAGCGAGAGTTTGGGTCAACATTTGGATTTCCTTACATTTTATTGCCATTTAAAATGATTTTCTAAACATGCACAATTCGGGCGTTAGCCGCTGATTTAATCAGTTGGGTATCCTAGGCACTCTGGAAGTCCTGTGTCAATGCTCGGGGTATCCATCATGAGAATTCATTAAAAGCATCCCCTGGCGAGGAACCAAGGCTTCGGAATAGCCTCTTTAGTATGAAAAGGGTGAATCAACTTTTAAGGTACTCCCCAATTTTCGACATGTCTCACTATGTCACCTTAATTTGGTAGAACGCAATTTTTTTTTTTGATGTGGTCAATATATTGAATAAATCAGACAATTAAACTTACTTTCTAGCTGACAATTTTAAAAATTCTTCTATGATTTACACAAATATATCAGGTAACGCAGGGGCCGACGTTGTCCCCGGGTTTTGTATGAAAAACGTGCATTTTCCACTGCGTTACCATGTTTTTACAAAATTATAGAATTGGTTTATGATTATGAATAGTGAAATCCGAAAATCTGATTATCTAATTTTAACATGTGTAAACCATTATCAATCTCACATATTCTAGTAAGTTTTTATTAGCGTGTAGAAAAGGAGGACTTTAAAAGTTGATTCACCCAAAAACGCCCTGGGCCCGTATTATTTGACCGCGAGAGTAGGTTATTTTTTTTTATATGTTAAAGTGGGTGAACAGGTATGCACTTATAGACAACGTGTGCTATACACACAAGTATGGCCAACCCGCTCTCGTGAGATAAAACCACTGTAAGTACAGTATAAAGACTCGGTTCATAGACATTTCGTTTCACTTATACCCTTACCATGGGTAACAGTGACCGTACTTGAATCCTATGTCCCTTACAGTATTCAAATACGACCGTGTAGTATCGAGAGGGACAGAGCATTTGACTTTCTAGCAAGTACGATCACTTTGACCGTGGTAAGGGGTTCGTTTGAAAGCAGGGGTGACAAAACTCCAAAATAGTGTTCTTGTCATTTTGCTTTTCTATTTTACAATAACTTAAGCAAAGAAAGAAAGACGGTAAATTGATTATTTATTTTTGACCCAGAGAGCTAGGTTTTTTAACTATATAAAATCGGGACTCTGTGTCAATAAAGTAGATTTCATAAACAAATGACAGAGATTCAACCTGACCTTTTTTTGTCCTCCCATTTGGCTCTCCGTTCGTCAGTGTGTCACAGCCATTTTTAACAGAGACTCAACTTGGTCCAGTTGCAAATAATAGCCAAATTACGATTTAAGTTCGCATTCACAAGTTTTTTGGTGTTTTGATATTTTTTACAAAAAAATTATTTTCTTTACCGCTGACACTTGTGATTTAATTACTTCAACATTGTTTTAAGCTGTGATACGACAATGTATCGCGGCGGAGAGATTATTAAGTGGCTTTAATTACTTAAACATTTGCTGCTTAATTCAAATCTCTTTAATTAGGTCAGTCTTATAATACATTGTGCATAACTAAATTACTAAAAGCAAAATTGTACTTTAGTAGACAATATTGGCTTAACTTTCAATGGTGTTTTTTTTGTACGAAAACATTTTAGGTATCGCGACTTTAGTCATAATGGCAACATGTCGGTGTACATTGCGTAGCTTGCAATGAAACCTGCTAGTGGCAGACGTACATAAACTGAAAAGTAAAGTTATTTTACTGTACACAACAAAATGACACAGCTACGTATTCTGACTACGGTAAGGTAATCTAAGGGCACGTCCCCACTGCCAAGTCCTTTATACGACTGACTTAAAGGTCCCTTGGAAGTCTTTAAATCGCTTCAACTACTCCTAATGGCATAATCATGTACTATCAAGAATTAGTGTACCTTTTCCTTACAAAGCACTATCCGGAAACGTCCTAAATACCTCTTTAAAATGAATCAAATGGCATCCCACCCTCGCATCTGCCCGAGCAAAGAAAGGGTCCTTACTTAACTGAATTACACATGATTGCATTTGTGTAGGACCCTCTTAATAGCCTTAAGGCTTCGGAGGAACGGCAATATGACTTGCGTTTCTAAGTGATGGAATATTTATGTTTAAGCCTCCGAACGTCCTCGGTAGCTATTTGTCGCAATGGACGTTTGTGTGCGGATATGGGTGAGTGAACATTCGGTAGTTTAGGTCAGTCCATTTTGAAATATTGACGTGAAATGTTTAACCGTCCCATTTGAAATGGAAGAAAATGTAGGAAATTATCTTCAACAAAGTTAGTGTCGATGTCACAATTATTTACAGAAAAAAAACATTCTTCCACACGGAAAAAGATGCTTCCTACTAAAAGTGAGAGAAAAATTGTGGTCTACCACCATCTTATCCATTAACCTACCGCCAAGCAGCAGTGTTCAAGTTCTTATGTTCCGGTGTAGGGATAAGACAACCGGTGAAAATATGTACTAGTATAGAGGCATTCCATCTTAGTCCTCAGGGTTGGCAACGCATTTGAAGTCATAGGATTGCAGTCTTATGATTATAGTCTTGAGAATTCAAATGGCTATAGGTCACAGATTTCACTTACCATCATGGTGGCCTGAGTGCTCGTGTGCCTTCTTATTATCATTTAAAAAAACACGGCTCCTTGCGAAGACCTTTTTTGCAGACTTGTTTTGCGGCCCAAAAAGAGAGAAAAGTTCCCTAAGTCTATCCGTACGAGCTACTCCCAAGTATTTCAGGGTCTCGATATACAGTGTAAAAATAATTTAATGAACTAAATATATTTATTGATATCCTTATTCTCCCTTCTGTTTCACCGTAATAATGTGACTCTTTTCATTAAAACTGTGCGTAACGGAACTGTGAAAATTATTATTTGTCGCTCTCACATATTCTGTCTCACTCGTATCTTACAATGTGCTACAAGTGCTACGCTATGTCCTGTAGCAGCATTTTCCGCTATGTACAGAAAATCTGCTACAAACAGTGGCACTGAATGTGCTACACACATTTGTCCTATTTTGCATTCCTCGTATACATTATTCAAATTCATCTCTTAACCGGCTTGTTGCAAAAAATCGCGCTCCGGCCGAGTTGATTCTTCGACGAAACCTGCAACCTTAATAATGCTCTGACGGAACAACTTGGGCTTGTCGGTTAATAATTCGTCAACGTTCCAAAAAGTGAGTTGTTTAACAGAATCACCTAGCAGAATGCAAATGTTAGACTGATGTTTTCTAGCACTTCATTCCCAAAGTGGGGTAGGCAGAGCTACAGAAATACCAACAACTCTTAAAATACATGTTTATTATTCTATAACCACATTTTGCACAATCAGGCCAAAACGTTAACTAGTGTATTGATGACAGGTTGCAAGCCCATCGCCTAACAGTACTACAAGCCTCTATTCCCTTAGTCACCTCTTACGACATCCACGGAAAGATATGGAGTGGCACTATTGTAATAACCCAGCAACCACACGGGGTAAACAGTTTAGTATATATGTACCTAATTTTAGGTTAATTTTCAATGTTGACGGTTAGATTAGTAAACAAATCCTCATGAAGTACATTTTTAATAACAGGAAACTTGTATCCAAGTCTCGCTAAGCATCGTTTAATATTTAATTTAACACAAATATTACTTGACGATTCCGAATTTTCCTTTTTACTTTAAACTTGGCAAAGAGCAATTTTAAATGATTAAATCTAATTTTACTTTCTTCAGAAGTTCTTATCATAATAAAGTGGTTTAACAAGGAGCTACGATTGAATAATTTAGAAGAGAAAAGAGCACATTAAATATGGCTTGATACTTTTTAACATTTGTTTATTTTAAAATTACAAAGACCAAACGATAGAACTTATGTTTTATCTATCCTATCCTACAACTTTTAAACAAGCAATATTACCTCGTGAGGCTGACCATACCAAAAACGAAGATTTAAGTGAATTGGAATTTGAATCTAATTTTAAGGAAATAAAGTTCAATTAGCTTTGCTCTTAAAAGCCATTTTCAATTTTGATACAGGACAAAATGAACTTTAATCTCATCAAAATACAGTTAAAACTAAATTGCTTTGATTATGTACCTCCTTTGGAACACATCTCAAAGGATCGAAACTAATATTATAAATGTGAATGTAACTCTGCCTATTTGTTACGCTTTCACGGATTAACCACTGAACCGATTTAGATGAAACTTAGTATGGAGATAGTTGGAGTCCCGAGGAAGGACATAGGGACATTTTATCCCGAAAAATTAGACAGTTTCTGGGGAAATAGCGATAAACAAGTTCTACGCGGATGAAGTAGCAGGAAATTGCTTCTAGTATTCTTATTATACATTTCTAATCACGTTCTCGAAAACGGCTCTAACGATTTCGATGAAATTTGCAATAACGTTGTTTAAGGCGGCGAAAAACCGATCTGTCGAGTTGTAATCTTCGGAAAAAACGTTTTTGAGGCCTCTTACGAATATATAAAGGATTCTCTCGACTTTGTGCTCGTAGTAAGTGTTACCATGGCAAACATGTAATTATTACCTTAATCAAGGTTTACATTCATCTGGCATAACTTTTTTTGGCATAATCATCATTTGGCATACAGTCTTTTTTTCTGAAACCGTATACTTTTCAGGATTGTTATAAAACAAACCTAACGTAACTAATGGGTTCTATGCAATGTTTTTTTGAATAATCCTAAAAATTATACGGTTTCAGAAAAAAAAACTGTAGGTATGCCAAATGATGATTATGCCAAAAAAAGTTATGCCATATAAAGGGAACCCCTTAATCACACCTGTCACGTAAGTATGCGTAATTTCCCGTATTTTCATCCCTCGATGTCCCTTTAATATCATTCCAAACGGGGGTTTAAAAATTCTTATTACACTTCTCTCACTTCTGGCACATTAGCACATCAATCAAGTTCAATATTAAAAATTCCAACAGCCCCTTTTTTTAATTAAAATCTATATTCATAATGAATTCGTTTGGAATTTGCGTCAATTTTCACATTGGATTGTTTGTCGTTGCAAAAACTGGATTGGTATTTGTTAGGAATTCTGTGCGCTGAGTTTTCAGTTTATTAAATATTATTTATTAAGTATCTGAATAATATAAATGCGATTAAAATCTGTTTGTATTTTTAACCCATTTTTTTTCAAGGCAAGGTGTAGGCACATGAGCACTCAGTCCACCTGATGATAAATGGAAACTGAGACCCATTAGACATTTGAAATCACGAGACTGTAATCCTAAGACCTCAAATGCGTTACCAACCCTGAGGACTAAGATGGAATGCCTCTAAGCTAGTAATTTCACCGGTTGTCTTCCCCACACCGGAACACAACAATGCGAACACTGCTGCTTGGCGGAAGGTTATGAGTTTACTTTAATATCAGGTACACTGATGATTAGATGCTAAATTTATTTATTTATTTAATCTTTATTGCACAAAAGAACACACTTAGTATACAAAAGGCGAACTTAATCCCATAAGGCATTCTCTACCAGTTGACCTTTGGGCAAAGCAGAGATTGTAGTGACGGTGCAACATAAGGTGTAACTAATACATACACTTACATATCAATAAGCTATAATAACATAATTACATATATTGCGCTAATAAAATAATAACATAAACATATATAATATAAATACTATATAATAATATGAGGATAAACAAAAATTAATTCAGATAAAGCAATCATAATATCAAGATGATGACAATTCTACCTGCTAAGAAATTCGCGAACTATTTTTTTAAAGGAATACTCAATAGAATATCAGTTAGCTTTGGCCGTGTTTCCCGTTTACAAACTAACTAATAACCTGAACAGTTTGTTTAATTAATTTGAACAGTAATTAACCCTTTGGATGCCTATAGCTGGGTCGATTTAGGATAATCCCCGTAACAGCGAATATAAACAAGTAGGTATAATACTAGTTTCTGGCCTTTAACAAATAGGTATATTAATATTAGTTGGTACCTACAGCAACAAAAATTTTAATAATAATATTTGTCGAATAAAGCTTTTTGTGAGTAGGAATTTGGATTTAACAGCAAATAAATAAACTTTGCTCTTAAATGCCATTTAACTTTGAAATAAAATAAAAATAAACTTTATACTGATTTGAATAAACTTTGAACTAAATTGCCTGGATTATGTACCTACTGCCCGTGTGGTTGCCGGGTTACGATAGTGCCACTGCATGTCTTCCCGTGGATATCGTAGGAGGTGACTAAGAGAATAAGGGCTTGAAGTACTTTTAGGCGATGGGCTTGCAACCAGTCACTAATATACACTGGAAAACATCTTAGCCTACTTGTGCAAAATGTGGTTACATAATAAACAAATCTTTTTAGAGTTGTTGGTATTTCTGTAGCTCTGCCTACCCCACTCTGGAAATGAAGGCGTCGTGAAGGTTCCCATGGGGACATATAATATTACATTCTAAGTAGGAAATGTTTCAAAGGATATTTTTAACTTATCCATTAACATCAAAGTTTACCAAAACTTTACCAGTTACAAGTTTTAAGTGCGGAACAACATTGTTATATAACCTTAACAATTATTTAACTAATCAGCTAAAGTAATGAAAAACTTAGTAAGTTTTATTACTTCAAATTACTTTACGCTAAGGGTGTTGTAATAATTTTGCGGCCCTATTGAATATCCATCAATTACTGCAAAGTGAAAAATACTGAACATTCTCCGAAGTTACGAAGTTTCGTGCAAGTTATCATTCATGAATTACCAAAGGGACTGCGAAGTAATGGTGCCATAACTTTGAAAATTTATAAAATTAGAGAATAATGTGTGTAGTCGGTACTTTGATTGATTAATTTAAAACATACCAGTTTTATGCGAACCGAGCTATTTCCCGTGATTTTGTCCGCGAAGAAGTTGGTTCTCGCTAATACCTCGAGAACTGTTCGACTTTCTAGATAAATAAGTACCGTTTATAAACTAAGCTTACTAATTTACTTAACTCGGACTTATCTCTTAAGGGTTTACTGGAAAGGGATAATTGTGCCTTTGTATAGGTACATGCTTGTTTTATATCAATCGTTTTGTTTTTGTTTTTCTTTTGTACACATCGATCAGTGAAGGAAGACCCGAGAGGACCCCTTATTTTACCGAAAAACATTAATCGAATACTTAATTTTAGCGCATTTCACTTAATCGAAAGATATTTTCTGCTGAAGCTGTGTTGTTTTCAGGTTAAATAATAATTACGTAGGTTGGTAAGATAAGACTTATGACTATGAAAAAACGGTAATCCCGGTTATTTGAGAGCGTCGGTGGCCTAGTAGCTTAGGGGGCGACTCGTGATCGTAAGGGACCGAGTTCAAACCCCCGCAAACACCATGTACCAATGAGTTTACTTAACTTAAGTATGTACATTAGGTACCAGATGCTCTTACGGTGAAGGGAAAACGTCGTGAGGGAACCTGCACATTCGAACAGACACTCAGCTGTTACTGGTACAAAGGGTAATTGCACAAAAGATCCGGAAGGGGTCGAAGTGTATCCAAAAAGGGCTCATCTGTAAGATAAGATAAGAAATCCCGGTTTAGAAAAGCCTGTCGATGAAATGAAAATTCTGCGAAGTGATACGTTCAATGAAATCGCATTTATAAAATAATATTATGGAATGGCTTCCAGTTTTTTGCTTCAGCAGTTCTTAAGGATACAAAATCAATCTAGCTAGACCTCGACTTCAGGAAAATTCGTTTCCACTCCAAGTGACGCTCGGTCTCTCAGCTACAGAATCCCGATATTCATAAAGAAAAATGTTGACTTTATTTCTTAAAAGATTTCCAATATTTAGAATATTAACTCCTATTTATAAATATTAAGTATTGTAAATCACCATTTACGTAGATACATTTCTAGATAGTTAATTATCCCTTGCTACCAATAATTTAATTGAGCTTGGTAAAAAGGTACTCTAATTTTAATCTAGGTATTTTATTAAAAATCGGCTTTTAGCCAAGCTTTGAATTAAATGCTTTAAAGTATTTGTGCAAAATGTGGTTACAGAATTGCCAACAACACTTGTTATAGGTGTTGGTATTTCTGCAGCTCTGCCTACCCCACTCTGGGAATGAAGGCGTGATAATAATGTATGTATGTATGTATGTAAGTATTTAATAGATATTACATTAATGAGTTTAAACTTGTTCTCTCTTAGTCATAAACGCAGTTACCTTTAGGTTCGTTAAAATTAAAGTATCCTTTGACAAAACATATTTTAAGCATCCTTCTTAGTGACACTTGAATTTGATGGAAAAAGACGAAGAATGCTTTAACAAAAGTATATTTACTGTACGTTTGTGAATAAGGGGTTTAATGTCTACGTGAGCTCGGGCGGAAATACTACATACGACCACCTTCCATGGCCCTCGAAGGCCTGGAAGCCCCTATTCTCCTGCGTTACCAGAGCCCGAAATTTTCGTAGCAACTTTTATGTGTCATAGGGACTTCTCGTTTATCGACTTCCGATATACATAATTTTATGGATACATTATAGAAAACAACACATCATACCAATGAATAAAAGTAACGGTAAACAACATGCGGTCTTATCACCAAAGAGCGATCTCTTTTACACAACTTTTGAATGGACGAAAATGTTAAATAGAGATTTGCAATGAAAAGTTAATAGTTAACAATTTTACATTTAATCAGTTCAGTTCAGTGTTTTAACATTTATCAATTTCATGTTCATACTCAGTTTTAGTGCTAACAAGTGGTTCATCATTAGTTAATCTATAAAAGAAATAGATAGTCATAACTTTATCTTGTCTCGAAGAGATTGCTCATTCGCGATAAGACTGTGTGGCGACCTAGCGACATCTAGTGACAACTTGTAACAAACAACTCGCCAGCGCCACCAGCGTCAGACAACGCAACTAAATCTGACAGTGCGCTACATCGCGCTAACGAAGTTTCTTCAGTCGGTTGACTTATATACCACTTCCAACTTCATCCAAACGGACTTCGGTCCCCAGGCATAACACCCGCCTGGAGAGAGAGCTCTCTCTTGTTCTCTCTCTACTACAACTGCATGTTGTTTACTTTTACTCGTAATCATATTTAAAAAAATGTATTCTGTTTTTATCGTTATACACATGTATATCGGAAGTCGATAAACGAGAAGTCCCTATGACAGCTCAAAAGTGCTACGAAAATTCCGGGCTCTGGTTATAACACGTGTAACGATATCGCGTTTGACGTGTTTTAGAAGCGTTCATGACTCTGCCGCCATTATAGACCATGACATAAGAGTTATCAAAACGCTGACAATACGGAAACACTTCAAATGTGTAGAATCTTGGCGCTGGGCCTCTATTCTACTGCGTTATAACGATATCGCGTTTGACGTGTTTTAGAATCGTTTATGTCACAGTCGCCATTATTGTAAATGAAATGACATAAGAGATATCAAAACGTAAACAATACGGGAACACGTCATTGACGACATCGTTATTACCGTGTAGAATCCCAGCCCTGTGCTCTTACCATGAGTTGCAATGACTGCACCCGCTAGCGAGTTAATTGCTCTGTCCCTCACAGTATTGTATTAAGTGCAAGGGACAGAGCATGCCACTCTCTAGTGAGTACGGTGATAATTGTGCCTTTGTATAGGTACATGCTTGTTTTATATCAATCGTTCTGTTTTTGTTTTTCTTTTGTACAAATCGATCTGTGAAGGATGACCCGAGAGGACCCCTTATTTTACCGAAAAACATTAATCAAATACTTAATTTTAGCGAATTTCACTTAATCGAAAGATATTTTCTGCTGAAGCTGTGTTGTTTTCAGGTTAAATAATAATTACGTAGGTTGGTAAGATAAGACTTATGACTATGAAAAAATGATAATCCCGGTTATTTGAGAGCGTCGGTGGCCTAGTAGCTTAGGGGGCGACTCGTGATCGTAAGGGACCGAGTTCAAACCCCCGCAAACACCATGTACCAATGAGTTTACTTAACTTAAGTATGTACATTAGGTACCCGATGCTCTTACGGTGAAGGGAAAACGTCGTGAGGGAACCTGCACATTCGAACAGACACTCAGCTGTTACTGGTACAAAGGGTAATTGCACAAAAGATCCGGAAGGGGTCGAAGTGTATCCAAAAAGGGCTCATCTGTAAGATAAGATAAGAAATCCCGGTTTAGAAAAGCCTGTCGATGAAATGAAAATTCTGCGAAGTGATACGTTCAATGAAATCGCATTTATAAAATAATATTATGGAATGGCTTCCAGTTTTTTGCTTCAGCAGTTCTTAAGGATACAAAATCAATCTAGCTAGACCTCGACTTCAGGAAAATTCGTTTCCACCCCAAGTGACGCTCGGTCTCTCAGCTACAGAATCCCGATATTCATAAAGAAAAATGTTGACTTTATTTCTTAAAAGATTTCTAATATTTAAAATATTAACTCCTATTTATAAATATTGAGTATTGTAAATAACCATTTATGTAGATACATTTTTAGATAATTAATTATCCCTTGCTCCCAATAATTTAATTGAGCTTGGTAAAAAGGTACTCTAATTTTAATCTAGGTATTTTATTAAAAATCGGCTTTTAGCCAAGCTGGCTAGCCGGCTTTGTGAAAAATGTGGTTACAGAATTGCCAACAACACCTTGTTGTAGGTATTGGTATTTCTGCAGCTCTGCCTACCCCACTCTGGGAATGAAGGCGTGAAAATAATGTATGTATGTATGTAAGTATTTATTTATTTATTTATTTAATCTTTATTGCACAAAAAAAGAATACACTTAATATGCAAAAGGCGAACTTAATAGATATTTAATAGATATTAGATTAATTAGTTTAAACTTGTTCTCTCTTAGTTATAAACGCTACCTTTAGGTTAGTTAAAATTAAAGTATCCTTTGACAAAACATATTTTAAGCATCCTTCTTAGCGACACTTGAATTTGATGGAATGAGACAAATA
The DNA here is from genome assembly GCA_949316455.1 of Acleris holmiana. Lineage (NCBI taxonomy): Eukaryota > Metazoa > Arthropoda > Insecta > Lepidoptera > Tortricidae > Acleris > Acleris holmiana. The sequence goes on from OX438785.1 coordinate 6,360,270, forward strand.
ATGCTTTAACACATTATAGAAAACAACACATCATACAATGAATATAAGTAACGGTAAACAACAGGCGGTCTTATCACCAAAGAGCGATCTCTTTTATACAACTTTTGAATAGATGAAAATGTTAAATAGAGATTTGCAACGAAAAGTTAATAGATAACAATTTTACATTTAATCAGTTCAGTGTTTTCACATTTATCAATTTCATGTTCATAGTCAGTTTTAGTGCTAACAAGTGGTTCATCATTAGTTAATCTATAAAAGAAATAGATAGTCAGAATTTTATCTTGTCTCGAAGAGATTGCTCATTCGCGATAAGACTGCATGTTGTTTACTTTTACTCGTAATCATATTTTAAAAGTGTATTCTGTATTTATCGTTATACACATGTATATCGGAAGTCGATAAACGAAGTCCCTATGACAGCTCAAAAGTGCTACGAATATTCTGGGCTCTGGTTATAACACGTATAACGATATCGCGTTTGACGTGTTTTAGAAGCGTTCATGACTCGGTCACCATTATAGACCATGACATAAGAGTTATCAAAACGCTGACAATACGGAAACACTTCAAACGTGTAGAATCTCGGCCCTGGGCCTCTATTCTACTGCGTTATAACGATATCGCGTTTGACGTGTTTTAGAATCGTTTATGTCACAGTCGCCATTATTGTAAATGTCATAAGAGATATCAAAACGTAAACAATACGGGAACACGTCATTGACGATATCGTTATTACCGTGTAGAATCCCAGCCCTGTGCTCTTACCATGAGTTGCAATGACTACACCAGCTAGCGAGTTAATTGCTCTGTCCCTCACAGTATTGTAATAAAGTGCGAGGGACAGAGCATGCCACTCTCTAGTAAGTACGGTGACTGTAACTCATGATAATAGTTAGACCCCGCTATCGGAGGTGCAAATTGATAGCTGTCAAATCCTTAGGGATGAGTAAAAATACTTATGATGTCGATATCGATATTCTTACTTTTTCTGTACAACTAGTTTTATATGTAGATACCTATACCATTTTTAGACTACGATTTAACAAGTTTTTTTTTGGGATCCATTAAAAAAAGAAGAATAGATAGGACATTGGGTTTATTGTTAAACATATCATGACTGCACTAGAATACATCAATATCCCTTTTGGTGGACATAAAAGAGAGATTTATTGATTATTTAAAATTGAAATCATTTATGAATGGTTCGTGCTATGAAGATAACGATAATTTGTTAGTAATGATGAAAGATTAAAGATTTTTATTTATATGTAGTATTGGAAATATTTAACACATTCATTTTGTAATTAAATAAACAAGTTTAATTAAAGTCCTAGACCCTCATTATGGTAAAGAAAAAATACGACATATATAGCTATAATTATCGATATAGCTATTATTTCAAAATCATTTTAACTCATCGCTAAGAACTTGACAGCTACCAATTTGCACCGCCGATAGCGGGGTCTAAAGTACCTACGGTTCTATCCTCGGATCCGCGAGCTAATTTTGTATATAGAACACTAGAATTTCATTCGTAAATGAAAGTGAAACGGTCAAAACCGTAAATCTTAAGGTTCGGGGATGTTTCTTCGCTTGGGAGATTACATTTATTTTCTACCCCCGTACACTTGCTTATACTTCTTCTTTGTACAACCATAAAATTGCTGGGCCTCTATTCAACTGCGTTATAACGATATCGCGTTTGACGTATTTTGGTATCGTTTATGTCACAGTCGCCATTATTGTAGACGTAAGTATTATCATAACGTTGACAATACGGAAACACGTCATATACGATATCGTTATTACCGTGTAGAATCCCAGCCCTGTTAACGTGTTACCGTATTGTCAACGATATTATACTTACCTCTTATTTATTTGACAGTAAAGGCGGCCAATTAAAAACAACATGCCATCTGCAATATGTTTTTACCAGCCCCCTGAATTTGAGCATATGAATATTTTTTATTCCAGAAAACGTGATAATTTCCTTTAAGGAGCTTCCCCACTGAGAGCATTCGCGTGTAATTAACATCTGGCGTCAAATATACAAGTGGTGTAGACCACAGTAACGCTCGGCTCAACGTTCACATCACTCGAATATAACACGCGAATGCTCTCAGTGGGGACGCCCCTTATACGAATTGTAAAAAATAGACGAAGCCAATCTCATACAATACAGTGAATTCACGTTAATTTATGTAAATGTAGGTTTTAGTGGTGGTAGGACTCTGTGCAGGGTTTGTCCGGATCGCTACCACCATCTTATCCATTAACCACCCGCCAAGCAACAGTGTTCGCATTGTTGTATTCCGGTGTGGGGATAAGACAAACGGTGAAATTACTAGCATAAAGACATTCCATCTTAGTCCTCAGGGTTGGCAACGCATTGAAGGTCTTAGGATTATAGTCTTGAGAATTCAAAATGTCTATGAGTCTCAGATTCCACTTACCATCAGGTGGCCTCAGAGCTCGTGTGCCTTCTCCTTATCATAAAAAGGGTATCTCCGGCCCTTAACGAGTTTCTGTTGATGATTTCAGTTTGGGCGTTAGGTTTGCGTGGATGAGCATCGCTCAAATCTTAATTTGCACGCTACCGAACGGGGCGACAGCGGCGCGGCGGCCCCGACTTAACCGGCTTGATCCGTCCTGTTGAGTTTGCTTGGGGTGGGTCGCGGCGCGCACATGCAAGCAAGTGACGTACCTTTGTTTAAAAACGAACTAATCTATTTGTTGGTTTAGTTAGAGCTTTATCAAAGCAAACAAAATATATTACCTAAGTTCTACTTTGAATCCTGAACAAAGTTTCTGTTTGTCTTTCAGTGGCTATTAGAATTGCTAAAACTTCGTTAATTGTCCTGCATTATTAATGAATCGGAGCTTGACAAACCCTGAGAACAACTTAAAGTAATTATTGTATCGGTAATAAGCAAAATTGGTTAAAGTTGTTTAGATTTCCCTCCATTTTTTATTTTATGACGCTCAATTCCGTATTATAATAATTTTAATATGACACAATGCTTTAAAGATCATTAAATTAACTACCTACTTTACTCTTTCAACTTAATTGAGAGCCGAGTTAAGAATGCTAGCCTCATGCTTACTCATTATTAATTTCAATGTTATAATTTATTTAAACTTATTAATTAAAATAAAAAGTTCTAAAATTTCATAAAATAACTTAACTTTTTTGACTAGGTAGGATAAATAGGTAAAAGGAGTTTAGGCAGGTTATAGATAAAACATGAAATAAACGCAATCAATATTTTTATTATCTTTACCTATGTACACAAAGCCTAGTATATTTTCATTTGGTTGCGCGCTGTCTACTGTTTAATTATAACGTCGTAAATAAAGATGATGTTTCATTTAAAATTGTTTTTTATATGTAGTCCTAGTCTATGAAGGAACGAAAATGAAAAAAAAAACCGAATTGATTAATCCCGTCGGAACCGGCCGGATTAAAAATGACTCCGGATTGCAATCCCTAGAACTTGTCACAGGTAACATTTATCCCAACCACACAAAAATGAAAAAAAATGTGAAGTCCATTAACTCGCAAACACTGGAAAGCAAATTAAATGCAAATAAAGCCATACAATAAATACGCAATGTACGCAAGGCAAGCGAAATCGATGAAATTCTCTGGGGAATATTGACAGTTTTGGTTATAGGTTAAGTTATAGTTGTGATTGGACCTTGTGCCAGGTCCGTCCGGGTCGCTACCACCATCTTATCCCTTAACCTGCCGCCAAGCAGCAGTGTTCGCATTGTCGTGTTCCGGTGTGGGGATAAGACAGCCGGTGAAATTACTAGCATAGAGGCATTCCATCTTAGTTCTCAGAGTTGTCCACGCATTAGTTTTCGTGAGATAGCAAATGTCTTTGGACCTCAATGCCTACATACCTATTTCACCATCTTTACAATGACACGTGACAGGTGACAATTCGGTATATATTGCAAAGTTAACACGCTAACACATCACTGCGATACATATTAAAGGTGCGCCATACACACTGAAATGTCACCTGTCACCTATCACTGTCAGCGTCGCGTGACAAGTGACAATTCGATATTATGCTGTTAAGTTAAACGAGTAACTATTATTCTATACCTGGGCCACTATCTACACTGAATTGTCACCCTGTCTAATCATGTTCCGAAATTTACTCCAAAACTTGCAAATTTTAACCCTCGATTAAGTTTAACGTGTGATTCTGTGTATATGTGTCTCTGTGGCTTCTGATTGTGTATCTGTATGTGGCATCGTAGCTCGGAGATGGATCGATTCAGACGCGGCTTGGTTTAAAGATAGCTAGTTTAATCACAATGGTGCTTAGCAGAATGCCGGACGGTTAGAGTTGCACAGCTCGGATTACTGATTAATTTATTTCTGTTTCTTTGACACTTCTCTTCTTTGTAAGGTTGTCTGGAAGAGATCGCTACTTAGCCATAAGACCGCTTATTGACTCACTTAGTAACTTTTTATTTGTATTTTACTTTTCATGCTGTATTTGTATGTGGTGTTCAATAAATAATATTTGTATTGTATTGTATTGTATTACACACACACTACGGCTATTCATATTCATATTCATATTCAATTTATTGCATCCATGGTATTTACAGAGGTCTTACATTAAAATATAGTTCTAAACATGGACTCTATTAGGGTATAGCAATCTTAACACTAAACTAAATAAAAGATAACCTAAATATACTCGTAACAAAGTTAGTACTTATTACACTAAAAAAATACAAAAATATAAAATCAAGCTCTCTTATACATATACACATATAATTTTAATATATTGACATTAACACAAAAATGGACAAGTTGAATAATTTCTTACACATCTATTCATTAAATTTCTAGGTATTCTGACAAAGTGTAGTAACAATTCTTAATTAAATATATTTAAAGTTTATTGATGAAAGTGCTGTATGTTTTTTTCTGCTTTTAGGTCTTTAGGCAGGCTATTATAAATTTTAATATACATCGCATGTGGACCTCTACTGTACATTTTTATTCTAGCAGTGATTGATGAGACCAACCTGTTTTTGTGTCGTAAATTAAATCTATGTGTGCAGAGGTCCTTTGCCTCAGAAAACAGGCTGTTTTGGTTACGGACAAATTTGTATGACTCTAGTATATAAAGGGAAGGTACGGTTAATATTTTCAATTTTACAAAATGCGGTCTGCATGTCTCATCGTTTTTGATATGGGTCAATATTCTAATGCATCTCTTTTGCAGCAGGAATAGATCTTTTACGTTTGTACTGTTTCCCCATAGTACAATTCCATTAGTACAGCAATGCCATGCCATTTTTTGAAATTTAAATACCAAATTGTGTTCCTTGAGCCATGCTATAACTAAATCGAAAGTGTTATCTAGATTTTTTATTAGGTCGTAATTATGATTACTGGAGATAACTATGGAGATATCGTCAGCATAAAGAAAACATTTGATATTGTTTGTAGATATTATTTTAGGTAAGTCGTTTATATAAATAATGAATACGTGGCTTGTGCAGCCACTAACTACGGTGACCAGGATCCTCAAGTGGGAACCGGTTCTACACACCATGTACTACCCCCGATGTCAGGGTCTTGACTCCGCATCCCGTCAGGCTGCCGACGGTGGCCACCACCGCGCCACTAAACTGCAAGGGAAGTGTCCCTACACTTCGCGGAAGCAGACCACACCTTACGAACCTACCTACTTTCTTCTGGGGGGTTATTATGACATAACTATGCAGTTCTGTTTACGCTCAGAGAAAAGGACAGAGCTATATAACTTCCATAGCTCTGTCCAGTACACTCACTGTGAAATGAACTGCATAGCTAGCTCATAATAACCCTCCTGGTCACGCTACCGGAGATCGGAATAGTATTATCCATAAAACCTATACAATACAATACAAAACACTTTATTGTACACCAAACAAAAACATTACAGAGAAATGGCACATTAAAAAAACGACACATGAAAACAACAGGCGGTTTTATCGCTAGTTAGCGATCTCTTCCAAACAACCTTAGAAGGGAGAAGGTGACAAATTAAAACAATTTACTCAGTAGGTGGTGCAAACTAATCGCGAACAATAACAAGAAACTATGTAAGTTGAAAAGATAATCATTATTACAGTATTAAAAATACGCTTACCAAGTTAAAATATAGATAAAATACATACCAATAAATAGATGACCATAAATCAATACGTAAAAAGTACATTGACATCAGGGAAAGAATCGAAAAGACAGTCACACGATAGAAATTTCTCATGTCTCTTCTCTTCTTTGAATGTATTAAACTTGATCAATGATCAAACTTCCCTGAGACTGTTAAACGTAATACAAGGATAGATGATGATAATGATGATGATGATGATAGAATAGAATAAGAACAGATACAAAATCCTCAGTTTATTTTTCAAAAAATATTGATAACTTATTTCATATTTTTGGTTGAATCTTCAGAACCCTACGATCTTTTCGTTAAAGATGTAAGGTCTGGCTGCCTCACCTAAATTTTATTATCTTCGAAACTCTAAGATCTTTAACGGTAATTATTGTTTGAATAATTGGGTACTTATAACTTTCTAATCGTGATAAATCATTTTTTAAATTAATGTTGCAGGTAACACCAATTTTATTATTTGAATTTCTACTACCATCAAGGTGCTCGGAAACTATCTTCATCTCACGTTCTTCGCGCGGAAGCACATAAAGCTATCCCTTTTGATTATTGAGTGGGCGTGAAAGCATATTATTATGTGGCCACTCAATTCTTATAACTTTTTAGTTTCATTTGCCACAGGACGTGATAGTAGTGGCTGGCATTTTGGTCATACATACACTATAATTATAAGTGATGCAATTTTGCGAAACTTCGGTGCGTAAGCTTAGTATGGATATAGCTTATAACCCCGGGATTTCATTTGCAAAGTTTATAAGTTTGTATTTTGTTCAAAAATGTTATTAATTTATAATTTTAACGATACTTTTGCTAGTCTAGAATATGGCATTGACGAAATATATACGCATTTACAATAACAAAATCTTTTATTTTTCGCATTTTCGCACATAACTTTAATTAAGGCGTGTCAAGAAAATATTCTGTTAAAAAAATACGAGCCTTAAAATGCTGGGTCTTATCCATATTAGGTATTACGTTTAAGGTCATTCACCCAAAATTGCACTACCTATTTCGATCACTGATAATTATACGTATGTATGACTTATCACCGCTTCTCTCCTCTGTGCCGTGAAGTGACAAAAGGCATCGAGGTTAATTTCCTGTTGAAAATGAGTCTATTGTAATTAGCCGTGAATCATTCTGAAACTCTTCAAGAATTATCTTTATGCCTATCGTTGCCGCCCGTATCCCTTCCGCCTAATGAAAGCTTTCGTTATCGCGTTATCTCTTTGGTTCTGTAATCGCATAGTCGTCCATTCTTGAGTTAGAACTCTGATTACTACTGGTTTCTATTATTTTATATGTTGATTGCATAATTATGTTACTTAATATAATACTATGTTGTGTATCAAGAGGGTGCGTGCATGTAAGCCAACGTTAATACCGCTTAGCTGTCAAACATTTTACATACAAATTTAGCACAGGGCGGTAACTTTTCTCACCCCCCCCACATCAAGAGTGGGGTAGGCAGAGCTACAGAAATACCAACCACTCCACTATTGGCCCAAGCAGGCTAAGATGTTTACCAGTGTATTAGTGACAGGTTGCAAGCCCATCGCCTTACAGTACTAAAAGCCCTTACTCCCTTAGTCGCCTCTTACGACATCCACGGGAAGACATGGAGTGACACTATTCTAACCCTGCCTGCCACTATTCTAGCTCTGCCTACCCCTCTCTGGGAATGAAGGAATTAATTGAAATAATTTAATTGTTTCTTGTAGTTATTTAGTTTGAGTTCTAAACGAATTAGTTTACACCCCCTGCCATGAATTTGTGTCCACAGTTATTTCTCTTACAAGGTTGTCTGGAAGAGATCGCTATTTAGCGGTAAGACCGCCTGTTGTATACCTATGATTTAAATGTACTGTTCCATGTTAGGCTTTAATTTTTTTAATTTTTGGTGTTCAATAAAGAGTATTTGTATTGTATTGTATTGAAGGCGTGATGTTATGTTTTGTTATGTTATTGCACAAAAGAATACACTTAGAATACAAAAGGCGAACTTAAGCCGTAAGGAATTCTCTACCAGTTGACCTTTGGGCAAAGCAGAGATTGTAGTGCCGGTGCAACATAAGGTGCATACATACACTTACATATCAATAAGCTATAATAATATAAATACTTATATAGCGCTGGAAAAATAATAATACAAATGTATAATATAATATATATGAGGATAAGCAAAAAATAATACAGATAAAGCGATCATAATATCAAGATGATGACAATTCTACCTGCAAAGAAGTTCGCGAAGTTTCTTTTTAAAGGAATACTTGTTTGGAGCTTACTTGATTTTAAGGGGAAGGTCGTTCCAAAGTTGTGCTGCTTGGAGGGCGAAGGAGGTGGATATAAAGCCAGGTCGGTGAAGAGGGATAGAGATTGTGAGATTATCAGTGGATCGTAGCTGACGATTGTGAGTGGAACCCAGAAATTTAAAAAGATGTTTTAAGTATTTTTGTCCATACAAAGCATTTTCTAATTTATTTTACAACCTTATAACCATTTTTTATGGTTGTACGGTTGTAACATAAAGTTCCGTATCCAAAGGGTGCCCACAAGACTCTATTACTAAGTTTCTGCTGTCCGTACGTGTTTGTCAGCGGACTGTATCTCATCTCATGGACTGGAATAGTTTGGGGATTAAAATTTTCCGGTTTGGGGATAAGACAGCCGGTGAAATAACTAGCATAGAGGCATTCCATCTTAGTCCTCAGGGTTGGCAACGCATTTGCAGTCTTAGGATTGCAGTCTAGTGAATGCGAATGTCTATGGGTCACAGTTTCCAATTACCATAAAATTTTACGAGCACACAGGACACCTGCTGGTAAACAGAATCTCAAATTCAAATAATTTATTCTGTAAATTGGCCTCATGAGGGCTTTTTTACACGTCGGTAATATGCAGTGAATCTACTAGCGCTTCGGACAAGACCATCATTACGGAGAAGAAGCGCCGCAAGAAACTCCAGCAGAAGGTGATATTTTCAATTTAAAAATACAAAAACTTAAAAGTATGTTACATTACAAAGTAATAAAGTAATTAATAATTATTATTGATACTAGCACAAATAAAATAAGTATAAATGTAAGATCAATATCATAAAATTTAAAATAATGACTGTGAGAACAACACGACCAGGGGGTGATTCTCTCAACACAGCGCTGCGTTGATCTCAAAGGTCTCGAACTTTATACCTTAGGCCTTAGGCCTTTTCTCTCTGAAAGGTTTTGTACAAAAACGTCATTTGAACCTTTTTGCTTTGAACATTCAAATATATCGCTTTCACTTTAGCGTTTTTCCTTTGAACATTTAAACATATAGCTGTCATTTAAATCTTTTTATTTTGAACATTTGAACGTATCGCTGTCACTTGAATTATTTTGCTTTGATTATCCAAACATATCAAGTTTATAACTACACTGGCATCATAAATATTTTACTTAAATCCGTCATTAGCTACTCTTGCACTTACATCCTTTTAAAGCCTAACAAGTTTCTATTTGGCCTTATTTCAATACAAATTTGTATCTTGTCAGGCTTTACCTTGATCAGATAGTTTGAACACATTCTCTTGAATCATGTTGCTTTGACCAGGTAGTTCATACTCATGCAATCAATCATGCAATCAATCAATCAATCAATCAATCAATATCATTTATTTGCAGAATACAGTACACAAGATGTTACAGTCAATTTAAAAAAATATATATAATGTCCAGTGTATCCAGCTTGCAAGCAAGCGTGCAAATATTATTATTCATGCAATAAATAAATTTAACATCCAACATAATGTATATATAGTAAAAGTTTATAAGTCATAAAATACATGTAAGATCACAAATCAAAACATTAAAATTTATATTAAATACTAAATGTCAAAAATCACAAATTACTATTATTACATTGCTCGAGGAAGTCCTTAACACTATAAAAACACTTATCTAGAAGCCACTTCGACAATGTGTTCTTAAATATATTTCCCTGGAGGAGCTGAATGTCATCAGGAATAGCATTATAGATAAGAATGCACATGTTGTATACATTTTTGGTATATATGGCCTTGTGACAAGCAGGTTTATAAAGGCGGTTCATAATTTTGGCCCTTGTATGCCGTTGGAAAACTTCACCACGCCTTTTAAACAATGAATGTTGCGATTTTACAAAAGCACATATTTCCTGTATATACAGACACGGCAGTGGCAAAATATGGAGTCCCTTAAATAACGGAACACAATACATGTTTCATCGACCTGGGCACCACAAATGACTCTGACACACTTCTTTTGCACCTTGAAAACTCTTTGCACATCAACCGAATTACCCCACAGGATGAGTCCGCACTTAAATCCTTTTACCTTGATTAGATAATTTGAACTCATTCCCTTATTTTCATGTTGCCTTGACCAGATAGTACATACTCATGCACTTAAATCTTTTTACCTTGATCAGATAATTTGAACTTATGCATTTAAATTATTTAACCTTGATCAGAAAAAATAAACTAATTTACGTAGACCATATTGCCTTGACCACACAATTCTGTATAATGACTTAAGCTACATCTAACTCTGTAAAAAAACGTTATTCATTTGACATATATATATATATATATATATAGCAGGCTTAACGGCTTTTTATAATTTAAGTGTGTGTTTACGATTACGTAGATAAATTGAGTGCAGTGATTTTTATTTCCAAAAAAAACTTCAATTCGCTCTAAAGTTTAGCTGTTAAGTTTCCAAAATAGCGGTTGAATCAATTCGCCTTTTAACCTTCGATAGTATATCAATAGTTATTACGATGACTAAGAAAAAATATACATCTAAAATACCCAACGTTTCTTAAGCTCATAATTCAAGTAAAAACAAAGCAAAGTTACTTAAAGAGCTCAAGATAAAACATGATTATGAACGATATCTCTATTAAAGAGGTTCAAAGGACAACTCGCGGACAATACAACAAAAGAACTTGGCTTGCATTGTTCGATTCCTCATCTCACAGAGTTCCTTATAAACATTCTTATTTGCCTAATGTTAAAGTCGAATATGGATTTTACGTCTCTAATATTATATAAACGTTGAGAGAAAAAGTTATTTGGTGGTTTGAATGGAGTGCGGTCACCTCCGAAACGTAATTGTTGAAGGGGTCCTCTATGTACAAACATAAACCTTTACGGTTGTTTTCGTGACAGACGCTGTACTTCATTATATTATGTTTTGATTGAATAAGAAAGGTTCTGTTAGTGTAGGCATAAACCGTTGCACAATACCTCCTTAGGTATGAGATAGGGCTCCTTCACCAGGACATTTTCTTCCCACGAAAAAAGTAAAAAAATACCTTGCTTTACTTGTAACTCGGGAGGTACTTACCCGAATTTATTTATTTTACAGTTTTGTCGGTGTAATTTATGCAAATGTATCTATGCCAAGTTACAGCTTTTTAGTACCAATAATCTCTGAGTCAAATCGCGGACCGATGGACAGACGGACATGGTGAAATTAATATTATGAATACGCATCGGTAGTAAAACAAAAAAGAGGAATAATAATTTTATGTGAGCTAATATGCACCCTCCTTGTTGACTACGGAACCCCAAAAGTACAAACAGCATTTTTTAGTTTTCAACTAATTGAATAATTAAAAACAGACTTCTTCAGCTCTATCGTAATTTAAACAAGAAATCTCAGTTCACTACGAATATAAATCAAAGGAGTATGATTTAATTTCGCGAAACCAACTCGCCGCATATTCCGGAGGTTCATTAGTGCTGACAATTAATTAGTGTTGTTTATGGCCGGTCTGGGATACTGGTTTACTGAAGACATTTTTAAGGAATTCATTTTAGATTCCGAACCCAATGGAACCCTATTACTAATCCTCCGCTTTCCTTCCGTCCGTCATTCTGCCAGCGGGCTGTGTCTCAGGAACCGTGATGAGATAAATAGTTAAAATTTTTACAAAGTGCGTATTTCTGTTGTGTGTTAATTATTTTTTTTTAGCCTATTTTGTTATCCCACTGCTGGGCAAAGGCCTCCGCTCTTTTTCGCCATTCGTCCCGGTTGAGTGCATGCTCCCGCCATTCGCTTTGAAACGCGTCCAAGTCGTCCCGCCATCTCCTTTTTGGTCTGCCTCTGCTCCGGTAGCCATCTTGCGGGGTCCATTCGGTGGCAACCCTGGCCCACCGTTCCGGATGCATTCGGCAGACGTGTCCAGCCCAGTCCCACTAAAGCTTAGCGGTCTTATCACCCACATCAGCAATGCCAGTTTTGGACCGCAGTTCGGTGTTTTTGATCTTGTCAGTTCTACGAACCCCGAGTATGCTGCGCTTTATTGCTCGCTGGCAAATCTTGAGTCGGGATTTTTGGGCTTCAGTCAATGACCAAGTTTGGGCACCGTAGGTTAGGATGGGAAGAATACAGACGTCGACGAGTTTGCGCTTTAGTGAAAGTGGAACCATTCATGGACCAGAAGCTCTTCCAGGCGTTTTGGATCCATCGATTAATTTCCTTAGCCTGTCTGTTGTCGAAGGATACTATCTGGCCCAAGTAGATATACTCGTCAACGTATTGTATATCTTGCCCATCTACCGTGACCCTACGTTTTTTGCCATTGGTCATCAGCTGGGTATTCATCCTATTTATTTTGAGTCCGACTTCAAGACTTGCCGTGCTCAGTTCTTGGAGCACTCGTTCAAGTTGGGTTGCTGTGTGAGAGAATAGGACGACGTCGTCAGCAAAGCGGAGGTTTGTTAACCTTTTTCCGTCGACGTCGATGCCCATAGTCTCCCACGAAACCGCTAGCTATCTGAAAATTTCTTGAAGGCATCTGGTGAACAACTTTGGAGATAGCGGATCGCCCTGTTTAACGCCTTTCTCGATGCGGAATTTTGGGCCGGGAGCATGCAGCTTGATGCTGGCTGTACTGTGCTGGTAGATAGCACCAACGAGCTCAATATAGGTGCTATCGATGCTCTGATTACGCATTGCAGAAAATACAGCAGAGTGCTTGACGCTGTCAAACGCTTTGCTGTAATCCACGAATGCGAGGTAGAGTGGTATGTTGAACTCGTTGGACTTTTCAATCATTTGATTGATCGTGTGGAGGTGGTCTGTAGTAGAAAAACTGGGTCGAAATCCAGCTTGTTCTTGAGGTTGATGTTTGTCCAGCAGTGGAGCAATACGGTTTTCGATGACCTTAATAAATAATTTATAAACACGAGATATTAAACTAATTGGTCTGTAGTTAATAAAATAAAAGTGAAAATTAAAGGAAGAGGGAAAACACAAGAATGGTTCGGAAATCTTTGTGTGCGCATCGAACCAGCACTTGGCCGTTTTTAACCTCCGTCACAAAATAGGGGAGGCTAAAACCTTTATGTATCTGTACGAGTATGACTGTCTCTCATCGTCCAGCACATTTTTTATATAAAAAAACCTCTTTCCTCTTAACGTAGCGGGTAAGCAAGGACGTCGGTGGCCTAAGGTGATCTCGTGATCATAAACACTAAGGTATTTTTCATTTTATTTAAAGCTGATGTTCTTGTGGTGGTGAAAAACCGTCGGGAAATACCATGAGGCTCAAACAGCTGCTACAAGGTTGTAATATTGTACTTGGTAAACCCGTCACCTCTAACATGTTATCGTATGGTCAATGTTACGATAGCTCTTATTTACTTGACAGTAATGGCAGCCGAGTTGAAAATAGGAGGAGTTCAGTGGTGGTAGGACCCTGTGCATGGTCCGTCCGGATCGCTACCATCATCTTATTCGTTAACCTACTGCCAAGAAGCATTGAGCGCATTGTTACGTTCTGGTGTGGGTATAAGACAACAAGGGAAATTACTAGCATAGAAGCATTACATTCTAGTCCTCAGGGTTTGCAACGCATTTGGGGTCTTAGGATTGTAGTTTTTAAAATCATAGTTTGAGAATAAAAATGTCTATCAGGTGGCCTGAGTGCTCCTGCTGTGCATTGTCCTTGCCATAAAAAAATAATACGCTAAACATATGAAAGGTAATATGGTTTTATAGAGTAGAATTGAGGCCCAGGACGCAACTAAAAAATGTACTGTAATTAAAATTACTTGCGATTTGCGATCACATTTTATTATATCTATATTGAAATTTTCTTTAGATGATTAGAATGATGGATGTCAAACTAACGTTATAACTTTAACCTTAAAATTAACCTTAATGACGAGTTTGAGTGTTTAAGCAATCTGCTTTCTAGATTTTATTTTATTTCCTTAGCATTATTTTGCCTTTGGAATGTTTTTATAACTAGCATAGGGGCATTCCATCTTAGTCCTCAGGGTCAGCAACGCATTTGCAGTCTTAGGATTGCAGTCTTGTGAATGCGAATCTCTATGGGTCACAGTTTCCACTTACCATCAGGTGGCCTGTGTGCTCTATTGCCGTCTCAATGCCAGATATATATATATATATATGAGCGCAATGAGCTAAGCCGTCCACCCGCTGCCATCAACTATAATTGTGTAAGCGGCATACTCACGTGCCCTCAGTGTGCGTGGGAGTTCGCTGCAAATATTGTTTACATAAGCCATCTTCGGGTGCACCAGCGCCCGACCGACTAGGAGTCTAAGTGGTCGCCATGGCCGAAAACGGTCGGAAAGATCATAATCATCATGAAAAAAATGCATTTCATCATAAAGTGACATCTGTCATTCTAATCATCTAGGGAAAAGTTCAGTATAAGGGCCGTATAAGGGCGTTTTCCAAAAAAGGTGTACATCGTTAAGGACAAAATTAAGAAAATTTTACTTTTTCCATTTTGTCACGAAAATTAATGTTCGAGAGTAAAAATGGAAAAAGTTAAGTTTTCTTAACTTTGTCCTTAACGATGTACACTTCTTTTAGAAAACGCCCATTAATTAATTGATCCTTACCGAAACTCCGGTCTCAAAGACAATGAAAAGTAAAATTTAAAGTTACATGCAAAGCAACTTCGCCTTGTAAACTTATTTTGAGTATGCACCCTGTGGGTTTGGATTGAGAGATAATACATAAATAACGCAGCAATAAAAGTATTTATAACGCCATGGAGTAATAAATCCTTCCGAATCAATAGCAACCAATTCCATCAATGCTAATGCTTGTACATTTACCAATCGCGTTGGGAGCTTGGGTCGCATAAAAAAATCCTTACCTCACACCGTTGCAGATACCATATGAAGCGGGTTTTGGTCTTAGAATCCAGTTACGGGTATTTTTTTACGAGTACTTTGGTGTAAGGTGTAATTTAAAATCAAAGTTACAATTCTGAAACCCTTTTAAATACGCAAAGGGTAAAAAGCGGGACCCTATACTAAGACTCCGCTGTCTATCTGTCTGTCCGTTTGTCACCAGGCTGTATCTCATGAACCGTGATAACTAGACAGTAGAAATTTTTACAGATGATTTATTTATGCTGCCGCTATAACAACAAGTACTAAAAATATATTTTTTTTGCCGTTTTTTGCTCGATCGTAATCAGTGATCGGAATAGGTAGTGCAATTTCACGGGATTTCGGTGCGTAAGCTTAGTATGGATATAACTTATTATCCCAGATTTTCACTTTGAAAAGTTTTAAAGTTTGTGTTTGGTTTAAAATAAATATCATGGGGCATTACACAGTTTGACCTAGCCTCACAGTAAGCTCAAAAAAGTTACTTATTTATATATTTTTTTGTACTATTGTTAACTTTTTTTTTATATTTTATGATTGTACCTACTACCTACATTTCTCATCACTATGTCTTATTAACGAAATATGTATTTTTTTCATTTTAAATAAATGATGTAATTACAATGACAATAAAGTCTTATTTTATCCCATATACTTCAATTAATTTCATGTCAGGCTAATATTCTGTGAAATAACACGAATCCGGGAATCCCGGGTCTTATCCATATTTGTTACAATGTTTGAGGTCATTCACCCGAAATTGCACTACCTATTCCGATCACTGATCATAATACAGACACCGTGGTTGTATAGATAATGGTAGGGATTCCTTCACGCGTGAGTCGGACTCGCATTTGGCCGGTTTTTACTAAATGCCGTACAATTGTGCACGACTGCCTACTACTGTGAGAGGCAGTAACGCAACGTCGCGATTACCGCCTTAACGCGGCGACTAGTGGCTTGCTTCTGTTAACCGATAATCTGACGTCGTGTCACCATCCTTTGAGATATTCTTACCCTGGGTTCCTAAACTCGTTAAAATTTGACATTTGCTACATACAAAACGTGTCAAATTTTAACGAGGCGTTTCGAATTTTAGAACCCATGGTTAAAGGAGGACAACACCACCATCCATCATTGTTGCTCATGAGTCTCGGTTAAGTAAAGTTGATTAATGTTCTGACTATTAGTTCACTCTATAAAACCTCATACATATATTTCTAAGCATTTGTTTGTTTGTTGACGCGGCTGCCACCGTCAAAGGATTCCTTAATTCTCTTAAATTGTTTGTTTATAATTTTGAATACCATCGTTACTTTTTACCGATTTAAAAACGTATTTTCTGTGTAACAGCCTCCCGTCGTTGCCATACACAGCGCAATACGCGAGCGGAGATCCCAGATAACTGGTAACAGTGCCTATTTTTCTCCCATTTACCCCCAAGAAGCATCTGTTTCCCGCCCCGCGATATTTATTACTTCAACCTTTCTTTCCCTTGATTTAGGGGCATCCCTTGGTGCTATCTTAATTGGTAAAATTCTCTCTCCCTTATAGCGATCTGTATAATAGGAGCGTTTGATTTTTGGAGTTGTGTTGGATGGTTTCGAACAGGAAACATTTTATGAGACAAGTTTTTGCTGACTGTCCTTTTGTCGTCAATCGAGACTTCTAAATTCAAGCTCAGTGGGGCTATGTCAATAATAGGTTTCTGTCAAAAAAGCTGTATTTTTTTTGCAAAGTCATTATCTGCTTATCAAAAGACGACACGCTAGCCTAGTTGGTAGTGACCCTGTCTTCGAAGGTAGGGGCCCTGGGTTCCAATCTCGGTAAGGGCAGGTAATTGTGTGATGAGCACGAGTATTTATTCCTGAGTCTTGAATGATTTCTGTGCATTTAAGTATATTATATTTCTCTGTATAAGTTAGTGTATCGTTGTCTAGTACCCATAGTACAAACCTAGAGCTTAGTTTGTGACTAGGTCAATTTGTGTGAGATTGTCCTGTGATATTTATTTATTTATTTATTAAGTCCCAACACGGTAGGTCTACGTTAAATATAGCGGAGATCATATCGCCACCTTTAAATTTTATTGCATTGTTATAGTGTTTACATTTGTGGTTCAAATTTCAGACCTTTTCAATTTCTAAAAAGGTTCATAAATGACTTGCAAGATTTGAAGCGGACAACTTATAAACACACATACGAACAGTGCAACTTAAATAAAGGCTTGTAATAAAAAGGTACGGTAACATTCTGTGTTCACCTTCCTGACTTCACCGTTAGATCACTTCGTTCATAGACATCATTATATTGTATTGGCGTTTAATTTTGTTGATACATTACAAGTATGAAATTTCAATTCATGATAATTGGTAATCATGCTTGCAAAAGCTTGACATTAAACATTATTTAAAACCCTCAACGCTTCCACTCAGTTTGCTTGCAGGATTTACTTAGCAGCAAGATCGAGCAAGAAGCAAATTCATCAATAATTAGACGTTAAATATTCATGAGAATATAATCTGAAGCCAAAGCTTTTTGCAAATATTTAAGGAACCCCCGTTTCGTACACAAACAGGCTTACCGTTTTTCAGTGGAATGATTGATGGGACCATTTTTGCCGCAAATGTTGAAGTTACGGTCTCAATAGAAAAGTCCATTCTGAGATAATAAATAGCATATTAGAAAATAACGGGAGAATCTTGAAAGAAACTGGTATCGGTATTTGGACTGCTACTTAGGGAAAGTGAAATCGGTTCAATGAAGATGTCTTTTCCTTTTTTATTATCTTGCTTGTGATTGTTTAAAACTTGAATAACGCCGGAAACCTGTTAAAGATAAGGGTATAGTATTGTTTTTACTATATAGTACTGGTAAGACTATCTAACTTCTTTTGGTAACAAAGCCGACGGTTATAATTCATCGCTTACGAAAATGGATACCTAATTTTAAGTTAAGCGCTAATTTCGTGATTTTTTCTATACCTTGATATTTTTTATTTATTTAAGTTAATTTATATGTAGATTACATAATGATTGATAGGCGATGAACTATATTAGTTACCATAATGGACTATAGTAATTAGAAATCAGTGGAAATGGTTATTAAAGTAATTTTCCCTGTATAATTATCAAAGGAAACAATAACTTGACGGGAGAATTGTATGCCCTTATTATGATCGCTTTTATCGCGGTGGATAAGGCGTACGTCACTATCGCACTAACTTTATTGGCCAGAAAGTGACAGATGCTCTATCCACGTTTATTAAACTGATAAACATGACCACAATGAACCTGCAGAAGACATGATTTGACTGATATGATAATGTTGAGACCCATGTGGTAACCTAGCGACATCTAACGACAACTTGTTACAACTATCTATGACATTTCCCCCAGTATCGGACAGCGCAACTAAATCTGACATGTAACTGCATCGCGCTATCGAATTTTCCCGTCAGTTGATATAAATACAACTTCCAACTTCATCCCTGTGGATTTCTCCCGCCGACTAGGTTTCACTCCATAACTCTCTATTCACCGTGGAATGTTGTTTCCCGTAAGGATAGATATTTGTGTGATGAGCACGAGTATTTGTTCCTGAGTCTTGCATGTTTTCTATGTATTTAATTATATATTTCTCTTTATAAGTAAGTTTATCGTTGTCTAGTACCCATAGTACAAGCCTAGAGCTTAGTTTGGGACTAGGTCAATTTGTGTGTCATTGTCCTGTGATTATTTATTTATTTATTTATGTCATTTACAATAATAGCGACTGTGACATATATTATTCTAAAACACGTCAAACGCGGTATCGTTATAACGCAGTAGAATATAGGCCAAGGGCTGAGATTCTACACGATAATAACGATATCGTCTTTGACGTGTTTCCGTATTGTCAACATTTTGATAACTCTTATGTCATTTACAATAATGGCGACTGTAACATAAACGATTCTAAAACACGTCATAGAGGCCCAGTTCATCGTATTAGAGCACTGATTATCTTGTTTCTCAAAAGGTTTCATACACACAAAGGATTCTTCATATATTTTACACTTGCTGAGTACTCCTGCACTGCTTAGACAAATGGCGGCATCTCAGTGAAAACTTCTGTAGCAATAGCAACCTTATTTCTAACAGAAGAGGATGGAATCTGCTTTGGCTATTGAGTTTGAGATACATACTAACGCCTTTTGAGGGCAGTACTGGCAAATATCTCTCTAAAACTGGAAATTTAAATAGGGTAGGTAAATAAATAGGCATTAAAATGCTTGAATTATTTTTACTTCTTGTCTAATGAATGTCATAGTTTATAGTATAATATACTTATTATAATTAATCTATGATTAACTTAATAATATCACATATCACCAACGAAACACCTATCTGATACGAAGTTGACATTTTAGATGCTTCTTATTTTTGGCAAGTAACTTATCTGGACCTATATTGAATATTTATTATTATGCTAGGGAAGCCAAACGACCTAGATAGAAAGTAATGGCTGACGCCTAATGGACCTCATGCTTTGTCTTTTTTTTCCTCCCCGTAAATACTGGAAAGTGAATTGGCAAGCTTTCTTTATTCGTTTATCTTTTGGTTGGTACCAACGGCACCATTGCTGCATGTACCATTCTAAATGTATAAAAGACGAATCATGGACGCTGTCATTGAACGTGACGTCAGAATACGTCACACCACAGTTCCTCGGCATATCTTGGAAGAATTCCTGTAAGGCCGTGCAAAGTGGTTCCAGAAGCTAGATCAAGTGTCCTGGCAGGACAGAAATTTAAGAAGAGAGAGAAGCTGAAATTAAATATAGGCCTTGATCACAGATTAAAAATATCTTATTTTGAAACGAGTATATTCATAACTGCTTAAATAACTGCACACTAAAAATAAATACTTGTAAGTACTGTCCCGATAGACCAAGTGTTATGTTCTTTGTAAAGTTTTAGTTATAAAATCAGTAAGTACAAAATTCGGATTGACACGTCTGTGTTATATGTAAACCATTCATAATGTCACTCTTAATACTTAAAGGATATTAGAATTGCACAATTGTATAACCTTGTTCTAAAAAATGCTAATTAAAATACATTTTACGTTAAACTGAACTTTAAAATTAGGAATCCTGTACTCGACATGATTAATGTTAAACTACTTATAAAACTAACGGCAGAAGATGGCGTTGTCCCATTGAAAATTATCACTGGCCACCAATGTGATATAGAAATATGACTATCATTGGGTTTCGGAGTGGTTTCATGTTCCACCATATTATCTGGCATATAGTTACCACAATTCGGGAAGTACCGTGGAATAGGTGGCATATCTTTATGCTCTCCGACTTTAAAAACAAGGGCCATACCAATTTCAACATGGAACTCTATATGACAATGAAACAGCCAATATCCAGGATTATCTGCTTTGAATCGTAGAACTGTGTACCCCCCATCGGGTACAGTAACAGTGTCTTTTATAGGTGGATTCTTTAGATTACGTTTCAGAAGACCGGCTTCATCGAACGCTTTGACTTCTTCTATTGTAGTTTCGTTGGCTAGCCGTCTCATTCCAACTACTCTGAAACTGTGTCCGTGTAAGTGGAAGGGGTGATTGGCGTCGAAAGTAACGCCTTCGTCTAGGATGATAATTTCTACGACGGAATTCAATCTGACTGATAAAACGTGAGAACACTCGCAGTAACCTTCCAAGCACTCTTCGTCTATGCTGGACATGTTACAGAAGTTCTCCGGGGAGGGACGCGCTATCATCAGCGGGCTTGAAGGCATCTTCATGCTGATGTGGTTCAGTTGTGGTGTATATAGACGATTGAGTTTTTTAGGAACTGAAATAAATAAAGCCATACTTTTGAACAAAATACTGCTAAAAATTAAATGGCATGGTTTAGTGATAGCGAGACCAGGAGTTTTATTATGAGCTAGCTATGCAGTTCATTTTACGTTGAGCGTAAAGGACAGAGTTATGGCATTTATATAGCTCTGTCCTTTACGCTCACTGCCTAGCTAGGTCATAATAACCCCTCTTAACTGCCCTCCTAAGCCAATAAGCAGTATCTCAAATTCAATGGCCAAAGCAAAAGCAATCATCTCTTGTTGGTGATAAGGTTGCATTTGCTACAGGAATTTTGTCTAAGATACAGCCATTTGTGTTAGCAGGGCAGTGAATAGACACAATTGTTTGTACGCTGAGCATAGATTTTTCTCTATCGATCATAACAGAACCAAATCATTTTTGTCCGTGACTATTAAATCTTGTCTCTAAAACAGGTAATTAAAAAAATAAACAAACACAGCAGGAGCTTTAGCGGTTTACCCAGTTAATATATCTCGGTCCTTACCTTGGTAATATCCATAGTAAGGCGACTTGTGGAAGTGAGAGTTGTTTTTTGCGTAGAAATCATACGCCACAAAGAACTGGTAATCAGCAACCTCCTTCAGGCTGTCATCGTATCCGGCTAGGCTTCTCATATCCGCAACGCTGATGGTTTCTTCGTCTTCTTCCCCTTTGTTGAGAGCATTCAGTTGCTGAAAGAAAAAAAAAGAGTTCATTATGTATTGCAAGTTGAAGGGAAACGAGCTCACAGGCCATCTGAATGGCAAATGGGATCTGAGACCTATTGATATTTATCTATCCAAAGACAACAATCTCAAGACAGTAATCCTAAGACTGTAAAAGCACTTCCAACCCTGAGAACTGAAATGGAATGCCTCTATGCTCTATGCTCTATGCTCATTGTCATTTAATCAAAACTTACAAAATACTAGCTTCTGCCTACGGTTTGTTGGAATTTGCAAATTGTTGGATGTCTTAGGACAAAAAGAGCCGTTAGTCTGTCTCCAAGTTAAAAGTTATCTAGACCTATATAATCACCGTTTGGTTTCCGTTCAACTGTGAAGATAGAACATACAAACAAACACACTTTGGCATTTATAATATTAATAAACCTAGCCTAGCCTAGTGACCCTGCCTTCAAAGCTGGGTTCAAATCCCGGTAAGGGCAGTAATTTTTGTGACGACCACGAGTATTTGTTCCTAAGTCTTGGATGTTTTCTATATATTTCCCTACATAAGTTAATTTATCGTTGTCTAGTACCCACAGTACAAGCCTAGAGCTTAGTTTGGGACTAGGTCAATTTGTGTGATATCTATTTATTTTATTTATAATGGTGGGCTCAAAACTAGACCTAGACTAAGAAGTGTTTAATAGAGATGCATGATGAGAAACACAATCCTAACAGAATGAACTTTTCCTTTTCTCACGTAATAGCACCAAAGAACCGAGAACATCACTTGAAAAGCCAATCTGTGTTCCTACATGAAGAAACTTTAACACTCGTAATTTCAAACTGTCGGTAAGATGGCGTCGCCGGCACGAAAGTTGAAGTAAGTATCTAAATTCAAATTACTTCGACCTTGCATGCGCTCACGTACAGTAAAACCAGAGTATTTATTGTACTTTGCTGTCTGTGGCACTCGTAATCGGTAGTTTATTTCATCCCTCGTGTCTCATAGAAAAACAAACATAACCGAGTAATGAATACTGTCGTTTTATTGTACCTAATTACTTAAATGTGAAGTTATATTAGAAATCCCGCCAAGCAGCAGTGTTCGCATTGTTGCGTTCCGGAGTGGGGATAAGACAACCGGTGAAATAGAGACATAGAGGCATTCCATCTTTGTCCTCAGGGTTGGCAACGCATTTGAGATCTTAGGATTATAGTCTTGAGAATTCAAATGTCTATGGGTCTCAGATTCCACTTACCATCAGGTGGCCTGAGTGCTCGGGTGCCTTCAACATAATATAAAAAAAAAATCTAGATGCTAAATTATTAAATTTGAAATATTGCACCGAATTTCTTAATCTTATTCTTATGAAACATTACTACTATTATAAATGCGAAAGTTTGGATGGATGGATGGATACTGATTCACTCCAGAACGGAGTATTTGACGACACGCTAGCCTAGTTGGGAGTGACCCTGCCTTCGAAGCTAGGTGTCCTGGGTTCAAATCCCGGTAAGGGCAGATATTTGTGTGATGAGCACAAGTATTTGTTCCTGAGTCTTGGATGTTTTCTATGTATTTAAGTATTTATTTCTCTATATAAGTATGTTTATCGTTGTCTAGTACCCATAGTACAAGCCTAGAGCTTAGTTTGGGACTAGGTCAATTTGTGTGAGATTGTCCTGTGATTATTATTATTATTATTATTATTATTAACTATTTATACAATAAACAATACGGTTTTAGGCCGAATTCTAACACACTTGCCGCTACAATAGACGTCACTGCACTGCTAAATTTTACTCAAAAGTATTACTTATTGTAACGTTGTTTTATTACACTATATCCTACCTCTTTCAAGTAAACCTGAACTACAGTCTCTTCCGCTTACACATATAGCGTAACAGCAAAATGCTAAAACATTAATACCTTTAACTCTCTAGATAAGTACTTATAGTAACGGATACAGGTAAAGTTTTGAAAAGACAGTTAAAATTAACGATTCAACCTCAAGGAAGGATATGAAGTAATTTACGGATATAACAGAGAGGAAGTGTAAGTGGTTTACCGCAGCGATTAACACTTAGATAGGGGTGCTATCTTATAAAATAAACTATCGGATAAAAGCATCGAAAAACCGGATACCTAATCTTGATCAGGTTTTTTCCCCGGATGCGTTTCAAACTAAATAAAACTAATTTTCGTTCTCATCAGCTCATCACACAAATCACACAAATAATTATCTGAAGTCAAACCTTTGGTTCCTAGGCAGGGCCAATTATGCTAAATGCGTCATAAAATGATCTTGGGTTTTAAGGTGTTAAGTTAGATATCTCGAAAAATCTAAGTTACAAAAAATATTAGTTTGACATTTTTTAATTGCACTACATGCAAGAGAGGCTTTACTCAAGTTTTATATCTATAGTGCTTGATCGAGAGTCACAATTGGTAACGAACAACCTAACCAACCAATATGAAATTATTATTTTCTGCTTCCGTTTTATTTACATACATAACATCACGCCTTCATTCCCAGAGTAGGGTAGGCAGTGCGACAGAAATACCAAAGACTCTAAAACGATTTCTTTATTATTCTGTAACCACATATTGCACAATCAGGCCAAGAAGTTTACTAGTGTATAAATGACAGGTTGCAAGCCCATCGCCTTGCAGTACTACAAGCATTTATTCCCTTAGTCGCCTCTTACGGCATCCAGGGGAAGACATGGAGTGGCACTATTCCAACCTGGCAACCACATGGGTTTTATGGGTGTATAACTTGTTTCTTAAATTAACCGTAATGTTTGTGTCACCTTCCGTGTGTTCACCGAGCGGTCCCAACGGAAGACCAGCATTGGCTTCACCGCCAACACATGCTAAGGTTGGACAATTTCGTAACAATTTTAACTCTTCTGTTGTCTCTTTTCTTTTTTATGTTATTGTTGCGAGTAAATGTTTTTCTTTCTTTCTTTTAAATGACTAAAACCTTCACCCGGACGAGTAAATGGATTTACCGACAAGCCTAAATTGT
This sequence comes from Acleris holmiana, assembly GCA_949316455.1. Classification (NCBI taxonomy): domain Eukaryota; kingdom Metazoa; phylum Arthropoda; class Insecta; order Lepidoptera; family Tortricidae; genus Acleris; species Acleris holmiana. The sequence goes on from OX438785.1 coordinate 6,385,218, forward strand.
TCCGTCAGAACATCACTACACACCTTGATTATTTCGTCGACGAAGCAGCTCGCCTAAAGCGATAGCTACGTTATCTTACGAGAACGCGCGGAAAGTTTATTTTGCCGGTTAATACGTTGTCCAATTAAAAAGTGAGTAGTTCAAAAGAATAACACTTCAGGTTTTCACGGACGCTTTTATAAAACTCCGGACCGGACGTTACTTCAAAACTGGGACGAACTTGGGAAAACTCGGACGGAGGACAACCCTACACTTGGTCGTATTATCCTCTCGGGCCTCAGGAAGTCTAGACCGTTAGCATTTTTAGCTTTTCTGGAGTTAGTTCAAGGCGTGAATTACTAAATGTTTACCGTAGAATAAATATTTGCAGGAGTTATTTAGCAAAACTTTGTGTTATTAGCTTTATTGAGTTTTTGGTAAGTATAAAACGTTCCAAACTAAACTTATCTTGAAACAGGATTTATACGTACTAATAATATTAATAAATTAATAAATTAACCAAAAAAAAGGTGCAAATGCAAGTATAAAAAGCAAGATTTGATAATCAGACTACATAAAATGGTCGTCTATGTATGTCAAACACCCTAAAAATACTAAAATAGCGGATTAAAAAAGCACGAGTATAATATACTCGTGTTTTTTTGCCAAACTGACGTTTGTGCCGTGACCTTCATCGATGTATCCCCATAGATCGATATCGATCGAGGTAGGTCGCGGTCTGTTATTATTAAATATTATTGGTTGATTGATTGATTGGCCTACTATTTATTGTGTGCCGCTTCGACCATTGCTGTTCTATTGTGGCAGCCCACAGTTTTCCAATGACAAATTTAAGTTTCTACCTCCATATTTTTTTTATTAAATTACGCTTGGAATCTTATGAGAAAACAAAGAACTATACATACTGGGCCTCAAGTGGGTAAATAAAACCATAATTATTGTCTTAGACATGTTATCGTAATACTATGGTCAACGTTACGATAGCTCTTATTTACTTGACGGTAATGGCAGCCGAGTTAAAAACAATACGATAACATTTCAAACGCAACGTGGATTTGCCCAGAAGAACAGTCTCAGTACAAACATTCATAAATGTCTACCCTATCTCTTCAGCAGTCACTTAATTTTTTACTAAAAAATACTTTGTTGAAATTATTGGTAGTCGTAATTTTTATATCGCTGGAATGATAAACTTTAGGTTAGGTTTGGTTTTTAAAATAATGCGTTATGACTTGCGATAATTGAATACTCTTACGTAATAAAAGTCAAACTATTTAGCAATAAAGTGTCAACCCTCAGTGAGATAATTCTGGGTTGTCACTTTTTTGCTAAATAGTTGTAGGATAACAAATTGCGTAACAGCATCCAATTATGACTTAAATAAGATTATGACGAAAAAAAATGGTAGACAATACTGGGTGATTATGGGGTGGTTCGTGGCTGGTCCCATCAGAATTCCAATCCAATCAGAACCATTCTGATGGGACTAGCCACGAAATCGCCAAAAAAAAAACAGCTGTTCCATATTAACTCTCAATTAATTCACCGTTAATGTGATTTCACGGTTGGTCCTATCGGAAAAGTTGTTCAGTATGACCATCTTATTCACTTTTGGCCATTCCGGATCATGACCCAAAATCACCCTATATAGACCAGATGCAACGACATAGCGAAAATGCAATACGTTTAAAAAGTAATCACATAAAAGTCGCTACAGATTACCCTCTGCAGCAACCGAACGATCGATTTTCGAGTCTCGCTTATTTCCGATGCATCTACTGTAACTCAATCTAGTCTGCCGATTTTCTAGTTCAGACACAATTTCATTTCCGATCCTAGACCTGATATTTTCAATTTGTGCAATGATATAACAAGTTTATTTTCCATTAAGGATTTTATTCCGTATCGTGAAGATGATATTCATATTATTCATATTCATTTATTCATTGTTGTCATATTATGGCACATATACATTTCAGACAGGTGTTATTGTCTTAAATTAGTTAGCTCCACATGGACAAGGCAGACATAGACATTTAAATTCTTAATACTAAAACCTCAAGACCTTAACGCTAAGACCTCAAATGCGTTGCTAACCCGGAGGACCAAGATATTAATTACAGTTTAAAAGATACTCTTTATAGCTAGGATGGACGGACAGATAGACAGTGTAGGCTTAACAATCGGGTCCCATTTAACACCCTTCGGGAACTGAACCTTACTACAGCCTATTTAACCTCGGGTAATGTCGCAACCGCTTCTTTCAAGTTTTACCAGATCATCATTTGGAAAACTATATCATTTTACAAACTTTCATTTCGCAAAAAGGTACATTCTGCCGCATAATTGGAAAAAAAATATTTTATAAAGTCTAACCTAACCTAACATATTGAATAAGGTCATGCTACCTATGTAATATGTAATGGATTAAGCACAAATACGTTTTTGGGTCATACACACTCTTAGGGAATAAAGGCTTTGTAGTACTATTAGGCGATGGGCTTGCAACCTGTCACTAATACACTGGTAAACATCTTAGCCTGTTTGTGCAAAATATGGTTACAGGGTTATCAAGAAGTACTTATAGAGTTGTTGGTATTTCTGTAGCTCTGCCTACCCCTCTCTGGGATTGAAGGCGTGATGTTATGTATGTATGTACACACTCTTAAAAACGAAAGTTGTCTCTCCTGTGGTCAATAGTTAAAAGCTTGTGAGCATATAACTTATGTTTTTATATGATAGGTCTAAAGCAGTCCTGACGCTGTTTATGTGGGAACGGGCTTAGCCAGAAAATTAGGCCTTAAAAACGGGAGCCTGCCGTTTGGCCAAAATATTTTGGTCAAATGTATCATTTCCCAAATTGTTCATTTGCCAAACCAATGTTGTATAAATGTTTCACAATTTATTTAGTACCATCGTGTAGAACCCTATAGATTAGCTAAGGTTAGATTTTATGAAATCGTGAAATATTTACGGTTACAGAAAACAAAGCGGGTTGGCAAATGAAAATTTGGGAAGTGACACATTCGACCAAAAACTTTTTGACGAAACGAAGGTAAACCCTTTAAAACGTCATCTTCATGTCCACAGGAAAGACGCTAACCTAAATCGGTGTATGACCCTTTTGCGGAATGAAAGTTTCTAAAATGATAAGTTTGTCTAACGTACAAACCCAGTCGCAACCTCTTTCACATAATCATCTACATTGACGACATCATTACACCGTTAGAAAACACACTGGCCCCGTTTCCTTACATCATAATTTATCCCCGAATTTCCTATCAGTTTCCACGTGCAAGACATAACGGGTTAGTATTTAATCTGGTGTAGGCGGATAATCTGTCTGGCGCATGGCCAGCTAGTGATGTTACGGGTGAGATAATATCAGATGGATTTGCAATGTTACACGGTGAGATGTGAGCTGGGTCGTTAGCTCACGAATTAACTTGAGACAATGGATATCGCAGGGGTTGCGATTGTGTTGAACCAATACAAAGCCTCAACTATAGTGGGCGTTAAAAATAATATTAATTAGTATTATTCAATTTGCAAAAAAAAACATTTCAATTTTATTATTTAACTTCCAGATCAATCTTATCTCATTAAAGGAATAATTAAAGAAATTGTAAGACATAGTAAAGCAACACTTTAAAACGTTTTAATATTTTTTTGTGGTGGTAGGACCCTGTGCAGGGTCCGTCCGGATTGCTACCACTAACTTATACATTAACCTACGCCAAGCAACAGTGTTCGCATCGTTGTGTTCCGTTGTGGGGATAAGACAATCGGTGTAATTAGTAGCATAGTGGCAATCCATTTCCATGGGTCTCAGATTCCACTCTTACCATCAGGTGGTTTGAATGCTCGTGTGCCTTTTCCTTAACATAAAATAAAACAACCAATAAAAAAAACAAGTTGAAAATAATGTTGTAATAATCCTTATTGCATAGTATTTTTGTCAATTTGAATTTAAGGATATATTACTATAGAAAAACAAAATAAAAAAACAGCTTATTACCATAAAATAATAAATAAAAGTATTTGAAATCATTTGCCAACTTACATAAGCTTCTATACTAATTGTATAAATATGTAAAAATGTACGTTTGTTTGCATGTTAGGATTAAAATATTGAAGTAGCAAACTTATTTTAAAGAAAATCACTAAAAGCAATTTATAATATCTACCTACTACTATTATCCCTGACGAATCTAGGCTATATATTTTTTAAGGGAAACCGCTAGGGTTCCAATTAATAAATCCTTTATGCAGTGATCTTAGACATGCAAGACATATCGCTCTTTTCTTTTAAAATAGCAATAACCTATAGTTATATTCGTAAGAAAGCAATACTATAAGTATTGAATTATTTATTCATAAACCTCCCCACTTTCATGAAACTTTAGTGGAATAAACATGTTCCTGGGAAAGTTATTTACGACTGCCTGGCAGCTTTATAAAATGAACTTATAAATTTACGAATAAATATAATAAGTTCTGTGCAATACGAGCTAGCTTCTTCTTACAGTTATCCACTGAATAGTTAATCCAGAGTATTATAATAGAACTCGGGTGTATATCGCTGTCCTACTCTCAGAGTCATCTGTCAGTATTTTTACTAATTTGTTGCAGAAATGTTATAATCATATTTTTTTTGTATAATGTCATTTGGCTGAAATATACTTTGGTAGAATAACCTTTCGCATAGATTCCTGCAGCAAACCATAATTTCGCTTTCTTTTTTGATTCAGAATCATACTTTGCCCTTCTCTCGATAACATTAATATAATCGTATATTGATTTCGCAGAAAAATATTTTGCATATTTAGGTGGCATAAAGCTCTAACTTAATCTAACTTTTCTGGCAACAGCTCGTTTGTGTTGCGATCGCAGTTGTAACCTAACCTAACCTAACCTTTTCTGGCATAGTTTCGATTTTGTCGGACTCACAGTTCTAACCTAACATAACCAACTTTTCTACCAGCAGAAAAAAAACATTATCTGTATTTTAAGTATTAAGTACATAAAATTATGTTAAATTAGTCTTCTGCGAAATAATATGCTGGAGTTAGCGATAGTTATGCCAAGTATATTATATCTTTATCCGCCTTTGGTACTTATTACATTTATTAATAAATTAATAATTCTATTTGTTATGCCATAGAGAGTGTGAAAACGATAGACAGCCGAGTTCCATTAAAACTTTAGTTTACTGTATTAACCGTTGCGCCGTTTATAAAAACCCGATTTGTCAGCAGTACAATATATAAGTAAATTCAAACATACTTCAAACACACATGCGACTGTATTGTATTTGTCACAGTAGTTTAAGAAGGAAGATTTTAGAAATATATTTAACTACCGCCAAGCAGTGTTCGCACCATTGTGTTCCGGTGTGGAGATAAACAACCGGTGAAATTAATAGCATAGAGGCATTTCATCTTAGCCCTCAGGGTTGGAAATGCATTTTAGGTCTTAGGATTCTTGAGATTAAAGTCTCGAGAATTCAAATGTATCTACCTCTCAGATTCCACTTACCATCAGGTGGCCTGAGTGCTCGTGAGCTTACTCCTTGCAATAAAAAAGCTATATGGTTATACCCATTAAAATATAGCCCTAGTTGATGTGTATTTTTTTTTTGTAGCTAGGGCCTGACGTTTATAATCTATGGCACTTGACTCCAAAACATATTAAGTGACCTAAAATATTTATCAACCTCCATTCAATTTGCCTAGAGTATATTCAACACTGTAGAGTTACATTATGCTGTAGGTTTTTTGGGAGATACGCTATTTAGACTTGGGAATAATGATATATTTCAGCAAGGCCACAAAATTTCGATAAGACATATCAAGCCAATACAGCATGATACCCGCGACGGTCGTAAACCGCTGTCGTTCTGCCTTATCGAACAGAAGGCAGTTTTAAGGTTATGTTCAGCTTATTATGGCTGACGTCAGTACGAAAATAATACTATAGTGCATAAGTCAAAGGATAATAATACAACGTTACAAGTGAAATGAAATATGTTTAACTTGGTATATCTCGTTGAAATTTTTATTACCAAGTTAAGCATGTTCTATAGAGTTCTGAGGCGCTATTCTACACGCGGTTAAACCTATTGCTTTTAATAATGTTATCGTATTGTTTTTAACTTGACAGCCATGACTTAATCACTTATTATATACATCTTATTAATGTCAATACAAAACACTTCATTGTCTAACAAACATTTTTTATAGAGAAATAGCACAATTTAAAAGACCCAAAATAAGATAGGATATTAATAAGATATAAAACATCGTAACGTTGACAATACGACAACACGCCAAAATGAATGTGATTTTACTGAGTAAAACGCTGCAAACTTTTTTCTTTTCTTTCACTCAAAATGTATGGGGTGACAGTTAACCACGTGGTTTACGTATCGTAACGCACGAGAATGTCATCCCATTCATTTTTAGTGATGAAAAATAAAAACTCTAGTAGCACAGGGGCCCTAGCCAAGATGCAAACGCTCCTAACGTTTTTCTTTTCTATCGCTCAAAATGTATGGGATGACATTCTCGTGCGTTTCGATAAACCACGTGGTCAAGTGTCATCCCATACATTTTGAACGATAGAAAAGAAAAACTTTAGGAGCGTTTGCATCTTGGCTAGGGCCCCTAGTCTTAATCACCGCGTTAACTAGCTAAATAGGAAAAGATGTAATTTAGTCTTCGTCTCTTTATTTAGGTTATTAGTCGGCCTACGAAGAAAGGTAAGGATTTTCGGAATACGAGTAATACTTGTGTTATCTTTATCTTTATGACGACGAACATTGCCTTAGAAGCTAGCTGTGCTGGGTTCGATTTCCGGTAAAGGTATAAGTGTGCGAGTAAATGTACCTCAGTCTTGGTTGTTTTATGTAGGTACAAGTATTTGAGTCTGTAATTTAGTACCCCTGGTACAAGCAGTTTGCAAAGCCTCAATTTGCGTGAGATCGTCAACTGGTATATATTTATTACTAGCTGTCGCTCGCTACTTCGCGTAGAAGTCGTTGTCCTTTCTCAGAATTCACGCCATACCAAAATTCATCGAAATCTGTTGAGCTTAACCGTGTCAGCGTAACCAACAGACAAAGTTACTTTCACATTCATAACACTAGTAAGGATAAACTAATTGGAATAAAACCTACATGAAACCTATTGATGGTACACATAGTTCTAAAACAGCAAATTCTGCGTCGATTCAAACGTAACTTTACCAATTCTAAAAATTGCATCCTGCAGTTTATATTCAAATAAAACCCGTAACAGTATAATAAAAAGTAACGACGCACTCTGAATAAGTTGTGGACTGGCTTCGGTCAGTTGGCGAGAGGCGGAACCTGGATTAGTGATACGGCACGAGATAATCGTCCACGAATGACCGAATAATTGCGGGGTTGGAATAACTAATACGAGTGAAATATAGAGTTAGTGCTGTTGAGTATTAAACTGAAAATTATTCAAGGTTTTTACATACATTAATGCATACCATCACGCCTTCATTCTCAGAGCGGGGTTGGCAGAGCTAAAATACCAACAAATCCAAAAATACTTCTTGGTAATTCAGTAACCACATTTTCAAAAAAAATGCTAAGATGCTTAGTGTATTAGTGACAGGTTGCAAACCCATCGCCTAACAGTCTACAAGCCCTCATTCCTTTAGTCGCCTCTTACTACATCCACGGGAAGGCATGGAGTGGCACTATTACGACTGAAAAATATATGGAATTGACGTAAGCCACCGAGATGCCACGTGAGCATCTCGGTGGCTTACGTCAATTCCATACATTTGTTTATCGTAACATAATCGCTAACGATCTATCTATCTATTTAATCGCATTAACGAAGCCGATGACGTCTCTAAACCAATGTTTTTTACCAATGTCATTTTAAAAGGTTACATTGGGAATCCTCTAAAGCTTTAACAGGACTTACCAATCCTTCATTATGCAGCTCCTCCCAGGTGGGGTTCCCTGATGGCTCTGACTCCATGGCCCCTTCGTAGTGCAGCACTGCCACTTGCTTGGCTTTCGTGAATCTGACAATAGGAGCAACATATTTGATTAGAATATTTAGCTATTTAATTTATTTCTATTAAATTAATCCAGAACGCCTTCCTAATGATAGTGGCGGGAGGCGTAAGCAATTTAAAATATAAGAACAACATAATTATGCCATCGCATTTGTTATTTAGTACCCAAAGGGTCAGTTCGTCATTCAGTATGTCTGTCAGCGGGCTGTATCCATGAACCAAAATAAACAAAATTTTCAAAAACGGTTTAAGTTTATTTTCGCTAAAATAAAAAGACTTTGAATTTAATGTGAGATAGACTCGTTCTTGACAGGTTATTTTATTGTTGCGCTGGCAATTCTAACAATGGCTTTGAGATTATTTAAATGAATAATACGCCAATAAACTTTTAAGTAAATTACTATAGCACCTTTTCACAAGTTCATTTACATCAACAAACCCAACTCGGCTTGTAGAAACTCTAAATTGTGTTTAAAACATTATTTTCCCGGCAATCCACTTACCTTTCGAAACCTGATTAATTGATAAACTCATGAAAACCGAGAAGATTGGTCGGTAAAGGCTGAAATGTAATTATTTTCTTTGATTTGAGCAATGTCAGTAGAACAAGAGTCATTATTTAATGTAAAGTAAAATACTTGTGCGAATTTTAACATAATGCGAGCATTGTGAAGTTAAATTACAGCTAACACTTGAAAACTTTGCCTTAACAATTTATAATTTGATCTCCACTATGAATTACAAACTGTAACAATATAAAGATGTCAGTGTTTCTGTGTACTGGTTCCACTGTATTTTTTTTTATGTACGTTCACCGATTTCAGTTGTGGACCGATTTTCAAAGCTCTTGATTTATTTAAAAGAGGGCACTGCGGATATTCAGGGGGTCCCACTGTCACTAAGTCAGAATCTGGTGATGGGATAAAAGAAATCGAGGGAATTCCTAAAATATTATAAGGCATGCATGTACCGTTTGTAAGTATTTTCTGTAACAAGTCCAGTAATAGCATTGCAAATGTACCATTTGGTGAAGTGGAACTGACGTTGAAAACAACAGAAGCGGTACCTTTCATCGCAGTCCATCAGCCCCCTGTACCGTATCCAGTAGTTGTCGATTTCATTGTTCGCTTCCACGATAAAATCATAGCGTTCGCCAGCGTATGTCACCAGAGATGTAGCTAAAACAAAACAATTTAATTAATAAGGAATTTTGTTGTAACCTTGTTTGTAGTGACACTATTCTAACCCAGCAACCACACGGGGAAAGGATTTAAAGTTTTTATTGTATCACTTATCATTTGATAGGTAATAGACATGATAGACTAATAACTTTGAGGTTTCTTTTCATTTTATTTGTTTGAATAAGTAAGTGGTGATAGAAGAGCTTCCAAAGTTATGCCATCTCACTCTTACTTCTTTGTTAACTGCACTGATATTTTCAACAGGGTGCCGACGTAATAAAAAGTGACGACACACACTGAATAACTTGTGGACTGGAGACGGTCGTGGTTATTTTAGACCGAATTTATCTTTGTAGAATCTTTTATTTAACTTGCACTGTTCGTATGTATGTTTGTAAGTTTTCCGTTTCAAAATGTATACCTCGCTTTTTTAAATCTGAACATCCATCCAGACTCTACGAGGGAACAAAGAACGATACATACTACAGGTCAAAAACATTACCCTCCTTCTTTGGCAGTCGGGTTAAAAGTAAGTTTTCTTCTATGAAAGCATATATTCCTGTCACGTTTTTTCTATTGAATTGTACTTATTAGGTAGTTGTAAATAAGTATCGAACTTAATGTAAAACTCTATTCACTAAACTTATGCACTAGCTTCAACGTGTTATCGAAGATTCCCTAGTCAGTTGATAGGCATACAACTTCCAACTTGATCCCAATGGACTTCGGTCCTCAGGCACAACACAACACAACACAAATATAATATATATATATATATAAAAGTTAGACGTCTGTAAAGAAATCTTTCAATCTTATTGCTAAATACAGAAGTCTAACTTTTACATTGGCTATATCATTTTCTATAATTATTATAGTTAACTTAAGTTGCCATTTTAATTATAATGAGATATATAGTTAATTACTGGGCAAGAGCATGTCGGACCATACTCAGTGTAGGGTTCGGAAGCCGTTAAGTACTACTAACATAAAAAACTATTTGAAAAAACAAGAAGTTTGAACTAATTTTCTATTTAAAGTTTAAAGGTCTTAGATGATTTTAAGTAGTTACAACTTGTCTGTATCTCAAGAACCAATCGAGTCTACTTTATTCGTGATAGTTTTCCTTTTAAATTCGTCATAATCATGTGCATTAGTACTTGTAGTTTTGGCTGTAGGGGAGGAGTTAGCACTTTAAAGGTAAATATTTCACAAACGGATTCCTAAATCGAAAAATAGCCGAGAAAAACAAGCCACCCCCACTTTACGTATAGAGAAGATGTTAAAAAAACAACATTTTAATGTTGTCAATTTGTCGGTGTGTCTAATATTATGTATATTCATACCAAATAACAGCTTTCTATTGCTAAGTCTCTGAGCTAAGCGGCGGATGGACGGACGGACGGACAAACGGACGGACATGGCGAAATTATAAGGGTTCCTTGTTAGACTACGGAGCCCTAAAAACGACTGATTTCTGAGATTCTTGCGGCGTTTCTAAATATTGTTCTTCGGAAGGGCTGGTAGAATCAGACGAGCAAAAGTGCCTACAAAATTTACAGCCTGAAATGCACAATAAAGCAAAATAAAAACAAAATAAATATTTTTGCAGTAACCTGAATCATTGTAACTGACAGATTTCAAATCAGCCCTTAGTAAATTTCATTAGTGATCAAACGAAAAAAATTTTATTAAAAGCCCGCGATTTTGCCCGGGATGAAAAGTCTGTGTTAATCCAGGGTATAATTTATCTTCACTCCAAATTTTATCCAAATCCCTTCAGCCGCTGTAGCGTGAAGGAGTGACAAACATTCACCAATTTTATAATATTAGTAGGATTACAACATAAAACAAATAAAATACCTTTTACATACATACATAACATCACGCCTTCATTCCCAGATTGGGATAGGCAGAGGTACAGAAATACCAACAACTCTAAAAGGACTTGTTGGTAATCTTTTAACCACATTTTTCACAACCAGGCTAAGATGTTTACCAGTGTATTAATTAGAGACAGGTTGCAAGCCCATCGCCTAACAGTAGGTACTACAAGCCCTAAATCCCTTAGTCGCCTCTTACGACATCCACGGGAAGACATGAAGTGGTGGCACTATTCTAACCCAGCAACCACACGGGCAAAAGACCTTTTAAAATTTATAAAATCCAATGCCCTGTAGCAATTTTAATAGGATCTTGCCCTACATTTTTTCCTGCTCCTAATTCGATCTAAGGCCTTTGGCATTTAAATTTTCCAGACTAATTACAGGCTTTTCTCTTGGGAGCAAACTAAAGCAAACTAACTAAGCAGTACTCTAGTTAGTACAGTAGCTCGCTCGTCTAGTAGCTCGAACGACAGTACCTTGGGAGTTGTTTGACAAAAGACGGTAGCTAAGGATGAATCCTTGGAAATACAGGTTAGGTACATTTACGAGATTTGTTTTGTCGACGTCCCCTGGGAACTTTGAAATGTAGTTTTATTAAGTCCTTTGAGATCATTCCGTTGTTGTGCTGTATTATGAAAGACATGTGATAAAAGGGTATTTGTTTGTATTATTTAGATGTTGGGTGCACATTGTGTGTATTATCAAAACGCGATTAGAATATTCTTGGCGGTGACAGTTTTTTCATATAAATACGTCAAAGTTTATATGAACTGGCAGCTATTGCAAGTGTAAACTCATCGTGGTTGTATAATAAACTTGTACTAGTACGTCAAGGTCATAAATATGTAAACGCTTTAGTACCTTGTCACTTTTTTTATGACCTTCAGTCAAAGACTTTATTTTTTATGCCACTATTGGAACCCCTTCATAATGACAGCAACAAACCACATAAAATAATTAATAGATAGCTAAAATTAATGGTTAACGCTGTCATTATAACAGGGTTCTATAGTGCCATAACAATTAAAGTCCTTGACCGTACTGAACTCGTCTTGATAACGTTGCTACAAATATTTCATTTAACGCTTAGGGTTGGGATAGTTACCATACCATAATTACCATAATTTTTAATTGAACTCTGAATAAAATACCATAGAGAGGAATATGGTTCAATGGCTTATCACTACATAGTATAAAACAAAGTCGCTTTTTCTGTCCTTATATCCCTATGTATGCTTAAATCTTTAAAACTACGCAACGGATTTTGATGCGGTTTTTGACGTATAATACTTTAATCCAAAGCGAAGCGAGGGCGGGTCGCTAGTAAATTATAATATAATCACTCGCTCTTCCTTCACAGGATGTAATTTTATTGTTTTTAATTTATAAAATCTATAATATAAAAATGAATCGCAAAATGTGTTGGTAAGCGCATAATTCAACAACGCCTGGACCAATTTTACCAATTCTTTTTTTTTAATGTTCGTTGAAGTCCAAGGATAGTTATTACGGCGAGAAAAAATCGAATAATTTCCGGGAAAGTCAGAAATTTGCAGCGGGACGAAGCCGCTGGCGGGCCGCTAGTTATAAATAAATATCAGGGGACAATCTCACACAGATTGACCTAGTCCCAAACACAGGTCCAGGCTCGCACTTTGGTATATACAGGCTTATAAAAAGACTGAGAAAAATGCTCTGAGTATAAAAATATATGCCCTTACCAGTATTCAACGAAAATTTCGTAAGCATTGTCACAACACTAAAATATCTCTAACTAATTCCGCAACGCGTACTCAACATCAACATTATTTAAAGAGGTAAATCACGATACTTTTAATCCCAATTCAAAGATAATTAAATCTACCTTAACACCGACAACATTTCTGTAAAAGAAACGAGTTTATCAAAAGCCGACCTTAACAATTTTAAATTAATTCTGAAATACCGAGTCGACGATTCGTAAGCGTAAATCCGAGCGGTTAGTTTAATTATATAGCTACAGGGAAAACAGAGAAAAGGGTACAGTAGGCCATGTTTAACCCCCGACCAAGAACAGGGGTATGATAATTTATGTGTACATACATACATACGATCACGCCTTCATTCCCAGAGTGGGGTAAGCAGAGCTACAGAAATACCAAATACTCTAAAAAGACTTGTTGGTATTTCTGTAACCACATTTTGCACAAACAGGCTAAAATGTTTTCTAGCGTATTAGTGACAGGTTGCAAGCCCATCGCCTAATAGTACTACAAGCCCTTATTCCCTTAGTCGCCTCTTACGACATCCACGGAGAGGCATGGAGTGGCAACATTCTAACCCGGCAACCACACGGAAAAAATTGTAATTTAATTTATGTGTGTCTATACAGTGTTCGCATTGTTGTGTTCCGGTGTGGGGATTAGACAACCGGTGAAATTACTAGCATAGAGGCATTCCATCTTAGTCCTCAGGGTTGGCATCGCATTTGAGGTCTTAGGATTATAGTCTTTTGAATTCAAATGTATATGGGTCTCAGATTCCACTTACCATCAGGTGGCCTGAGTGCTCGTGTGCCTTCTCCTTAACATAAAAAAAATATATATATATATATATATATATATATATATATATATATATATGTGTGCCTGTGTATCTGTGTGTCTGTATTGTGAAGCATCGTAGCTCCCAAACGGATGGACCGATTTGAACGTGATTCACTTTCGTAGAAAGCTAGTTTATTCAGGATTCTTTTAAACTAGGTTTCATGAAAGTTTGTTGAGTTATTTACGAGACATCAGCTCTGAAAGTATTTTATCTTAAGTAACTCCACGGAATAATAACATTTGGTGCCTAAGAGTGGACTACATCCTGTTATGTGATAAATTGTTCTTTGATATTTATTTAACCCGGCAACCACACGGACAATAGTGCCACTCGACTAGAGGCGACTAATGGAATAAAGGCTTGTAGTACTGTTAGGCGATGGGCTTGCAACATGTCACTAATACACTAGTAAATTTCTTGGCCTGATTATGCAAAATGTGGTTACAGAATTCATACAAGTCTTTTTGGGGTTGTTGGTATTTCTGTAGCTCTGCCTACCCACTCTGGGAATGAAGGCGTCATTTTGTGTATGTTATTTATGATATTTATTTATAATGAATAAATTTTAATAAAAGGACATCTTTTACATGACATAACTGATTCCACAAAAGTAATTTGCGTCATAAAATTAAACAACAAGCCCAATTACTAAAATTTAATTAAATTACGAGTAGATGGACGTTATGTTGGTTATGCCATCGAATCTCACTTAAGTTATAGACTGCTGTCAATAGCCACGATGGAAGCTAATATGGCGGATGCATCTTGTCTAATCGCGATCATGCCGAGTCATTGATTCGAGCCGACTGTGCTATGATTACCCTATGGATATTCTCTATATCAAGTGGAAATTCATTAGAACAATTAATTTGTTGTGTTCCGGTGTGGGGATAAGACAACCGGTGAAATTACTAGCATAGAGGCATTCCATCTTAGTCCTCAGGGTTGGCAGCGCATCTGAGGTCTTAGGATTATAATCTTGAGAATTCAAATGTCTATGGGTCTCAGATTCCACTTACCATCAAGTGGCCTGAGTGCTCGTGTGCCTTCTCCTTAACATAAAAAAAAAAAAAAAAGAATATTGCCGTTTTTGATGTATCGAGTTACAAACAACAAGTCTAAGAAAAAATAAACTGATTTATAGTTAATGTCGTCTATATAATGTTAGTTAACCTTAATAAACAATATATTTTTTGTGCCACTATATTATTTTAATTTTAATGTAAGACACTTGCGTCGTTAAGACGAATCTGACGACAGCTCGCTTGTTGAAATCGGCCCATACATCCAGCCTCTACGAGGGAAATAGAGTCGGATAAACATACAGGTCAAACACATAGCCCTCCTTTTAGGATTTGCTGCAGTCGGGTAAAAAAAGGGTAGGTACAAAATGTGACGTCCTATCCAATACTTCTTTATCTTCTTGTCTTTATAGTATAAAGCAAAGTCGCTTTCCACTTCTGTCTGTGTATCTGTTAACTCCGGGTCTCTATCGATTGACCGAGTTACATATGCAATAATTTCACTTGCCCGAATTTCATATGACATAATTTTATATGCCATAACGATAATGTGCTATAATATTAATTTGGCATAAAGGCATTAAGCAAAATGGCAAAAAGAAAGCCTGTATGGAAATTTATAAAGGGTGGTCACCATCATCATATTACCATACTCCATAGGTTCCAATAATTTTAAATCTTAAAGAATACAAAAAAATAGATGTTGGTTTGATATTTTCATTATAATTTAATACAACCCCCCAATTTTGCGTTTTGTATTATAAATCTGTCAGTGAATATTAATTATTATAAAATAATTCATCTTCACTGACAGACTTACATAATCATAATGAATTTTGAATCAACACTCAAAAATAGTGTCGCAACACAAAATTCCAACAATGTTTAAACTTATTTTGCAGCCAAACCCATCCAAATCCAATTTCAGACGAAACTAGAACTGCTTTGGGCTATTTTAACTACGACTACGTTTAAACTAACGTACCTGCTCCAACAGTTTGTTTAGAACTGAGCATGTTCGCTGAAATTCCCTATTGTGGATCTCTTTTTCGTCTAAAATACGTAATGGATCCGAGGACTTAACAAGGCACAATCAGAATGTAATGGCAATAGTGCATTGATCAAAAAAAGTATTCTTTAACTATCGCACAGTATCTTTAATGAATGAAATTGATGGACAACTCATTTATCACAATTGGTTAATTAGACATGACGCTAGATTGGAACATACATACATAAATATGGTAACTCATCATTCCGAGTTTTACTTCATCGATTGTATTATTTCGTCGAATTTAATTTCATCTAACGCTATTATGCTGAAACCATGATTTTTTCAGGATATCTTAAACATTAATTTCGTAGGTTTTATTTAAGGAATCTCTTCCAGCTTACTTTTGGGTGATTGACACGTTAAATATAAACACCTATATAATTGATATCTAAAAAAATACAAAAAATATAATCTGGACTGCCTTTTTAGTCAACCCATTTGCAATATATTTTTAACATATTTAATTTAAAATAAAATACTTTTCATCCATTAACCAGTTCCTTAAAAGTCGTTGTATACTCAGATCTTTGACAGTATAGAGGCATTTCAACTTAGTTTTAACACATTTGCAGTCTCATGATTCCAATCTTGAGATTGTAAATGTCCCACGGGTCTCACCGCCAGGTGGCTAGTTTGCCTCGGCAATAACGTAAAAAAAAGTTATAGATATGCCTCCAGCGTCGTAACTTAAAATCTCAAGACAGCCTGCTGCTTTTAACCCTATTACAGCACAGCATGTCTTAATTATAGCAATTAAAAGTTGTCGGCATTGTTCGAAGATCAAGGCTCTAACTAACCGAGAGCGGCATTCGCAAGTTTGAGGCATTAAAGGCTCGAGTTTTAGGGCACGTCGTCTAAGACCAGATTGTTAAAGGGTTAAACGGTTTTATAGCTGTAGAAAGATGAAGGGCTCACGACGCCATGATATGAGACATATGTTTTGTTTGGGCTAAAACTAGCGAGGATGTTCTAAAAAAAGAGAAAAGATACTTAAATGTACCGATTTATGTCATGAACTTTATAAAGGAAATATTTGATTCTACGATAATTAGGTGGCAATAACTGGTATTTAAAAAGCTTATTGGGGTCATACACACTCTTAAATACAAAAGTTGTCTCTCCTGTGGTCAATAGTTAAAAGCTTGTGTGCATATAGGTTAGGTTTTTATATGAATGGGCTAAGCCAGAAAATTAGGCCTTAAAAACGTTAATTTTCGGTGTGTCTACAGGAAAGACGGTAACCTAAATCTTAAATGACCCATTGTTCATTTAAGCCATTGTTTTAAATGTATTTGTTCATATCTTTATATATATACTTACTAACTAAACAATACTTTGTATTTATACAAACCAAAACGGAGTCCTATTTTATTCCATTTTATTTAAAACAAGACGAAGCCAGTTTTAAATCGTCTCTTTGTGTTTTTTTGTAATTTGACAAGCAAACATTTGAATTTAGAATTACCTCTCTTCCCACACGCTGGCAGATATAAGTTTGCACGCAGGTTATACTCGTTAGCTACAAAGAAGTAATTCCAAACCTAGGGAGATTAAAAAAATAACATCATCACCTTAATGGCTATTACAATTGCAACAAATTGAAATAAAATCTCATTGCGTAACAAGAACCGGTATAATGTTTATTATTTTCTACTTTGTAAATACAAAATAGCATCCGGCTTTATGCTAGTTAGCGCTCATTTGCAAGTTGACGCCGTAGTTTGTTGGGTTCAGACCGTAATTCTTTAGTATTAACATAATTCATGCTGTAAGTAAAATATAATATATAAAGCTGGCGAGTTTTATTTAAATTTCTGTTTTCTCGTCACTCTTACATTGTGTTCCGTTTTATTTGTTTGTCATAAAATGAAACAGTTATCTTATCCTACAGAGATGGGCCTTTTCGGATACACTTCAACCCCTTTAGGATATTTTGTGCAATTACCCTCTTACCCACATAACTGTTCGAATGTGCAGGTTTCCTCACGATGTTTACCTTCACCGTAAAAGCATCGGGTAGTGTACTTAAGTTAGAAAAACTCATTGGTACACGGTGACCGCGGGGGTTGTACCTCGGCACCTTACGATCACGAGTCGACCTACGGGGTCAGCCAAATGAAACAGTCACTAAAAAATCTGTGTGTCAACGCCATACACAATTTCTCGATGACATTACGTTAGCATTACTTACTCGATAATAGAAAAAAGTTCGTGCTCGAGGTAAAGAGAAGTATACAGATTTAATAAAAGTTAATCGTATTTTCGTCAATTACGTCACTTTGTTACAAATTAGTCGGACTTTAACGTTCTAATAGGGCCCAGAGCGTAATGGCCGCCTGCTCCAGTCGGGCGTCCCCACGTCATCATCATAAATGAGCAGATTTGTGCCTTAGCTAGTAGAAAGTAGACTGTCATAAAGAAAAATGTGAAGCCAATACTCACTATTGGTCTGGTTTTTTTTATATATACAAAATGGGTTTGCTCTTGACCTTAGTCGAGACCAAAAAGTCAGGACAGGGTCGACGGTGAAACGAGCTTACCCAGAAGGTACCTATTAATCCTATTTTTGAAGGACACCGGGTCGAACGCACACGGAAATACGGACGCCGGCAGGGTGTTCCAAATCTTGGCTGTGCGCATTATGAAAGTAGATTCGAAGCGCTTGGTTCTGATCTTAGGCACACCAACTAAGTACGGGTGGTACCCCGCAGTCCGTCTAGAGTTCCTGTGGTAAAAGGGAGAAGGCGGAATCATGTCATGCAGCTCCTGTGCACACTCTCCGAAATACAGCCTGTAAAACACGCACAGGCACGCGACCCTACACCTATGATCCAGGCTTTGTAGCAATCGTCAGGTCCTCGTACAAAGTCCGTCCGGATAGCTACTCTCATTGTGGGGGATATAGTTCTAGCGCAGATTCCAATTTATCCTCGGGTGTGGCGCTTCAGAGCCCACTTGTGTAATTATATTTGTTCTTCAAAAACTGTGGTATGTGATAGAAGTAGATCCTGACACCTGTCTACGCTTGCTTGTTTGCTTTAGCGTGATCCTGACTTTTTGAGAAAGGGACGAAAGACATAAGCAACGTCATTCAAGGTCACTCTTCTTCGCTTCAAGGCATTGTTCGCCGTGCAATCTCCAGTGTCATATATAACCTTCTTGATTTGAGGTTATAATTTGTAGATTATTTATTAATGATAGCGTCAAGTCACGAAAAATGAATTATGTCAAAATTTATATCTTTTTTATCTTTATTTGCCCCGTGTGGATGCCGGGTTAGAATAGTGCAACTCCTTGTCTTCCTGTGGATGTCGTAAGAGGCGACTAAGGGAATAAGGGCTTGTAGTATAATACTGTTAGGCGATGGGCTTGCAACCTGTCACTAATACACTAGTAAACTTCTTGGCCTGAATGTGCAAAATGTGGTTACAAAATTATCAACAAGTCTTCTTAGAGTGGTTGGTATTTCTGTAGCTCTGCCTACCCCACTCTGGGAATGAAGGCGTGATGTTATGTATGTATGTATGTTATATCTGGGGCTGGATCGGATTGCCAACACCAATCTTAACCCTTTCACGAGCCGTCAAACAAGAGTCACCTTTAAAATGAGTAGCATAGAGGTATCAGCTTAGTCCTCAGGGAGGTCACCATGACATGGCTAGGCAATTCAGTTTACAGTAAGTGAAAGAGACAGGAGTTATATCACTGCTATAGCTCTGTCCTTAATGACAGGTGTCAGGGTTTACTTCTTATCGGCCGGGAACTGTAGTTAGTGGTTGCCCTGCCTACAAGTCAAGAGCTTAGTGTGGGATTAGGCAAATGTGTGTGATTTCCCTCGTATACTTATCAAACCTCGGATTGGACGGGGCAAAAGTTTACCGGTGCTAGTGAAAAATTAAATATCGACTAAGTTTATCGAAATCGATAAAAAGCTATTTTTAATCATCATTATCATTACTAATGGACAAGTTTGAATACCTTTTAACTATGTGCAAACCTCTTTAATTTATAATTCTCGCAACTATAAACAACCGGTATGTGACAAAGACTCAGGGCTGGGATTCTACACGGTAATAACGATATCGTCGTTGATGTGTTTCCGTATTGTCGTTTTGATAACTCTTAAGTCATTGATAATTATGGCGGCCGGGTCATGAACGATTCTAAAACACGTCAAAAGCGATATCATTATAACGCAGTAGAATAGAGGCCCTGCTAACACTAAAACTGCCCGTCAGATCGCTACTCGATTGCATTGTTTGTAGTTTAGAAACCATTTCACTTAACCTCTTGTTAGTAGCATAATGCTAAAACGACTTGCTAGCTCAATACACGAGTCAACAACAGACTTTCGAAAGCGAAGCACTCGGCGCTACGTAAACTCAATGTTTGTTCCCTGCAATAATAACGTCCTGAGAACTGGTCCGGTTTTTTAGGGTTCCGTAGCCAAATGGCAAAAAACGGAACCCTTATAGATTCGTCATGTCTGTCCGTCTGTCCGTCAGTATGTCACAGCCACTTTTTTCCGTAACTATAAGAGCTATACTGTGGAAACTTGGTAAGTAGATGTATTCGGTGAACCGCATTAAGATTTTCATACAAAAATAGAAAAAAAACAATAAATTTTTGGGGTTCCCCATACTTAGAACTGAAACTCAAAAATTTTTTTTTCATCAAACTCATACGTGTGGGGTATCTATGGATAGGTATTCAAAAATGATATTGAGGTTTCTATTATAATTTTTTTCTAAACTGAATAGTTTGCGCGAGAGACGCTTCCAAAGTGGAAAAATGTGTGTCCCCCCCCCCGTAACTTCTAAAATAAGGGAATAATAAATGTAAAAATAATATATGATGTACATTACCATGCAAACTTCCACCGAAAATTGGTTTGAACGAGATCTAATAATTAGTTTTTTTTTAATACGTTATAAATCGTAAACCGCATTTTACCTTTCATTCAATCAACTCAAATATAATAAAGAATTAAGAAAAACATTTAATTTTATGAACATAAACCTTATGCATAAACCGTGAACCATTATTTTCTAATACGAGTAAGAAATCGGTAATAGTTTCCCAAGTAAACAACAATTCGCTTGGGGCGTGACTTTATCGGTAGCGGGAGCGCGCGCGGGGAGGTTCCCGACTACGCTTACCCGAACGGGCAGCCACGTGAGGGCAGCCGTCATTGACACTCGTGTGCGCGGAGTTATTGTCAAACTGGAATATATATTAGCTTGTTTAGCTATCACAAGCCTATATGGGCTCGCATATAGTACCTAATTATAATGTTTACTTATCAATATCTTATTTAAAAAAAAAACACTATTATTAAAACATCGATCAAAGTTACAACGAGGTACAAGAACTTTTATATTATGTATTTTTAATATCTACGTTACAAATCCTAAACCGCATTTTACCTTTCATTCAATCAACTCCAATATAATAAAGAATAAAGAAAAACATTTATTTAGATGTATAGTTGTACGGAACCCTACGTGCGCGAGTCCGACTCGCACTTGGCCGGTTTTTTTAAACAAAAAACCGGGCAAGAGCATGTCGGACCATGCTCAGTGTACTACAAATGTAAAAATCAACAAGTAATAGCAAATTTTCTATTTAAAGTCAATTGGTGCCGTCTTAGATGATTTTAGTAGGAATAAACACTTTAATCGCCTGTATCTCAAGAACCAATGACGTATACTTAGTCGCGATAGTTTTCCTTTAAAATTCGTTACATGTTCTTTCATTTAAGTTTTTTCTCGAATTTTTAGTATTTGTAGTTTTGGCTGTAGGGGGGAGGGACACTTAAGTCTAACAAAAATTAGCGCTTTAAAGCTTAATATTTCATAAACGGATTACTTAATCAAAAACCTGTTTTCACGAACCCGTATTTTTTTTTTATATTTATCCAACGACACCCCACATTATAGGGTAGACGAGAAAAAAAAAACCCCACGTTACGTGTAGGGGAGGTAGTATACCCTACAATTTTTTTTTTACATTTTATTGTACCACTTTGTTGGCGTGACTAATATGCATATTTACAAATTATGCCAAATTACAGCTTTCTAGTACCAAGACTCTCTGCGCTAGGCTGCCGACTTAACAAAGGTTTCTAGTTTGCCTACGGATCCCTAAAAATGACCGTAAAACAAAGCAAGTGGAATAAATTCTATTTCGGTCCCCGCTTATGCTCATGCAGAACGTGCAAAATGAAAATTAACATAAACGCATTAGAAATTCAATCCAAAAGAGAAACAAAAAACATAGAAACGTGCTAATTAAATGAAAATCCAGAACTCGTACGCTATTCAGATATCAACGTTTCTTTAGTGCCTCGACTCAGCCCATTTCCTGAAATTTACATATTCAAATGCTCAGGAAGGATCAAAGAGCGGAATCCGGTCGCCAGTCGCTGAAAATGTTAAATTCGGTAAGCATTTGCTAAATTGAAGTAAGTAGGAGGGAATTCTGTTTGTCCAAATGGTTAGCTGGGTTGGATATCTAGATTAAGATTCTTTAATTGAGAGTCTTTTAGAAAACTGAGTTAGCAACTAAGGGAATAAGGGCTTGTACTGTTAGGCGATGGGCTTGCAACCTGTCACAAATACACTGGTAAACATCTTCGCCTACTTGTGCAAAATGTGTACAGAATTATCAACAAGTCCCTTTAAAGTTGTTGGTATTTCTGTAGCTCTGCCTACCCCACTCTGGGAATGAAGGCGTGATGTTATTTATGTATGTAGTTAGCAACTGTTAATTGATTTTAAAATACGTCACTCGTGTATGGGATCTTAGTCTCTGTGTCATATAAGCAAGTGTCATATATGTAAGCAACGTATTATTATGACCCTAACGAACCTATTACGTATTTCCCTGGTCTGCTAGTCCTTATAGCTTAGAAGCTTTTTTCTAGACAACTGATTGGGACTTGTAGATAGATTGATATATAAAAAAAAAACATCACAGGGACAATGTCACACAAATTGACCTAGACCCAAACTAAGCTCTAGGCTTGTACTATGGGTACTTGACAACGATAAACTTACTTATAAACATATACTTAAATACATAGAAAGTGAGATGTCGTAAGAGGCGACTAAGGAAATGAGGGCTTCTAGTACTGTTAGGCGATGGGCTTGCAACCTGTCACTAATACACTGGTAAATATCTTGTCCTGTTTGTGCAAAACGTAGTTGTTGGTATATCTGTAGCTCTGCCTACCCCACTCTGTGAATAAAGGCGTGATAGTATGTACATATATAATACATAGAAAACATCCAAGACTTGGGAACAAATACTGGTGCTCATCACAAAAATATCTTACCGAGATTTGAACCCACCCCTAGCTTCAAAGGCACGGTCACTACCAACTAGGCTACCGTGTCTTGATGATTTAATAAAAACCTACAATAATTTTTATACGTGTGTTCTCTTTCAACAACAACATATTCCCAGATATGCCTAGAAACTACAACGTTATGACGAAAGCATTAAAGCAGTTTCATAATTGAATATCTCCTGGAACGGACAGAACAACTGAATTAGCATACATTGAATGGCACAAACTAAATTGATATAAGTTGCTCGCACCCGTAGATCTGGTCACACCGTAAGTGGCGGATACGGGACGGAAACGATTTTATTTGTATATAACATTACCATCAACAAGTTTTTTACAGTTGTTGGTAATTCTTTAGCTCTGCCTACCCCACTCTGGGAATAAAGCCGTGACTTTATGTATGTATGTAATATTACCATGTTTGACAGGCCTCTATTCTTCTAATGGGTTAAAACGATTTTAACGTGTTTGTAAGAAAGACAAAATTACATTTATTTTGCAAATAATTAACAAACCTACGGAAACTACGTACACAAGTGTCAATAATTAAGTTAGTCCTGTGGTCAATAGTTAACAGCTTGTGTGCATACATATAAGTTATGTTTTTATATGATAGGTCTAAAGCAGTCCTGACGGCGTTTTTGCAGGTATGGGCTTCGCCAGTAAATTACGCCTTAAAAACGTTAACTTTCGGTGTGTCCACAGGAAAGACGGTAACCTAAATCTGTGTATGGGCCAACTCTAATCTTAAACTCGACATCAATTAAAATATAGGTGCAGTCAACGTCCAAAGCGGCTGATCACTTTTGTACTTTGTTTTATCACATTGGACAATCTTGTTAGATGTCGCTTACGTGACTGTAAATCGAAAAGGGATAAAAGTTCAAATCTACTTTTGATGCTACATACTTAACAGGGCGATTACTTTTTAGGCCTCCGTAGTGAAACTAGGAACCCTTATAGTTTCGCCATGTCCATCCGTCCGTCCGCAGCCTAGCGCAGAGACTCTTAGTACTAGAAAGCTGTAATTTGGCGTGAATATGCATATTAGTACCAGCAACAAAGTGGTACAATATAATGTAAAAAATTATATATATAGTTTACCTCCTCTGGCGACCACCGGCAAGGATCCTTTTTTGCTCAACGACTGAGCATTGCAGTGCAACGGGGTAATGCTGCGAGCGTCCTCGGCACGATGCCGCAAGTGGGTTCAATGGAGGGTTTTATTTTATAAGTTAGATCTAATTAATATGTTTTTTTTAATGTGTTTTGTTGAAATAAAGTTACAGTTTGGTATTTAAAAAAAAAATAGGTATACCCATAGAATGCTCATTACTTATGTTAACATGGATTAATTGTATTTGAGCCAGGTTAAAAACGTTTATTTATCTTTATATTGCAGGCGTGGACTCGTTTCCCTTCAAAATGCCAGAAAAAATACCAGAGATTTGTATTGTAATTTTTTCTTATTTAAAACTATTTTTTTAAAAGTTAAATGTTTACATTGTTTTTAATTTAAAAACAGTTAGGTACTGTAATTAATACTATTTAATCATGTGCTTACCTCCCCTACTCGTAACGAGAGGTTTTTTTTCTTGTCTGCTCTATCTATAGTGTGGGATCGTTGGATAGGTCTTTCTAGAATATTACGGGTTTGTGAAAACAGGTTTTCGTTTAAGTAATCCGTTTAAAAATATTTATGTTATGTATTGTTAGACTCAAGTGTCGTCCCCCCCCCCCTACAGCCAAAACTACAAATACTAAAAATCTGAGGCGGCACCAAATCAGTTATCACTTGTTGATTTTTATTTTTGTACTACTTAACGGCTTCAGAACCCTCCACTGAGCATGGTCCGACATGCTCTTGCCCGGTTTTTTGATACATTCTATCAGGGAAAGGTAGGGCAGTGGACCAGTTACGGGCTCATACTGCCCTGCTAACACAAAAGGCAGTAGCTCTAATTCAATGGCCAAAGCAGATTCAATCCTATCCTCTTAGTAATAAGGTTGTATTTTCTAAGGGAGTTTTGTCTGATATACTGCCTTTTGTGGCAGCATAGACGCCTCCAGAGATCCAAAAGCTGGTGCTTACCCCTCCAAGGATTGGGCTAGCTATCCCGAGAGGTAATGCAGCCAGTGTCATATTATTATGGACAATGCTTCAGGCGGATCTGCTAGAGGTTCTTTTTATAATTGGTCTTTATGTTTTATTTAAGTTGCTCAGTTTACTTCACTAAAAAATTGTGTAACAACAAATCATTTTCTAAAGAATAGACAGTACGAGTCATAAATATTTTAATAAATCTACAAATGGTCAAATTGCTTTCAAAAAACAAATATAACGGGTCTAAATCCAAGTAAAAATAGAAGCAAGGATAATTTACACAATTTAAACTAGTGTGAGTCATTATTATAAAGAAAACGAACACTAAACGGTTAACTCACATATTAGCCGAGACGTAACTTGCTGACACTTACATGTGAATAAACCGTTTAGTTTTTGTTTTGTTTAAAAGGGTTTAATTGTTTTTGTTTGTATTTATTAGATAATAATGTATACATAATCATAAACTAAGCGTACACTAAACGGTTTACTCACATGTAAGTCAAGTAACGACTCGGCTAATATGTGAGCAAACTGTTTAGTATTCGGTTTGTATATATTATACTCGAAACTGTTAAATTGTGTTTTTTGTACTTACATTAGATAATAATGTAGACTCTCACTTAGTTTAATCCTAGTGAAACTGATGAGTTACAAACGCTATTTACTTATAATATAATATTGTTTTAGGAAATTGAAAGCACGTAACCGTCACATACAATAATAATGTAAAAGACAGTAATTCAGAAACGCAAAGTTGCGCCCGACTATATTTGCTTCCATTAACTTTAGAAGATGCTGGCAGTTATCATTAGCAAACGAACTTTAGCAAATAAACATAATCATTCATTCATTCATTCATCATTCATTATTCTCATTATCAATGACAGTGGTTGAAACGCCCGAATATTCGCCCAAATATCGTAATATGTAAGTCAAGTAACGGCTCGGCTAATATGTGAGTAAACCGTTTAGTGTTCGGTTTGTTTACATTAGAAGTGTTAAATTGTTTTTTTTTTGTACTTATATGAGATAATAATGTATACTCTCACTTAGTTTAATACTTACTATTGAAACTGAAGAGTTTACTTATAATATAATATT
This sequence comes from Acleris holmiana, assembly GCA_949316455.1. NCBI lineage: Eukaryota > Metazoa > Arthropoda > Insecta > Lepidoptera > Tortricidae > Acleris > Acleris holmiana. Next base: position 6,411,564 of record OX438785.1, read on the forward strand.
GTTTTAGGAAATTGAAAGCACATAACCGTCACGTACCTTAATAATGTAAAAGACATTAATTCAGAAACGCAAAGTTGCGCCCGACTATATTTGTCTTGCGAAGTTAGTGCCAACTATCAGTATTAGGTATCAGATCCCGTTAGATAGCAATGCTCATGTAGGATTTAATTAAAACTAACTATGTTATTGCTTGAACTTTGTAGTAAAAGTTGGTAGAGGGCGGTATAAATTAAAGTAAGCAGGGTGATATTTAAATTATTTGTTACTAGCTAACGCGACAGTAATTTCACCGGTTGTCTTATCCCACACCGGAATACAACAATGCGAACACTGTTGCTTGGCGGGTGGTTAATGGATAAGATGGTGGTAGCGATCCGGACCGACCCTGCACCACTAAACGAAATTGCCTGTAATTGTTTCTTTTTGCGAGATAAAGAGTTAACTTACATACATAGTTACTTTCTAATTTATAATAGGGCATTTCAGTAAGGGATACTAAGGAAAGACGTATAAAAACTTTTACCAACCATAAAGTCCTCACGTGAAAACTATGCAAAAAAGGCAAGGATTATAAAATCCTTTCTTCGTTTAAAAGAATGAGTAACTGGAGCCATAAACACTCATTAAGAACCACGTATTTCGTGAAAAGAAATGTGGAAAACTAAACTGATGTGTGAGTGCACCTTTGTACTGAAACTTTAGCAAGCAACCGCATATGCGTTTTATACATGTAGTATTTTTACATACGTAAATGGAAATAGTGTTTAGGATCTCTGCCTTTTTGCACAACGTTTCTAGTAATGATAAACGCTATTTTTTCCGGAATTGTTACTATATCAGGATTTTAACTAACTTTACTTAACGAATGGGGTACATACACGATGGTCCTGATATAAATCGTGAAATATTTACACTTTTGGAAGAAAAAAGCTATTGCCCAAATTATGTTTTTGGGGAAATTAATCAGTTTGGGAAACGTTGTTGTGCGAAAAGGCAGGACAGCTAATGTTTTAACATCAGCGTACAGAGCTGTACATTTTTTCCAAATATTCAGTCAACAATAAGGATAGCGCTATAGGATTCATATATTGCTATCCCTTTCACTGTCTAGGAGCTGCTCTTGGAGCTCGAGCTCTTCTAAATAAGCAGATAACCTATTTAAAGAAATAATTAAATATTTAGCGGTGGTAGGACCCTGTGCAGGGTCCGTCCGGATCGCTACCACTATTTTATCCATTAACCACCCGCCAAGCAACAGTGTTCGCATGGTTGTGTACCGGTGTGGGATAAGACAACCGGTGAAATTACTAGCATAGAGGCATTCCATTTTAGTCCTCAGGGTTGGCAACGTATTTGAGGTCTTAGGATTATAGTCTTGAGAATTCAAACGTCTATGGGTCTCAGATTCCACTTACCATCAGGTGGCCTGAGTGCTCGTGTGCCTGTACATATAAAAAACCCTTAAAGGGCTAAGTTCGCCTTTGTACATACGTTTTGTTTTTCAGTTTCGATGTTGTTTAATAATCGTGCAATAAAGTTTACATACCTACATCAAGTAAATCTAAAACTCCGTCTGTGATAAATGGGAACGTGGATATAGTAATGCAGCCCCCGTCGCTTTTACAACAATTTGAGAGGCAATTATTCTGCTACATGAAAGCCCAGGAAGCCGGACAAAGCGAATCATTTTAATTATATAACAAATCGCAAATTACTTGTGGGAAAGATTGTTCACGATACAGTAAAAAACGCCCGTTTTAACCTCATGAGACCCGGTGTGCCATAAAAGGTATATAATTAAGGGAATTTAGTTTATACTCTATTTTAATCGATATAAAGCTCAATTTTATTTGTCTTAAACTGGAAAATGGTATTTAAGAGCAAAGGTAATTTCTTTGCTAGAAAATTCAAATTCCCATTCACAAAAATGTCTTTGTTTTTAGTATAGTGGCCCTCACGAAGTTAATATCAAAAGAAGCTCTACTCGTATTTGTCTTAATAAAACCATACTGCTTTTGACATTATTATCGTATTGTCAACGTTTTAATAGCTCTTATCTACTTGACAGTAATGGTGGCTTAATTAAAACAACATGCCAAAAGCAATTAGGTTCTTTGAAGGAGAATAGAGCCCCAGTTAGGTAATTATCGTTGACAGCTTACTTTTCAATTTGACGACGAATTATTACTAACGAGACTAAGTTGTCCTTAGTTTATGCACGGTTTTTTCGGTCTTAAACTGTTTATTTAATAAATGACTGAATGCTCGTGTTATGTTTAAAATAATATGGGTAATTTTATACACCTTGTACATTGAGATGCGTCACTCTAAAATTTTAGAAGATGCAGAGTTTTAATATAACAATATTTTCACTCATAAAGAGTGTCCCAAATTTTACGCAAGATTTACTAATAGTAAACCTTGCGTGAATTTTGGGACACCCGTACCCTTACCATGAGTTGCAATTACCGTACTCGCTAGCGAGTCGAATGCTCTGTCCCTCACAGTATTGTAGTAGAGTGAGAGAGACAAAGCATTAGAATCTCTAGAGAGTATCGTAACTGTAACTCGTGGTAAGGGTACCGTTACATACTATGAGTGAAAGAAAGAAAGATTTTGTTTGTGTTAGTATATCTTTTGTCGAAAACTTCTCGGTGTGGTTAATGGTATCTTGCAGTGCATTAGTGTAAACTCAAACTGTAATGTGTAGATTATAACTTTTTTTTTTTTATTAATCACAAAAATACATTACCTAACTTATAAATAATGTCCCGCAAAACCGCTTGCACGGTTTGACTGCGGAATTAATAAGTTGAGTCTCTACAGCTTAACCATAAATATGCTCGAGTAACATTCTATAAAGACTTAAATAATAACTAACTAAAACTAACTGACTTAAGTATTAACTATGAACAAAGGAATTTAAATAACTTACGTTTAAATTTAACTTTGCTGGTTTCGGAGCTTATATCTGCTGGCAAGCTATTAAGAATGTAAGGCAATCGCTTCATAAGGCGGTAATCGCTTCACCTGATTGATTATAATAATTAAATTAATTATATGTATATATTTATTAATTATATTATATATATTACTTCGACGATTCGACTGTGTCAATAGCCGTGGTCACGAGAAGATAGTTTGTATATTATCTCTAATTATAACTTATTTTTATGTGTTTTAAGTTAAACGAATTGCTAAGGGCCTGTTGTTTGATCAGTAGTTAAACTTACTTATAGTTAAAAAACGTAACTAATAGATAATGGTTAAATGGGCAAATGTGTCACATTTTCGGTTCTTTTTTCGAATTTTACCAATTGATTAGTTGAATTAATTACTGATCAAACAACAGCCCCTCAGAAAAAATATTGACGTTTTTATTTTTGAACCGATTATTTGGACATAATGTAAGCTGTGTATGGTGCACCTGTGACTGTAATGCAGTTTTGTAACTTTACGAAAATGGTTTTGTATGAAAATGAAGGAGGAATTGTGAATTTGGTTTAAATTTATACAAGTATTTTATTACAATAGTGCCTGAAAATGTACAGTCAATTGTAAAAACTTATTTACCTATACACAGCATTGCATCATTGCATCAGACTGTACTTTATTGTACAGTCAGTATCTACCAACACAAAAAGAACGAATCCTATTTAGGTAGGACTATGTTAAATTCAGCAGAGATTCTGTTGCCTCCTTCCGACTTTATCATCAGATCAGGAGAGTTAAGTATTATGACGTAGTTATGCAGTTCAGTTTACGGTGAGCGCATTGGTCTGAGCTTTATAACTGCCATAGCTCTGCCATTTACGCTCACCGTGAATTGATCCACATAGCTAGGTAATAATAATCCCCTAGGTTATAAAAACGATAAGATTACAATGCCCTAATTGATCGATACCGACCTGGGGAACAATTTTTGAAGCTCACCGCAGAAGAATGACTAACTTTAAAATCAATTTATGCAGCGATTTAATCTACGAGCAGGCCCAACTTTTGGATTTAAAATGATAAAGACGTAATGATATCAAATACAAAAGGTGGGCTCGCTAGTAGTTTAAGTCGCTACACAAACTGATTTCAAAGTTATTCACTTTTCATCGGTGAGCTTCAAAAATCGCCCTCCCTGGTTCAAAATGGACTTTTTTAAGGCAAGGGAAAAACACACAAGCACTCAGGCGACATGTTGGTAAGTGGAATCTGAGACCCATAGACATTTGAATTCTTATAAACTCAAGACTGCAATCCTATAACCTCAATGCGTTGCCACTAAGTACGTAATTTCCGTAAAAGTGACCCGTTTTCATTGGTCCAGGGCCTCTATTCAGGTGCGATCAAACGATATCGTGATTGACACGTTTAAAAATCGTTTATGTCACAGTCGTCATTATTGTAAATGACATAAGAGTTATCAAAACGTTGACAATACGGAAACAGGTCAAAAACGATATCGTTATTACCTTGTAGAATTCCAGCCCAGATTGTATATTTTATTATTTAAAAAATCTCTTAAAAATCAAGCTGATATTGTATGAATTCCCTTAACTCCAGAAGTCCTTTTTCACATCTCATTGCCTTTTGAATCATGTCTGCTCGATTGCGTTTGAATAACACTCGTGAAGACTCGGCAGTTTGAGAATGTAGTACTATGTACAAAAAGGTCTGACGGAATTCTTTCGTATTATATAAGGTTTTTATCAAAAACAATATGGAGCTTTATTCTGCCCTGCTAATACAAATTCGAATTAAAATTCAATGTTTTTTTCATTTAATTGGCCATTAGAGGGCTTTTTTACACGTCGGTAATATTCAGTGCATGTACTAGCGCTTCGGACAAGACCATCATTGCGGAGAAGAAGCGCCGCCGCAACAAACTTCAGCAGAAGGTAATTTTTTATCAATTTTAAAGTTCAATAATACTTGAAAGTAAGTTACATTATAAAGTTATAAATAATTATTATTAATACTAGCACAAATAAAATAATTGCAAATGAAAGATCAATAACAATAAATTAAAAATAATGAATAAGGAGAACAATACGACGAGGTCTCTACGTCAGGAACGATTACTAAAATAATTAACTGGAAAAAACAGGTCCTTGCAAGCGTGAACAGACCGGACCCCACAAACAGCACCCGTTCACGAGTATGACGCGTATCTCAGCCATCGCCTCCCTCAACCATGTGTTCGGGAAGGTGGCAGTATCTCAGAAAAAACTCCTGTAGTAAATACAACCCTATTACCGACAGAATAGGATTGAATCGGCTTTGGCTACTAAATTTAAGATACTGATTATTGGCTTTGGAGGGCAGTATTCTACTAGGGCTGAACCAAATTGCTTTTGACATGCTATCATATTGTCAACGATATGATATCTCTTATTTGCTTGAAATTGGCGGCCGAGTTAAAAACAATACGATAACAATACGTGTAAAGAAACTAAAGCTTCAATAAAAGTAATTAAGGCTTTTCATTCACGCGAGTTAATATCCGTTTTTAACACGTTGTGTGCGGTACGGCTATTATTTTCCCGTATTCGACTTTCGCTGGGTGCGGCGGTCAAAAATAGTGCTCTCCCTCTCGGTGCGGGAAGGAGTTAACAAGGTTCCCATGAAGGTATGAAAGAGTCAACTATAGATTTGTGAATACCAGATCTATTTGAAAATAATAGTAATAAAACATCGTACGGGAAAATAGTTCCCGTAACGCACCACCGTGTCAGTTTTGCTCTCTAGTGCGATACGGGAAGTATTTTCCCGTAGTTGTGACCCCGTACCGCACCCAGGTGAAGGTACAAATAGTCTCATTTGGCGATAGGAAGGAGTAACACCTGTGCGATATCGACAAATATTAATATGAAGCGAACACGAAGAAAAATAAAAACGAGCCCTCCCAACAAAAACGATCAAAATGTGGTGAAAGTGGAAAGTGTAAATTAAATGAGACCGAGTGACAATAATCCAGGACCTTCTCGAATTAAAGATGACCGAAATTTTGTAATAACTAATAAAAAAACAAGGTGTAATGTGAATAAAAATGTGCAGTGTCAAAAAGACGACGACAGAATATATGAAAGCCCATCTAAAAAAATTGAATCTTGGAAGGTTAATTAATTAAAATAAATATTATGTTGATTATCGACGTTTATTTTAATACAACACTGTCACATCCTTAACTTAATTCCTTTTTTTGGTGCGGTACGGGAAGTAATTTCTCTTAAATTGAAGTTTTTGTAAAAAGGTTATATCTTCTAAACTAAAACCTTTAGCCGGGTACTATTTCAGCTTGTTAAAATAGACTATATAATCTAACATTTATCTAAAAATTAGCTTTGTAGTGTTATTTTTGATAAAGTTACAGCCATTCAAAGTACACACTATGAGCGGGAAAATACTGGCCGTAACGCACCACGGTGAACTTCGATACGACCAAATATTTCCCGTAACGCACCCGCGGTAAGTCCGCCAATTTCATTGCCGCAGTCAACGTGTTAAGAGCTGTGTTACTCTGCTGCGTCCCATTTGTTTGTCTTTATTACTCTACAACCTACTGTCTGCCCGCGACCTCGCACGCATAAAAAAACATAAGCCTATTACTCAATGACAATAATGTAGTTTACTGGTGAAAGATTTTTTAAAATCGGTCCCTTAGTTTCAAGTGTATTCGTTACAAACATACATAAATAAAAAATACAATATTAGTTTATGTTGATATATTTCTCATTAATACACTAATCTCACTTCTTTAACATCTAAGCACACAGTTTAGGATACCAATCAATTTTAATTCAATAATCAAGAGAAACCAAGTAACAATTTTCGTAGCAACCAGCTACATTACCTATTACTCCCCAGTCATGGTCGAATGATCCATTTCCTCCCTAAAACATTATTTTTAACACATTTCTCCTTCAAACTCACACGTTAACTTCAAACGCTACATTTTATAACGAGACAAGAGTTTCAATTAAGTTTACTTTCGTGTTTTCTCGCTTTGTTGGCGAAGCATGTTTTTTTTCTTTGGAATAACGTCGTAAATTTGGAAGTGTCCACAGAATAAATACATGAAAATAGTCCACTATTATGTTTACTACCGCTACGGTTAGTCTGGAAATAGTCTCTTAATATGTCTTCTTTCTACTATTCTAATAATAATATATTATCATTTACTGCGGTTTAAAGGAATAAAATATTGCGAGGGATAATAATTTTTAACATAGGGTCAGCCGTTCTTAAGATAACTCCCATCATACAAAGAAACACATAATTTTCTCCCGTTATATTAGATTATCCGTGTAGTTTCCTGGTGAGAATAGTGCCACTCCATGTCTTCCCGTGGATGTCGTAAGAGGCAACTAAGGGAATAAAGCTTGTAGTACTGTTAGGCGATGGGCTTACAACCTGTCACTAATAAAGCTAAAGGATCATTTTCTGTCACTTCCGTAGTTTTTCTATTATCTCCCTTACTTTTTTCTTTGTTCTATCTCATGCTTCGTCTGTTGTCATTGTTTGGCTGTTTTGGAGGATGTATGTATGTATATATTATATAGATGTATAATTATATGTATTTAGTATGTATTTATTCAATTATTTACTTTATGTATTTATATTTAGTATATTTATAAATAGTTCTAATTTCAAAATTGAAATAATTTAATTGTTTTTTTTTTTTTTGGAGTTATTTAGTTTGAGTTCTAAACGAATTAGTTTACACCCCCTGCCATGAATTTGTGTCCTCAGTTATTTCTCTTACAAGGTTGTCTGGAAGAGATCGCTATTTAGCGGTAAGACCGCCTGTTGTATACCTATGATTTAAATGTACTGTTCCATGTTCTGCTTTATTTTTTTTAATTTTTGGTGTTCAATAAAGAGTATTTGTATTGTATTGTATTGTAATACACTGATAAACATCTTACCCTGATTGGGCAAAATGTGGTACAGAATTAAAAACAAGTCTTTTTGAAGTTGTTGGTAATTCTGTACCTCTACCTTGCCCACTCTGTCGGGCGTTTTTCAAAAAAAGTGAACATCGTTAAGGAAAAAGTTACATTTTCTTAATTTTGTCTTTAACGAAAACGCCCAGTCTTGAACGAAAACTCGTTAAGTCAAGCAACATTATAATATTGGAAGACCTGCATTATAGATAATAAATAATACGAGTACAATTTTCAGGTGCTAAATTAGTACATACATATATTTGATAAAATTTATGGAATAGTTAGTGGTTTTTCAGGGCGAGAAATCGATCGGTCAAATTGTCAAAACTTCATTCCAACTTTCAACCCGAGCGACCCTTACCCAGGTGCTTATTATACGAAGCCTAGAGCTTAGTTTGGACCAGGTCAATTTGTGTGAGGGGTGCGCATTTATCTACATAACTTTTATAGTCCAACTATCGGAAATCCAAAAATATTTCTTATACCATCACAATGATGAATGATTCATAAAATATATTTAACACTAACGATGGAAACTCATAATCAACATAATTCATAATAAAAAAAATACTAATTATACACCTTGTTTATACTTATCATATCTTGTTCATTACAAAAGACTACCTAACGACGATAATAAGCAAAGGAGCGGTGTTAAGTACAACAGAACTGCATTCAAACATTATTCTGTATAGTAATGACAGTATTGATATAAAATTATAACTCTCTGTTATGAGTTTCGTTTGTAGTAATAAAAATGTATGAACAAAAAAAGCATGAGGTTGTTTTATTTTATTATAAAATAGGAATAACCAATTTATTTGAGCTAATAACCCTTTTGTGAGATTGTCCAGATTGTGTTTTGTTGTTTATTTATTTGTTTTCATATTGGACTGTGTCCGCTGGTGTTGCCACTTCTGCGCCCCCCGGGTAACGCTATTTGCACAGAGTCAGAAAATGTTTTATGTCCCTGCTTTGAAGGTTGTTTTTTGTAATTTGCGACCTTTGTAACTTTAGTACACCTAATTGTGATGTAGATCATGCGCTGGGCCTTTTGTAATAAAAAATCTTTTTTAATAAAGATGAACGGACGGTGGTGAAAGGTTCTTTAGAAAAACGGTGATACTACCGTCATTTTGTTTGAAGACTAATTATCATACCTGGGATATCTCGGGGCATCTATACGAAAGTGATGTAGCAAAATGTTTTATCGACAAAAAATGTATCGATGTTTCTGCCAAAATCTAAATTTTATGCGACATAAATGAATATTACTTATTTTTCCCCATTTTTAAATAAAAAAAGAAACAAATTAAAACTTGTACCTATTTATAATGTTTATTTTAAAATAGTTTTCATGATATACATTTTTTTTCCATATTCGATGGTATTAATTATTAATGATTGCCGTCTAGATGAAAATATCCACTTTAAACTGCTAAACGTTCTATCAACGACTACAGTGGTCAACGGGGCATTCTTTAAATATTTATAATGACTCAAAGCCAATTTCTCATTTATGTTGGTTATTGAAATTTCCTCACCTTTTATAAGACTGTTTACTTTTTTCATGGTGTCATAACCAGTATTTAATTACATCGACATCTTTTTTATCGATATCAAATCCCTAGAACTTGCCCCGAGTTATCCCAGGTATGCTAATTATACTGTGTCTGATCTTTGATATTACAAAACTTTTAGCGTCTTCCAATTGTGTATTGTTTCCACAACCTTTATAATACAGGCTGGAATAGACTAAATTTTTTCCTAAAAGCGATGGCTTTATAGAGGTGACAGTAGGTATTTTTGCTATGATACTGAAACCGATATTTTTACCCGTCAAAGGTTTCTTCATAGCGATTGGGAATCTTCGTTTTTCGTGATAAATATCTACTACCCATTGCAAGTGTAAGTACGTCAGCTAACCAACTGAATGCTATTAAGAACGTTTTAATAATACTTACGTAATTTGCAGATATTGGAATATTGGGAGCGAAATTGGAAAACACTTGGGAGTTACTATATCGATAAACTCACTTTTCGATGCTTCTCCCCTATTATACTAGTGATTTCGCTCCCAGAATTTCGATATCTGGCTGGCTAATTAATAAAACAGGGACGCGGTTTTTTTTTTGAGTACAACTATGACTTACCGGTGATAGGTTCTAGGTCATATCCATCAGACGCGATAACAGTGATGTTATGTCCGTCAACAGACATCTCTATGGGGCAGTTGAGGAACTCCGCATTGATTATCCGGAAACGGTACTTGTAGCCCTAAGACCAAAGATAAACGAGGTTCAATAGAATTTTTGACATTGCTACACATTACTAACTTAACACTAACCATTTTGGCAGCTGGACTTACCCATAAACAGAACACACCTTATTATGACAACGCTGCAGATTAAATTTAAATGGTGGTGGTGATCTTTATGGACTTTAGTAGCAGGAGGACTGTGTCTGATCCGCTACTACCATCTTATCCTTTCAGTGATCCAATTTGGGAATAATAAAAACGGGTAAATGACCAGCTCAGAAGCATTTCATCTTAGTCCTTAGGGTTGGTAACGCATTGGCAATCCAGAACGTCCAGGGACCTTATGAGTGTACTAGGACATCAGAAGTTCGAGAAGTATGCTTTGCTCAACCATCCAATCGTCAAAACTTTTGTAAGAAAAGGATACATTTCAAAGTCTACCATGATTCCCCATGTCACAACTCACCTGTTCTACATTAAACTTAGCAGTCTTCATATATAACGGTTTGACGGTCTCGTTCATCCAGATCTTGAAACGGCCGACTCCGTTGATGAGGAGGGTCGGGGGCTTGTTGTCGCCCTCCGAGTGGTGGTGGTCCGTGAACATGGACACGGACAGCTCGTGAATCCAGTCCGTTACTATCATCACGTGCTCTGATCTATGAAATAAAAATAGATAAAAAGAGTAAAGGAAATAAAATGATTGTTTGAATGAGGAATCCAGATCCAAACGAAAATTGTTAAGAAAAGTAGAAGTAGACTCAACGACATCGCTCAAAGCGAAAAAAATTCTTAATGTAGTTGACTTGACTTGACAACCCGCGTTTTTTTCCGAAACGGTAAATTATTCTGGATTTATTTCAGGACCATCGTGTAAAAAACCGTGTGTGAGTGTGTGTTGTGGTTAGGTTAGCTTAGTTTTATAAAAATCCTAAAATATTTGTAGTTACAGAAAAAAAAGCGGGTTGGCAAATGAAATAGGTCGCGAAACGATGCATCTGTCAAAGATTTGTCGGCGAAAAGGCTATTCTTCACCCCTAATTGTTCAAATCGCACTGTGTTTTTTATCGAACTAAAAATTAAATAAAAATAACTTTTAATTACTGTTTTTATTTTGTTTCATTGTCATTTTTTGGCGTTTGATGCATGTGCGGTACTATCATTTTCACTCTTCCCGAGAGAGACACCTTGGGACTCGTGTAAAATGATATACTTTCCGCACTTGAATCAAAATGTACTATTTCACCTTACCAGCAGTAGCCCTTTTCGCTCAAAGATCTCTCGCTTGGCAGCAAATTAATACGCGTCTCGTGCCTTTTAATCCCTCAGGCTATGCTCAGGGTTCTAGAATAAGATTTTAATCTATTCAATCTCTGTATTCAATACCAGCACCCGTACAAATTACAACTATGAACCCTAGAATAATGACGCAATTCAATAAGTTTGCTTATCTTTTGGAAATCCTTAAGTCGTAGTAGTCTAGAAATACCGCAGCAATAAGCTGATTCCATAAAACTGTCTTGTGCAGTATAATGTAAGAAAGTTATTTTATGCTTTCCATTACGAACTACTCCAACGTTTCCAACAACTTAAACTACTACTTAAGCAACTAATTATTTACGTTGACAATGGCGCTTATGAACAGGTAGGTACATATTGAGCACAACAAGTCGAAGAAGGAAGCCCGCATGACAAGTTTCTGCTGAGAACTTGAGTTGTTAGACGATTTAATGTTCTGAGATCTTCAGACGCACTCTCGACATTAGTCTATTAAGATTAAATTGGTTCGTCTGTCTGCGTGCGTTTTCTTATTACGAGTAGATGAGTATCACTTCGGTGAAGCAAAGAGGAGTATTTGGAAAATTGTGTGGTTGCCGGGTTAGAATAGTGCCACTCCATGTCTTCCCGTGGATGTCGTAAGAGGCGGCTAAGAGAATAAGGGCTTTTAGTACTGGTAGGCGACGGGCTTGCAACCTGTCACTAATACACTAGTAAACATCTTTGCTTGATTGTGCAAAATGTGGTTACAGAATAATAAACAAGTCTTTTTAGAGTTGTTGGTATTCTGTTGCTCTGCCTACCCCACTCTGGGAATGAAGGCGTGATGTCAAGTAGTTGGTTTTCTACTTGTACCTTTGAAGGCTCATAATGTCATTCTTTATTATTTTTTACAATAACAGGTCGCACGAAATAAATAATCTAGTAAATTTCGTTTTTATTTGATTACGCATAACGCCATTGTTGTCAAATTACTTTTGTTTTACGTTGATATTAACATTTATTTTGGGTGTGTTTATTCTTAGTCTATTTCCTGGTAATTTATCAAATATTTTCAAAGATACGAAGACACATAGTTCCCTTAGGGAAATTTACTAACCGGAGCTTCGTATAGTACGAATACGTTGGCAGTGTAGTGGGGTGCGGAAATGATAGAGCATCCCATTTTCTAATCTACTTGCATTACATTAAATTTAATACCTGTAATATACTTTTGAAGGGGCTAGCGTGAAATCAGCAACTAGCTGGAAAAATATGTATTAAGGGGTAATTTCGCCTGTGTACAAAATTGTTTATATGAATAGCTATTTTTTTATTGTTTTGTTTTGTATACATACAAACATACCTACACTGTTTGTGTTCCAATTCGAATGAAATTCTCCCCTAGCGTCCTAAGTCCGAGGTCGGCCTAATAGGGGCGTCCTTAGGCATGCTAGTGTAAAAACCCTTTACCACGTGAACTCCCATCAGGAGTCCGCCCTCTCTCCGGCAAAGTAGTCAAAGTCATCAGAGGCTAACTGTGTAGGTCCCTCAAAAAAAAAAAAATTTTTTTTGTTGTTTGGTTTGTATTCCTTTAAAAAAATTACGTAGCTTACAACGAAAAATAAGAAGGGCCTGTTTCACACTCGACAAGTAAATACATCTGTTAAAAGAAGATAGCTCTCTCTTTACCTTTTTTTCAAGTGTAAGGAAGGGAAATGGCTAAATTAATTTAACAGATATGTTTTACTTGACTATTGTGAAACAGGAGGATAGTATCGTTATTTAATTAGTCGTTATCATTAAAATATTTTTTATATGAGAGGGTGAAAAACCAGGACGCTGGTTACCTGATAGGATGTACTACTACTCGTACCTGCCTACCTAATCACCGCAGTATAACATAACTTCGTCTGACTTTAAGGTTATATCAATGTAATGAGGTTTTTTATTTAATTACATAATGTACATAACGTCATGCCTTCATTTTCTGAGAGGGGTAGGATGAAGTCTTATTTAATTTTCTATTCTCTATTCTAGATCAAGAACCATGGTAAAAACAAATTAGAATAGAAGAATCTTGATGTGCATTCAGGGTTGTAATTTTGAAGTCTAAGGAGTGCGTGTCTATAGGTCTAAGATCCCACTTGCGTGCATTCGTTTGCTTTCTCTTTACCGTAAACAACAAGTTCTCAACAGCTGGCTCTGTTATTGCAAAAAAATATAAGTTCGTCCTTAATTTTGCAATTTTTCTGAATCACCTACTCTCCTTGTATTAATTCAACTGAGTATATTCTATAATATTCACGAAACTTTGGGTAAAGAAATCTCCCAAGTTTCATGAAATGAAATAAAGCTCTTACTTGTTCTGCTTAAAGTTTGAGCCCTTTCAACTTGAGTCAAGGTTTTCCTTTAAATTTGTACTGAATCTGGACTTAAAGCAAATTTACTCCATTAGAGAGAGACATGTTGTCGCCGTACAAATTACTAAAATAATGCGTGACGTAACACCTACATTCGCAAACACCACACTCACAGCTGTAAAAGAATGGCGTATACATGCACTAAGGAGCAAGAGTTAAATTGATAGCTACATCGTTTAGTAAGTAAGACGGCAATATATCTCGCAATAACGACGCGAAACATGACAGCACGCGTATATGCAATCGTGTTACTCGCGTAAACTTTATATTAAGCTATCTCGCTCAAATACGTGTTGACTGATGGGTGGACCACTTTAACTGACTCGGATTAGGCGCTCAGCGCCTATATTGAGGTCATCAAGCCCTGGAGGCTTGGAGCCTTATTTTAATAAATTATACTAAACTAAGGTAATATTCTTTTAAGTTTCCGTTCTCAAGAGTGCCTACGGGACCCTATTACTGTGCCTCTGCTGTCAATCTGTCTGTCAGCAGGCTGCATCTCTTGAACCGTCAGTAGACACACGAAATTGTCAAAAAGTGAGTAATACTATTGCCGATATATTAACAAACAAAAAATTAATGCTGTTACGCAAAAACGTGTCATTCCACAATTAATTTGCAGATAAAGGTCAACCAGAAATAATCACACTGAGGGCTGACACTTTATTTCTAAATAGTTGTGGATTGACACATTATTGCGTCATTACAAGAATGGTACTGAACCTTTCGAGTCCAACTCGCACATAGTTTAATGAGGGATTTGCATATGGCAAGTTTTTTTTACATGTGACAATAAGCGTTACCCAATAAAGTTCAAAATAGAATTAACCAGAAATCCGAATTCAGTTAACATCCTGTTTCTCTATTGTACGTCTTCTAGAAGAACACCGTTATTATATCTTTAATATTAAGGAATCCCTTCTTGACTAGACAGTACCTACTTAATCTAATTCAACCTTATTATTATTATTTTGCAGTAAAAGCGCATCGCTTTTGACATGGTATCGTATTGTTTTTCAGCCGTAGTTACTGTCAAATGAAAAAAAAACTAACATAACGTTGTCTATACGATAACATATCAAAAGCAATATGGTTTAATCAAGTGGAATAGAGCCAATGTGCCTCTATTCTATGTACCTACTCTTAAATTAACCACATCGTTATTATACCTTATTCCTGGCAAAATTTGTAGGGAATGTATATTTTTACAGGTTTTGCGAATCCCTCCAGCAACATTTTTCGCATTCAAACTATACTTAAGCAAGGATTTTGTATTTTGGAAAAAGTGCTAAAAGAGTTGGTACATCGTCCGTAGCACGCTGCACCAGAAAGAACACAACAAACCACTTAACGATAAACGTTCTGTGCCGCATACTAGCAAATGTTCGAGATTTTATTACTCCAAGGGAGTTGTTGGCACTCAATTATTACAGCTCGAAAAAACGTCTGTATGGGATAGATTAAAAGGCTCATTAAGTGCTAAATGGAGGCTTGTTCTTTGCCGTCATTGTAAAATAGGACTTGAAGCGTGTCTCTATTTAATCCATTAGAGTAAAATCTCTTTTACCGAACCATGGTCCTCTGGTGTGATATCCATGGACTTAATTATTTAATAAGTTAATAGTAATTGTCTTAATTCGACATTGCCGAAACACCTTGTTAGAATAAGAAGTGAAAGCCATTATTAAAAAAGTTAAAATCGGTTTATAGTGTGTTTATTGATAAGGGGGCGTTAATGTGTGTTGGTTTGTTTTGTCTTTACGGTTCAACGCATAATTCGTTCGATGTAAAGTTTAATACAGGAACTTTATACAACTCGAAGTTTATTTTTACCTCTATTGTTATGGTATAGGGACCTTTACAAGTCGAGTTAATAGAAGATATTTTATCATAAAGTTAACAAAATATACCATTTAAAATAGAGACCCAGGTATGGTTGTTGGATAGCTTGAAGACGGATATACGGGCATTTTCATCCCGGAAAAATCTGGCAGTTTCCGAGGGAATAGCGATGATAGGTTCTGCACAGATAGAAGCTATTAATTGTACTAACTGAAAATCCAAAACATAATGAACCTCGGCAAGACTTGTATACCTACACGATGTACCAGGAAATCAAGGACGAAAAGAGCACTAAGGACGAAGTTCTCTCCACACGTATTGCTATCGTAGGTAGTCTGGGCTTCCGCTTGACACCTCCTGAGACACCTTTGAACGGGCTACCTTACCTGTCGTAATCATACAATGCTCCATGAGGATCCTGGGACTTGGGTCTCCTGATGATGAGAGCCCCCGCAGCCCCGTCCGCCCGCTGCATACCAGCGTGAGAGTGCCAGAAGTGGGTGCCGTCGTGAGACGCGTTGAATTGATATCTGAGGGCATCGAAGCGTTCCTTATTAGATCAATCCACTTCAACCTTGCAATTGGGACATGCAAAGCCCTCACAGCAAATTATTCTTTGGAAAATCAACACTTTTTTTGACCATGTGGAATCATTTACTTGCCATTATTAGATTAGGCTTCAAGTTCCATGAGTCAATATGGGTCCAGAACCAATAATTGAATTAGATATTTATAATGTTCTTATTTTTTTATTATGGACTTTAGAATTTCATTGCAGAAATATATTTTAATTTCATGGAAAATAGGTTTGCATCTGCGAATGCTTCAATCACACACATACATTTGTAATAGGTAGAAAATACACAATTTCAAACGAACTTACAAACTAGAAACAACCTCAATTGCATATGTGAGCAGCACTAGTGAGCAAAACACTGGTATTCTTCCACAACCCCGGGATACGACAAAGCCGTTATGTGTAATTCGACCGATTTTTCTTTTCTACAATGGAATTTAACTTAGTGCCCATAATAGAAAAGGAAGTGCCATACATAGAAAGACCTATTTTGTTGCTACATTGCTAAGCTCTTTTGGTTCTGGTTTCGAACCAATATTCATTTGGTAAACCCGACGATAGTGTAATATTATCTCGGAGCTGACCTGAAGATCAAGCGAGCTTTTCCCTCTTTATTACTCGTATTAAGGTGCTTTCCTACCGGCGAGGCTAGGCGAGACGATGCGGCGCGAGAATTTTTATTTGTAATAAAAAGTTCAATTCCCCCCTCGCGCATTATCGTTGGAAATGGTTGTTTTAATACAAATAAAAATTCTAGCGCCGCACCGTCTCGCCTAGCCTCGCCGGTGGGAAAGCACCTTTATTAAGTTATTTACAGGATAAACATTTAATCCTTACCTAAAGGTTGTATCCGGCGGTATAGGACACTGTGTGACGTATGGTGTGCCGTCCATATACGGCGTTCCTCTCTGATGCTGCCCATGCCAATGCACCGTGGTACCCTCAGTCATCAGGTCATTCTCCACATCCACAATTATTCTGTCGTGCTGGCATACCTAGAATTTTCAAGAAGTCAATCAGTCTACAAGACTTGCCTATACTTAATTTATTTAGGTACTTAACTGAATGTCAAAATATCAGCATAGAGGTATTCCATCTTAGTCCTCAGGGCTGGTAACGCATTTAAGGTCTTAGGATTGCAGTCTTGAGATTATAGTCTTGAGAATTCAAATGCCTATGGGTCTCAGATTCCACTAATCATCAGGTGGCCTGAGTGCTCGTGTGCCTTTCCATTGTTATACAAAAAAATATCGCGTGATATAGTTCTCAGCCGCAGTGTAGGTACACTGATATGTCAAAGCTCGACAAAGAGTCTTGATTGGCTGTTTAACTGAGCCACGTGGCTTGGTTAGACAACAATTTAGTTAGGTAGCTATACAGTGTGTTACCGGCATGAGGGCTTTAAATGTAGGTATCGATTCTACTCCTCAAATGCTACATCTTTTGTTCTACGACTTCGAAAATAACTTAATTTACAGTAAGTTATAGGTGATCAAACTTTCAAAGTTTACTAGTAAAATCAGTGAATTAATTTATTTTGTATGAAAAATAAAAAATTAAAATTACCTCATTTTTTAAAGTCGTAGAACAAAAGGAGTTCCATTTGAGGAGTAGAATCGATACCTACATTTAAAGCCCTCATGCCGGTAACACACTGTATAATTGGAGTTTATTTAGCTTATACAGGGTGAGCAGTAAAAATATTCCTCATAATAGCAAAATTTGTTTTAAGTAACTATGACATCAATTTAAATAATGAATAAAAGTTATGTAAAATCTACACACTCGTGACACCTGCTGTTCCTTGGTACAAAATCAAGGCAATTTAGTTATAACTTTATTTAAACAAGCATAAAGTTCATTTAAATTTGTTTCAAAATTGTAAATGGCATTTAAGAGTAAGGGTAACTTGAACTTTATTCCCTTGATGGTAGATTCAAATTCCCACTTACAAAATTCTTCCTGTTAGTATGGTGGGGAGGATAAAACTCTCATACACAACCAGAAATTGTGAAAGTAGGATGACAGTTGGGATAGCTTTGTCCAAAATTCAGCCTAGATTCAACTTATTGTAAACTAGCTAGTTTCCATACCTCAACATCAAATGCCTATCATAGGTGTAATGGGGCATTTTCCAAAAAAAGTACCTATCGTTAAGGACAAAATTTTATAACGGTAATTTTTCTATTACCTCACGAAAATTTGACATATATTTACGTACTGCGCTCATAAACCAGCAGGCGGTATTTCAAATTAAATAAGCATAGCAGATTCAAACTGTTAGTAATATGGTCGAACTTGCTACAGGAGTTTTGTCTGAGATGCCTCTATTTCTCTTAAAGCAGTAATAGTTAATTTTCGTGATGTAATGCAAAAATTAAGTTTGTTAATCTTTGTCCTTAACTATAGGTACTTTTTTTGGAAAACGCCGAATGAACAAAGAAATAATAGTCTTTATTTTAACTGACATCTGGAGTTTACTCGTTCGCAAGAAAATCACCTGTTTTCTACTCTAAGTAAAATCAAGCCGACAACTTCATCCATTCCTTTGGAATTTATCTGGAACAAGTCTTTAACCGTATTGATTTTTGTCGATCTCTACTCAAAGTTGTTTTTATTGTTTAACCGTGCAAATAAAACAGAGAAATTGGAAGAGGTTTCTTTAAATAATATTGCAAAGTGTTATTATGACAAGGAAAACACACTAGCATACAGGCCACCTGCCCCCTGTTTCACCATCCTGACAGTGACAGGTGACATGTGACATTCAGTGTACATGGCGCAACTTATATGAGACCCAGTGATGTATCAGCGTGTTAACTTTGCAATGTAAACTGAATTGTCACCTGTCACGTGTCATTGTCGCGATGGAAAAAAAAAGGGGCTGATAGTAAGTGGGCTCTGATGAATTCTTAAGACCACAATCATAAGGGCCATATTAATAAACTCATCTTTGTTGATATGCACGACACAAAATACGTCAAAATAAACGTCAAGAAAACTGTCATTATAGACGTATCTTGAGACGAGTATTACAGTTGAGATTCGTTTATTGATACGGCCTTAAGACTGAATGTATTGCCAGACCTGAGTACTTAGATGGAATACCTCTATGCTAGTAATTTCACCGGCGAACATTGAGAGCTGCTTGGCGATAATAAGTTAAAGGATAAGATGGTAGTTGTAAAGTGATAAATAAGTTATATTATTAACGACGAGAAAAATACAATAGCAAGAAAACCGGTCATAACACTATTTATGTTAATAATTATTTTAGCTAGCCGCAATAAAAGTAACTATAAATAATGACGGTAATTCAATTCTTGAATAAATTGCCTATCTTTTATGTAAAAACAGGTTTCACTACAACGATTATAATATTATTAGTAGCTTTTGCCCGTGACTCCGTCCTCGTAGAAGTCGTTTATCACTGCTCCCTCGAGGACTGTACAATTTTCCAGGAAAAAACTACCCTATGTCCTTCCCCGTGAATCAAACTACATCTTTACCAAATTTTATCTACATCGGTTCAGCAGTCTAAGCGTGAAGAGGAAACAGACAGACATAAAGACACACTTTCACATTTATAATATTCACTTCGCAAAAAAATGTAGCTTCGTATTTGTATATTTTTAAATTGATTATTTTTCCAAAAACCTCTTTGTAATATTAGTAGGTATAGATAGTCCACAATCATGACCTTTTAGGTAGGTAACTCCTTAAGCTGCCACTATTTAAATTATGAATTCGGAACTCATGAGTATCAATTAATCATGTACATCCTGGTACATCATACAAAATTATGCTTTCCTTAGTGAATTAGCTACAAGAGGGCTTCATGACGGTCACGTCGCAGGCTATTTGGGCAGGCGCATGAAATGAACAGCAGAATAAAATTGTGCTTTAAAATTCTGAGTTCTATTTTGTATTCGTCGGTTACTACAAAGAACCAAAAACAAAGGACAAAGCAATGTATGTTCGTTTAAAACGAAATTTCAAATTTCCAGTACCAATAAAGTAGAAGTACAGCATAATAACAATAAAAATATCATTAATAACATTATTTCGTGTCGTAGAACAAGAAAGAATTTAGTTAAAGAATTTAAAAGAGCATCCTTAGAATGAGCAGTCACTTTTCTTACAACAAGTTCTTGTTAAACCATATTTAAAAACGTTTCACGATTATGTAACGTAAATACTTTATCGAATTCAGCTTAAAAACGTCTATACTTACCATTATAATGGCAAAAAACGTTAATCAAGAAAATAATTATATTTTTAGGCGTCCTCATAGGATTGTGAAGCAAAGCTTCTATTGCGTAGCCGTCAATAAAAACCATACAAATTTAACGCGCGATAACGTTTCTCACCCACTAAATCTAATCCATTTTATACGGTATGTTGTAGATATTATGAAAATCTAGGTCTGTGCGTTTCCTCTTTTTTTCCTATCTAATAAATATTTTCTTGGAAAGAAAAACGTACAGACCTAGTTTTTTATAATCTCTACAACATATTCAAAAATCGTAAAAATCGGACAACGTTTAAGTGGAGAAAAACGTTATCGCATTTTGTATGAATATTTTTTGCTTCACTGTCCTCTTAAACGGAACAGTTTCAATTTTTTTTATGTAATTAAAGTTAACTTGTTTGTCAAAGACGGTAATATTTCTTTATAATATGTAGGTACGTTTGGGAGCCAAACATCAAAAACTTTTTCTAAAATACGCCCATGAAAAAATAATTGTGAACGACCCTTCATTACAAATGAAACGTAAACAAAACGCTCAAATAAAAAAAAAACTCCTATTGTGCCTTTGTACAATTCAACAAGCAATAATACTTTTTGATCCCTCCGGAAGTGCCTAAATAAATAAATTATCAAATCTCATTTAAAACGACTGGACGTAACAAACTTTGCTTTACTTTTCAACTTCGGAATATCTACGTCGAGCAAACAATGTTTAAGGTCAAATAAGCGACGACCGACAAATACTCAGCGACGTCTCTTGGCGAAGCATTATTCCAAAAATTTCAAATTAAATTCTCAAACTCAAAAGTATTTATTAACGTACCTCAATAGCAGTACCTGGCATTTTCCTGTTGATAACATTAAGAGGTCTGCTCATTCCATCTGCTGGTATGCAGTCGAGTCTCTGACAATCTGTTTCATTGAAAGGACAATCGTAGCAAGCTTTGCTCATAGTGTGATACCATTCCAAATGAAACATGTAATAGCAAATCATTGGCTCCTCGCCTTCTCTACACTCTCTGTTACACGGGTGATCCCCACCTATTAATTCCCCAGTCACATCATCATATTTCACGTGAGCTCTTTGTTCAGATTTCTTGCTAACCTTTTTTACTCTGAAGTTCTTTAAATCTTCATCATTTAGTTCCTTAACCGCGTGCTTAGTAGCTTTTCTTATCACAGTTTTTGTTATATCATTCTCGTTTGTTGATTGATTGGATTCTTGAGGTAGGATGACTTTGGAGGCGCTCTCGGGTTTCTTAACTGTCTCTATGTTTACTGATTTAGTATGTGGCGGTTGTGGTTCCGGCTTTTCATCTACCTCTGAGGCAAAATTGTCTAAGCTCTCATTGCTCTGACTTCTGGATTGCCTTACATTAACTTTATAAGTGATGTTTATATTTTGATTGAGTTGTGTCGTTTCTTCTATTAACTCTGTGGTCGTTTCAAAATCGGATTGACTGGCGATACCCGTGAAACCTGAAACAAAACATATAAACGGTTAATAATAATGTCAGCTACGTAGTTTAACTCTTTATTTTTTCTTTTTACACCAATTTTCATCATGTTTCGTCGCAAGAGCTACACATTCTTCACAATAAACTTTATTTTATGCATTTTTAAAAGCCGTAAAATTACAAAATAGCCTTTTTCAATGTTTTTAATGATACTCTTCAATTTAATATTTTTACAATAAGCTAAGCTTATCTGGGATATCCATCTATTTAATTACTCAAATCTGGTAGATTCATTTCATTCGCCCTGATTTGAATTGCAAATTAAAGAGATCACCTGCTTTTTTCTACCCGGGCTTTTAAATGCTTCGAGTATTTAATATTATACCGTGGTTTTTAGAAAACCAAAAATAAACAAAATCTTTGTTTGATACTTGTTCAACGTTAAAGAAAAGATTGAGCCGCCGCTAAATTCAAAATTAAACCCATTGTTGCATTTGAAAATTACAATTTAAAAACACTGGAAAAATGAGACGTCAATGTAATCTTATGAGTAAAACGTGTTTCGATGAAATGGTGTCTATCGTCCAAGCAGAGTACAGTGCATTTATTATAAACTGATGATTTTTACCTTACGGTACCTACTGAGTAGCTGCTTGCAAAGCACTAATGCAACCTTAGGTAATCATAAAAATAATTCTACGAGTACATTTTATTACGACTTATTCCTAATACTTCCTTTACATTGAAAGGGGCTCACTCGCAAATTGACTTACATTTAATTACAAGACTCAAATTGTCGCATCCTTTAAAAACCGATATTTTATAACAACGTATCTAATAATAAATAATAACGTTTATTTTCCCAAAAGCAACACTGATACGACAAAATGTCTATGTGAGATAGTTATGTCAAATTATCAGGTTAATTTAGGAGTCATGTCATGAAAATAGGTTAATTAACCTGTTTAAATTTAAGGCATTCTGGGTCTGGGATACCTACGCCTGTTGCAAATTTTAGTCCTTATGAGACAGTCAATTTAAAATTCAGTCATATGAGGAATGTGGGTGTTGTTAATTAAGTTAATAAAAGGGTATCGTAAAAATTATCCGCAATAAAACCTGCAGGGCAAGAGCATGTCGGACCATGCTCAGAGTAGGGTTCCGAAGCCGTTAAGTACTACAAACATAAAAAACAATTTGTAATAACTAATTTTCTATTAAAAGTCAATTGGTGCCATCTTAGATAATTTTAGTACGTATAAAGACTTTAATCACCTGTATCTCAAGGATCAATGATGTCTTCTTAGTCGTGATAGTTTTTCTTTGAAATTCGTTATACGATTAATTCAAGTTTTTTTCTGATTTTTAATGTTTGTACTTTTGGCTGTAGTGGCACTTGACTCTAATAAAAAATCAGGGATTGCAAAACCGGTTTTATTGAATACCTGTATTTAAATTGTCAAATTATTACCGCTAAAAAAACAATACCTATATTCGAATTAGAGGTATTGTTGTCATTCCGCTTTTGTTATTATCGCTATGTATACACTATTTACAATATTAAATACCGGTATTCAATACCGCTATTCAATGCACCTGATAAAAAAGACGTCAATTTGACATTATTACTAAAGCATACCAAGTGTAACAGGGTACGTCACGCGATGACATTATTGTGCATGGCTGGTTAACTAGTGTCTACTAGAACCTGGATAAGTAAATTGATTGTGTGTATTTTGATTTACATAATAGATTTAAAAACTTTTACGAAAACAAATAAACAAGTATATTGACACTGACAGGTATTACCGGTAATGCTTTTTATGGGTAAAGTATCAAATAGAGGTATTGTTGTCAGTTGCCTAAACCGATCATGTACTCGAATACCGGTATTGATTATACCGCTAATCAGAGCTTTAGCGGTAAAAATAGTGAAATGCCATTATAACCGGTTATACCTCATTTTAAACCGGTACTCAGAATACCGGTAACGATCCCTGTAAAAAATAGCGCTTTAAAGCTTAATATTTCATTAACGGATCACTTAATCGAAAAACTGTTTGAAATACCTATCCAATGGCACCCCACACTATGGGTTAGACGAGAGAAAAAAATACATCCCCATGTTTCGAGTAGGGTACACCAAAAAAAAAAAATTATGTTTATATTTTACCACTTTGTTGGCGTGACTAATTTGTATATTCATGCCAAATAACAGTTTTGTAGTACTAAGGGTCTCTGAGCTAGGCTGCGGACGGACGGACGGACATGGCGAAACTATAAGGGTTCCTAGTTTGACTATGGAACCCTGAAAACCCTTTTCCGACCTAGATATTCAAATGTTTGTGTTGCCTAATACATTACTCCGCGAATTAGTTGGTTAATTTTGCGTGGGAATTGGAAGTTCACAGCTAAACGAGTTAAAATCCGCATAGCAATTACGAAGCATGTTGCTAACGATATTAGTTTTTGCTTTTATAATTACATCACGTGCGGTTTCATTTACCCGGATTTTGTTTGTTAACAAAAAGTGTGTCAAATCGCGCATTTGATCAAAACGTAATAGCCATCAACTTTGACCCACGGTTCAACGACAGATCATCTCCTGACATCTTCACCACCATAGTTTTACTCGACTGCGTCAGAAATAGGGTTATGTTTTCCCAGTGTCTGTTTATCTGTTTCTTTGCCACGTTCTGCAGCTTAAACATTATGCAGTGTCGTTAGATTCGGCTTGGTTTGATTTCAATGTTATGAGAGGAGATTTTTTAACATGTAATAAACGACAATATCAAAAATACAGTCGAATAGTAGTGGTGGTAGGACCCTGTGCAGGGTCCGTCCGGATCGCTACCACCATCTTATCCATTAACCATCCGCCAAGCAACAGTGTTCGCATTGTTGTGTTCCGGTGTGGGGATAAGACAACCGGTGAAATTACTAGCATAGAGGCATTCCATCTTGGTCCTCAGGGTTGGCAGCGCATTTGAGGTCTTAGGATTATAATCTTGAGAATTCAAATGTCTATGGGTCTCAGATTTCACTTACCATCAGGTGGCCTGAGTGCTCGTGTGCCTTCTCCTTAACATAAAAAAAAAAAAAAAAAAAAAGAATAGTCAAAATTGCTTCTTATTAGACTGGTTTCAGTTCAGTCAGCTAAAAAGTTTTTGGGGAGTTTTGAAAACTGGTGATTTTACCAAGTTCAATATTGAGACAACCTCCTTTCCGACTCACATTAAAATCGATATAAATATTTCTATAATCTACATTCCAAATTTGTTTTTGAAATGAACAGCTTTAGCGTACGAGTACCGCAAACCAACATACATCTACGGGCGCGTACACATAGAACGTTTTCACAGGATCCTTTTTACCTTAAAGTCTGATAAACTACTCGTATTAATATTAATAGTTTACCAATAATTATAAAAACCTACGGAAGGACGTCAATGCTTAATTTTACCGTAATTGGGTAAGTACCAAATAGTTGGACCACAATTAAGCGTAGTTAAGCATACAAACAAGAAAAGTGAAAAAAGTTCCGCTGTGACACTTAAATTATCCCTACAAATGTATGGCTAACTTTCGTGTCACAACGGAAAAGTTTCATAGAAAATTTAATTGAGTGAGTTAGCGTGGCCAACTTTTTGGTCCTGCGCAAATTACAACGCCTTTTTTAAGGCGGGGTTTTTTTTTACGACGATTACGCTTTAGGACCTCTTTTCTACTAGGTTAAAATGATATTGCGTTTGAAGTATTTTAAGTAGTATAGTTAAACTTGGCCGCCATTACTGTCAACTAAATAAGAGTTAACAAAACGTTGACAATACCAAAACACGTCAAACGCAATATCGTTTCCACCCAGTAAAAAACAGGCCCAACTAGGGCTATTTTATCTTTGGAACAAGAACATCGAAAACACCTTTCAATCTTTGTCTGAAAACAAACAAACCAAATTCAATTCTTCAGCCATTCCAATTCGTAAACACATCGCTACATTGCGTTACCTACCTATGGACATAAATTCACGGCTCAAACACACTAAAGATGTACACGAACCGGTCACTGTATGTACATATTGACTTATATTATGACCCGTTATCATTGCTGTAGAGTACTACACGGCAATGTGTTTCACCCTTAGTTGGATTCAATCGCGACAGTCGCACCCACGGCGTCGCCCAACTAATCAAGATTGTGCTAGGACGCCCGACTTAATCGGCCCATTTATCTGACGACATGTAGGGCGAATGAGCAGTTTTGATAGTTGGTGTTTAATTGAGCGACAAACACATTTGTTTTATGACACAGAGTGCGATTACCTATTACATACATACATAACATCACGCCTTCATACCCAGAGTGGGAAATACCAACAGCTCTAAAAAGACGTTAATAATTCTGTAACCACATTAAGGGAATAAAGGCTTGTAGTATTGTTAGGCGATGGGCTTGCAACCTGTCACTAATACACTAGTAAACATCTTAGCCTGTTTGTGCAAAATGTGGTTACAGAATTAGCTAATAATGTAAGAATAAAATGATTACTCCAAAGTTTTATATATTATAACATAGGAATTTTCTAAAAAAAGGCATGTTACAGTTTATGTTCATCACAAACTACTACGGAATAAGAAAAAAGTTATTTAAATGTCTTAATTTTATAATCACCAGCTGTACGTAGCTATCACTGATAAATAACTTACTATTTAAGGACCAGCCAAAGGAGGCCAACTCAACGGACTTACTGACATTAACCGGTTTCTTTTCCATCAAGATACCAGCTCCATGGTACCATTTAAAAGCATTTTAATAACATAAGTATCGTAAATTAGCCAAATCATGAAGCTGTGACATTGCCACTACCAAAATTTCAGGCAGTTGTTTTGCGTTCCTCTTTCACCAGAGGTGTTTGTGTTTAGTCAAATTACCTAATAAATATAATGAAGAGATGGTGGGTGTTTAGAAATGCAGCCCCTTACATTTGTTTAACAATTCTTACGATTTTATTTACAACGTCATTGTGATTTGTGACACAGTTCTATGATGGGGCAGGGTTCCATTATTGCCTTAAATAATATCCATTATTTACAGACCAGTATTTACTTGCTAGAAATTACTTATAATATAACTGTCGAATTTTGTACATTTCTTGGCAAATGTCGAATATTTCTGAATTATAAGTCTGAAATATAACTTTATGGACAGAAAATGTTATTAAAAGAATTTTCATTGCAAAAATTTGGTTGGGTAAGTTGATGTGTCTAATTGTGCAGCATTTGTTAGAAAATATTTATAACAACCATACTTTTACAACGCTAACGAGTATATTGTACATAAATCAGCACCATTTATCCAACAGTTAATATATTATCGTTAAACTTCATTTAATTAAGTTGAAACTGTTTATGCGTACAAAACATACAAACAATTACGCAAACACGTTACAAGCGCTCAAACATAAGGTCAATGTTATTATAACTTGTTTCGACACAGCTCAAGTTAATTTGATTATAAGAAACATAAGGTCGAGATTTAACAGGATGTATGACATTAAATATGATTAGTTTAATGTCACTATCCTTGGGATTTCTTCCTTGATAGCTTCAATTCATACTTTGAAACGTATATAACGAGTAATTGTTCTGTATCAATAAAATTATAAACATAAAAGCTGCAGGGTAATAAACTACTTATTTCCTTTTAGAACACGCCTATGAAGCAGATTGTAGATTGAAACCCGGTAACTAGCCAAGAGTTTTTGAAATAACTGTTCGAGATATTTAATTTTAATTGTTACACCTAAACAATATAGGAAATTTTGTGCCATTTCTCTTTTAACAATATTCAGTTAGCCGAATGCTTAGGTCAAATAATAGTAATATCATGACCTGAATGGCAGTAGCAAGACCGGAATGTTTTTATTACACTGTATGGGCATTGGTTCCCACAGCACTCAAACAATTATATCTTTATCTACTGTCTCTTAATTTTTTGTACGTTAGCAATCCGCTGGTTCAATTATCTTTAAATCGCCCAAAGGTTAACTGGAAGAGATCCCTTAAGGATAAGTTTGCCTTTGTACATACCTTTCGTGTTTATGTTTAATTTTTACTTTGTTATTTTCTCGTTGTGCAATAAAGAGTTTATATACCCGAAGCTGGCGGTCCCGGGTTCAGATCCCGGTAAGGGCAGATATTCGTGTGATAAGCACGAGTATTTGTTCCTGCCGGCCTATTATGCGTGACACTATTTTATCGAGTGGATATGTTTAAGTTTTTAACAAAGTCGTCTATTTTATCGAAAACCCTAACATGGTTGACAATGTTGATAAACTTATCGCGGCGATATAACGACGACAAATGTTTATAAGCCCAGTGTAGCAAGAACTACGCGAAATTACTACCATTTTACAAAAAGGTTGCCAGTGTCCCAAAATGAACATATTTTTACACATGTTGGATGTTGAGTGGCGGACTTTATGTAACCCTTCTGAAATGAGTTGTTGTTAATCAGCTATTGAAAGGAGCGGACTAGGCATACTTTTTTAATGTATAAGATTATTTTGACAAATCTGTTCGATAATTCTAGGATCTGTGTTCCGAACTGAACGTTTATTTTTGTTGAGAACTGTGTTTGTTTGTATTCGACGAATTTAAATAAAGAAACCTGCATAAAGAAAGAAAATTTAAAAAGAAAGTCGAGACATCAACAAGAAGTAAGTCTAACATAGTGAACTAATGAGTTTTTTGTACCGTAGTCCATTTCTTTATTATTGTTACTCAAAATATCATGTTGTGTTACAGTTGCTGTACAGCACTAAAGAACAGAAGCTTTGAATAGGTGGCAAGCCACCCCATATTTGCCAACGGAAAAGAACTAAAACAAAAGTGGCAAAATCTCCCTTTCGTTTTACGAGAGTTTGAGCTAGACTAATCTGTTTGCAGCTTGGAAAGTCGTAAGTACTTACCTATTTAATTTGTTTCACACTCATTTACGCCTGGTAAGTTTGAATACTCGAGTAAAATTTAACAGCTTTAAAAGAAGCAAAGTTACCCGGTGTGACTAAATAATGACTCAATAATAGATTATAATAAACCGCTGAACTGATTAAATCTGGTTTGTAAGTAGCTTGAGCTCAGGCTATTTATTTATCCAGAAACGAATCTGATTACCTGCTCTATCTTGTAATACCTACTGTTCATAGGAAACTTGCTTAATTTGATTACTTTAAGTATCAAAATGGAATAAAACACAGTATTGAGTAATATAATAATTTATTATGGTGGCCTTTTTTATTGAGCTACTTTAATAAGAGCCCTAATGTCGAGAGCTGCTGGGTGGTAACAGCTCCATATCAAGTATTCTGAAAAATAATGTGTAAATTAGTTATAAATTCTGATATCTTATAATGTAGTAGGTAAGGTACTTAAAATTATAATAAGTAATAACCTGTAATGCTGCATCAAATTATTGACCCTCAACAGGCTGTTCATTATCCTGAGTGCTTGTTATAGTGTTAACCCTGATTATGCCCTAAGCACCAAAGACCTTTTTACACCACACAATTGAGTGTATGCTTGTTATTGTCTTTCCCCTGATTATGCCCTGCGGTCAAGTGTACCCAAGTGACATATAAAAATGTCAATAAACAAATGTAAAATAATGTTTTTCCTTTTTTCAGGCTAAAGGACATGAAAATTGTTACCAACTTGGAGTTTTAAAACTGTAATTTTATAGTTTAATTACAATTTTATCTATGTTTATATTAAATATTGCAATTACTTACTATAAGATCTTTTAATGCTAATAAAAGCATATCCCAAACCAGAGAATTCAAATGCCTTTTTGTTGACACACCATATACACAAGAGTATTCATTAGCAAGGACTTAGGTGTTTGTGACTCTAGTAGAGATTTTGTTTATCATGCACAGAAGATACAACTTTTCAATGTGCGAGTTACAGTTCAGCTCTGTTCAACAGAGATATTAAATATAAAGAAGTTTTGCATTCTACCAGGGAATCTAGAAGCAGTAGCATAATATTGTGCAGTTCACATCTACCTAGGATCTATATTGGAATCCATAATATCCTTTTTTGTATTTGTAAATTGCAAAATAACTGTGGTCATAATTAATCTTGCCATATTAACATTTATCCTAATGTAAATACCATAATATTGATTATCTTAGTATTGAATATCTTAATGCTTATTTGCACTATTTTCTTAAGTACTAATGATCAAGTGCCCTAACATCAAACAATCTTATAATGTTACCATGCAATCAAATCTTGGACACCCATTTTAACATACTTCTAATTTGTCAGATTGATTTGATATTTGACATACGTAAGCAGTTCCATTAACATCAAGTTAGTATGATGATGGAAACGGACGGTGGTCATAGGAACTCCTCAATGGCTCATGGGTAGATCCGTGGAGTTTGGACTCATTTGACTTGTCTCTAGATAGTACCTAAGTTTACTATCGGTGTGTGAAGTGCCTACTTGGCAATAATGTATGTTATTAAAAGTGAAATTTTGTAAAAACTTTTACGTCTGACAATTATCTTCTAAGCCCTCTTAGTGCCATAACTAACATTAATTATACAAGTTGGTAGGTATATGTACTAATCTATACATATATTGCCACATGAATGACAGAGCATCACATGAGATCGAATCGACCAAATTGGCGGTTTTTGTTTGTTGTTTACATACTTACATAATCTTCAAGACGGTGTACTTGTACGAACCAAAAAATCACCCAAGTGATACCTGGCACGAACAGTTATACTAGCTGTTTGTGCCAGGTAGTACTACTAGCTGAGTAAATAGCTGAGTGAGGGAATAAGGGCTTGTAGTACGGTTAGGCGTTGGGCTTGCAACCTGTCACTAATACACTAGTAAAGATCTTAGCCTACTTGTGCAAAATGTGGTTATAGAATTATCAACAACTATTTTTAGATTTGTTGATATTTCTGTAGCTCTGCCTACCCCGCTCTGGGAATTAAGGCGTGATGTTATGTATGTGTATGTATGTACTAGCTGAGTTAGTGAATAGTACCTAAATATTACTTACTTTAATCATTCATTCGTCATTATTATGTGGCTGAAGGTCTGATTCGA
This sequence comes from Acleris holmiana, assembly GCA_949316455.1. Classification (NCBI taxonomy): domain Eukaryota; kingdom Metazoa; phylum Arthropoda; class Insecta; order Lepidoptera; family Tortricidae; genus Acleris; species Acleris holmiana. The sequence continues at coordinate 6,442,703 of OX438785.1, forward strand.
ATTCGGCACATAAATGGAGTGCTATCTCCTTACACCTCTGTACACCTTTGTCGAAACTCTTCCTCCGAAAGCTCGAAGGGGTTGGAAACATCTCTTACCGTCTTGCGCTGTAGTTTCTTCTTTCTTTTTCGGCTTGCAGCGGGAGGCGACAAAGATACACTTGACATTCTACAAATAATGTTTACCAGTTATAATGTAATGTTAAACGCCTTTCTTGTAATTAACAAAGTTCTTTTAGATTAGTAAAACATTAAAATCTCAATACTTACGCATAAATTTAAGTATTTTTTCCATATTAAAGCCTTATCGTCACCTACAGGGCACTTGTATAAACTTATCGAATTAAGATGTCAAAAGTCGATCCAAAGTGGCGACCCATATTAACCAAAATCGATAAAATTGACGTTTGTCGTTATATCGTTGTCAAAAATGGATAATGCAATTTAACCGATGCCACCATATTAGCTTACGTCGACAATGATAATATGTCGATGATCTCGTGATAAAAACGTTTTATCGCGTGGATAAGTGGCACCATAATCGGCCGGCTGAGTCAGGATGTTTTCTAGTACCCATAGCCAAGCCTAGAGCTTAGTTTTGGACTAGGTCAATTTGTGTGACATTGTCCCGTAAAAAGAAAACAACATACCTACATAATTTATTTAACTCGGAAAAATTAATGTATGCACCCCCACCTGCCACTGTTAATGAAATACTAGACATAGCGATCACGACTAGAGACCTTAATCCAAGTATCAAGACTTCTCGATCCTTAAAATCTGCTAGATCGCGGCACGCCAGCCCATTCCCGTACCAATAAAGACAGAATACAGGTTCACGCCAACTTAAGGCTGTAATGGAATTATATACAACCTGTGTTAAACCTGTATTTACCAGAAAGCGAAAAAGACGTAGCTATATAACTGCTTAGAACTGTCCCGTTTAATAAAATCTTAATACTTTCAGATATGCTTCATACGTGTGTGATGAACAAACGACAATTGCAACTGACATGAAACATGTGCCGTGACGAGTGTGTATTTTTTTAAACAAACTGTAAATAGAACTAAGCAATTTTATTATAGTATTTTCTCGCATTATTGAAAATAAAAACTGAATAAGCCTGCACTTATATTATACTGTAAGCCTGGGAGGCGCCTATTCCTAAGCGTAATACTTTACGCACTTTCAACTAAGCTACGTAGAATAAAAGTATACGTCTTGCAGTGTTAATATATTCTTTCATTTATTTTAACGTTTAAATATACATTAGTTCACATGTGAATGCCAACGCGGTCCGTTGGAGACTCTGGAGCGTCCCTCTGAAAACCACCGGCGGGCATTCCATATTTCGAAATCTTTTTTTATTCAAAAGATTTCGAGACATTTCGACATAACAAAATAGAAAAAAGAAAACAATGAAAGGAGTATGTACTGCCACATCCTTCTTTCATTACATCCCTCGCCCCTCTGGAAGCAAGGTCCCTACCTATGCTATCCTATACGAAACCCTAATGACTACCTAAGGAGGGAACAATACATTAAGGGGGATCGTCCTGCTCTACAGGATAATTTCCTGTGACAATACCGCATCTGATGCCAAAACTTGTGTTAGTGACGTACCATGCGTCATCGGCATCGTCTGCGCTACTTGCCATAGCAAACTTCGACTCTTCAAAAACCCTGCCAAAAATAAAAGACGCGATCCATGGTTAACCATACATATCTACTGTCAAACATGCTTGACAGCCCAAACACTGAAGGAGTGAAGGTGCCTGGTCAACAAGAAAGAATCAATTCCCTTTATACGTTGCCAGCATAAAATTACAAAAGCATTAAACATCGTACCAAGGAGGTTGGTATCGACATTAAAAAACAAATAGACCCGTGTCTATGATTTAACGCCTTAGGGTTTGGCGCACACAGTCGCCTTTACTTGCGGAACCATAGACATCCCCTCTCATCAGACAGAGAGTTACTGTCTGTGGTGCCACAGGCACTATTTCTAAGTGAGATGACATCAGATATGTCATGTCACTTTGGCATGACAACTAAACTAATATTCTGAAGGAATATTAGTTTTACCTACCTATTTAAGCCGTGATAAGAATTCATGCTCTGAAAGAACATCAATCGTTATCTCCTATATTGATTTCTTTGTTTGTAGGTATTGACCTACTAACATAATGCTAAAATTTTATTACTAACTACAGCTATGCTAAGATATTTAATTACATGTCATTATATTAAAAAAACCATATATCAGTAGTACAGTTTGCGAACGTAAGCGTCGCCAGATGGCAGCTTAACTCAGCATCAGTACATGAAATTAATAAACACCATTAAAGACATCTGAAAACAAACAATTATATGGGGCCAAGCATCCAAGCTATCGAAGAGCTGGCGCCTATAAAAAGACAAGACAATAGTTTAAAACAAAATTTCAACGATACGGCTCTACAGAAGGGACGGGCATGGTGCAGTCCAGACATCGGACTTCCTGTGCCTTCCACATCAAAGGCAGGATTGCATGCCAGTGTTCCTTCTGCTAACAGCAGCCGTCAGACTTCTTACATCAGATTTCTTTCAACTCAGCAAATGCGCATGAAATAAAAACATAATTATACACATTAAATCAAATAAAGTACAGCTGCCCATAATAACATCATGAGAGCATGAATAAGCATCCAACCATATCGCCATCACATAACAAACGATATGAAATCCATGACTTGAGCACCATATAAAACATCTGTCAGGCGTTATGTGAGGTGAAACCCATACAGAGTTTCTTCCACACCTTACAGGCAAAGTGGAATTCTCATCATAAGACCAGACGTAATGTTCCCATGGAGACAAGACTGCATCTCCAGCACATACTCCTTTCATTAAACTTTTCATATGTCTTAAACAAACCAAAATGTCCTCCAGACACTGGCTCATCATGCAATTCTAGCATACATTCTGCAAACTTCTCCTGCGGCAATACTAAGAGCTTTCTCGTTTCTTGTCCAACATCCCTTTTCCTATACAATAAATTATCCTGCAAAAAATAATTTTGATAAACATTCGTATTGCTCTGTCGCATTTGATCCAAAATATGGCGGCAAAATGAATCAGTTCGTTGTGCTGTCCTCATACTATCGCTATTCAGCGCATATAAGACGAATCCGTCTTCTTGTTCGGGAATTCTCTCCATACACTCTGCACTCGGGTTCTCGATCAACGGATTTCTGCTCAAGAAGTCGGCTACGACATTATCCTTGCCACAGCAGTATACAATATCGAAGTCCCAGGACTGTATTGATAAAGCCCATCTGGCGAGTCTGCCGTTCATGTCACGCTTGCTTTTTAACCATATTAACGCTCTATGGTCAGTGACAACCTGAAATTTCATTCCCCACAAATAGTGCTTAAAATAATTTATCGCCCATATTAATCCTAGGCATTCTTTCTCTGTCACTGAATATCTTAGTTCAGCGGCACTTAATTTTCTTGAGGCGTATGCAACTGGCTTCATTTCACCTTCCTTGCCCTGACAAAGGCAACTTCCCAACGCCTTCTCGGAACTATCGACAAACACTCTCGTTATCGCATCCTTATCATTAGAGAAATATGCCAATACCGGTGCGGAACACATTTTCTCCTTCAATTTGTCAAACGCTCTCTGTTCTTCTTCTGCCCAAACAAACCTTTTATTTTTCTTTGTAAGGCTCGTTATTGGTAATGCGATCTCTGCAAAATTATCGATAAATTTTCTGTAATAAGAGTACAAACCCAGCACTGATCTAACCTCCTTTACGTTCCTTGGGGTTTGTATCTGCCTCATTGCCTTTATCTTGTTCACATCGGGCCCAATTCCATTTGCTGACACCTCATGTCCCAAAACTGTCACTTTCTGGTACCCAAATTTGCATTTACTCGGTTTTAGGGTTAAGTTGGCCGATTTTAACCGCGATAAAACCTCTTCCAATGCCGACACAAATTCTTCAAACGTTTTACCATAAACCAAAATATTATCGACATATACAACAACCTTTTTGTATTTCAACCCTGCAAGAACCTTGTCCATCACTCGCTGGAACATGGCTTGACTCGTTTTCAAACCAAACGGCAATACATTAAATTCATATAGCCCCGTATGCGTCACGAAGGCCGTCTTTTCTTTGCCTTCGCCCAGAGCTAACTGCCAATACCCTGAATTCATATCAAGGTCAGCAAAATATCTGGCTCCCTGTAAACAACCAAGCAAATCATCCGTCCTTGGAATCGGGTACGAATCCATCCTTATTTTTTTGTTTAGCGCTCTAAAATCGATACAAAATCTTGGTGGGCCCTCCGGCTTGTCCACCAACACAACGGGTGAAGCATAAGGACTTCTTGACTCCTGTATTATGCCATTTTCCAACATCTCCTGTACTTGCGCATCAATTATTTGCCTCTGTTTATTCGACACCCGATACGGTGCTTTATGAACTGGTTCATCATCCGTGGTATTCACTGAAATAAAAGTATCCTTATAACATCCCAATTCTCGGGTTGCAAAAGAAAAAGTGTCGCGGAACCCTTTCAATAAACCACCCAATTCTGTCTTTTGCTTGGCCGTCAATCCATCATTCACGTCAAAGACAACCGGTTTCTCGTCGTTAAGGTTTAACAAATAGTTTTCATTGCGCTGCACCCAATCTGTAAAATAAATATAATCAGTTTTCTTCAAAGAAGATTCATTATATACAAACTCATTAGGATCATGAGCACATATAGAAAAAGTTATTTTTTTCTCATTATGACGTGAGATGAAAGGCACCGAACTAATTTGTTTCAGTGTCAGCTGACTCTTTGCGAAATCAATTATTGCTTCGTTTTCTCGTAAAAAATCTTGTCCCAGTATGATTATTTCAGCCGTATCGTGTATAATTAATACGCGTTGCCGATAATATACTGACGCAATTTGCATCCCTATTTCGGCAGAGGCATGCACATTGATTGCATAACCGCCTACCGCTCGCAAGGCCATAGGTCCGTGCGTTTGAGAATCCAAGGATAATTTATCCCACCGGGATCTGGAGATACAAGAGACACTCGCACCTGAATCAACGAGTGCTTCACAAATAATACCATTTATTACTACTGGAATAATCGGTACAGAAACATCCCTAGACTTATCTACAAGGATCGGGTTTGAATCCATGCCGCCTGTCGCATCCCGATCTACTAACGACGCGGCGTGAAGTTTGGGTGCTGCCTTGATGAAGAAGGAGTAACCTCTCGATAATCGGATCGATAACGTTCATTGGCCGTCGCTGCGCCTTGCTGCCTTCGCGAACTTTCTTGTGGTGTCCAAGGGCGTGGGCGTGGACACGGACGAGGACGAAGATCGTGTGACTCGCGTGGTGCTTCTGGTTCAAAGTGTATTCTGCGTGGCGCTATGGTAGCTGGCGTTCCGAACGGTGTCGATTCATCGAATCGTGGTGTGTGCATCGGCTGATCACCGCGGTTCCTGATTTCTTCGAAGTTTACATCTGGATTAAAAACTGGCAATTCTACATTTCTTGCATATGTGTTGTCGCAATTAAATATGTCCTCCATTTGCATTATTGTTTTTCTAAGTTCCTCTTTAGATGCAAATAACTTCGATGCCAACAGCCACTGGTGATGCTGGTTCATAGATGTAATAAAATGCCTTATGAATCTTTCATCATCGATTTTAGCTTTAACAGCTAAGTTTTCTAAGGCGTAGAAATATTCAATCAGCGTTTCCTTGTTTTGCTGCCTTCTGTAGTAAAATTTTTGAGCAAAATCACCTCGGCAAGGAAATTGCAGTTTCAATTTTTCCACTAGCACTGCGTAGGTCGTGAATTCCTCAAAATTTGTCTTAAACCAGTGAAGGGCTGGTCCATCTAGATATGCGGCGATGGCATATTTTTTCTGCTCATCAGACCATCCTTTGATGATTCCAATGGCCTGGTACTGCATTAAAAAATCCTCCGTATCAGATAGCCCATTATATTTTCCAGTCGCCATTTTGCTATGCTATATGGGAAGGACACGCACAAAAATAAAATACTAATATGGGAACAGTTTAAAGCGAGAATAAGTTAATAAAGATATCACTCAGGTTCAGGTCAGGAGCACTCCACTTCTTGCTTGCGAGAAGATTCTTCGGTTCTCTTATTCTCGATACCCCGTACGGCTCCAACATGTAAGCCTGGGAGGCGCCTATTCCTAAGCGTAATACTTTACGCACTTTCAACTAAGCTACGTAGAATAAAAGTATACGTCTTGCAGTGTTAATATATTCTTTCATTTATTTTAACGTTTAAATATACATTAGTTCACATGTGAATGCCAACGCGGTCCGTTGGAGACTCTGGAGCGTCCCTCTGAAAACCACCGGCGGGCATTCCATATTTCGAAATCTTTTTTTATTCAAAAGATTTCGAGACATTTCGACATAACAAAATAGAAAAAAGAAAACAATGAAAGGAGTATGTACTGCCACATCCTTCTTTCATTACAATACCTTATGCTCCTCCCGCAACGGCCATTTTCCCGGTCTCTGCAGTAATGTTATATTAAAAACCAGTATTTGGGCATATTTATTCGTTGGTGACAGTGATTATTGTGATGCTAAGACGGCTCTATCGCAATCGAATCATCTGTTCAATCAATCAATCAATCGAAACATACATACCCACAAAAACACAAACAAACACACTGGGGCCCCATTCTACACGCTAAAACCTTATTGATTTTTGACATGTCATCGTATCGTCAACGTTTTCATAGCTCTTATTGACATGACAAAAATGGCGGCCGAGTTCAAAACAATACGATAACATGTTGTAAACAATATGGGTTTAACGAGTAGAATAGGATCTAAAATATTTCCATTCTTTGACATTCGGTTAAACAGAAGTAGAAGTTCAAATTCCTAGTCGACTTGTATGTTTATTTAATGTACAGTCGACGTCATAAATATGTTTACACTTTAGTACCATGTCACTTTCATTCACTGAGACAATTACATATAATTATATATGAAATTGTCTCAGTGAATGAAAGTGACAAGGTACTAAAGTGTAAACATATTTATGACGTCGACTGTACAAGATTTTATGAGTTTAATTCTTATAATAACTACTAAAAAATAGAAATGATTAAGAATGTTAATGACGCCTAGTTTTTAAAATTGGAGCTTCGGTTAACATCTTAAAGAACAGAAAATCATACATACAATCATACATACATACAGCTTAAAAAATATCCTTTTTCTTGGGCATTGGGGTAATGTTATAATCCTCCGTCGCATCCATCAATACTCCGGAATAAATATCACTATTAATCACTTATTCATGCTGACAGTATACGTACTAAAAACAGTAGTTAAAAATACGAAATCGATTTATTACTTAATAATAATCTCTCCGAGTAAGTATTTTTAATGAATGAGGTTTCTCACAAGCTACGAAGGGAGGTCCAATAATACGCGGAAAAAAGGTTTTTCTATTCAATAAAAGAGAACAAATATTTTACTTTTTCAACATTATTAGTGTTAAATCTTGTGTCACTACATATTTTAAAACAAAGTCCCCTGAGCGTCTGTCTGTCTGTATGTATGTATGTATGTTCGCTATGATCTCAAAAACTACATCACTGAACGGATTTCCATGCGGTTTTCACCCTCAGTAATATAACAAATTCTGGTGTGTTACAGAAACCTCACATACCTAAACCGGAGCGAAGCGAGGGCTGTTTCATTATATACGCTAGTTCATTATAATCCTTAAGCTATTTCCTTTTTCCTTTAGTTAAAAGATTTATAGGTGATTGAAAGATTTTATGATATTGCAGTTAAATAGGACAATCGGGTAAAATAAACATTATTACTAGGCGTTACAAACATGTGTAAATATCTTGAAAGGTCGAGACAACTTATTAAAAAATCCTGAATTGGTACCCACTTGGTTTCATAATATATAATTACGTTAGTAATTTTTGTGGTTCCTTTAATTATTTTTGTGTTGAATTACTGATAGTTTATGTCAAATGTGCCATTATTGAAATGGATGGGCTAAAATCATCGATGAATATTTTATTGAGAGATCGCATCCGTCCGGACGTTTATTTGAAATAAAGGCATCGCGTATGAGTATAAAAATTAAACTGTCTGGATTTAATTAAGTCTCTTTAGAACCTGGTTGCAGAAAATCACTGGATATTTATAATGTTAATTTTTTATTCGTGTCTAAAGTCTGTGTCAATTGAACTTGCAAAAGTTGTAAACAGATTATACTGTTTCAGACATAACCTCTAATATTCACCAAGCGTATTTTTATTAAAAGTAACGTATATATACGTTATTTAATAGTTATTTCATCTTAAACTTAATATGAAAATAATTATCTAGTGTATGCAAAGACCTCAGTTGATCTTTAAAAGTACTTGATTCAAGTAATCATGATGAAATGGTTCGTTTGGATTTGTTTACATCTTTTGCAAGTTCCATAAAATTGTCACGGACTTTCGACGGTTCTAAAGTGGCTCAACAAATGCGATACAGGATTAAGATTAAGCCTTTGTCTTTAAAGCCATCGAAGTAAACTCCAGTATAAAAATAGGTAATGTTGGTAAGAAAACCCCATGAAAAAATTATCGTTTTTTGAAATTAGCGCGACTGCAATCTTACATAGTTATTGACAGGCGCTTCAGGAATTTAATATAAAATAATATAGTACTTAATAATAATAGTTAGTTCGCCAATCCATATAATTTCATTCATAATCCTATTACTAATGTTGCCATCCTTCTTAAACAGTCCTGGGGGGTGATTCTCTCAACACAGCGCTGCGTCGATCTCAAAGGTGAAGTTTTATCCGGCAAGTTTAAGAAGTCCCGTCGGAGCGTACAAAACACATTTTAGCGCGTGCCTTCTCAATTAGGCAGCAGGCAAATGAGTCGAGGTCAGTGTCGTATAAACCTGTCTAATTAAGAAGGCACGCGCTAAAATAAGTTTTGTACGCTCCGACTGGACTTCTTAAGCTTGCCGGATAAAACTTCATCTTTGAGATCAAAACATCGCTGTGTTGAGAGAATCATCCCCCTGCCCTAATTGGTAGTTGTCCGTGGGCATATTTCTAGTGTGGACTCAGGGACAATCGATGGTTGGTGCCCCATCAATTTACTTTATAGTTCTGCCTCTGCGTTTTGGTTTCGGCTCCATACACACCTTTCAAAGGTGTGGGACTCTCATATTCCCGTGATTGGTAAACATGTGAGTACAAATAATACTATTACATTCGTATCTGCTAACATCGATCTTAAGTATTATATGCAACGTATGCATAACACTAGACATGATAATTTAGTTATGTAGTTTATTATCAATTTGACAATAATTTACATTGATATTAAGAAGAACTTCATATCCGGAATTAAACTGGGCTGTGTTTATAACGATGCTGTTAGCGGTTAAAGGTAGTGTTGTTCTAGTGTTGCCCCATTAAGAAACTTCGGTTGCAATTAATTGTTGGTTTGGATTGTCACTGATGATTGTGTCATTAGTTCATTACCCCTTTTTGTTTTCCTTATACAGGTGTCCGGAGATAGTGGCCAACCTCAGGAGTATCCAAAATATGATAAATCATGTTTAGTAAAAGTCGCAACGACATAATTATCTCAACTTTGAAACTTTTTGAAAATGCGGTACCACGGTTCACCATTTTTAATGCCACAACCACAGTTATTAAAAAATTTCAGTTTTGTTTGCTGTCTTTTTCTTTACAACCTTTTTAACAAAATTAATAAAATAATAAGCATGTTTCCAATTTTTCAAGTCGAATCTAAAGTTTAAAGTTTTTTCGAAAAGAGGCCATAAACGCTAAGAAATAACGCTGTTGCGGGAAAATAAATCTGCGCGTACGAACGCAAGCGTCCTGTAGTGCCTTATCTTTTCTTTTCTTTGACGACACGCTAGCCTAGTTGGGAGTGACCCTGCCTTCGAAGCTAGGTGTCCTGGGTTCAAATCCCGGTAAGGGCAGATATTTGTGTGATGAGCACGAGTATTTGTTCCTGAGTCTTGGATGTTTCCTATTTATTTAAGTATTTATTTCTCTATATACGTATTCTTATCGTTGTCTAGTACCCATAGTACAAGCCTAGAGCTTAGTTTGGGACTAGGTCAATTTGTGTGAGATTGTCCTGTGATTATTATTATTATTATTATATAAAAATTACGTGTCACGTTGTTTGTCCGTGATGGACTCCTAAACTACTGAACCGATTTTAAATTTGATTTGCACACCGTGTGCAAATCGACCCAACTTGAAAGATAGGATAGCTTATATTTCAATTTATAGTCGCAATATTATTTTATTGCAATAGTATAATAAAAATGAATCGCTGAATGTGTTGCTAAGCGCAAATCTCGAGAGCAGCTGAACCGATTTCGCTAATTCTTTTTTTATTGTGTTTGTTACTGTCAGGAGAAGGTTCTTATGAAAGAAAAAACTGAAATTTCCACCGGAAAGTCAGGAATTTGCAGCGGGGCGAAGCCGCTGGCTGGCCGCTAGTATACTTATAGAATTTGGCGTGCGAAACTTACATAGGTGTTTAAGAACATAGGAATTTAGAGAGGTGTAGCGGTTGGCCTTCTTGTGTAATATGAGATTGGAATAGCCGTTATTAGTTGTGATATATTGAGGGAAATAATATAATATTTCCAAACTCTAAAACAACCTAACGTAAATACCCAACCCAATTTTCCCTTGTTTATACTACAAAGACAATAATGAATAGTGATGAGAGTTCAATAGGGATATAAAAAATAACTCGGTATATTTTTGTTGTATACCGAACATGAAATTTGAAGATACCTGCCAATTTCGTTTATTTGGTTTCTGTATTTTTTTAAATAACTGACTTACCTAAATTAATATAATATCATGCTTGTAGCAATTAGTCAGTTAATAAGAAAAAGGCAGTTCAATCACTTTAATATATTGACATTTCTTCAAATCTTTTATTTTCAAAAAGCTATTCACAATTAGGATCATTTTTGTTTTTGTTTATAGCTAAGCTAATTAACTTTTCATAAAACCGTTTTCAATATTTATATATTATCGCTGAACCCAATGTATGTGTCATCTTATAAAATAAATTCTTATTCCCTTATTATAACTTACATATGAGGTATGTCACTAGGGATACCAAGCAGACGTTCCAACTCCACTGGGAATACATTGTGAAAAATCTGAAACAAAACACGATCAAATTAGTAAAATTCCCTTGCAATAGTATTGAACCTGTGTGTACAGGGTGTCTATCATTTCATCGAACGCTATTTTCTACTGAAACCATAATGCTTTCAGGGTATCCTAACATCTAACCTAACCTAACCTACGTAATTAACGTTTAAGATACCCCGAAAACAGTATGGTTTGAAATTGAATTGAAATTAAATTCCAATTTGATGAAATGAAATTCGATGAATTGATAAGTTACCGTATGTCCAAGATAGGGCCTCTAAATAAACGATTTATATGCGGACGAGGACGCACGCAAAAGCTAGCATATAAATAAATGAATAAAATAAAACAAAAATTTTAAATTTGTATTGCTTTAAAACTCCACTAAATTACAATTAAATAAAAACGGACAAGTGCGACTCGGACTCGCGCACGAAGGGTTCCGTACTATTTTATCTATACAACATTAGACATATTATATTTTTACCTTAATTTTAAAAGAAACGGCAAAATATCACGTTTTTGTAAGGGAGCCCCCCTTAAATTTATATTTTATTTTAATAGAAATAATATTTTTTTATTTGTTTGTACAATATAAATATTCTGTGGATATTTCAAGCGTCTACGTGTTGCTGTTATTCAAATCGAATAATATGTCTAATGTTTTAAAAGAAACGGCAAATAATCACGTTTCTTTTATGGGTTTTTTTTTTTGCCCGTGTGGTTTCCGGCTTAGAATAGTGCCACTCCATGTCTTCCCGTGGATGTCGTAAGAGGCGACTAAGGGAATAAAGGCTTGTAGTATTATTAGGCGCTGGGCTTGCAACCTGTCACTAATACACTAGTAAACATCTCAGCCTACTTGTGCAAAATGTGGTTACAGATTATTAACATGTCTTTAGAGTTGTTGGTATTTCTGTAGCTCTGCCTACCCCACTCTGGGAATGAAGGCGTGATGTTATGTTTTTGTTTGAATGTTTTATTTTTACTATATTACGTTTTACGAGATACAGCCAGGTCACAGACAGATAGACAGCCGAGTCGTAATAATATGATCCCGTTTTTACGCTTTGGTTACGGAACCCTAAAAAATAACCTCACCTACCTAATAATAATAATTAAAATATCCTGAAAATATTAATGCACTTATTCTGTTCCGCGAATTTAAATCCAAATTCACATTACGAAATTAGTGGCATGTAATTTGTTTCACATCAATTTCATCAATAATTTCCCGTTTAAACCTCTAGCTTTATAATGAAGCATTAGTACCGAACCAATACAATTTCGTGTCGCGCGCAGATTTATGATCAAACGAGTGTCATGCGACTAATTACGTCATGTACAGATTTAGTTAATCGTCATTATGACAGCATATTTGGTCGGTTTTTTTTTTGTTAGTATATTTCAAAGATATTGTACTAGGTATTAGGTACATTTTTTTTGAAAAATAACCTTGTATCAACTTTAGTACCCTCTATACATATAAAAAATATTGTTAAAAAACGAAATACGCAAGAAATAACTTATTTTAAAATAGTCAGTAACTGAAGCCAGGTTTTGGTTAAACGTAATTGTTTGACGCCGACTATAGTAGGACGGATCTACCATTTTAAAATAAATTATTTCTTGCGTTTTTGAAGGCAGTTTCCCTATAATATTTTTCGATTTCCCTCGTTTACTCCAAGATCCCACCATCAGATTTTGGCGTGTTGCCAACGGGGCCAACTAGAAAGTATAACAAACGCAATAAAATAAAGAAAAACAAATCGCACTGCTAGATCAAAACAGCATTAACTCAAAATAAAACTGTATTTTAAAATCAACTTTAATACCAATGTGTTTGGACTTGAAACAAATCTAACAGTTTTTTTGAGTTGATACTGTTTTGATCTAGCAGTGCGAAATCGGTCCAGCGGTCTTTGGGTAATCGGGGAACATACATTTAAAAAAAACCTGACGAATTGAGAAACTCCTCCTTTTCTTGAAGTCGATTAAAAAGAGAAGACCTGACTCACTGACTGATCAAAAACCTAAAACCCGTGGACCTACAAAGCTGATTCTTTTCACAGGTGTTATTTTAAGACGTAGACGAGGAATAAGAAGGGATTAGGTATCTGAAATTCACCTCTAAAATACTAATGACAAACGCATTTAACTTCACGTAAAATTTACTACTCAGCGAAAAAACCAGTTTTAAAGTTAAGAAATATAAAAAAAAAGTTTTAGGCGTACCTATCCCAATATACAAGCAATCGCTTTTTTAAAGAAACATGCAAAATAACCGACAGCTACAAAAACATTCGACTAATTGCAAGCACCGTACCAATAAGTATGTGTAAGTACCATTGTTATCTCCCATCGGTACTGCACTTGCGTGCCCACTCGTGGCTAATTAGCTCTTGGTTTATTATTTTTTATTGCCTGTAATAGACACTGTTCGTGGTCTAGTTGATTGCACAGTTATTTTACGAGGGATTAATTTATCATGATCATCTCCTTGTCCTTGTCCCAATCATCTGTGGTCAGCGCAGCAAGTCCTTTTCTTCCACACATCCTATCAGCCGCCATCTCAAAGTTCACTCTGTTCTTTCCCATATCTGTCTTCACACAATCCATCCATCTCTTAGGCCTTCCTCTTGCTTTATAATCACATTCATACATAAAACTCTTCTCGTAACACGACTATCATTCTTTCTCATGACATGCTAATATGTACAAAATACTGAGTCTGAGAACTCGACTGTATATAGTCGAGTTCTCATACTTGTATACAGTTTTGCACCGTATCCCACTGAAATAAGGTGCATAAGTGTATACATATTTAAGAATTTGACTGTACCTTGACAATTGATTTCTAAACATTGGCTTGAAAAAATTCCGTGTTTTTTATGGCAGGTGTAATAAGGCAAACGAGCACACTGGTCACCTGATGGTAAGTGGACTCTCAAGCCCATAAACATTTGTAATCGTACAACACAATTTTAAGACTGAAAATGTGTTGCCAACCCTGAGGGATACGATGGAATGCCTCTATGCTAGTTACTTCCTCGATTGTCATCCCAAAAACCAGAACACAGCAATGCGAATACTCCTGCTTCGCGGAAGCTTAAAGAATTATTCACTGAATTTCGTAGGAAATCTATCAACCAATACAGTATTACGGTTTAATTTTCGGAGAGAAATTCATTACATGCTAAGGTCACCCTCATGTCACTCGGTGCACTGATATGCTTTTTTCTAAACACAACTCTTCAAAGGCCATAGGCAAGATGCGTACGCTATCTAGCGTTTCTATTCGTTTTGTTTTTAAACTAACTGCGTCACTAGAAGATCACGTGACTTTTCGTATGAAGCGATTGGTTTAAAACCAAAACAAATAGAAATGCTAGTTAGTACGCATCTTGGCTACGGCCTCAGGTATTATTAATTGTCAAAGTGTAGGATACAACCCAAGCAAATAACGAGTGGACAGTCCAATTTTTGTCAAAGCATAAAAATATGCTTTCATGCACTGTTTTCTTTTTTATTTCATATTTCATTAATAAAATGGCTTGTAATTATTTCGGATACAAAAGCTTTTGTCAAATAGAATGACTTCCGGATCAAAGTATATTTTGGGTCAGCGCTGTCAGTCCGCGAAAGGAAAATAATTTGGAACAATGTTATTCCATGGGTGTACGAGGAAAAAGGGGAGAATTCATTTGTTCAATAAAGATAAATAAATAGGTGTAACATACATACACTGATGTTTTACTCAATTTAGTTCCTTGAAAGACTGTTATATCTACTGGGATTACCTAATTAAGTTCTAGCCTCTAGCTAAGATCATAAGATGCAAAACGCTACTAACGTTTTTCTTCTCTATCGCTTAAAAATGTCGGGATGACATTCTCGTGCGTAACGATAAACCACGTGATCAACTGTCATCCCATACATTTTAAGCGATAGAATAGAAAAACGTTAGTAGCGTTTTGTTTCTTGGCTAGGTGTGATAACGTGTGTGTAAGTACAATACGTATAATACATTATACAGTGTGTAAATCCAATTGAATATATTTTTCATACTTATTGATTGGAAAATTGTGTGGTTGCCGGGTCAGAATAGTGCCACTCCATGTCGTAAGAGGTGACTAAGGGAATAAAGGCTTGTAGTATTGTTTTGCGATGGGCTTGCAATCTGTCACTAATACACTGATAAAAATCTTAGCCTGATTGTGCAAAACGTGGTTACAGAAATATTAACAAGTTTTTTTAGAGGTTTTGTTAATTCTATTCTGCCTACCCCACTCTGGGAATGAAGGCGTGACATTATGTATGTATGTATGTACTTATTATTTCATCACGAAATGTTGTTGAAATAGTCCAATTAACCTGCAATTAACCGTCACTTACATCTTCTTTTCAACTGTCAACTGGTAAGTACATCGATGCTCGATGGAACCTTTAAAAAGTAATTGCGCTCTATACAGTGTGGAAATTAAACTCAGGCCCTGGAGGGAAACTACTTTAAATCCTTAAGCTAGCTCATTTTACTTAAAGGAGACATTCCTTTGTTTTTGAAAAGAAACAAATCTGCATTAAAAGATTTTTTTAAACTCGCTTGCTTCACCCGGGACTCGAACCAACTAAAATTTAAAAAAATAAACACTCTTTATTTCATTATACTAATCGGTAGTATTAATATTCAGGATAAAGTTTCTTTAAAAAATATTTGGTTACTGTTCACTTTTAACAAGTAAAAGACATGTAACAGTTCTGTTATCTCTCCAACACTCAAAGACTTCGTATGAAGTACACGCTTGCTAACATGACTTGCAGAGCTATAACCTATGTCTGGTTTAAAGTTTTGCTCGTATTCCATTTACACACTGTATACACATTTATGTTCGCATAGGCTAAATAAATCTAAAGATAACTGTTAAGGTACCGAGTAGGTAGAAGTCTTTTATTGACAGAGTACACTTCTGTTGTATGGCGCGTGCCGCCCCACAATGTCTTTGTTTTAAACACAATATCATTAATGTTCTCCTTAATTAGATGCGGCCAAACTTTAACTGAAATACCAATAAGCTTTTCTAACTAAAGTACACTAACCTACTCTGTACTCTTACATTATACTGTATAACAAAATTCACATATATCATTATTGTTTCGTGTTGATTACATTAATAATTTAACACATACTTATATTTTAGCATTTTAATTATTTTATTTTAGTTATGTTGTTGATTCTGACTTTTTTTAATTGAAGTACATAATCTTTGTGCAATTGATACCAAATCGTTGCTGTTCGTACATTCTGTTGTTTTTAACACAATCATATTTAAATTCAAGTTTTTTTTTATTCATTCTATAAAGCCAAGGACGTATTATTTATTTAAGATGTTTATGTTGATTTTTTGAGCTTTCAGACTGGTAATAAATAAAAATGAGCATACAAACCCGTTTTTCTTGATTTTTTAGGATTACTCGAATAGTATTCGAATTATTCGAATATGTCCAAATTAAAAGTCGAATATTCGAATATCTGAATCTATCGAATATTTGCAAGCCCTAATTATGACATGGCTATGCCGTTCATTTTGACGGTGAGTGTAAAGGACAGAGCTATAACAGTTATATAGTTCTGTCCTATTCTCTGAGCGTGAATAGACAGTTCTGTTGTTCATGCAGTCATGGTTATTTCATAATAACCCCGCAGATTGTAAATTAATATTGTAAAGGTTGTAACTGTTGTAAGATGGGATTCCCTGGTCTACTTCATAAAAATAAAATTCGAATAAGGATCTTCAAACACGTTGGTCGGGGATTTCCTCAACAAGTAAGTTTACTTCTAAAATGTATCTTGTTCGGATGATGGATCGCGATAAACTTTAGCGTTCCAAAAGTATTCATATATTGTTTAAGTTGATTTCTAAACCCGAATGTTTTTATATTTACTCGTAGCTTTGTATAATAAACCTTTTGTTATCACTGCAGACATCAACAAAGGTTGAGGCAGTTGGTTGGCGATCGAGGTGCTTGAGTAATTAGGTAAAACCGTTTTCTTAACATTTTTTTATGTTCAACCAAATACCTCTGTGTAAATCACGCAATATTTAAAAATAAAAGTTTTTTTTTATTTATTATACAGACTAGAAATAGCATTACAAAAACTATGTACTTACATCTCAACTTTGTCATTCAGACCCAGCTCCTTCGACAGTTGCGTAGTCATAGCGTACCACGGACCTACCAGTAGGACTTATAGTACCTAATCCTACTGGTAGGACCGTGGTATGCCATGACTACACAAGAACAATAACAGAAAAAAAAAGTTTTTAAGTACTTGGTTCTGACTGAGTATAAAACAATAGTACTACTGGGAGGACTATGGACCTCGGTGACTACATGCTGAATTTTTCGTTGGGCCTTAGGAGGCTATAACCATAATGGATGTATCTTTATAAATATAAAGTACCTATGTGATATGTTTAAAAATATAAATTAGACCATTAGGGTGTATTTTCTTATGCCATATTTTTTAATTACATTGCTGAGAAACCCTGTATATATTCTCAAACTTCTTTTCAGAAACGGAGTGTGGTATTCTTTAGCTTTGAAATAAACTTACGCAACAGCACAGCGAATAGTTTTTTCTTCATAACAGATTGAAGTTCCGGCTCTTAACTCGTATTTAGAGTGCCGACTACTTGATATCATTTCGGCTTAAACCAGATGTACCAAGATCTATTCAAGAGTGGTGTAACTAGTTTTGTGCAATACTTTAGCTATTGTGCGTGTAGGGATCATAAATTCTATGATCCTTACACGCACAATAACTAAACTATTCGTATACAATGACCGTGTCTTTCTTTCTGTCATTTCCAGAGATCGGACAAATGGGCGTCATTACTAGCAATAATGTGGACATGACTCCATAGATTTTAATTGTCCGATGTAATTTCAATCTAAATTGATTTTAGTCAAAGTACGTTGTAACGTTCTGTTAAATTGAGTTGTTTTTTAAACTTAAATATTTTCTTTGTATTGTTTGCTGACTAGGTTAATTTATGTATTACTGTCCAATGATATTTATCTAATGGAAATTTTAATTTCAACACTCAAAGAATAATGACTATTTTAATCCTAATCATGTGAAGTTTGATTTTAGATTCTTCTTATAAGTAAAGTTTTGCGTTTAATAGTGTTTGAAGTTAAATATGATATATAAAAATAAGACTATGCAACAATGAAGCCGTCCACATCAGTTCCAAACTAGGCACACCCCGTATCTTGGAAACCAGCATTTTTTTCGGTAGTTTGATAATTGTAGTTATTCACAGTTTTCATTAACATACAGCCTAGCATATATTTCATGGCCTATATTTAACAAGTAAAGATAAACCCCTAGGTCACCGATTAGTCTCATTTATTACTGAGCTACTTAACAAAATTATGCAAAATACTTTAAATCGAGGTTAGTTAGTTGAAGTCACATGTCTGCTTTTAGTCGTGAAGTGAATGGTGTATAAATTTATAATATAAGTTAGACATGCGCAAAAGCACATTAGAACAAATAAATACATTTGTATTGACGAACCCAACCCACGTGTGGTTGCCGGGTTAGAATAGTGCCACTCTATTTCTTCCCGTGGATACATGAGAGGCTACTAAGGGAACAAAGGCTTTGGAGGCGATGGGCTTGCAACCTGTCACTAATACACTGGTAAAAATCTTAGCCTGACTGTGCAAAATGTGGTTACAGAATTATCAACAAGTTTAGAGTTGTTGGTATTCTGTAGCTCTGCCTACCCCACCATAGTACCTCGCCCAGAAATACTATGGTGGTCAGGTCTGTGGTTTGCGTTGGGTACGTTTGTTTACCTTTGTCACGATTTAAATCGTCATCGTATTGGGAAACCACGGTACTGGCCTTAACATACTCGTGGCTACGTGAGAAACATCATGTTATCTTAGACTTGAGCTTTGAAATAACGCATGAAAGTAACAAGTATTTGTTAGATGTACCACATGACCTCCATCAAATGATCGAATGCAAGCAAACGCTTGCAAAGTGATATACGAATAAAAATAATAATTTAATTTACATACATAACATCTCGCCTTCATTCCCAGAGTGGGGTAGGCAGAGCTACAGAAATACCAACAACTCAAACAGATTTATTGATAATTAGTATTTCGTCATGATCATTATTTATTAAATGCCACTGAGAAATAAATACTATTATATGTTCAATGTTTGTGTAAATTGTTAAAATTAGAAAAAATGTGTCCATCGCAATACCATTAAATAAAATTATTTATCGACAAAACAAATCGCTGCTTTAATACAGCATACACTACAATCTCTGCTTTGCCCTAAGGTCAACTGGTAGAGAATGCCTTATGGCATTAAGTTCGCCTTTTTATACTAGGTGTACTCTTTTGTGCAATAAAGATTAAATAAATAAGTAAATAAATATAGAAGCAGCACCAAACAAAAACAAATACAATTGGATTTTAAACTTTAAGTAAATAGCGTCCTGAATTTAACTGCAACAAAGATTCATTTTGATTTGCGGCGCTTTTGTATTAAAGTAACGTAATATGTAGTTTAATTCACGTTTTACGTATCAAGTAGGTATTTATTTTTCTACGCGTCAATAGATTTCTTATTTTTACACGCTAAATGAATGACAACTAATGTTTAATAATTACAATTAAACCGTTCGAAATCATACTCTATGTAGCGTGACGTAATTTTTAGCTCAGCGGCTCAGCGGCCCGCGTTTACCTGCGTATTCTAGGCATGAGCGAGAATATCTACAGGGGTGCTATAAAATCACAATTTAAAAGTCAGGTCTATGACACCCTGTTTATAAAATAGTTTCCAGGCGTTCTTAAAATAGATACGGAAGAAAACTCGAACTGTTTTGTAATAGTAATGATTAACGATCTACACAATAACATGTTAAAGAAACAAAGGCAGATTGCATCGTGACACGAACAAATAAATATAGGTATCCTTAGATTCGAAGGGAATTATAATTTTCGCCATCACTGCCTTGAGGAAAATGGCTAGCTCATAATAACATTGAAACTAATGCTCAAGTAGCAAATAGTTTTTAACATCAAGTGCAATAAAGCAACATCCTTATACGTACCTTAAGTAAATATTTCAGTAAGTGTGAAGTCTAGAGTTGAAACAGACACTTCCGTGAAACATTACAATTAAGTAAAAAACACATGGTATCTGACTTAGTCCAGTATTTATCGCGTTTAAAACTATTTTTTTTTTATTTTAGTTAATAGATAAGTGAACTATAAGAGAAAACCTTGACAAAGGACTTCTGGTGGGTTTTTTTTTCATCTTTTTTAACCCTTGTAGTGTCGTAAGTGAACGGCTTTTTACATCAAGAAGGCACACGAACACTCAGGCCTTCTGATGATAAGTGGACTCTGAAACCCATAGATATTTGCAACTTCAATGATACAATCATGCGATGACAATCTTAAGACTGCAGATGCGTTTACAAGAGTACAAAGATGGAATGCTTGATCCTACACTGCACTGGAACACAATTTGAACACTGCTATAGAGGCAACTTAAAGTTTAAGATAGTGGTAGTGAGAGCGTCGGTGGCCTAGTGGCTACGGTGGTCGACTCGTGATCGTAAGGTACCGAGTTCAAACCCCCGCGGTCACCGTGTACCAATGAGTTTTCTAACTTAATTACATTACCCGATGCTCTTACGGTGAAGGAAAAACATCGTGAGGAAACCTGCACATTCGAACAGCTGAGTGTGTAAGAGGGTAATTGCACAAAAGATCCTAATGGGGTCGAAGTGCATCCGAAAGGGCTCATCTGTAAGATTATGTAAGATAAGATAGTGGTAGTGGTACCACCACATCTAGCTATATAATACTGCCGATCGATAATAATATAAAGAACCGCGCATGAGATCAAAGCCCGCATTAGTGATAATCGGCGCACGCGCGCGCACAAGGGCGGCTATTGCCTTGCGCGTGCGATCCTACATAAAACAGGGCATTTATTCTCTTAGGACCGTACTTATGATCATAAACAGATTTTAAGTTAGACGTCTCAAGGCCCGTCAGAAAACAGTTGTCTCTTACTTCATCGTTTACTTTGACGAGTATAGAAAAGGACATCTCACTTAAGGACAACTTATTTTAATGAACTAATCTTGGCCGAGATCCTATGTCTTAACGTTTATTTGACGTATCTTCAGATGGGTAGCTCACTCAAGGACTGCTTATTAATATAATAAGCCGTATAATCTGATCGCGACTGTAACTCTCGTCTCAAGATACGTCAAAATTACAGTTTTCTATGGTTAGACGCTTTTTTGACGTATCTTGTGACGGGAAACTCAGCCAAGGTGAGTTTATTAATAGGACCCTAAGATGTTTCTTAGAAACCTGATCGCTTTAAACAGTGAAAAGTACTTTTGGAAATATTTAAACAATACTATAATACATAATATTTAATAGTGGTGGTAGGACCCTGTGCAGGGTCCGTCCGGATTGCTACCACCATCTTATCCATTAACCACCCGCCAAGCAACAGTGTTCGCATTGTTGTGTTCCGGTGTGGGGATAAGACAACCAGTGAAATTACTAGCATAGAGGCATTCCATCTTAGTCCTCAGGGTTGGCATCGCATTTGAGGTCCTAGGATTATAGTCTTGAGAATTCAAATGTATATGGGTCTCAGATTCCACTTACCATCAGGTGGCCTGAGTGCTCGTGTGCATTCTCCTTAACAAAAAAAAAAAAAATTGCTTTCGTTTTACGTAAGTATTATATTTTTATATCGGTACTACGGAGATATTATTAATATATATGCATTGCGAATTACGAAATCGCAACTTAAACCAGAAAAATAAACATAAAACGCAACATAATGCGATTTTAACGATCTTGTATTGGTACATATTGACACAACTACTTTAAAATACAGAGTGCGTTAACAATCTCTACAATTATCTAGCATGATTTATGAATATACCTGTTGAACGTAACTCCGTCCACGTACAAGTCGTTTATCGCTGTTACCTCAGGAACCGTACATTTATTTCGGGATAAAAGTACTCTCTCCTTCCCCGGGACTCAAACTATCTCCGTACCAAATTTCATCTAAATCGCTTCAGTGGTTTATCCGTGAAAGCGTAACCAATAGACAGACAGACAGAGTAACTTTCACTTTTATAATATTAGTATAGATAATCTAAAAGGATAGATTTTAACCTCTAAAATGACCTGTTTCAAAATTGCTAAACACGAGGACGAAAAAATTTGAACATTGCATGGTAAAGCGACATTAACAGTACTCTAATCAAATGGAACAAGAATGTTGAGCAGAAATGTTTGACAAAAATTCAACTTTACTTTCAAGAACATCCTGTGTAAACGTAATGAATACATAACTCGAAGACAATCTCACACTTATTGACCTTGTTCCAAAATAAGCTCTAAGTTTTTACTAGGGGCACTAGACAACGAAATACAAACATATAATATTATATACCCACACATAGGTAGAAAAAAACAACTCCGAAACAAATACTTGCTCTTAAGCAATAAAAGGGTGTCCACGTTCTTTTATTGCAGACAATGTTGGACAATACACATTAATTTTGTGAATGAATGAATATGCATATTAGTCACGCAAAGTTATAAAATAAATGTAAAAAAAAATTTTTTTTGGTTTCTCCCCTACACGTAACGTAGGGATGTATTTATTTTTTCTCGTCTATCCCATAGTGTGGGGTGTCGTTGGATAAATCTTCTAAAAATATTATGGTTTTGTAAAGACAGTTTTTTGATTAAGTTTTGTTAGATTCAAGTGTCCGGTCCATCCCCCTTACAGCCAATAGTTTTAAAACAAATACTAAAAATCTGAAAAAATAAATAAATGAAAGAGCATAATAATACCTATAACGAATTTTAAAGGAAAACTATCACGACTAAGTAGACACCATTGGTTCTTGAGATACAGGCGATTAAAGTGTTTATACCTACTAAAATCGTCTAAGACGGCACCAAAGAAAATTAGTTTTTACTTGTCGATTTTTATGTTTTTACTTTACGGCTTCGGAACCCCACACTGAGCATGGTCCGACATGCTCTTGCCCGGGTTTTAGTACATATTACGGCAGAAAACTTGTGAGTGTAGACGCTTGCATCCAACACACGTTTGCAAACGAAAAGATGAAGCGATTGAATACTAACGTCACATATCAATTACGTCAAACTATGTGTGTCAATGGCGTGCCGCTATTACGGCTTTGTGCGCGCGCGCCGGTGTCCATTGACCTCGACTTTTATACAGCCTGATGCAGGAGGGGGATCAGATAGATTGGTCGCAATCAGCTGATTGTTTCGTAACAGTGAATCATCTGACATTGAGACTTGTTAGCGTGCAGTCTATGAATGAGATTGTATGCTTATAAATGGTGTTGTTTTTATGCGTGTTTTTTTAATGAGCCGATAGTTCAACTGTATAATGAGATAATGTTAAAGTTATTCGTTCGCTGCTGTCGAAGCCCATTAATCATGCATATACAGGGTGTATGCAAATTAGATACAGGTATTTTAAAAGTTGTTCATTTACCTCATAAGAATGATTTACTTTTTGTGAGAATGTATTTTTACTGAGTAAATGATTGCATAAAGAGCATTTTGTTTTGAATTGTTTTAAATTTTCACATTTCTTTCGCTTTTTTCTTTGCACCCAAGTAACTAAAAACGTTCTAATGATAAAAAATATACTTACATCTATGCATCTATTTTGTAGATTATAAAACATTATGAAAAACGAAAAATATCTTCGATTCGAAAGTTTCTTGCCATTTAGAATATCGACAGAACTAGTTTTATAAGCTAAATACAATTTCTCAGGTATTATTACAGTTTAGATCTTATTGCAAAAGTTTTATTTTCTTTGTTTAACTTCATAACAAAATGGGTATAAGAAACAGTCGTTGGCCATTTGTATGAATTCTTGGGTTTGATGGCCTATCAACACGCTTCTTAACTGTTTGCTACATTTCCGATTGGCTGAGTTTTAAGTAATTCTGTAAACCAAACCAAGCATTACATAATACGTTAATGTTTTTTATCGTTTAGGGTTCCGTTTTTGATTATTTCATACGAAACCCTCGTTTATTAGGGAACAAAATGTTGAAAATGTACTTTTTTCTAAAGACTTGGATTATTGTTTTTAGTTTCAGCTTAGTTTAAGCAGATACATGTACTTCTAAATACCAAAATGAAAATATTATATTCTGCTGAGGCTGAGACTCAACTCATGATCCTAAGACTAATAATAAAAGTCAAATACTAGTATATACCGTGTGACACCAGCGGCAGTTAAACAGAGCCTATGCCAAGATGCGTTCGCTGACTAGCTTTTCTATTCGTTTAGTTTTAAAACTAAATGCGTCACTGGATCACGTGACTTTTCGTATGACGTGATCTACCAGTGACGCGATAGGTTTAAAAACAAAACGAATAGAAACGCTAGTTAGCGAACGCATCTTTGCTTTAAGCTCTGTTCAGTTTTCGCGCGCTAGTCGTGTTATCTATGTTACAACTATAAAATATTCAACATAATAGAAAAAAAACTTTTGTTTTTATTTTTCATTTGTTATTTTGTTAAAGTATTATTATTAATTACTTGACAGTAGTATAAAGTGTAAGGTGAGTTAATTAAATAGAAAATAAGCCTTAGCGAATGAGCTCTAGGGGGTTATTATGACCTAGCTATGTAGTTCATTTTACGGTGAGCGTAATCGTAAGCTATGGCAGTTAAACATATACAGGGTGTCTCTGACCATAGGGCTTTAAATGTAGGTATCGATTCTACTCCTCAAATGCTACATCTTTTGTTCTACGACTTTGAAAGTAACTTAATTTGCAGTAAGTTATACGTGATCAAACTTTAGTAGTAAAATCAGTGAATTCCATTTGAGGAGTAGAATCGATCCCTACATTTAAAGCCCCATGGTCAGAGACACCTTGTATAGCTCTGTCCTTTACGCTCGCCGTAAAATAACCCGCTAGCTATGTCATAATAACCCCCCCTGAAGAGATTTACCAGGATACCAATTGCGAAACCTGAGGAGTAAGATGGAAAGCGTCAAGCGAAGCTGTTGCTTCTCTAGAAATTTTCCGCTCCAACGGCAGTTTTACGACCAATGTGCAATTTTGATCAGATTTTATCACCTACATTAATTATTTCAGACTAGCTGTTGCCCGCGACTCCGTTCATGTAGAAAAATAAAACATACCCTATGTAACTCTGTGATAATGTAGCATTTTAATAGTGAATTCTAAGATTTTTTGAAATCGGCCAAGTAGTTTGAGTTTATTCGTTACATACGAATCTTTCTTCTTTGTAATGTTACGAAGACTTCCGCGATAAATAAGATCTAACACTGAAATATTTTTCAAATCGGACCAATAGTTCCTGAGATTAGCGCGTTCAAGCAACATACAAACATTTCAGCTATATAATATTAGTATAGATAGAAATATTTCTTAAAAACGTTTTAAATTTATGGTCGATTTTTCCATTTCAGTAGGTGGTACTAAGGTAAAAAATGGTCCCGTAGTTTTTCTTTGACGAAAATTGGTATTAGCTCAGTGCTAGTGCTCGTCCGTGTGTCGTTTGTTTTTCCACCAGTCTACCAAGCCTTTGTGCAAGGTAATAAATATTCAATGGCGTTGATAGTGACACCCGCATCCAATACCCAATCAATGGCGTTCTTTAACGCAGTAGTTGAAGTCTACGTCGTACTATTTCATTACAGACTAATAGATAGAACAATAGTCCCTGAATTTGAGGAAAATTTGCAACAAGCCTTACATCTTAAATGTTTTAAGATTACCTAAGCTATGAAAATAAAGTAATTAAAGACATCGTAGAAGAACTGTGAAATTGGATATACCTAAATTGACTTAGCTTGTAATAAAAAAGGTTATAAATTATTTACAGTATATAAGACTTTCTTCTTTTTTCACTTGAAACTCAGAAGACTGTAACCATTTTTCACTGTGCTACAATTTGTCGCCAGTCAATTCTGGGAGACGTGTTTTGAGAGAATAAACACCCTGTATTTGCTACTAGCTTACTTGAGCTCAACGACGGACCTACGGCTTGTTTTTTTGCTAGACTTATCTTTCTCGTGAGACTCCTGGGAAGAATTCGTTTACTGTTTTTTTTTGGTACTAAAGTCAACTAAGTAATTAAGACAAACAAGAAATCCAGCTGATCTGCTGGAAAGTGCCAATAAGTGCCCATTCGGCAGCAACAAAGGCGTTCCTACTGCGTTTTTAAACCAGAGGATAATTTTAAAACATCCTATTTAAAAACTTTACTGTAAACTGGATTTAATTTCTTATTTCCTAGAAAAAAATGCTAAAAACTGAAAACTAAAAAAATCTACTGTTCAAACCAAAACCGTTGCAGCATTTGCAAGGCGGATCGTGCAATGAATTTGCATCAATCAAACACAATTAGTACTGAATCAATTGACCGGTCAAGTTGACAGCTGGTTAAGCTACTCGACTAGTTGGACGCGGTCGGTGATGTATAAATAGAACATACCTTATACGGATTAAGACTATAATTGCCACTCTTATTTTTTTTTTAATGTACAGAAAAGGACGTACTTATTATTATGGAGAGAATAGGTACAATGTATTTTGTCGGACAAGTTCATATCTATCTTATACAGGGTGGAAAAAATCTATGGGCCCTGGAGGGGAACTACCTTAAATCCTTTAGTTAGCTCATTTTACTGAAAGGAAAAATCCTTTATTTTTAAAAGAAACAAAGCTGCATTCAAAGATCTTAAATTAGTTTGTTTCACCAGGGAATAGAACCAAATAAAAAAGAAACTCGCAACATTAACGCTTAAACCTTTTGTCTATGAAATAAAAGAGTGAAAACTAAATATTCATTTATTTTACCAGGATTTGAACCCAGGACCGCTGGCTTCGGAGGCAGGGTCACTCGTCAAACGTCATGTTTTACTTTGTTTAGTACTTTGTAAGTCGGGCAAATATATTTATATATGTTACTTAGGTCCAGTGGTCACTATCGCTTATCTCTTTTAAATATCTTTTGCAATTCAACGACCCATATTTTTGCAGACGTTGCAGAAGTAAAAATAAATATATGCAATACTGAATATGTTGGTTTAAAATTAGTGAACGTACAGTAGAAAAGAGATACGTTTTAGATCATAGAGGTTTATTCAGTGTCTGGAATCTCTGTTGGAATAAAGGAACGGACTAAACTGAGAGTTCTCATGTTGCTTCTTATCATGTCTGCAGTTGTATTAATTAGTCAAAACCAAGGAAGGTATAATAACTTATAGTATAATAAGCTCAATTACTGGTTTTCTGTCGTCTAACAAGTAATCAAATTACTTTTTGTACTAAGAAATCATAATTTCATTAGATCTAAAAGCCGGGATTTCATAACCAAGGTTTCACAAATTATTCATTTCACAAACATACCATTTGACAACCCGCGTTTTTTTCCCAATCTGTAAATAATTCTGGATTTATTTCAAGACTATCGTGTAGAACCCTATAGGTTAGGTTAGTTTTATAAAAATCCTGAAATATTTGTAGTTACCTACAAAAAAAAAGCGGGTTGGCGAATGAATAGGCTGCAAAACGATGCATTTGTCTAAGATTTGTCGGCGAAAAGGCAGAGAACCCTAAAAGCCACTTATTTTATTTTTCGAAGTCAGCAACGCAATTAAATTACCTATGAAACTTTTCCGTTGTTCGACGATAATTACCCATACCATTGCAAGGATACTTTTAGTCACACAACGGAACTTTTTCCGTCTTCGTTGTTTGTATGGTTAACTGCGCTTAGCTATGGTTCAACTTTTTGGTCCTCACCCATATATGGTTACTAACCTAATCTATCCGTGACTTAAAAAATAAAAATACCTACTTTCCCCAAGACAAGATCCACGCTAACGCTAACGATTTTCGAAAACTGACAAAATGTATGGAATTGAAATAAGCGCTTGACGCGACCGTCCGGCAGATAACATCAATCCTATATATTTTCGATAACGATAACGTTCCGCAAAGCATCTTGTCTAGGGCCATAGTGCATCTAAGTTTGTTTATTATTTAAGTAAGTTTTCTGCTCTATATTTATTATACGTCCTGAATACAGTTTACGTTTTTGATATCAAATTCAAAAGGCGAACGAATTCCCAATATTCAATACCCCTATGATGCTCCTAAATTCAGCACGACAACCACGTACCGTGACACAACAGCTTTTTACTTCCGAAAGGAAATTCCGAAGCAAACTCAGAGATTCCAGCGAATAGAATGTTCGGGAGGAACCCCAACCGATCGAAGACAGTATACTCATTGGTATTTCGATGGTGAATTTAAAATATCATCAGAGACAATTATTTCTGTGTGTAAGTATGTTTATCCGTGTGGTTGCTGGGTTAGAATAGTGCCACTCCATTTCTTCCCGTGGATGTCGTAAGAGGCGACTAAGGGAATAAGGGCTTTTAGTACTGTTAGGCGATGGGCTTGCAACCTATCACTAATACACTGTTAAACATCTTACCCTGATTGTGCAAAATGTGGTTACAGAATTATCAACAAGTTTTTTAGAGTTGTTGGTAATTCTCTAGCTCTGTCTGTATGTGTTATGTATGTAGTATGTTTATCGCTGTGTACCCATAGCCTGGATAACAATGAAAAAAAAACACTGAGAAACCAGCACTATCCACTAACTGCTTTTGATGCATTCATACTTTCCACACGGAAAGGTAATTGCACAAAAGATCTAACAGGGTCAAAGTGTGTCTAAGACAGCCCATCTAGATGTAACAGTATAATTAAAACAAAGTCAAGTTGACTTTGAAATTTAACATTTTCCACATACAAACATGTGTATTACTAAAATTTGATATAGGTACCTACATTAATATATCCGCGGTTTGAATATTGGTAATGAACATTATTAACGTTTGAAAACAACTTGACTTCTAAAAGTTCTCTGACTTGGTATCTTAAGAGGTCTAAAGGTTCTCCTTGTAGTATCTCGATCAGACCCAACCAGCCCCCTATTTCACCATTTTGTTAATGACACGTAACAGGTGACAAATCGGTATACATTGCAAAGTTAATACGCTGATACATCACTGGGTTTCATATAAGCTACGCGATGTCCACTGACATGTCACCGATCACCTGTGACAAAAAGTGTTTACTGTTGTTTCGGAGTGGTAGTCAGACAGCCGATGAAATTACTTGCAAAGTCAATAGGTCTTATCTATCGTAGAATAAAAACTAAAGGCATATAAGGAACCTTAAAACGCAAGCGTCAAATCTATACCAGTCTCGAAAATTTCAATATAAATGTTGAATAAGATAAAATAGGAAAGAGTATAGAGTACAGTCCTTGCTAAAACTAGCCGTACACACCAAGACGTTGTCAACTCGTGTAAACTCGTCTCCAACGACACCAACTGGACACCATGGTCGTAGATTATATTATAAGCTACAGTGTGCGTAAGCAACAGAGTACGACCATGATATTTTAGCTTATATAGGTAACTGTCTCTTTTTGGCACACAGAATCCCAATAAGAACGTGCATATCCGCTCTCTGTATGTTGCCTTTTATTTTATCGCTCCTTCTATGGCTTAAGTTTTTATTCTTTGGCTATCATCTTGGGCATCAGGGTTGGCAACGCACGTTGTCACGAGATCTTACATATGCTTGGGTTGGGCCACAGAGCTCGAAACAAAATGACAATGCAAGTATACTTAGGCGATCTTTCTAACCATACAGTATTTACGTAGGTTTAACGCGCATACTCTGTGCTTTTCTATTTATCGCATAATTCGTATCCATTCGCACGCGACCCAAAGTCATCTCCGGGTGATACAAGGCTAAAATGCAGAGTGCGCCGGGCCTACTCAGAGTCCATTAACCATCAACCCCTATTTCACAATCCTGACAATGATAGGTGGCAATCCTACTAATATTATAAATGTGAAAATTTGACTGTTAGTTTGTTCTTCACGCTGCAACAGCTGGATAGATTTAGATGAAGTTTGAAGTACCCTGAATGAACACATCGATCGGGCTCTATAAGGACAAAGTTGCGTACAGAAGCTAACTCGGTATAAATTGCTAAGTTACAAAGTTTTCACATCAGTAGGATTCATCTAAGTAGCGCCGCGCCACGTACGTACACCGAAATGTCACCTGTCGCCTGTCATAGTCAAGATGATGAAAAAGCAGATAGCCTCTACGTTCTTTTCCCTTTTTCATGCCACAAAAAGCCAAATAAACGCTCAAGGCCTCTATTCTACTGCGTTATAACGAAAAAGCATTTGACGTGTTTTATGACATAAGAGTTCTGTTATCAAAACGTCGACAATACGGAAACATGTAAAATACGATATCCTTTATACCGTGTAGAATCTCGGCCCTGGGCTGGGATTCTACACGGTAATAACGATATCGTATTTGACGTATTTCCGTATTGACAACGTTTTCATAACTCTTATGTCATTTAAAATAATGGCGACTGTGACATAAGCGATTCTAACACACCTCAAACACGATATCGTTATAACGCAGTAGAATAGAGGCCCTGTAATGTTGGCACTAACATCAAAAATCGCGTGTTTTCCCTATTCACGTAATAATTAGCGGAAAAAGACACTATTACATAAAAACGTTAGATAAGGCTCGGGGTAAACAAATCACCGAAATAAACAATAGCATTCATTTCACGGACCATCGCACCCGAAGGTTGCGGCTTTGCCGCCGCCGTTCCGTTTTCCTTTTGCTTTGTCCTTAGACGATTATTTGCCTAATTGCGTGGGCCCGTCATTCAGAAACACTTCTAGAAATAGTACCCATAGACACCCGCGAGATTTTTATTAATGCCGAAAAAATAGAAAATATCTCATAACTGGCATTATTTTTGGGAGTGATTTAATTAACCTCAAAAAAAGTTCAACTCTTAAAATTAAAAATAGTAACACATGTTCATTTATAAGGCTAGTATAGCACCGAGAAGCTTATTTAAGAATCACAATCTTGTAACAAGCGATTAATTTTAGAGTGTACACGGACGAAGTCGCAGACCAAAATCTAAATGAATATAAGAAATTGCCGCTACAAATCTCATAAAATTTGCATGTGCGTTGTTATACCCTGTACACACTTCAAACGTAAAAAGTTTAGATTACTAAGAAAACTTAACGCGTCTTTGTACAAGATAAAATTAAGAAGACAATTATTTCAGAATCTCATTTAGATAATAGGCTTACCTGAGTTTTTCTCCCTAAAAGCCCCAAAGGTCTTATTGTGACGAAATTAAGTACCCAGTTAATTAAATTTGGCCTTCCTTTAAGTCAGGAAATGGGAATTAGTCGCGGGCCAATCGCTCCTGGGGGCTTATTGTTTGAAATGACTAGCAATGGCAAAAACATGGCACAGTTTTAATAAATCGTTAGATGACTATAGGCCTAGCAAGATGCTGCTAACGTATTATTAAATTAATAATAAATATCAGGGGACCATCTTACACAAATTGACCTAGTCTCAAACTAAGAAAACAAGACAACGATACATAGAAAACATCCAAGACTCGGGAAGAAGTATTCGTGCTCATTACACACCGCTGGCTTCGGAGGCAGGGTCACTCCCAAATAGGCTAACTTGTAGTATTATAGGGCGTAGCAAAGATGCGGTGCAGCTTTAGTGTTGGTAGGCCCCTATACAGAGTCCGTCCAGATCGCTACCACCATCATATCCATTAACCTACCGCCAATTTGCATTGTTGTGTACAGGTGTGGGGATAAAACAACCGGTGAAATTACTTGCAGAGAGGCATTCTTAGTCCTCAGGGTTGACAACGCATTTGAGGTCTTATGATTGCAGTATTGAGATTATGTCTTGAGAATTCAAATGTCTATGGGTCTCAGATTTGTGGCCTGAGTGCTTGTGTGCAGGAGAAGGCACACGAGCACTCGGGCATCATAATCCCAATAGAGCGTAGCACGACCATATTCCAGAACTGGCGCCGTTGTGTACTTATAGTACGGCACTTCGGACTCAACAAGACCATATTGAAGAGCAAGTTGCTGATGGATGATCCTGACGCCTTCATTCCCAGAGTGGGATAGGCAGAGCTACAAAAATACCGACAAATCTAAAAAGACTTGTTCAGAATATATTTCCCATAATTGTACCTCACTATGACCTTGCACAGACAAAACCTTCGGTCTCCCCAAAGAGGTTACCAAATCATAGCCAGTGCACGGATGCTAAAAGGTCTACGTCGGATCCTGTCTGGGCTCGGTAGAAGCATCCGTGCAGGAAGCTTCTTGCTCTTCCCTACGTTCTTGCGGCCCTCAGTGCTTAACACCGTTGGTCTGCGCCAGTTCTCGTCTACCAAGGAGATAGGCATAAGGCTCCTGTCTACTGCAACCACATAACGATGTATTCCACACTCGTAATAATGCCATGCCAAGGAAATAATCCCTGAGATTGCACATCTCGCGGTTGTGGAGATTCTTAGCATTTAAAATGCCTCGACCTCCACACTTCCGCGGGATGTACGAGAACAATCTCATAACAGATGAGCGTGGGTGCAACATCATCATCACGATCAATCCATATTAGTCCATTGCTGGACAAAGGCCCCTCCTAATGGACGCCATTGCTTCCAATCTTCAGATTTTTCTAAATAAACTTGTATACCTATCTGTTTTTTACAAGCTTTTATTGAACCTGCTTCGTTTTTATGTCTGTTATTCCGGTCAAATCTAGCAAATTCATTTCCCAAGGGTAGTGGGAATATTATGGTATCAAGGAGCCAATGTGTTGATGGAGTCTGGAGGTGGGAAAATGATCTCTGATATTAACGTAGACCAGGATTCGTTAGTTTGATCTCGATAAGCTGATGACTGTACAAAAAGTACATACGGCAACAGAAGCTAGTCTCTAAAAAAAATTTTTGATAGTTTTTCTACACATTCATACTCATAACATCACGCCTTCATTCCCAGGGTGGGGTAGGCAGAGCTACAGAAATACCAACAAGTCTAAAAATTTACAATTCTGTGACCACATTTTGCACAATTAGGCCAAGAAGTTTACTAGTGTATGACAAGTTGCAAGCTCGTCGCCAAACAGTACTACAAACCCTTATTCCCATTAAAATCAAGCCATTATTATTATTTTTATTATTAGTGTTTCTATTTTATAATAAGGAAATACAAACCGAGACAGACTACCAGGTGGACAGATTGAATGATTATTTTATATTATGTACCTACTATAGGTACAACATACTCGTAATTCAACGGCCTATGCCTGTTATCGGATAGAAACCTCTATAAACGGGTAAAATCGGCTAATAAAAAAGTTTCATATTTGTAGAACGTCCCTATTTCAGCAAAATTTATCATATTACGCTTTCATTATATTATAATAGTTTAATACGACAAGACAATTAGTCGTTATTGGTTCTCTACCTTTTCGCCGACTAATCTTAGACACCACTCGCTTTTTTTCTGTAACTACAAATTTCAGGTTTTTAATAAAACTAATCTAACCTATAGGGTTCTACATGGTGGTCCGGAAATAAATCCAGAATTACTTACAGTTTCGGAAAAAACGCGGGTTGTCAAATGATATGTTTGTGAAATGAACCATTAGCGAAACTTTGGTTATGAAATGATAGGATCCCGTCGTCAATATTTTCGTTACCGACCGCATATAGTTAACTAATGTTGTAAACTAATTATATTTTATATTTAAGCATTATTTATATTTCACTTACCTACTTAGTCATTGTTAAGAGCACGCGATAGTGTAGTTAGTTCGCGAACTGTTTGAGGACTAAACATCTGTTTACTAATTAACATTACTCCTAAAACATTTAAAGAATAAAGAAGCTAATTGGCGTAGAAAATGTAAAAATACTACATAAGAAGGTATGTTAAATCGCTTAGTTACGCATTTAGAATAAAGTCACGTTTACACGGCCGTATTGGAGCTGCCGCTCTCGAAGACGTTTTATAGACAATAGGTAACATGCATAATTTATTTCTTAAGCTCTCTGGAAAGTGCTATGAAAGAGAGGAATAAACTGTATACGCGAAATAATTGTAGTGTAATGTTTTCATAAGATCTGGCTTTAAAAAGTCATACATACCTACTTCAGACCCCATGCAAAAATACTTGATAGAAAATCGACGACAGGAATGACGTAAAATATAAGGACTTTATAAAGCAATTTGCATTTATTTCGTAAATGTTTAAGCCAGTATCGTTAAATTAAAGTATTACCACAATCCACACACACACATTACCTTGTTATATTATATGTGGTGGATGTCGTAAGAGGCGACTAAGGGAATAAGGGCTTGTCGTGCTGTTAGGCGATGGGCTTGCAACCTGTCACTAATACACTCGTAAAAACCTTAGCCTACTTGTGCAAAAAGTGGTTACAGAATTATCAACAAGTCTTTTTAGAGTTGTTGGTATTTCTGTAGCTCTGCCTACCCCACTCTGGGAATGAAGGCGTGATGTTATGTATGTATATATGTAAAATATTACGTAATTAAAATTAGTGTGCCAAAAAATACAAACTAAACATTAAAAGAAGTTTTAAAATTTTAAATAGTTTTGATTCTATACAAAACGTGTTACAAAATAATCCGTAAAAAATAAATTACGAAAGTTGTGTCAACCCTAGTATACTGTATACCTAAGATACTGAACTGACGTTATTTAATAAGGGTTGACACTACTTTTGTAATTTCTTTTTTACGGATTATTTTGTTTTTCTTTACATTTTCCCTTAATCGTATCAATAAAACTCAATTCTGATTTTCATGCATGTTCTCTATTAACTAATTCTTTTTTCAACTTTGTGTATGAACACGTTACTAAGGAAAGCCATTAACTGACTCTCGAGCTTGGTGGTTAGTTAACTAAGCATAAATATTGTACATGAAAATCTACTACATGTCTTATCTTATCTTATCTTAAGATAATTATCTTACAGATGGGCCCTTTCGGATACACTTCGACCCTTTAAGGATCTTTTGTGCAATTACCCTCTTACACACTGAGCTGTTCGAAGGTGCAGGTTTCCTCACGATGTTTTTCCTTCACCGTAAGTGCATCGGGTAATGTACTTAAGTTAGAAAACTCATTGGTACAGTCAAGGTTATAAATATGTATACACTTTAGTACCTTGTCGTTTTAATCGCTGTGACAATTTCATATGGCACTTTAAACATGACGTTAATTAGACAAGGTACTAAAGTGTATACATATTTATAACCTTGACTGTACATGGTGACCGCGGGGGTTCTAACTCGGTACCTTACGATCACTAAGCTACCGACGCTCTCAACATCTACATGTCTTCTTAATTAGTGAGGAATGGCCAGACGGTGGTAGTAGCGGTGGTAGGACCCTGTACAGGGTCCAATCGAATTGCTACCACCATGTAATT
This sequence comes from Acleris holmiana, assembly GCA_949316455.1. Lineage (NCBI taxonomy): Eukaryota > Metazoa > Arthropoda > Insecta > Lepidoptera > Tortricidae > Acleris > Acleris holmiana. The sequence goes on from OX438785.1 coordinate 6,478,511, forward strand.
GATACTTTAGCTTATAGTCAAGCAGTAGTGTTCGCTGTTGTAGCATTTTTGTTTTGTGTACAAAATATTGGCGTTTAAAACATTCTTCACATGCCACAGAATCAAACATAAAAAAGTAAATATCAGATCAACATAAGTATGTTCTCTATATAAGTATATAGAGAAATACATACTTAAATACATAGAAAACATCCATGACTCAGGAACAAATATTCGCGCTCATCACACAAATATCTGCACTTGCATTTGAACCCAGGATCGCTGGCTTCGAAGGCCGCGTCACTCTCGACTAGGCTCACGTGTCGTCCCAAACACAACTCAATTAAAAGCTAATTATTGATAAGTACTAAACTAAAAAAAATAATCAATGTAAACATAAAAGACTATAAAAACTGTAATTAAGTATCGTTAAGGTATGATTTATATTATAATTGCATATAACTTTTAATAACTCTTTCAATTATTTAGTAAAACGGCCTACATTTTTTCGGTTTTTTTAATAATGGAAGATTATTATATATTTTTATGGATATAACTAATGAACTTTCAGATTGAATTTTAAGCGTTGTTGAGCCACTATTACAACTCTGTCGCAGTCAGCCAAAATAATATTTAAGTAACTATCATGGACGCTCTGCAATTCAAGTTGCTAACCGTACTTACTGCACGTAGTGACCAACATTAAATTAATTGAAATAAGAACGTGCAATGTATAATTATGCATATTTAAACAATATTGCCTGGAATAGCGTACCATAACCACACTGTGCGCTTTTATATGGCTGCCCAGTGGGCCGCGGGCGGTGATTTCTGGAAAAAATGCAAGAACTAGTGCACAGTCGGCTGGCCACTAACGGGAGCAGGCAAAGGTGTGGATAATTTGCACAGTGGTATCTTGGGGTGTATAAAAAAGTAATTATTGCTTATTAGTGGATAACTGTTACACTTAGATTAATATGGAAGAAACGAGTTTTTAATTGGTATTGGATTGTTAAACGGGTGTCTGGTGTAGATCGCTTTAACATGGTAATTTAATATTAAAAGTTTTTTTTTGAGTTTATAAAGAAAGACATCGTGAGGAAAGCTCAAGTGGATGGACTATACTCGTAATTTGGGGCATGTGAACTGACTGAGGAATCGATAATAAGAGTTAGAGTAAATTGTTTTTAGACGTTAAAGCCATCAATTCTGGGAAAATTTGCATTAAATGACAAAAAAATCAAAGATACTGGAAATCGAACCTAATTTTATGCACTTTTGCGAGATTTTAGATTTTGATTACTTTCAGCTCTCCAATCCAAATCGTTCCTTATCTTATCACTTAGGTAGAATATAAATACAGCAATTAAACAATGTGCATTCCTTGGGAAATACCACTTGGTATGATTCCCGGTTAATTCCTTTGATTTTTTTTTTAATACAGCCCGTGTGGTTGCCGGGTTAGAATAGTGCCACTCCATGTCTTCCCGTGGATGTCGTTAGAGGCGACTAAGGGATTAAAGGCTTGTAGTACTGTTAGGCGATGGGCTTGCAACCTGTCACTAATACACTGGTAAACATCTTAGCCTACTTCTGCAAAATGTGGTTACAGAATTATCAACAAGTCTTTTTAGGTTTGTTGTTATTTCTGTAGCTCTGCCTACCCCACTCTGGGAATTAAGGCGTGATGTTACGTATGTTTGTTAATTGCAGTATTTTCGCTTTACTAACAGGAATGGTTCCTAAGAAATCGTTGCACAAAGTGCAACGCTAGCAGTGCAGTGCTATTTATTAGTTTGGTAAGCGTGTATTTATAGGTATATTGTATTTTATAGCTAGCTTAGTTCCTTGTAATTGTTCAAAATTGGTCTGCACCTCCTACCGTGTAAATTGTTTTAACTTGCACCTTATCCCTTCTAAGGTTGTCTGGAAGAGATCGCTAATCAGCGATAAGACCGCCTGTTGTTTACCTGGGTCTTCTAAATTGTGAAAATTCTGTGTAATGCTTTTGTTTGGTGGACAATAAAGTGTTTTGTATTGTATTGTATTGTAAAAAAACAAAGATAAAAGATCAGCCGCACGGGCACTTTTACACGTCACATATCTACCAGCGCTTCCCAAGAGGAGACCACTGCTGAGATGAAACCCAGCTCAGCCTGCTTTTTTATGATAAGGAGAAGGCACACGAGCACTCGGGCCACCTGATGGTAAGTGGAATCTGAGACCCGTAGACATTTGAATTCTCAAGACTATAATCCTAAGACCTCAAATGCATTGCCGACCCTGAGGACTAAGATGGAATGCCTCTATGCTAGTAATTTTACCGGTTGTCTTATCCCCACACCGGAACACAACAATGCGAACACTGTTGCTTGGCGGGTGGTTAATGGATAAGATGGCGGTAGCTTTTGGATGGCTCACCTGTATTTATCCCACGGCCTCTCTATAGTTCGAAGTTCTTGATCTATATCATAATTAATCAAAACTTTGTCGTGATAATGAATAATATCCGCATGTTAACAGGGCCTTAATGTTAATTCTGTAGTTCCGAGAAGTTAATGTAACGAATTAAGTAGTCCGGGTACCAACCGTTCATACTAGTATTATTGACGTGGTAACATGTTTTTTATATACTTTGCAAAAGCAATGTTGAAATTCGCTATTAATAATTACCTAACTAGTTCCGCATCGGCTTCATCCGCATAGACCTTGTATATTTAGGTACCTATTATGTTTAGGACAAGTTTTTTCTAATATTTAAGAAGAATAATTTATTAACGTACAAATACAAACAGATATTTGGTGTGTAATATCTGGTGAGTACCAACCTAGGCTGAGCCTGCATCTTGGGACCCACTGAGTCGGTTAACAGATTCGTCACATAAAAAGTTGGATACACTAAGCTAGTACTTACTTCTGCTGGAGTTTCTTGGCGCGTCTTCTCCGCAATGATGGCCTTATCTGAAGCGCTAGTAAATTCACTTCATATCACCGACGTGTAAAAGAGCCCTATTTACTGAATAAATATTTTGATTTTGATTTTGTACCTTAAATATTGAAAATAGCGAATTTTACGCAAAGGAGACTTAGTTTTATTTTTGGACACAATAAATAGCGAATTTGGATTTTTTGATAATTCTTCTTCATTAGCCGAGAAGCGAACTGGTCAAATATGACCAACAGGAAGTCGTGTTTTATGATACTGATCGAAAGGGGCATTGATAGTGATCATTTATATCTACATACACGCCTTTAAAATAAATAAAGACCCTAAAGAAGACTTTATTGTTTTCTGATATTTCACCAGTTCGATTCCCGGTTAAAGCAGACGAATTTTCAAAAAATCATAAACGTAGTATTTATTGTTTTCAAAAATAAAAGTAATTCTCCTTTGCGTAGAATTTGCCCTTTCCAATATTCAAGGTTCATGCGGTGTTCGTTTTTTTCATCCTGTATATGATTTACGACTGACTGTTATATCAATAGGGGTTGAAAATGTAAAAATCTCTCGTTACATTTTGGGGCCGAATAATTCTCAAATGGAAATTATTCGGCCCCAAAATTCTAAAAGAAAAACACGTGTTTCTAAAACCAGATAATTATTAAAGCAAATAGTTAGTAACATTCTATAGTGAACCGCCTCAAACTACACATTAAGCCAATTAATATCATATTAATCATCAAAAAAAACCTTACTTGATGCGTCTCATCGTTAAAAGGTTTCGCATTTTTTTTCCTTAAAAATACCGGGAATCCCACCAAGCCAGTTTGAACCATACTCAAGGATACTCTCAATATCCGACCTGAGACCTTATCTCATGAGTCATAACGAATAGTATCATGAACAATATAGAAGTTGCTAAGTTATCGTCTGAACCTTTTAACCGCCATATATTTTTACGATTTCCCCGTGTTGCCGCCGCTGCTACAAAATTACAAAAACCTATGTAGTGTTTGCCTTAATTACCCGACTGCGGCGAAGCCCGAAAGAAGGGTTATTGGTTTGATTTGTTTGTAAGTAGGTACGACCGATTTTTTTAATTACAATATTCGAATGTCAGTTAATTACAATGTTTTAACCAATTAGATATCTACTAAGGTATATCAGAACTCATAATTGTGTCTAACCAATGTAAATAATATCTAGTTCTAAAACCCCCTTATCCGCCGTCGTCTTAAACGTCGGCGAAATGTGCTGGATATTTTATGTCTTATAGTTCAGACAACAACGGTTAAAAGGTTAAACATTTTTTGATCGTGTTAATAGCATATTTGGGCTTGTATTTTGAATTTCGTCGCCGGTTTTGAGGAACTCGTGTCTCGGACAAAGTGGTAGGTTGTATTAGTATTGTGAAGGTCCGCTGCTTGTAGCGTGCTGGCTACATCTTAAGAGGAAAGTGAAGCAAACCATTTCCATACAAAATGCGATAACGTTTTTCTCCCCTTAAACGTTTTCCGAATTTTACGATTTTCGAATATATTATAGATATTATGAAAAACTAGGTCTGGGGGTGATTCTCTCAACACAGCGCTGCGTCGATCTTATAGGAGAAGTTTTATCCGGCAAGTTTAAGAAGTCTCGTCGGAGCGTACAAAACACATTTTAGCGCGTGCCTTCTTAATTAGGCAGCTTTATATGACATTCAGTGTCATATATGACAACAGCTTTATATGACACTGAACTTGACTCACTGCCTGCTGCCTAATTGAGAAGGCACGCGCTAAAATGTGTTTTGTACGCTCCGAGATTCACCACCCTACACGTTTTCAATTACAAGAAATTATGAATAGTTATTTTTTTAAAAAGCTCAAACATACAGGCCTAATTTTTCATAATCTACAACATATTCAAAAATCGTGGAAATCCGATTAGATTTAGGATGAGAAATGTTATCGCCCGGAGCGAATTTAGTATGGATTATTTTTGACAGCTACGCGATTTACGCATCGCTTCACAATCCTCTTAACTCGTACTACGAGTAGGTGAATATTACGTCAGCAATATTTTAAATATGAACGTATTTTAGTAAACTGGTTTTGTTTTGACATGACGTGGTCAGTCGAGTAATGCCCGCGTGAAGCCCTACAACGTTACGAGTATCTAAATTCTAAATACATACATACAAGAAGAAATTGACTAACTGACATAACAACGCATAGCCCGAACCGCTGGGTTTAGAGATTCCAAATTTGGCACGAAGGTTCCTTATGAGGTGTAGGGGTACATTAAGAAAGGATTATTGGAAATATCTATATATCCGTGTGGTTACCGGGTTAGAATAGTGCCACTCCATGTCTTCCCGTGGATTTCGTAAGAGGCGACTAAGGGAATAAGAGCTTGTAGTACTGTTAGGCGATGGGGTTGCAACCTGTCACTAATACACTGGTAAACATCTTAGCCAAATTTTGCAAAATGTGGTTACAGAATTATGAATAAGTTTTTTAGTAGAGTACTCTGGGAATGAAGGCGTGATATCATCACCTAACGGGTTAAAAAGAGAGAGCAGCGAACTAATTCTACGCGAACGAAGTCTAGTAAAAATAAAAGTCATAAGTACACGGGATTTGTGTTCATATTTATTGAAGAAGAGTCTACAACTATAGGAGCGCGCACATCTAGGCCTCTATTCTACTGCGTTAAAACTATATCGTGTTTGACGTGTTTTAGCATCGTTTTCAACTCGGTCGTCATTATTATCAATGACATAAGAGTTATCAAAACGTTGACAATACGGAAACAGGTCAAAAACAATATCGTTATTACCTTGTAGAATCCCAGCTCGTAAAGGAACGGGGTATCTCTCTGTGAGACGAGGTTATATTTTGCTCTTACCGGGAATCGAAGGCTTGGCTTGTTGGTACAAGGTAAGCCATAGCTCATGACAAATGTAGTTCCTTCTAGAAATCCGCGTAACATACTGGTTCCGATCAGGATGTGGTTTGGCATTACCTTATTGTAGCAATTTGTAATTAGGATGACTATAATGACTGTAGTGGAAAATTATTTCACACATTCCTTGCGCGATGTAATTACAATCACCAAACGACTACAAAACTAACCGCACATAAAAAAATATTGCCACGATGCACACTCGTGCCAATTAAATTAAAAAGTTAGAACCTAACCCCCTTACTTATGATTTATGAACGTGAAATAAGCTTGGAATAGTTTATGCCATGCTTTGTCACTTTCTGTCAGATGCAAATGTCACAATTACAGATAAGGACTAAGCATGGCATAAACTATTCCAAGCTTATTCCACGTTCATAAGTGGGGGTTAAACTTTAGAACTGTGGGAACCGAGGAAATTATCTCATACGCTATAATTAATTAAGGCTTACTCGTAAGTACACTTAGAGTACAAGTATCAAAAAATATTTTTTTGATGTTTCATCTCTCGTACTCGGAAAACAAAGCTCTGCCGTGTCCTCGCTTGAACAACTCAGAACCGAGCTCCTAGAAGAAAATACACTCGATGAATCTGAACGTGAAATGTTATGTGTTAAATTTGAACCCAAAAATACCGATTTTTTATTTAAATTAATAAATATCAGGGGATGTGTGAGATTGTCACACAAATTGACCTAGTCCCAAACTAAGCTCTAGGCTTGCACTATGGGTACTAGACTACGATATAGAGAATTACATACTTAAAAAATACATAGAAAACATCCAAGACTCAGGAACAAATATTCGCACTAATCACACAAATATTTGCCCTTACCGGGATTTGAACCCAGAACCGCTGGCTTCGGAGGTAGGGTCACTCCCAACTAGGCCAACGTGTCGTCAGATTTAAAGAATAACCTTTAGTTATGTTGTAGGTAGTGAAACAAAAATGGTATAGAGTTTTTATTAAATATCCTCATAACGTATCTTAAAAAGCAAGCTGGGATTACCCTGTTTGATAAAAAAACATAACACTTGTGCGCTGAACAAAAACAACGGGAAGGAAAATTTTGTATATATAAAATACTAAACTGACTGACTGTATCAACTCACAGCACAAGCCGCTGGACCTAGTGACTTAAAACAGTGTAAGCATCCACTCAGAAGGAATTTTCGGAAATTCCACCTCTAAGGGGGTTAAATTAAAGATGAAAGTCAGTCAGTTTTGAAGTAAGATCTTCTAATTTTGGGTTTAGGCTGGATATTAAAAATTATTTATAAGTGTCTCAGCGATTTAGATGATTTCACCCCCAAAGGGGAGTAAGGGGGATGAAATCGAGGAAATAATGAAACAATCTAGAGACTTGAAACAGACGTTTTGAAAGGGACTTCGTGGGTTCCTCTAGGAGTGCACTAAAGGAGATTTTTTGGAAATTCATCCCGTAAAGGGAGTAGTGGGAAAATTAATTTGCGCGTAACCTTTCATGATTTTTTGTTATCCTCATAGTAAAAAAAACTAATCAAGAGTTAACCGCAGATATTTAAAAACATAGAATTCCTGAAGTAGGTACTTTAAAAAAAGAACATTGGATATTCAGCAAGTTTGCACTCAAACTATGTGCGCCCTCATTCCGGAAGCGTGAAATAAAATTGGTTCAATTTACAATTTTTCGCGTTGCACAGTAATTGAGATGCTTCAAGCTGCTATTGCAGAATTCAATATTCAAAATAGGTCGCAAATAAATTTGACATGAGTTGATATTTCATCCATGTTTTAAATAAAATATTTTAAGCTTACTGTGTTCTATTTATTGCAACTAATTGGCTACGTCTAACCATTTGGTTAGGTACGAACATTATTTAATGACGTACCTCAGTTTAAAATTTATAACCTGTTAGGTGAGATCATAATAGTCATTTATGCAACTGTCACGTAATGATGACTCTTAAGATACGATGGCCGATGTTCCCGAATGCTCTACCAGTTTTATTTGCTACCCATTTTATATGTTCCACTGCTAGACAAAGGCCTCCTTAGTATCTGAAGAGCTATTAATGTAAGTGCTTAAGACTTATCATTATGACAACGCTTTCGTTACACTATGAGTGGTATTCTGGGGTCTCTTCTACACGGTCAAACCATATTGTTTTTAACAACACGCCACGAACTTTTGACGACACGCTAGCCTAGGGTTGTGACCCTGCCTTCGAAGCTAGGGGTCCTGGGTTCAAATCCCGGTAAGGGCAGATATTTGTGTGATGAGCACGAATATTCTTAAGTCTTGGATGTTTATATGTATTTAAGTATTTATTTAATACTATCGTTGTCTAGTACCCATAGTACAAGCCTAGAGCTTAGTTTGGGACTAGGTCAATTTGTGTGACATTGTCCTGTGATTGATTTATTTATTATGACACTTCTAGCTCTTATTTACTTGATAAATAATAGAAAAAAGTTAAAAAGCTGATTTAAAAATAATACGATGACAAAAGCGATACGCTCGCGCTATACGATGCAAAAGCCATATGGTTAACGGAGTAAAATATATAGAGCTACAACATTAGCCCCCTTCCTTACTAATAAACGTTGAATAAGCTTGGAATAGTTATACAATGCTTTCTCCTTATCTGTCGAACTCAAATGTCGCAATGGCAGATAAGGCACGGTATAACTATTCCATGCTTATTCAACGTTTATTAGTAAAGGAGTAGGAGTTGTAGTGCGCTAGTAGACAAAACTATTTTAAACAACACTATAAATTGGTCTTGGGTCAGAGTGTATTTTTACTTCATTTGGCGTCGAGACCCTTGGGTCGTGGGGTCTTATCGCACAAAGCCTCCTCAAAGAAATTTCGAAGAGGCTCATTGACGTCACTGGAGATCTAAGAGCTAGCAGTTACCTCGGTCAACGCATTAGTGGATGCAACTATTCAACGAGGAAATGCTGCCAGCATCTTCGGTACAATGCCACAGGGCTAGTAGAGGCTGGATGCATAAGCCGATTTCAACAACAACAGAAAGCAACAGTGCTCGTATTGTTGTGTTCCGGTGTGGGGATAAGACAACCGATGAAATTACTAGCATAGAGGCATTCTTAGTCCTCAGGGTTGGCAACGCATTTGAGGTCTTAGGATTGCAGTCTTAAGATTATAGTCTTGAGAATTCAAATGTATATGGGTCTCAGATTCCACTTACCATCAGGTGGCCTGAGTGCTCGTGTGCCTTCTCGTTATCAAAAGCGAGGTGTTGTTAGATTCGTCTTAACGTCGCAAGTGTCAGTACTACTTACATTAAATGAACTAACATATATAGACGACATTGTTAAAATATGTCAAATTTTAACGATACGTTTTGAACCCAGGGTTAGCCTTTTAGTTTTAGCTCAGTTTTAATTTGATATGTACGTTTATTTATAGTTTATCTAGTAATTAGTACTTTGCATGGTTACAATAAAGCGTAGTTTTTTTTTGTACAACATAATTAACAAATAAATTATGCAATTCGTAGTTTTCAACATTACCATACTGTTAACATAGTACCAAAATATATAACAGTAAAGACATTGACGTCTCTGTCTCCGTCTTAGAGAAAAGAAACAATAGCGAGGCCAAAACTATTCTTAACTCATCGTCTCAAAGAGTTCTTGATCTTGTCCGGTACATGGACGTACTTTCCTGTCATAAGTTATAAATCAATCGTATTATACACGCATTCAAAATGTTCATAGATAAAAATATCCTGACACTACTAAAATATTTTGAAATTGGCAGGCACTGCTGTGTGCTACCAACTTAGTTTTCTGTTTATTTGATCAAAATGGGTACACTATAATTCCGAAGAGTCATTCAGACATTCTGATAGAAGACTTGATTTTTTTACATCGCTTCACTACATAGTATAAAACAAAGTCACTTTTTCTGTCCCTATATCCCTATGTATGCTTAAATCTTTAAAACTGCGCAACGGATTTTGATGCGTTTTTTTTTAATAGATAGAGTGATTGAAGAGGAAGGTTTATATATAATACTTTAATCCAGAGCGAAGCGAGGGCGGGTCGCTAGTTTAATATAAATCAAACCTAACCGTTAGGTTACATAGGTAACATTGTAACAGCTCCAGTATAGCTTCCCGAAACATGAAAATTCGTACCAATGAATGTACGGATTTAAAAAACGTAATTTTAAGGAGTTCCCTTTTAAAATATAATTTCATTATTTTACGTAAGATGCCTACAAGAAAAACAAATAATCTCACTCGCGTTCGCGTTATCATTATTAGAGACAAGTTTTTTAAACACACTATGAGAAGTCTGCTAGTAATTTCATCGGCAATATTACCCTGATATTGAAATACAAATGCGACTTGCTTGTGGGTAAAATTGTGATAGCAAAATGAGTTTAAATGGTAATTAAATTTATCATATCAGTGGTAATTCAATGAAAAGCATAACAATTTTTTTATAATAGGTTATGTGATTATTTACAAAGCACAATTATGATATTATTTGTGATAAAAAATAAATAATATTATTTTATACTCTTTGAGATACTAGTAGAATGTTTAAATAGTTAGAAACTTGCTAAATTTGTATAACACAGTTTGAATCATTAACAAATGCTTCAGCAAAGCAAAAGATTACTGAGATAATGTTATCAGTAAGTGTGCACAGCAATAACTATAAGTAGTTAATATTTAGAACAGAGTTTAATCTTTTGTTACAATTTACAGATTCAACTGTTCTTTTCATTAAAAAGTCTGTAGGTCAACCTATCTCCTCGAATTTTATAGACAAATACTTGTTTTGATGCTTAATAAAAAGCAGGGATATAAATATTTTGAATTGAAACCGTCAGCTATTTTTATACTTATTCAAATCATAACTATTTTTCGAAAGTGTTTCTACCATACATTTTAGTAGTAAGTACTGTTTAAAAAATGTTGGTTCAAGCAAATAAAGTAAAAAGTAAAGTAAAGTAAATTAAGGCCCTATTCTACTTGTGAAGTGTGTGGTTTAGAGCAGAATATATGTTTATAGCGCGGTCAAGGCATACCAACAGTTAGGCAACCGCTAACCGGATTGCACTTGACACAACTTATAACTAAACACAGCATAGGAATTACATCATTTAAAAATAAATATTTAAAATGCAAATCACCAAAGTGAGAGTTGATGATCCACTAAAAATACATGAAAAATACTCACGCGAATCCGGGTAATAAATCCTTTACATCAAAAACACATCACTTTTTAAAAAAAAACAAACACAGACTGGATATTTTTAATTTAAAAAGTTTAATTTAAATTTCGCGTTCGATTTTCAAACGGTTTGCCCGCGAACGATACACGTGGTTGGTGGACGGTAAATGGCTATGGCTCGTATCACCTGCCAGTGGCATCTTACGTACAAAGCGTGCACATTAGACCTGACGCGCACTCACGATTGCAAAATTGATGCATTATCTATCCTGTCGTATCTATTGAGATCTTTATCGAGTAATAAAGGAATATTTTTACACTAGCTGGTTCCCGCGGCTTCGTCAAATTGATTTTAGGATATTAGAATACATTTTCCGTTAACCCCACTTTTCCCGCCAAGAGTTATTTGTGTATTATAATTATTTCTTAGTGGTCTTCTATTTATGTTATTGCAAAATATGTATTCCGAGTTTCATGATTATACCTTCTGTAGTGGAAGTGTCTGTGAATTTGATAAAACCCAAATTGTCAGCGTTAGTTTAACTTTTAAAATTAATTACTAGAATTAATTTAAATTATAATGTACAATAACAGAATGCGTAACTATGCTTAAATTTTAGTATGCTACACACATGGCTTTAGACGAATTACCCAATAGTATCAATATAATAACCTGTAAACTTAATATACCGATGATTTCATAAAGTTGTAAGAGCCATTGTAATTCATGGCACAATTCATGATTTTTATAACACAATAAATTGCATATGGGATACATCCAAATGGCTTCCATATTTATCTTGGGGTATTTATTTTGATAATATTCATAATTATACCATTCCTTGCTGTCAAGTTTGGTATCAGTATAAACGCACTAATATGGATGATTTGTATGTTTTGAATGGCATTCTTACATAAGAGTGTATAACTGTGAAAGATTTATTTTTAACGGAAAATTTATACGATTAATGGAGATTGTATTCAATAATTTAAATTCAGGCCATCGTTGCGGCAGTAATTTTATGGCTTACATGCCGCAACAGTGTTGAAATCTTTCAAAATTTCACACAAAGTACAAATGTTTATATGTTTTGTTAAATATTATTTATCAATCAATGCCGTCATAATGCTTCTAGAACTATTTGAGATCATAATAAAATGCTAAAATTTGTTTATAAATATAGTAGCTATAAATATATAATTGTCAACGTTTTGATAGCTCTTATTTACTTGACAGTAATGGCAGACCAGATCAATACAATACCTAACATTTCAAAAGCAATATTTAACCGAGTCGAGCCCTGTTCAAATCACATGACATTAGCTGTGTGTAGGTTGTAAACAAAGACAATGTCAAAGTCGACCGTGTGCGGCTGGCCTAAACAATGCAAGCGACCTTGCATTACCGTGAGAGGTCCGCTTTTCGGCCTCCGGTTAAACATCGACTAATCAGCACTGACATTTGACTATAGACTATTTGCCGTACTCAGAAACATTATAAAGACAATTATAAATAAATAAATAAATAAATAAATATCAGGGGACAATCTCACACAAATTGATCTAGTCCCAAACTAAGCTCTAGGCTTGTACTCTATGGGTACTAGACAACGATAAACATAGGTACTTATATAGAGAAATAAATACTTAAATACATAGAAAACATCCAAGACTCAGGAACAAATATTCGCGCTCATCACACAAATATCTGCCCTTACCGGGATTTGAACCCCGGACCGCTGGCTTCGGAGGCAGGGTCACTCCCAACTAGACCACCGTGTCGTCAAATTATATCGAACCTTTTTCATAAAAGAGTATGTTCGAGTATATATACATACATTTATTGTATTATAACAATTAAAATACAAAAATATTAAAATTAAAGAAATAAAAGTAGTACAAAGGCGAACTTATCCCTTAAAGGGATGTGTTCCAGTTAATCTTTGGGCGAGGGCATAAAATTAATGTAACAAGCAAAAGACAAATACTAAAGTACTGAATATGGATTAGAGGAAACAATAGAACTTAATAACTCTTTCTAAAGCAACATGAAAATTATATAAATAAGCACATAAATAAATAATTATGACTAAATACAAAATACATACCAATAAACAAGTAATTTTAGTAAACAACAGTATTTAAAAAAAACATTTATTTTTTACATAATTGCTCTCTTTTAAAAAAAAAAACAAACAGATTCCAACATGAGATGGCATATACAATTTTCAGAATATTTATGTAACAAATGGTAAAATGTATAAACAATTTTAATGGTGCAGTTATGCATTCATTATGAATATGTAGTAAATATTAACTATAATAAGAGAAAACTTAACATTTTGTAAGCGATACTGTTGTTTGAAGCCAAATATTGAAAAAATAATTAAATAAAATACCAGAGCAATCCAATTTCACTCTTAACATACATTAACACAGCCCGAAATACAATTGTATTTTAATTTTACTTGTGCCGTTTTAGTTCTAACTGTGCTATTTCTGATTTTATAAGTTCACGCGAAATGTTACGCAATTTACAAGCTAATCGTTAAACTTAAAATATAAAGATGCTATAATTACAACTTTAGCACACCGTCCAGGGTCCGCTGGGATCGCTATCGCAATCTTGCCCATCTGCCCTTAAACATCAGTGTTCGCACTGTCGTGTTTTGTATGTACACACTTTATTTTAAAGTAATAGTATAAAGGCCAACTTATCCCTTTAAGGTATCTCTGCTAGCTATCATTTGGGTGAAATTAGCATTCAATAAAAGAAAAATGGACTTTACTCCTTTTGGAATGTAGTTTAAATTAAATTGCCTTGTTTACGTACATCCTAATGCACATCGAGCCATACTAGGATAAAGGCACTATTTGAATGAGAACCCTGTAAACATACATTCTTGCAATCGAATTCAAATTAATCATTTTCAGCCGGGACAAACAATTTAATACTCACCATGGTAAGGGTATAAGTGAAACGAAATGTTTATGAACTGAATCTTTATACTGTACTTACAGTGGTTTTATCTCACGAGAGCGGGTTGGCCATACTTGTGTGTAAAGCACACGTTGTCTCTGAGTCGTTGTCACCCGTGATACAAAACAACTGTAGCTACTCTCGCAGTCAAATAATACGGGTCAGAGTGCGTTATTCATACTAAAGAGGTTATTTCGAAGCCTTGGTTCCTCGCCAGGGGATGCTTTTAGTGGATTCTGATGATGGATACCCCGAGCATCGATACAGCACTTCCAGAGTGCCTAGGATACCCAACTGCGGCTAGCGCCCGAATTGTGCATGTTCATATAAACATCCGCCGACACCGCCGACCACGCGCTCGTGGCTGACAAACTCGCCCACTACGGCATCCGCGGCCCCGCCTCGAGGCTCGTGCTCTCCTTTATGTCTGACCGGGCCCAGATCGTCGTCGGCGATAGGGGGAACGTCGTGTCTTCGGCGCGAAAGAACCTCATGGGAGTACCGCAAGGATCATGCCTCTCCAATACCCTCTTTAGCATCCTGCTGAACGACCTACCGAAAGCAATACAAGGTGCTAAAATATTTATGTACGCAGACGATGTCACAGCGGTCGTTAGTACGGTGACGAAGCGGGAATTGGGAGAAGGCTTAACCAACGTGATCCAGCAACTGCATGAGTGGTTCCAGTCAAACGGACTGGCGCTGAACATAGACAAGACCTGCTTCATGACGATCAATTTAAATGGCCATGCGAGTGAGACCCTGCGCGTATGCGCGGGTGACGCCCCTATACAGCATGTGACCTGCGCGCGCCTGCTCGGTTTTCACCTAGATAGCGCATTGACATGGCAGAGTCACATAGACTCAGTGTGCGGACGTCTCGGACGCGCGTGCTTCGCCCTGCGCCGGCTGGCGCGCACCGCCGGGCGGCCCGCGGTGCGGCAGTGCTACTTCGCTACGGTGCACTCGGTGCTGAAGTATGACGTGGAGCTGTGGGGCCGGGCCGCGGACTGGCACCGCGTTTTCTCGATGCAAAAAAGAGCGATTCGTGCAATGGCAGGCAAGCCGATGGACGCCCCGGCGCAGCAGCTCTTTCTGGAGTTCCAAATCCTACCCCTGCCTTGCATTCTGATATACCAAGTGGCAGTGTTTACTCACGGAAACCTTGATGTATTCAAGCGCAGGGGTACTAACCCCAAATACCACCTGCGCAGCAACAAGCATATGAACAGGCCGGTGCCAGAGCCATCTAAACTGGCGAAATCTGGGAAATCCGCTTATTGCTTTGGGCCTTCAGTGTATAACCGTTTACCTGACGCGGTCAGGAATGCACCTTCCATCGCAACCTTTAAAGGCAAACTGAAAAAGTGGCTTTTGGAAAACGTTTTTTATAATTACGACGAATTTCTATGTGTTCCGCTAACGCTATAAAATGGAGAACGATATTTATTATCATATCACTATATTATTAACCATATACATTGCAAGCCAAATACATAGGCAATATGATGAATTATAGGCAATATGATAAATACATAGGCAATATGATGAATTATGATGAATTATGAATTGTGGTATGTACAACCTGACTTGTACAAGTTTTTATTTTTATTTTTCATCATTGACATGTAACGAATGTTATCAATAAATATTTCATTTCATTTCATTTCATTTCATTCATTTCATTTCATTTCATTTCATTTCATTCATTTCATTTCATTTCATTTCATTTCATTTCATCTAAAATGGCAATAAAATGTAAGTAAATCCAAATGCCGACCCAAACTCTCTCGCTGTGGTGTTAACTGATGGTGCGATCAGTAAGGTATCTTAAGAACTTTAGACCTCCTCTATTGAACATCGGAGTATCCACCATTAAACCTCACTCAAAACAACCCCTGGCCAGGAACCAAGGCTTCGAAAATGCCTTGTTTGTATGAAAAACGCACACTGACCGCGCCCTGTAGGCCGAGCACGCTGCCATGGGACTTAGTGTCAAAATAATGACGTCAATCGGGAACTAGTGGCAAATATTATTATGAAATTATTAAATTGACAGCCACCCGGGGATTAAGTTGCTTAGTAATAAAAGGACTCAAGTCACACAAAACGCACTTTTATTTTAAACCTTAGTTATTTATACTTACGTTGGAATTAGAAAAAGACGAATTAGAGTACCGTCCCGACCCTATGTCAAAAACAGCGTGGCAGCGTGCTCAGCCCATTAAATAAATAAATAAATATCAGGGAACAATCTAACTCAAATTGACCTAGTCCCAAACTAAGCTCTAGGCTTGTACTATGGGTACTAGACAACGATAAACATACTTAAATAGAGAAATACACACTTAAATACATAGAAAACATCCAAGACTCAGGAACAAGTATTCGCGCTCATCACACAAATATCTGCCCTTACCGGGATTTGAATTCAGGACCGGGTTGCTTCGGAGGCAGGGTCACTCTCAACTAGGCCACCGTATCGTCAAAATGCTCCATATTATTTGACCGCGAGTGTACTATACGAGTATACTCCTTAAGTGTTTGCGACGCATTGGAAATCTAAGATTGCAAGTGCCTTCAGAACACTTTAAAATCCAATCCAATCTAACTGGTTGAACAACAAATAAAGTACCAATGATAAACTTAATGTGTAAATGTTTTTAGGGTTCCGTAGTCAACAAGGGACCGTTATAGTTTCGCAATGTCTACGTCGGACGGACCTCAGGGTCCACCACCACTAAAACACCACCAACACACACTGTTGTCCGGTTTTAACTTTGACATACCCAATCAAAACTCTCCTCTTTATTTTCCTTTATTTAATAACCATGTCGTAAATACAATAGTTAATATTTTTGTAAAAGATGGTTAGTATTTTTGGTTTTCAGTTCTTTATCTCAAATTTTGTTTTATTTATAAGTAGTTTTTATTTTTAAAGTTAGTCGTTGTTTATAATGTGTTTTAGTGTTACTTTTTTGTACCTAGAAGGGTTTCGAACAGATTATAAATGCTTGAGTATTATTTTATCCTCAAATTATGATGCTGTTTAGGCATTGCACCCATCTTAAGTGCGAGTTATCAAGATATTATATTAGATATTATCAAGCTATACATGCTTTAGTTCTAAGTTTCAACTTATCATTGCATTCGTAATGCTATCTTTGCTAATATTATAAATGTAAAGCTACTTTAACATTTATAATATTAGTTTGTTTGTAACGCTTCAATTTATAGTTAAACTAAATAACTGATTTTAATTAAATGAAGGGTAGAGACAAATGGATCACTGTAAGGGACATGAAAATTACTACCCCTTTTCATCCTGGAAAATTGGGTTCTTAAACGACTTCTTCGCTAATGGAGTCTCACGCAACTGCAGTATCTATATGCAATATTCGAATCTGTCTAAGATATCAGTTTTTTTTAATAGATTTTTAAAACAAATATGTTAAATACCTTATCCTACTCGAAAAAACTTCTGAACTAGTTTTAGTGGTGGTAGGACCTTGTGTTAAGATCGGCCGGATCGCTACCACCATCTTATCCTTTCACCTACCGCAAAGCAGCAGTGTCCACATTGTTGTGTTCTGGTGTGGGGATAAGACAATTTGGTGAATTACTGGCATTGATATATTACATCTTCGTCTTCAGTGTTGGTAACGCTGCAACGCATTTGCAGTATCAAGATTCTTCACATTGTAGTCTTAAGATTGCATATAATTATCAGAGATCCCACTTACCATCAGGTGGTCTGTATGCTCGTTTGTCTTCTCCAAGCCATTAAAAACAAGAGCTATCATAACGTTGACCATGGTTTTAACGGGCAGAGTTCATGAGGCTAATTGCTATCCCTTATATTTAATATGTATTTATGTATGTATTTAAACACTTTATTGTACAAGAAAAAGCATAAAAATATAATAATAAATAAAACCGGGCAAGAGCATGTCGGACCATGCTCATTGTAGGGTTCCGAAGCCGTCAAGTACTACAAACTTAAAAATCAACGAGTAATTACTAATTTTCTATTTAAAGTCAATTGGTGCCGTCTTAGATGATTTTAGTAGGTATGAACACTTTAATCACCTGTTTCTAAAAACCAATGATGTCTACTTAGTCGTGATAGTTTTTCTTTAAAATTCGTTATATACTCTTTTATTTAAGATTTTTTTCAGCTTTTTAGTATTTGTTTTTGACTGTTTAGTTTCTTGCGGCGCTTCCTCTCAGCAGTGGTCTCCTCATGGAAAGCGCTTTTAGAATTTTGACTTATAAAGGTACCCGTGCGGCCTACTTCCTGAATAAACCACTTTATCTTTTTATTTTTATTTACATTAATGACGACCGAGTCATAAACGATTCTAAAACACGTCAAACGCGATATCGTTATAACGCACTAGAATAGAGGCAATGTTAGACAACGTTTGTCGCACAGCTCTACGTAAATTAAGTGATATTGACGAGGCTATTGTCAGCAATCATAACTTGACCTATATTGGGTAAACAACTCACTTTTCAACTTGACGGAGGAGTTTTTAACCAGTAAGTTAAAGTTGTCCCGTCGGTGCGTACAAACGTTTGCGTATTTACGATCGATCGACTGATAGACAAGGAGACTTTGAAGAGAATTGCCTTTGTGCGCTCTTAGGCATTATGCGGCAGGAATATCTAAACCCTTAGTAAAGTTGCGTCCATTAGAAGGTTAGGGCCTCTATTCAACTTAGTAATTACTGTCTATGACGTGGTGTTGTATTGTTTTTAACTCGGCCGCCATTACTGTCAAGTGAATAAGAGCTATCAAAACGTTGACAATACGGTAACACGTCACAGGCAATACATATAGTTATACCCAATAGATTAGAGGTCCAAGTGGCGTGTGTGGCCGTTACGCCATTAATTTTCACAGATTACTTTTAGTTATCTAGGTTTCAATCAGACCTTAGAAAACGGACCAAAAAACTTTGACAATAAGCAAATAAAATACATTCGGCAATAAATCATGACAATTTTTTTAGTGCCACTCTTGTCTTCTCGTGGATGTCGTAGTCGCCACTAAGGGAATAAGGGCTTGAAGAACTGTTACACGATGGGCTTGCAACCTGTCACTCATACACTCTTAGCCTGATTGTGCGAAATGTGGTTATAGAATTATCAACAAGTATTTTTAGAGTTTTTGGCATTTCTGTAGCTTTGGGTATGAAGGCGTGAAGTTATGTATGTACGTAAATTTTTGACAGAAATTTTCGAAATAACACAGGCTTTAAGGAATAGCCTAGTAATCAGCTTCCCTAGATCCGGTGCGCAAACGTCGTAAAGACGTTGTTTACTGCCAGGCTTACGTTAGATAGTAAACAGCCTCTCAAGTTTGGCTGCGTTAGGGCAAAAAGACACAAGTGCAATTTGATTGTCAGCGTAGATTGAACTCTTTGCCGCGAAGCCGACTGTACAAGAAGAAAGGTAATATTTCTGACATCTTCATGCTTGTATGTATGTATGGTTTGTTGTTGGCATGTGAACGGATGCCCGAATTTAGTAAAAAAAGTTGATATTCCATTTGTATATAATACCATATAAGGACCAAACATTGTTGTTTAAAATTATTTATGACAAGATTGACTCCCCTTATCTTGTAGGTTTTAGAGTACCTCGCCCCAACACACGACGAACAGATTGCCTATTTCATGTTCCATTTACACGAACTAAATACGCTGGAAACTCTTTTATTAATACAGTGTGTTGTAAATATAATAACTGTTTCTGTAACGTTGATTTGTTTAGCTTGTCACTTTCTAAATTTAAGTCATCCCTTAGAGTAAGTAAGTAGCGCTTTCTAGTTAAGTACATGTTTGAAATGTTATTTCCTGTTGCTGTTTATTACTACTGTTGTTGTACCCATGCTTTATCTATTTTAAATATGATTCTGTAACTTGTGGTAACTTTGCTGGTTGATGTTAAATTTATCTTTTTTACCTGTAAGTTATATTGTACCGTTTGTGCCCAAATAAAACATTAAAACATTTGTCTAGCACAGCATTTTTCTGTGTCAGTATCTAGTGATACGATATACGAACGTTTCTCACACCCAAAATCAAGCTCGATTTAGTTTTAATTTTTTAGTAACGTTAAATTATCCAAAATAATTTTCTTGAAAAAGAAAACCTACAAACCGAGATTTTTATAATATCTACAACATACTCAAGAATCGAAAAACCGTACTATGTTAAACGGGAGAGAAACGCTATCGCATATTCTATGAAAGATTTTCACCTTCACAATCCTCTTAAGGCAAGGGTCTATTTTTCCCTGACAGCCTCTCTTTCAAAGGCAAGTGCTCTGATTTTTATAGAAAACAGACCCGCTCAGCAGGACGTTGGCAGTGAAGGTGAAAGAGGGTTGGGTTAGAAAACACAGAGCTACAGGCGACTGCTTTACTTCGAACGCGGTACCTACCGTTCCCCTCTTCTTTAGGTACTGGCCTCACCGCCGACGATGAGATAGAAGTAAGTAGAGCCACTATCCTATCCATTAACAACCTGCCAAGCAACAGTGTTTGCATTGTTGTGTACCGGTGTGGGGATAAGACAACCGGTGAAATTACTAGCAGAGAGGCATTCCATCTTAGTCCTCACGGTTGGCAACGCATTCGAGGTCTTAGGGTCTCAGATTCCACTTACCATCAGGTGGCCTGAGAGTTCGTGTGCCTTCTCCTTAACATAAAAAAGAGCCGT
Source organism: Acleris holmiana (assembly GCA_949316455.1). Lineage (NCBI taxonomy): Eukaryota > Metazoa > Arthropoda > Insecta > Lepidoptera > Tortricidae > Acleris > Acleris holmiana. The sequence continues at coordinate 6,499,285 of OX438785.1, forward strand.
CGATCAGCTATTTAATATAATTATGTGTCAGCTGTGTCTCTTTTATTTACACGAGGTGTATTATCTTTTGGTGGAGAGAGAGTTCTCGCCGGCAGTGTGAACAGGCAGCGATCAACTATTACCTAACGCATATGGGTCATACACACTCTTAAAAACAAAAGTTGTCTCTCCTGTGGTCAAAAGTTAATAGCTTGTGTGCATATAAGTTATGTTTTTATATGATAGGTCTAAAGCAGACCTAACGGCGTTTTTGCGGGAATGGGCTTAGCCAGAAAATTAGGCCTTAAAAACGTTAACTATCGGTGTGTCCACAGAAAGGACGGTAACCTAAATCTGTGTATGACCCTTGTCTCTCCTTTACCGACACGGGATCTATATCTTTTGTTCATTTCTTGGGCAAAAAATAATTGATAGCAAATCGCATCGAAGCTCTTGGTGGGGCCAGGTTCTAAGCGACAAAATCAACGTAAAATTATTCCAAAAGCAAAATTCACACACACCACTGTACCTTGATTATCGTCTCTATTTGCACATGAACACACACAAAAACAAAAGCAACACAGACGCGATTTAACTGTGCTAATCTAAAACGGTTTACGTCAAACACGTTTCCGAAACAAAGACTGCACTTTAAGTGCATATGCAAATGCGTCCTGCACCGACAGTCGAAGCCATTAACAAGTTTAGATGTACGTGATTCACATACCATATCGGTTTGATGTCACTATCAGTGTATTCTAGCTTTAAATAAGAAAGTATTGTTTTTATTTTCTACTAGTTAAAGACGTGATTTTTTAAGATCCTCTATTCCCGCATATTTAACCTACCGCCAAACAGCAATTTTCGTATTATTGTATTCCAGCGTGGGGATAAGCAGGCGGTGTTATTACTAGCATAGAGGCATTCAATTTTATCCTCAGATTGGCCACGCATTCGGAGTCTTAGGATTGCAGTATTGGGATTTTAATCATGTGAGATCTAAATGTCTAAGGGTCTCAGATGCACTTAGCAACAGGTAACCTGTGTGGTCGCGTGCCTTTAAAAAAAAACGAACAAAGTTTTTGTCAGATGTACGTTTTTATGTACAAACCTATGGTCATCTTCCAACTTCATCATTATCGTATGGTACTTCATTATACACTATCACCAGCTAAATTTCACCAAATTAGGTTTGTTAGTTTTTGCATGATCCAATCACAAATAAACATACAGACAGAAAGACAGACAAACATTACAAAAATAATTAAAACGTGTTCTGTGGTACTCTTAAGCTCCCTGAAGTATTTATTCTCACATATCTTTAATGTACTAAATTATTCGTTCTATATTTTTATTATGCAATACACTAACAAACTGTTGAATTTGTCAAATTTGTATTATAAATATCGATATGGCAATATTTGGCTGTATGGAAAAGCTATTAAAAACCAGTTTATAATTTAAAAATTGTAATACCCATGGCTCATAAATAAAGGAATACGGTACTGGTGCCACCATTAGTGTATTTTGAGTTGTGAAACTAGCCCGTCAAATCATGGGTGTAATTTAATTTCATTACAGCATCGATTATTTGTCATTAGGATCTATGAACTCGCATTGGCTGCTTAAGAAAATAAGACTACGAGAGACATGTACCAACTGGATCGAATTGGGATTGGGCTGTCTTGTCTTTAATTCTATATTTAGAGCCTCAAAACTCGATTTGAAGAAAACTATGTAGTTGTCATTTTGAATAAATTTGAACGTAGAAAACTGCTTCAAATTTTATGAACAATGACACGTTGTTTCTTTTTATAAGCCTGATTAACGAACAAAAGACCATAATTAAATACCTTACTACGAAAACCATTAACTGACACTTGAAATCAACATTGAAACAAAAAATAAACGATATAAAACAAAAGAAGACCAAAGACTTGGACTCCGCACGCATTTTTTCTTAGTGAAATATGGCGCAAATCATCATTCCTGCCCAGGTTACTCATTTCCATACGTAGTTGGCTCAGTATCGAGCTATTGGCACCGAAGGTTATTTTAACTGGACAGCAACAAACAAACAAACCAGTAAATGTATGCTTTATGGGCACGCAAGGCACTGAGACTAAGTTTTGGCGCCAATTCGTATTGAATTTCAACAATTATTTAATGCTACAGGACTGGGTCAGTAAGGGAGAAAAAAACAGTAGGCGATTACATTTCGTACCAAGATTTAGAAAACAAACTACAATGTATTCTGTTGGGAAACATTAACTTATTGATGGGTACTTACTAAATCTAATTACGAAGCTTTTCGACCTTACCGTACTTAGAGACATTTTAGAGACAACTAATATAACTCGTTCCTCTAAATCGTCATTACAGAAAGACTTAATCGTCATTCATTAACTGACTCTAAGTGCGGCCGTTAAGGTCCTTTTCCACTGGCGAGGCGAGACGAGAATCGTAATTTGTACTCATATAAAAATTCTGGCCTTTCGCCTGGTCTCGCCTGGTCTCACCTGGTCCCGCCCGGTATCGCCTGGTCTCACTTGGTCACGCCTGATCCCACCCGGTCTCGCCTGGTCTCGTCTGGAGGGCTAGCACAAGTGCACCGCGACTTGCTCGCTCGGATCTCTCTTTCGACCGAGTCTGTAACGATAGAGACGAATTGAGCGACAAGCGAGATAATACAACTTGTGCTACCCGTACAGGTCACGCCTGGTCTCGCCTGGTCTCGCCTGGTCTCGCCTGGTCTTGCCTGGCCTCGTCTGGCCTCGCCGGTGGAAAGCACCTTCAGTGAGGTTTGGCAATATATCAGCGTCTTGAGATCACAAAATGTCTTAGTACATTGAATCTGGTTATCCCCTATCCCCTACTAGCTTACAATCGTCTTAAGGGCCATTTAAATTGTACAACTTTCTTACACATTCCATACAATAAATCAAAAATTGCTCAGTATAAACCTTACTGTATTTATTATTTAGTATATTGGCAGGAAATAATTGCAGACGATAAATTATTCCGATTCTTGAACAATAAGTTACATAATGTAAATGAGCCTTTACACATCTTGTTATTGATGGACCCTCCTATTGTGGTTAACCACAAATGTACTAGCAATTAGCTCTTTTCCTTATTGCAATATATATTGTATTTGCGGTAAAACGTAATTAACTATCTATTCACCGTCCACACAGAGGCCCTAGCCAAGATGCAAACGCTCCTAACGTTTTTCTTTTCTATCGCTCAAAATGTATGGGATGACAGTCGACCACGTGTTTAATCGAAACGCACGAGAATGTCATCTCATACATTTTGAGCGATAGAAAAGAAAAACGTTAGGAGCGTTTGCATCTTGGCTTGGGCACCAGTAGTTTTTATTGCTATAGGTATTCGTTAAGTAACTGGATAATTTTCAGGAATAAAATGCGTGGTAAGTTTATGAAGACGTCAAAATGAGAATGGATTTTCAATTTTTAACAGAAAAAAGCAAAGTAATTAAATACCGGCCAAGTGCGAGTGAGACTCGCACAAGTGCTCCTTACCATTCTCGTATTGGAGTCGCCTTAAATTTTTCATTTAAATTCATTCTTATTATTTATTTTCGTAACGATAATAGAAATACATCTCTGACAGACAGACGGACGGACATGCACCCTTTGGGTACAGCACCCTAAAACATCTGGGGGTTCTACTAATAGTTATTCGACCTTAGAGCACTATATAATGCATCTACTCCACTGGACTTCTGTATCCTTTTCGCATTGGTAATTAAAATTCAAGCCGTAATGTAATTCAAAATGGCCGCCGGCGTGATATTTCGCAAGTTGTCGTTTTGGCGCCAACATTATACTTTGTGAAAGGATGAATATTATTATCGCAATGGATTTATGCAATATTATTTGGTGTTATTTGAATTTAAAATATTTTAATCGTGAAAAAGCCGAAATTACTTTTTGTATCTAACACTATTTTGACTGTCCATAAACATTCCAACCTTATAAATAGGTGCTATGTACTTTATTATTTTTCTAAAGGTTGAGGTTGAATGAGTAATGCTTTTAATATAATTATTATGTAACCTTTTATGGTAACCAGCTTTTTTAAGTGAATATAATAGACAATTTGACAGACGGACAACAAAGTGATCTTATCAGGAGTGTCCCTGCTTCCGAAGCCAGCGATCCTGGGTTCAAATTCCGGTAAGGGCAGATATTTTTGTGATGAGCGCGAATAATTTTGTTCCTGAGTCTTGGATGTTTTCTGTGTAACTATTTCTCTATATAAGTATGTTTATCGTTGTCTAATACCCTTAGTACAAGCCTAGAGCTTTAGTTTGGGACTAGACCAATTTGTGTGAGATAGTCCCCAGATATTTATTTTATTTATTTATTATGTTTTACTATTCAAAATAAAACCCTAAAACCCTACACGTATTAAAACAAAAACCATCTAAAAAGCGATATTCTCGATTTTAACATCAGGTCCTGTTATTGAGATTTTAGCGTATTTTTAACGTAACGACAGCTCTTACTAAACTAAATTGACAGTAATGGCGGCCGAGTTAAAACATTACGATAATATTTCAAAGTGGTTTAACCCAGTAGAAAAGAGACCCAGAGAACTACCAAAGCATGACGTAAGCTCATAAAAACATTAAAACAAAAAAGTTGAGTTCAGATTAATACCTAGTATTGTCGTCACCGGTAAATCTCATACCAGGGATTTCCTCGGTGACTCACTAGCTAGCCAGGTGGTAATTAGTTCGATCACTTTAATTATTCAATCTGTAGACACGTTATTCACCTTTGGGTAATTAAAGTAGACGTAGCTTGTAATCACACGGCGTCGCATTTCTTCAGATACATTTGTATATACCTCGTTTTCTCAGTTAGCTTAGGGGTACAAAGTAACTCAACATTTTGTCGAATTTCATTTCATCGAACGCTATTTTCTGCTGGAATCATAATGTTTTCAGGGTATCTTAAACATTAATTACGTAGGTTAGGTTAGGTTAGATGTTTAAGGTTTCAGCAATGCTTTCCATGAAATGAAATTCGATGATATCATTCATTCGATGAAAGGAGTTTCGATAAAATGATAGACACCCGTAGATACAGATAGCAAAATATGAACTTATATGACAAAGACAAAAATAATTCAAATTCGTTCCAGCCATCTTCAAGTAATAGAGGAACATACATAGAAACAATATCACGGTGAACCGCGTCGGAACCCTACACTAAGCTGTGTAGGGTTCCGACGCAACAAACACAGAAAACTCTCGAATAAATCGTCACACCCATGCTAAATTCGCAAATCTGTAATTTGACTTCAAAAGACAATGACGGAAACGCCATTTGGTAAAACAGCGAATCTGCTATTCTTATTTTAAATCGAAGAGCAGATTTGCGACTTTGGCATGGGTGTGACGAAATGTAAAAACTGCCTTTTTAAAACGCAAGTAATAACTTGTTTTACATAGGTCAGTCTAGCTGAAGTCGGCTTTTGGTTCAAAATTTTGTGGAACGCCGACTTCAGGTGCGAACTCGCGAAGTTAAGATGAATCTAGGGACACCGGCTTGAAATCGGCTCATCCATTTAGCCTCTACGAGGAAACAAAAAGGCATACATAAATATGTCAGAAACATGACCATACAGCTGTCTCAAATACTAATTATTTGCTAATTTTACCGTGTCTAACAAGAAAATAAATATTATCTAATTGCGTAAAACATTAACCGACATCACGTTGTGAATAAAATTAACGCTTAGCAAATATAATAAGGATAATTGATTGTTTTATATAAATATTTCTTTATTTTTTTTATTTTTTTTTTTATGTTAAGGAGAAGGCACACGAGCACTCAGGCCACCTGATGGTAAGTGGAATCTGAGACCCATAGACATTTGAATTCTCAAGATTATAATCCTAAGACCTCAAATGCGCTGCCAACCCTGAGGACTAAGATGGAATGCCTCTATGCTAGTAATTTCACCAGTTGTCTTGTCCCCACACCGGAACACAACAATGCGAACACTGTTGCTTGGCGGGTGGTTAATGGATAAGATGGTGGTAGCGATCCGGACGGACCCTGCACAGGGTCCTACCACCACATTATCTTTGTAGGTAAGTAGATAAATAAGAGATTGTTTTTTTAAATTCCATTGAAGTTTCCTAGTAACAAACGGCCTGTGTCAAGAAACTGCGCTCTTTATATAGTTGTATTATTAATTTATAGACTATATTATGTAACTTTAATGCGCCCTTGTTGTTATTTAAAATGATAAGAAAACCCATTAAAAACATACACACACACACAACAGTTAATAAAGCAAGATCTAAAAGTGAATCGCAAATTGGCAAGCATCGTCCGTGTTTTCATCTCTATTATCTCATTTATAAATTTTTATTAATGGCAAACTGAACCCGACTGCATTTTACAGGCGAAACTACAATATTTTCTAACTCGAACACAAATTTACGACGGTTATTTGACAAAAACACACTGCAACATAACAAACATAATCAAACAATTAGACAAAAAGATCAATGATTCGTAAAAAAAAGAGTCTCCCGATGGTACAGTCAAGGTCATAAATATGTATACACTTTAGTACCTTGTCACTTTAACCGCTGTGTCAATTTCATATGGCAGTTCAAACATGACGTTAAATAGATAAGGTACTAAAGTGTATACATGTCATATTTATGACCTTGACTGTACATGTAGCAATGGTATTTTTTAAATTTACACCAACGTGTGACGTATGGTTGGACAGCCATTGTAAAATCAGATTGTGCCCTTATCAACTTTAAGTTTCAATATAGTGCCATTTTTGCTAGATACGTTTAAACATCTTTAGTCTTAAATGACGTACAAGTAGGTTCTATATTTTAAAACTAAACTCATAAAAGTTTAAAAAATCCATATCTCCCGTGTGAGGTAAATCGGCTATAACTGCTCTGTACGCCTGCGAGTATTTAATGAAAAATATGTGTTCACCAATTACAGGTGAGCACAGCCTGCTTTAACAGTGATTTCATATCACAAATATTTGCCAAATATTCGCACTGAAACAGAAAAAAATGTATCAAAGTATGATACAGTAATAGTAATACCTAACTAAGATCATCTTTATAATTACAAAATTAGTTCATAGTATTCATCGATAGTTTTCTGCGTTTATAGTATCGGCGTCGGAATCATACTGGTCCGACATGCTCTAACCGATTTTTTTCCTTTCAACCAATGTTTTAAATGGTTATAATCAAACACCGGATTAACGGGGCAAAAATGTACCAGCGCTAGTGATTCATTAAATATCGACTAAGTTTATCGAAATCGATAAAAAACAATTTGTAATCATTATTATAACTGGTGTGGCTGCCGGGTTAGAATAGTGTCACTCCATGTCTTCCCGTGGATGTCGTAAGAGGCGACTAAGGGAATAAGGGCTTATAGTACTGTTAGGCGATGGGCTTGCAACCTGTCACTAATTCACTAGTAAACCTCTTAGCCTGTTAGTGCAAAATGTGGTTACAGAAATATCAGTAAGTCTTTAGAGTTGTTGGTATTTCTGTAGCTCTGCCTACCCCACTCTGGGAATGAAGGCGTGATGTTATGTATGTATGTATGTATTATAACTAATAGCCAAGTTTAAATACCTTTTAATTACGTGCAAACCTCTTTTATTCATACTTTTCGCAAATAAAAACAACCGATATCTGACATTGACTTTGGACTCGAGTCAATTTTGTCAACCATTGAAATTACATTGAATAACAATTCATTCAGTACAACAATATTCTTTAGCATTCCGACGAATTGAGAATGGTTTCTATTGTTTAAGTGCGTAATATGCCTCGCCAGAAAAAGAGATTGTTTGTCTTCATGGAAAGCTGATCATTCAGATATAGAAGAGACGTATTACTTTTGCAAGAAATGTAAAATCCATGTCACGAAAAAAGCTGTTGTCGATAAACTTAGTCGATGTTTAATGAATCACTAGCACTGGTACATTTTTGCCCGCGTCAATCCGGTGTTTGGTTATAATATACAGACAAAGTAAATTTCCAAATAAGTAACCCATTAAAAGCAATGCACTGTGATAAGATAAATGATCCGTAAAATTAACACGTTGGAATGAGTCAGTAGATTACTCGAATCAGTTTACTTTCAAGTCATTACGGGTCGCGGGAAATTACTGGGTGCGAGTAGCGGGACCAATCATGGTGTTGGTTTTTGGGGAAACCATTATGTGCGTTGACGAATTACTAACTGGTGAGGTATGGCAAGGGGAAGGCAAACAATCACACAGTCTACCTGGTGGTAAGCGGGATCTGAGATCCATAGAGATTGGCATTCTCAAAACTAAAATCTTAAGACTGGGATCCTAAGACTGCAAACGCACGGTAAAAGCCATATTTTCTTTCATACGAGTATGTTATCGTATTATTTTTAACTCGGCCGCCTTTACTGTCAAGTAAGTAAGATCTATCAAAACGTTGACAATACGGAAACATGTATGTATGTATGTACGTAAACACTTCATTGTAGAAAAGAAAAACCAAAACAATACAATTAATAATAATAAAAAGATGTACAAAGGTAAACTTATCCCTTTAAAGGATCTCTTCCAGCTAACACTTGAGAGATTGAGAAAAGTGAAAGGTTGTGCATCGAGTAAACAGGTGTACAAATTTATTTAGACCACCCATAAAACAAAAACTTACCAAAAACACCATTAAAAAAAACATAAATACTCAAATACTTACATAAATAGATAGAAAGATATATACATCAATAAACATACTTAAACTTACATAAACTACATATATATATCAAGATTTGGATAGTTGATACAATATTGGAAAACATTACATGTCTAAGGCAATATGGTTTTACCCCAGTAGAATAGACCAAAGGGGTTACCATGACATGCCTAAATAGTTCAGTTTAGGATGAATGTAAGGGACAGAGCTTTAGCAGTTACACGGCTCTGTCTCTTTCTTTCAACGTAAACTGAATTGCTTAGCCATAACATCGACACCTGGTTAGGGTTATTTATTTGTTATTTGGGTTGTTTGCTGGTAATGAACCCAGAACGTAGTGAGGGATTCAAACGCACAAGATGCGAATAACAATGCTGCTGTGCGAACACAATCCTTCACCTCGCCGTAGTGAGGAAAACGCTAGGCGTGAGAAAAACTATTTTTCGAGCACCACATCACTTTTCGTAATCACGCCTCCGCTTCCATCTCGAATGACATTACTTTTCTCGCTAGCGGGTAAAGAAGACTTTTGTTCGCAGATTTCTAGTGTATAATAAGGCCTTTCTAAGATAGAGAGGTAATAATAAACTTCATTTGTTTCTATAAGCTATGGTGTGTTTGGAAGTATACAATTAAAACGGGTCGTCATACACCACGACATCTTTTACGATAGCTATTAAATAGTAAAATACTGCATACAGGAAAATAACAAACAACAAAATAGACAGAATCACAAAAGGTATGTACAAAGTACCTCTTGTTTGTTGGGGTTTGAAAACTAATCATTATTTTGCACTTCCATCATTTTTTCCATCTTGCACGGAAGTTTCAGATTCTAGTAAATATCAAAGGACAATTTCACGAATTGACCTAATAACAAACTAAGCTCTCGGCTTCTACTATGGGTACTAAACATAGTATAGAGAAATACATAGAAAACATCCAAGATAAGAACAAATACTTGCGTTCGTCACACAAATATCTGCCCTTACTTATTTTAACCTGGGACCACTAGCTTCGTAGGCAAGGTCACTACCAACTAGGCTAACGTGTCGTCAATGTAATGATCATTTTAACTGGAATTTTACTGTTCGATTGTAGTTTCTTATTTAACTTTAAGGTCATATAATAGTTATGTTTCTATAATATTATATGGTCTGTATTAGTCTGTCCAAAACAGGTAAGCCGATTAGAGCGCGTTTTTTTTTAAAGAGCTATATCCGTCGGGAGGCTTCTAAAACTACTTGGCCACTATATTTAGCCTTTTTAGCGGTGGTTTGCCTGTTTAGCGGTGGTAGGACCCTGTGCAGGGTCCGTCCGGATCGCTACCACCATCTTATCCATTAATCACCCGCCAAGCAACAGTGTTTGCATTGTTGTGTTCCGGTGTGGGGATAAGTCAGCCGGTGAAATAACTAGCATAGAGGCATTCCAACTTAGTCCTCAGGGTTGGCAACGCATTAGAGGTCTTAGGATTATAGTCTTGAGAATTCCAATGTCTATGGGTCTCAAGATTCCACTTACCATCAGGCGGTCTGAGTGCTCGTGTGCCTGCTGTTAAACATTAAAAAAAAAAAAAAAAAAATTTATGTGGTGTTACTGTTACTACGTCGGATCCTTCGTCTCTTTCATTGGCCATTCATAGCTCAATCGCGAAACAGAGACGGAGCTAACGTAGTTTCGGGATAATTATTTTCAAGGCAAGGCCCTAGGTTTTGTTATTGGTTGGTTTGCCTGATTAATTGTATTGCTGTTTTCTCTTGTTTTGTTTATGTTAGTTTAGTGCGTGTGCTATGGTATGTTTGATCGGCCGTGGTTGGAACGGAAGACCAGCGCTGTTTTTAATGCCAGCCTAACGCTGATTCGGAACCATTCCGAGACAACAGGTATTTTGTCTATGTCAGTATTTTATTTGTCACGAATAAATTTCTTTCTATTTATAAAAAAATAACGGACGTAATGACAGGGTCATAAATAAGAGCGCATGTTTCAGCTCTTAACATTCATTTTCCTGAACATTAAGTGAATACGTGACCACAGAAACAAAAGTTTTATGCGTTGCCATTATCGCAACTTTACCGTTCCTTAACACACGTGAAATAGGGTCTTTTTCGCGGCAATTTGTTCCGGCAATGAACTTGAACGCGTTTGCTAAGTCTGAACAATTACTTAGGAAGTAACGTGAACATAATTGCAATTACGCCGTTTTGTTATGGTAAGTTTGGTATGACTTTTTGCCGTCTAATGAACAATAAAAACCGCGCAAGAGCATGTCGTACATGCTCAGTGTAGGGTCCTGAACCCGTTAAGTACAAACACAAAAACTATCTTAAAAAAAACAACAAGTACGTACAGTCAACAGCAAAAGAAACTGATGAAATAGGGTCCCAAAATAATATATACAATAAATTAAGTCAAATGTTACTGACTATTGTAGTGTATTAGAAGTAAATGAACACATAATGTGTCAAAAGTAAGTGATCACATTTATTTCGATCCTTGAAAACTAAGTAACATGCCACTAAAACAGTTAAAGTCACTGTCGAGTGTTTCAAATTAAAGTGATTAACAATATGCATAAAGAAAATACGGGTTTATGGGACATCTCGGAGTACAAGTCAGATGTTCGGTTTATATCGGTTATATTCGTGAGACAAACATGCGAAGCCGCCTCTCGTGTCCGACGAGGTTGGAAACAAGGTCTTATTATAACAGCTTCCTTTTTGGTTATATTTCAAATAAACCCTTTTTTATCAAGCTCCTTCAGACATTTCCGATAGTTCGAAATTTTGTTTTTCTTTTGTTAATTACATGACACATTCATTGTATTACGAGTAAAAAGTTTCATTATTCTGTATTGAAATTTCCAGTACATACATAATTATAACGTAGTGACATTATTATTTTGATTTGAAACATTGATTTGTCACTTTGTTTCTGTGTCTCGATGTTGTTATGATCATTTTCTTTGGACTCATTAAAACATCTGTTATAACTGACACCTTGGTATAACTGTTATATCTGGGGTGTCATGCTAGAAGATGTTTTGAAATCTTGATTTTGATCACTTACTTTTGACGTTGACTGAACTAATTTTCTATTTAAAGTTATTTGGTGCTGTCTAATATGTTTTTTGTTGAGATAAACACTTTAATTGCCTGTATTTCAAGAACCAATCAAGTCTACCCCAATAAAGAATTACTACTATCTGGCTTAAATTAATATATGTATATCACCTATAGCTAGAGTTACTTGTGACTCTGTCACAAAACAATTTATTAAATTTTGTCAACACTGTTTGGAAATATGATAATTTTTGGTCAGGTTTGCGGTCAGAAAACATCTCATTCCTGACAGGCCGTTTTCATACCAATTACGCAATTAATTAATAAATAAAAAAGTTTATATCTCCTTGCAGTAGGTGAGAAAAATACTATGTCTGCCTTAGTAGAAAGTCCGATTTACGAACGTGTATAATATGACTCGTCTATAAATCGCGTACTTTCTACCCTTGGCGACAATGTTCTAAAATATTTATTCGATTTAATTGATTGACCGTTACGCTAGAACATCTATACATACATACACATATCCCATCATACGCCGGATGTATAGTGACACCCAAGTGTTATTTCTTAAATCGTTAAATCGAAGAAACTATTAATTTTCTTTCTTGACGCGATTAGCCTGTTATAACCCTGCCTACGAAACTAGCGGTCCCGGGTTCGATTCCCGGTACGGATGAATATTTGTGAGATGAGTGATGAGCGCGACGCTATAAATAGTCGTATTTGTCCTAAGTCTTGGATATTTTCTATGTATTTAACGTGAGACCCGATGTGCTATAGAAGGTACGGAATAAAAGCAATTTACTTTGAACTTTATTACAGTGACCATAAGTTAAAGATGGCATTTAAGTGCAAAGGTAATCGATCAATCCCTTGTTGTTAGATTCAAATTCCTTTACAAAAATCTCCTTGTTTGTAATATGTCACGAGGGTATGTATTTCTCTATACATTATGTGTCCGTTGTCACCTTTTAACATTTCTCAAGGTAACTGTCAAACTGGGCAGGTGACACTAAACGTTGCGAATTAACATTTTACTGCCACAATACTATTAGACATGGTCGTCTGCGCGTGAAGTTCTGTAACAATACGAGGTTGTTGTTATTGTCGAATACATCTTCGGATCTGTCTTAAACGCCTGCGATTTATACTAGCGGCGTATTTGGAGCTCTTTATGATGTAGGCATTTAAAACATATGGTTATCTTGTCACGCTTAAAATGTTAGGTCAGGGTGTCTATCATTTCATCGAAACACATTTCATCGAATGTATTGTTTTATCGAATTGAATTACATTGAACGCTATTTTCTGCTGAAACCATAATGTTTTCAGGGTATCTTAAACACCTAAACTTACCTAACCTACGTAATTAATGTTTAAGATACCCTGAAAACATTATGGTTTCAGCAGAAATTTGTGTTCGATGAAATGAAATTCGATGAAATTATACATTCGATGAAGTGAAATTCAATGAAGTGATGAGTTACCATTAGATCCCTATAAATTCTATGATCATCGACTTTGACTCTACACGTATGCAGTGTTAGGTATTTTTATAAAAAAAACCTAAATTACGTTCAATAAATTTATAAAATATATCCGGGGACAATGTCACACAAATTAACCTAGTTCCAAACTAAGCTCTAGGCTTGTACAGTCAAGTTGATGATCATTTTAGTACCTTGACACTTTCACTACTTTGCCGCATCCCAAATGTACCTACTGTACGCAGTATTGTAACGTTAGTGGGATAAGGTACTAAAATGATTATCTACTTTTGCTGTTGACTATACTATTAATCTTGTAATGGACATAGTTAGGTATGTGAATGAAATAGTTAATCCTAGGCCCAATTGAGGTCTGAAAGACCCGCGTAGTGTCCACGTGATGAGGCATTGTGAGTCAATCTCGGCAATTGCCAATTGGACATACCTTTACACACTTGAACTTGCCTTCGGAATATAAATAGAACATAAATCCTAGGGAGTGTGATTCGGTAGCCATTTTAGCGGCCAGGACGTTCGCGTCTCCAGACGTACATCGTTTTAATTTTCGAATGCCTCATCGTGTATAGATGAAAAGGTTTGGATTCTAACTTAAAATTGTGCATTAAAACTTATAGAAAAGCATTATTTTAACTGTAAAATCACGAAATAAAGAAGCAAAACCAGCAAAATTTCGTATCCGGCCTCTTAAACTACTGAACCGATTTTGAAAATTATTTCACCAGTAGAATGCTATGCTTCACATAGGTTATGTTTGATTTTTCTAAGCGGGCAACAGCTAATATATTAGAAACATACTTAATATACATTTTATTTAGACCCCGCTATCGGAGGTGCAATTTGGTAGATGGACGTTCTTAGGCATGGGTAAAAATATTCATGATGTCGATATCGATACTTTAAGTTTTTGTATACATATATTTAGACACACCTGTCAATAATACACTGGTAAACATCTTAGCCTAATTGTGCAAAATGTGGTTAAAAAATTATCGAATAGTCTTTTTAGAGTTGTTTGTATTTCTGTAGCTCTGCCTACCTCACTCTGGGAATGAAGGCGTGTTGTTATCTTGTTATATATGTATGTATAATTTTTTTTAGACAGAAATATAAAATTTTTTTTGTATTCCAAGATAATCAATGTCATCAGAAGCAGAATCCGCTATCAGTAGAACAAAAACACTATGGTTACTATTTAATGTTATGTTTGGAGGTGCAGGCCAGTGCGTGATATAAACAAAAAAAACACGTAATTTTTTTTTCTCAGACAATCATTTTGTTAGAGAATGAGTATCGATATAGCTATGTTTCAAAATATTTTTACCCATGCCCAAGTACGTCCAGGGCCCTGTTTCATAAAGCTACAAATTATAAATTACAAGAGGAAGTCTCTTTCTAACTCCTTTTGCTAGAAAGAGAGTTCCACTTGTAATTTGTATCTTGTAGCTGTATATAACAGGGCCCAGCTATCAAATTTCACCTCCGATAACGGGGTCTAATTATATGATGGAATGTGAATAGGGGTTAGTAAGGGGAGGGTCCATAATAGATGGAACTATGTGGTTGAAGTGAGCGTTCGGTGCGGTGACTCAATAGGCTAGTTCTTTAGACAAACAAAACGAAATCAATTATTATCCAATCTGTTGCAACCAGGAGCAACCTGAACCGGGGTTTGTAAAACCGGTTTTATTTAATACTTGTATTTCAATTGACAAATTGTTACCGCTAAAAAAAACAATATTCAAATTAGAGTTATTATTGACATTATTGTCATTCCGCTTTTATTTTTATCGATATGTATACCTACACTATTTACAGTATTAAATACCTGTATTCAATACCGCTGTTCATAGCACCTGATAACGATGTCAATTAGACTGTAATTAATTGTGATTTCCGACTTGTCTAAGGCGCGTTTGAGTTTTTTGTAATAACACCGAAAACATTTAGGTACACAAATAAATAAACGAGTATATTGACACTGACAGATTTACTAGTTTTTAGGGGTAAAGTATCAAAAAGATTTATTGTTCTCAATTGGCTAAATGGATAAATACAAGAATACCGGTATTCATTATACGGCTAATAAGAGCTTTATCGATATAAATAGCGAAATGCAATTACAACAGGTTATACCTCATTTAAAATCGGTAGTCAGAATACCGGTAACGATCCCTGACCTGAACATGTCACATCGCAATGACTTCATTAGACATGCACGTGATTAGTCCTATGCGGGCACCATCTTGTCTCAGGCCATTAGAATTTGCAGTCCTATTCGGTGTCTCGCTCGTAGACGCTGATTGACCTAAATCTTAGGGTCGATTTAATAAACTAATCTCAAGTAAGATGCACGTCTCGAGATCCGTCTGAAATAAAGGCCATCTTGAGTTGACGTTTACTTTGAGATGGCATTTATTTGAAGATAAGATTATTAACATTTAGTCCGATTAACACGGGGCAGACCCTACAAACGGCATAATTAAGTAAAAATTAATGTATTAATATTTATTAAATTAATTAATTTAGGAATCACAAATTTAATTTGTAGGTATCTATTGTTCAATCGAAACACCTTTCAACGAACTATAGAAATTTTCATTTCATCCAAAAACGTTACTCGCCGCATTTATTTTTGTAGTCACTATTCTAACGTAACCGTACGTAATTTATGTTAAAGATGTCCTGAAATCATAACATTTTCAGCAGAAAATAGCTTTCTATGAATTGATGGGTTACTGTATCTATCACTAGTCTATTTAAAGGGCTATAACTGTATGTCTAGCAATGAAACAAATGCACGATTCTATTAAAAATGTTAGATTAGTTTTAAATAAGAATTTTCAATGGCTTCCTAATTTTTCAAATCAATCTTAATACTAACGAAAACGTGACAATCATAAACATAGAGCTCAGAGTGAACGCGTAAAAGACTCGTTTAATTAACTACTTTGTAACCGGATAGCGTCCGGGCATCAGGGAACAAATCCGGATAAGCCCGGACGGATGGTCGCCCTGGTTGCAGAGATGCGCTCTTCGTCCGGATAATCCCGGCAAAGACGTAAACATATGTGTAGGCTGCTTGAGTAGACTATACCTAGGACATTTAGAGTAGATAAATACTGATGCTAGATTTAGTTTGAATAAAGATGATAGATGTTTATTCAGTACTAGCGACCGGCCCTCGCTTCGCTCCGGGTTAAAGTATTATACATACAAACCTTCCACTTGAATCACTCTATCTATTAAAAAAACTGCATCAAAATCCGTTGCGTAGTTTTAAAGATCTAAACATACACAGGGACAGACAGCGGGAAGGGACTTTGTTTTATATTTTGTACATAAATACGCCGCATGCGCCCTTTTAGGCCACTGCTGAAAAGAAATGCCGCATGAAACTCAACAGTCAGTGTTTTTTTTTATATTGCTTATTTATTTATTTATACTTATTTGCACAAAACAATAAAGTACAAATGGCGGACTTAATGCCTAATGGCATTCTCTACCAATCAACCATTAGGCGAAACAGAAAAAAAAAGCCAAGGTCGGTGCTAAGAAAAATAGTGTTTAAAACAGTAACAATACAATATAGATATATAGGATACCTGGTACATAAACTATAAATTTACGTACGCACATACAGACATCTAATAATATTAATACTTATATAAATATAATAATACATATAAATAAAATGTATAAATAAACAGATGCGGCGATGCCAGTTAAAACAAGGTTACGACTGCGCTTGTTCCAGCAGGTGCTTGTGAAGCATCCGCTTGAAAAAACTGTGTCGAAATTTCTAATAACCACAAGAGAAAATAAATAGATCTATTTATATAAAAATTAATCCCTATTTCCCTTGGTCATGGCATCACGCATGAACTGGACTTATTTCGCTAAAAAAAAATTGATGTGTTCGTTATCGTCAGGAGAAGGTTCTTATGAAAGAACCAGTGGTGGTAGGACCCTGTCCAGGGTCCGTCCGGATCGCTACCACCATCTTATCCATTAATCACCCGCCAAGCAACAGTGTTCGCATTGCTGTGTTCCGGTGTGGGGATAAGACAACCGGTGAAATTACTAGCATAGAGGCATTCCATCTTCGTCCTCAGGGTTAGCAACGCATTTGAGGTCTTAGGATTATAGTCTTGACTATTCAAATGTCTATGGGTCTCAGATTTCACTTACCATCAGGTGGGCTGAGTGCTCGTGTGCCTTATCCTTAACAAAAAAAAAAAATGCTTTCATTTTATGTAAGTCTTACATTTTTATATCGCTACTACGGAGATATTCTTAATATGCATTGCGGATTACGAACATAAAAAAAAAGGTAAAATCGACCGGGAAAGTCAAAAAGTAGCGGGATGAAGCCGCTGACGGGGAGCTAGTAGATAATAATATTTACACTTACCTATGTCGGTGCAAGACCACAATAAATAAAGTTTGATACGTTCTCCTACAGAAACCGTGTCCCCTAAACAACATACAATAGTAGCCCGATCTTATGACTAAGCAAGCTATTGCGTTATTTACGTACCTATCTGGGTAAGACCAACCATATTTTCTTTTAGATAATCCTCGACCCTAGTAAGCTTTAGACTTCAACGACTTTTTAACCCTTAATTTGATAGTGTCCAATATAACATTATGTTCACTTTTTGTATATTTTTTTTATTGATAGGTAATTTTTTATGCTGGTTAAAAATGAAATAGGGTTTGAATTCACGACTTATTTATTGATTTTTTGCCAAATTAAGGGTTAAGTACACAAAATGGTAAGTTTAAAACTACGTCGGGTAATTTGTTACAGAAATTTATTAAACCTATTTCGACCTCCGACAAAAAAGAGAGGATTTATGAGTTCAACGTGTCTGTTCTGTGTGTATATATATGCCATCGTAGGTCCCAAATGGATAAATCGATTTGGACGCAGTTTTTGTTCAGAAAGCTAGTTTAATCGTGATAGTTCTTAGCTAGGTTTTATGGAAATCGGGTCAGCCATTAAGGAGATATAAACTCTGAATGATGGAGACATAATTAAATCAGAGATTTTATCTATTTAATGATTATAAAATAAATAAAAAACATTTTTGTTCTAATTCCGCCAAAAATAACATTTTTGGCACAAAATTTTGCTGCTTAATGGATTTTTTTTTTCACAGTAATCGTTTGCTTTTTTAAACTAGCATTTTTTCGCGTAGAAGTTGTTTATTGCTGTTACATCGGGAACTTAATTTTTTTTCGAGATCGAAAATAACCATCTATCTCTGTGCCAATTTTTATATCCAGATCCGTTAAGTCGTTCTGGCGTGATTGAGTAACAAACATCCTAGTAGTACTAGCGAGTCTCAACACGGTGAGTCTACGTTATGTATAGCGAGGATCCGGTTGCCACCTTCTGGCATTATTATCAGGGGGTATTCTATCAATACAGCGCTGCGTCGATCTCAAAGATTTTATCCGGCAAGTTTAAGAAATCTCGTCGGAGAGTACAAAACACATTTTAGCGCGTGCCTTCTCAATTAAGCAGCTTTATACGACACTGAATTTTATCCACCTGTAACACCCACAGGGTGTACCTACATGAAAAATGTCCAAGGATGAAAAATTACCATACATTATATTGATTGTAAAATACTTACCAAAGTAATGTTTCCATTTTCTATGCTACCTGCCTTTTTTAAATTATTTCATCAATTTAAGTATCATTGGATAGCTCTTAAAAAAATATTTTGTAGATTTACGTGAACGCTACAGCCCTTGTACTAAAAATGTGAAAAATATCGTATAAAAATATTTGAGGACTTAGGATTATAGTCTTGAGAATTCAAATGTCTATGGGTCTCAGATTCCACTTACCATCAGGTGGCCTGAGTACTCGTGTGCCTTCTCCTTAACATAAAAAAAAAAAAAAAAAATTGAAAGCGCATAATAACGAACTCACTTGATTGGTTCCTAAAATACAGGCGGCTAAAGTGTGTATAGAAAAGCAGTTTATACTTATTGTTTTTCGAGATTGTTTTTTTGCGTTTGTATTAACCGCTTCATAACCCTACACTGAACATGGTCTGACAAGCTCTTGTCCGGTTTTTCATGATTAAAAATGTTAGTTGCATGTGTAAGACTAGAAATAACGAAAAAACGTAAAGTTATGTTGCATTAAAACATTCCAATTAGTAAACTTTTAAAACTCGATACACAATTTTAAAAGCTTCCTTTGCTCCTTGTTCGTCTACTTTTTACCCTTTGTGGTATATTCAACTGAAAAGAACTTCGTTAAAAGAAACATCTTAGAATAAGCGAGTTTATTAAACATTCTGTGAAGTTTAACTATTTTATTTTTATAAAATTAAATTTAAATCTCCTTGGTAAAACAATTAATTATTCACGTCTAAGTTTTTTCAAGATTTAAAATGAGAGTTCATTTGTAAGTTGAAAAAACATTGCCAGCTTATTTAAGAATAATAAAACATGATGATACTTATTAAAAACATGAAAGCTTTTTATACCAAACTTATATTTACCAAGAGCAACATGTTCCATGGATGTATGTATGTAAACACTTTATTGTGCAAAAGGTAAACCAAACAAGACAATGAATAATAATACAAAAGATGTACAAAGGGCAACATGATTACTTCAGCCGTTTTTTAGGGTTCCGTAGTCAAACTAGAAACACTTATAGTTTCGCCATGTCCATCCGTCCGTCCGCAGCCTAGCTCAGAGCCTCTAGAAAGCTGTAATTTGTCATGATTGTCATGAATATACATGTTAGTCACGCCAACAAAGTGTAACAATATTTAATTTTGAAAAAAAAAATTAGTACTTCCTCTACACGTAACTTGAAGATGTATTTTTTTTCTCATCTACCCCGAGTTGTGGATATCGTTGGTTAGTTCTTTCAAAAATATTACGGGTTTGTGAAAACAATTTTTCGATTAAATAATCCGTTAAGGAAATATTAAGCTTTAAAGCGCTAATCTTGTCGTCGTCCACCCCCTACAGCCAAAACTACCAATACTAAAAATCTGAAATAAATCTTGAATGAAATCTCGCATATAACGAATTAAAAAGGAAAACTATTACGACTTAGTAGACATCATTGGTTCTTGAGATACAGGCGATTGAAATGTTTATACCTACTAAAATCATCTAAGAAGGCACCAATTGACTTTAAATAGAGGTTAGTTATTACTTGTTGATTTTTATGTTTGAAGTAGGTACTTAACGGCTTTGGAGCCCTACACTGAGCACGGTCCGACATGCTCTTGCCCGGTTTCTTAAAAGACTCCATTAATCTTTTCATTCGAGTAGTTACTCTATCGTCCGCGGGGTAGAATTTCGAGTCAGGCAATAGTTATTTTTCAAAACCGAGGTATTTTCACGATTTGATTTGATTTCGATCATTACTCGTACCATGGAAAATTATACAATACAATACAAATATGCTCTATTAAACGTCACGTACAATAACATAATTTAAATTAAATACAAAAGAAATATTCCAAAGTGAGTCAACAGGGGCGGTCATATCATTATTTCATGGAAACTTCGCAGATTATGTCAAAATAATAATGTTATGTTTCAAATTCTCCGATCAACAATAATACTTATTAACTAGATAATCATTCACAGACAAAAAACGCCCGAGCGAATAAGATCTCACTTTAAAATAGGATCGTATTTTAATGAAGTAAAATTAAGCTTTGCGGTTATAAGATATGATTTAGATAATGTTTTAGTTTGACATGCCTCTGACAAGTATCTCAGTTTGTATAGGTAGCCCAAGGACACTTTTCTAAGAGATTTTTGTATTGAATCTGGCGTCTATTGGTTGTTACGTCAATGTTTAAACTGAGGCGCTTTTAAAATAAAAAATAAGTCTACGTCACTACATTTTTAATGTAGGAAAACATGCTAGTTAAATCTAAGAAAAAAAAAGACAAACATTAGATAATACTTAAAGATAAGACGTAAATCCACAGCGATTCTCTACTGAGATAAAGACATAATATTTCAAGGATAGTGTACAACAACTAACACGTGCTTTAATTTAAACTAGAAAGAATTTTAATAAAAGTAATGTTCCATTAGATATATTAAGAAAAGAATTACTTACAGATAGAAACAGATAAATAACGTGAACAGAAAACAACAAAGGTCATATAATTGGAAGAGTTCACATCTTTTTTTTAAATAAATATGTATTATCTTATCTTACCTTTATCAGGAATTCAGGAGACTCCAATTACTTCGCTGGTGATATTATACTAATTTTCTATTAAAAATACTTTAACATGAAAAACAACTTTAAACAAAAGTACTAAAACAAACTTTGAACGTAACAGCAAGCTATAGAGAAACGCATTTTCTTTTTAAAAACTTTCATCTTTCTTTTCACAAAAGGATTCACTGTGCCAAATCTTAAACAACACTATTTAAAGTTTCTGAAAACTATATTTAACCTCTTCAGTTATTTCGTGATTCCCTGGTGCACACTGGCCACCAAAAAAGTAATTTGCACTAAGTACGTCAATAGGAAAAATTCGCGCGCGACTTTCAAAAGTAGAACGACCGAACACGAGTAGCGTCACTCAACAAAAATGGCGGCTTCTATGTAGCGGAAGCGTTTAATGGGACTGCTATTTTGACCATTCCTTACTGTGTATTATTTATTTTTATTGGAAAATTAGCCTGTAATGGCCGGGTCGGTGCGTAACGATGTCTGCAGCATCTAAACCCACGCGGTCTCGGTACGCGACTGAACTCACGACTCGTTCATTCGTTCATCGTCAAATATTCTGTTTAATAATTTAAGACATGTATACTATACAATATAGGGCTGTATATAAAAGGTCGCCGGTATCTCTGGTATGTACTTTAGTGACGTCAAAGGAAGTTTACAGAGCGGGTAAGCGCACAACAAAAGTTATCTCAATTTAAAGTTGAAGTCTGCTTTGCGAAGAGTTCTCCTACCGTATTATTATCGTAACGTAAACTCATGAAAACAAAACGTTGTGTTTAACTGTCTTAACTTATTTTGTGTTTTGTTTTACTCGATAAAACACTTATCTTCCATTAACAAAGTTCATTAAGCATTATGAATAATTTCTAACTTCCTTGTTCTTCAGAGGTGGTCGTTTAAAACTTTATAACAATGGCGGATGTACTCTCTCCACATGTTTTTCGGCATGGACCTTAGAGGATACTCAATTCTCTAAGGACGTATAAATTAGTAAGGGCGAAACGTCAAAAATGAAGGTATTATTTGAAATTGGTATTAGGTACCTAATGTTAATGTGAATGATTTCGTAGTGATGAAAGCTGCGGTAGAAAGTGGGTTTTGATTGTTTAGCCACCATAAAACTCCATAATATGTCAAGAAGTCATGATAATCAAGAACTTAAATGAATAATTACATCAAAGATCGTAAAGCCAGGTAAAAAATCAGATATTTACTGCTGTCTTACTCTACCTTTTAAGTTAGAAAAAGACAGCTAAATTCTGCTTCTTGCTCTAGAACTGAAGTTGAAGTAAGACCGCAACAGTTCAACTTCTCCAATTCTTATTGCCAGTCTAATTCGCGCTTAAAATCAGAAATGACACGCAAGTGCGTGTCCACCGAATTTCGTTAAACAGTAAAGAATTTAATTTGATTTCATAATTATTGGGTAGAATTAACAGTAATTTAAATAAAAACAATGTATTAAGAGGGACGTTTTCAAAAAAAATGTACATAGTTAAGGGTTTTTATTAAAACAAAACTTAATTTATTCCTTTGTGTGACGAAAGTATATGGGTAACCATATAGTTTGTATGACTAACTTTCGTTACACATAGGACGCGATCGTGATTTTTGATTTTATTAAAAACTTATTTTTTTTGAAAACGTGACATTATGTATTGATCTTATTTAATTGATTAGGATCATAACAAGCTGCAACTTAAATGCGACGACGAGCGAAGCATGAGAGTTCGAATTGTATTCAGGCAGATTAGACATGCGCGTGATTACTTTTTTTTATGTTAAGGAGAAGGCACAAGAGCACTCAGGCAACCTGATAAGTGGAATCTGAAACCCACAAACATTTGAATTGTCAAGACTGTAATCCTAAGACCTCAAATGCGTTACCAACCCTGAGGACTACGACTACTAAGATGGAATGCCTCTATGCTAGTTTTCACCGGTTGTCTTATCCCCACACCGGAACACAACAATGCGAACACTGTTGCTTGGCGGGTGGTTAATGGATAAGATGGTGGTAGCGATCCGGACGGACCCTGCACAGGGTCCTAGCACCACTAAAACATCTTACATCAACAGATGTTATGATGTAACTACAACACTATTTCGTGTTGTAGTTACCATCTTTTATGGGTAAGCAGCAAATAGTTGGACCATAATTAAGCGTAGTTAATAATACGTTTGTATTATTAGTAAATAAATGTGAAAAAAGTTCCGCTGAGACACGAAAATTATCCCTACCAATGTTTGGCTAATTTTCGTGTCACAACGGAAAAGTTTCATAGAAAATTTAATTGAGTGAGTTAGCGTGGCCAACTTTTAAGTCCTTACCCTTATATCACAACCCGATATCGGGTGACATGCCAGGCCTGATTTTGATGTATTCTTAGAAATTTTCTTTTAAAAAAATCCTACATATATACATAATATATAACATCACGCCTTCATTTCCAGAGTGGGGTAGGCAGAGCTACAGAAATACCAACAAGTCTTTTTAGACTTGTTGATAATTCTATAACCACATTTTGCACAAGTAGGCTAAGATGTTTACTAGTGTATTAATGACAGGTTGCAAGCCCATCGCCTAATATTACTTTAAGCCGTTATTCCCTTAGTCGCACAAAAAACATGGAGTGGCACTATTCTAACCCGCCAACAACACGGGGCAAATTTCTAATAAATAGATATTATTTAAACTCAATTTTATAATGCGGTAGCCAGTTACCTTAGTAAAGTAACTTGTGAGATGAGCGCGGGTATCTATTTTTGAGTTTTTGATGTTTTCTATCTATTTAAGTTTGTTTATCGTTTCCTACTTAATACCCAAGCACAAGCCTAAAGCTTACTTTTGGACCAAGTCAACCCTACTTGAGATTTTCCTATGATTCATATTAAATGTGTCATCTCTCACACACCTAGCACCTTCTTAATTTAAGAAAATATACCTATTTAACTGGGTTATAAACACGAAAAATGTTGAATATAATAAAAATAATTTATTTTCAATCGAAACATTCGCTTTAGCCACTCTGCTAGTTCCCGCACAATATAGTTACCTATAGGTATACGGTTCAATAATTTTATTGTGCACTTAGGCCGCCTACAACGTCTTTGTTCTCGGCAGCACCTAATGTCCTATCATTAATAGTTTGTGGGCACTTGTTGAGCTTGTACAACTTTGTGGCTGAAAGCCCAGTATACAAGAGATACATGGATGTATGTGAACAGGGTTGAGATCCTCCACGTTAAAACCAGGCAAGAGCATGTCGGACCATGCTCAGTGTAGGGTTCCGAAGCCGTTAAGTACTACAAACATAATAAATCATCAAGTAATCACTAATTTTCTATTTAAAGTCAATTGGTGCCGTCGTAGATGATTTTAGTAGGTATAAACACTTTAATCGCCTGTATCTCAAGAACCAATGATGTCTACTAAGTCGTGATAATTTTTCTTTAAAATAGGTTATATGCTCTTTCATTTAAGATTTTTTTCTGATTTTTAGTACTTGTAGTTTTGGCTGTAGGGGGGGAGGGACGACGACACTTGAGTCTAACAAAAATTAGCGCTTTAAAGCTTAATATTTTATATATCCATAATATTTTTGAAAGACCTATCCGACGACACCCCACACTATAGGGTAGACGAGAAAAAAAATACATCCCCACGTTACGTAGGGGAGGTACATTAAAACAAATATTTTCTTACTTTTTATTGTACCACTTTGTTGACGTGACTAATGTGCATATTCATGCCAAATTGCAGCTTTCTAGTACAAATAGTCTTTGCACTAAGCTGCGGACGGACGGACGGACATGGCGAAACTATAAGGGTTCCTAGTTTGACTACGGAACCCTAAAAACGATATTGCTTTTGACGCGTTGCCGCATTGTCAAGGTTTTGATAACTATTTACTTGACAGTAATGGTGGTGAGTTAAAAACAATACTAAAACACGTTAAACGCAATAATAATATCGTTTTAACCTAGTGGAACAGAGGCCCAGCCAGCTAGATAGCTGGACAGCTAGACAGATGTACACAGTCATTGTTTAGCTATGAAAGTATTACCTATTTATTTATTTTTGCTAGGCTGGGTATAATCTTGATATGAATAGTCTTTAACTCCCAACGCAGTCATTTAAAAACTTTGTGTGTTTACGTGTCGTATCCGTTTCGAGGGTTTAAATAAATGAAATATATCGCAACATACAATAAAACAATAACACCTTTTTAAGTTGGTTAAAACTTAAAAAGAATTGGATCCAATCGTACATGATAGACAGAATTAGACTTGACAAATATCTGCTGAATGTCCGCTATAGTGAGTGCACAAAATAAAATCCGGACGGAATTTTCACCATTTCTGAATACTGGTGTTTCACGCCCGTGCCAAACGATGCATGCAGTATCACAGTAAATATGCACACCGTCACAGTATAAACAAACCAGTAGAAAATCTTCGATATATGCTACATCAGGGGATTGTTTAACTCTGCATAGCACCTCTGCATTTTTCACTCGTTGAACCCAACTGATACTCAGCATCCTGTGGTACAACCACATCGCTAAAGCTTCAAGTCGTTGGCGAGTGTCCTTAATAGTACACGCCTCGGAGCCGTAAAAAACTAATGGCCATATGTAACACTGGAGCATTCTGACATATCTAGCTGTCTATTTCTGAAGCTTTTGCATATTTGTAAATGACCAGCCACCAACCAACAACCTACCATCCTTCAACCAACCACCAACCAACCAACAACAAAAGAACCTTCTCCTGTCAGTTCCTTTTTCTTCCTCTAAATTTTACACAAATTCTTTTACCATCAAGGCGATAATTATGGAATGCTTTGCCCGTGTAGGTACGACGTGCTAAGTCTGTTGCCATTTTTAAAAGCAAGCTCGGGATCATTGTCTATCACTTCCGTAGTTTTTCTATTATCTCCCTTACTTTTTTCTTTCTTCTATCTCATGCTTCGTCTGTTGTCATTGCTTGGCTGTTTTGGAGGATGTATGTATGTACATATTATATGGATGTATAATTATATGTATTTAGTATGTATTTATTAAATTATTTACTTTATGTATGTATGTTTACTCTATATATGTACTATAAATAGTTTTAATTTCAAAATTGAAATAATTTAATTGTTTCTTGTAGTTATTTAGTTTGAGTTCTAAACGAATTAGTTTACACCGCCTGCCATGAATTTGTGTCCTCAGTTATTCCTCTTACAAGGTTGTCTGGAAGAGATCGCTATTTAGTGGTAAGACCGCCTGTTGTATACCTATGATTTAAATGTACTGTTCCGTGGTCTGTTTTTATTGTTTATTTTTTGGTGTTCAATAAATAGTTTTCGTATTGTATTGCATTGTAAATGACGCATGGGCTATTTCAATCCGGGTCTTAATCTCCAGATCTGATTAACATGTTTCAGTGACCCATGTGCCCAGGAACTTGTAGCGGGAAACACGTTCTATCACTATGCCAGCGTCAGCTTGAGGGAAAGAGATGCGTGGGCAGACCGAAGATGTCATGGCTCGGGAACATAAAGACCTGGACAGGCGTCGCCATGGTTGAAGAGCTATTCCGTTTGGCGAAACATAGGAAGTTGTATGCAGAGCTGACTGCCAACCTTCAGTAGTAGAGAGGAATTCGAAAAAGAAGAAGATGCTACATCGGTAAAAGCGGTACGGTATAATGTCATTTGCCATAAAGGCATTTTTTCTGAATTCGTAAGCCTATCAGGTAAATTTTACATACCATCGTATAGAGCCCAATAGGTTAAGTTAGGTTTGTTTTATTACAATTCTGAATAGTTCACGGTTTCCGAAAAATTGCTTTCGTGGTAAATGAATATTATTGCACAGTATCGTTATGGCATATAAAATTTTGTCATATGAAATTCGGGCAAGTGAAATTATTGCTTATGTAATTCGGTCAAACGATAGAGACCCCGCTAAAACGAATCCAACGACTCGTCTGTCAAATTCGGGTCATCCGGCAGCCTCTACGAGAGAACTACAACCCAAATATACAAACATTAAATACAAATCAAAAACACTACTCCCCGCGCTACTCCCTTATTTCCCACCATTTTCCCGCGCGTACGTGACGTGATTGACCTTAAGTTTGTTCTCTTGTTCGCGTTTATCGCAATTGATAAATGTGAATAAACCATCTGTCACAATTACATACTTGTCGGAAAATGACAAATATTTTATCTTTGTTTATCAACAGCGATAAAAGAGACAATACTCGTAATATGCCCGCTGTTTTATTCCACGTTGTTTGACCCATCTTGTTTCCTAGCCCATGTTGCTGACTCACGATACATAGCCGCTTTAACTGCTGTGGTAGTTATGTGGTAGATTTAATAAGCTTGACAGGGCCTCTATTCAACTGCGTTATAACGATATCGTGTTTGACGTGTTTTAGAATCGTTTATGTCACAGTCGCCATTATTGTAAATGACATAAGAGTTATCAAAACGTTGACAATACGGAAACAGGGCCTCTATTCAGGTGCGTTAAAACGATATCGTGTTTGACACGTTTAAGAATCGTTTATGTCACAGTCACCATTATTGTAAATGACTTAAGAGTTATCAAACCGTTGACAATACGGAATTAGGTCGAAAACGATATCGTTATTACCTTGTAGAATAGAGGACCAGGGCTGGGATTCTAAAAGTTTCCGTATTGTCAACGTTTTCATAACTCTTATGTCATTTACAATAATGGAGACTGTGACATAAACGATTCTAAAACACGTCAAACACGATATCGTTATAACGCAGTTGATTAGAGGCCCAGGTCAAATACGATGACGTTATTACCGTGTAGAATCCCAGCCCAGTAATGGTGAGCATATCGCAAGCGACTTTATAACAGCAAGATAAACCACTCTGTGGAAGATAACTCTTATAGGGACCAATCCGCCTTTTTACTAGTTGTATTTTGTATGTATTGTATATAGCTCATAGTTAGCTGTTAAAGTACAATAATAATTTATCGAAAATTTAATAGAGACCCAACTGCTTCAACATTTTCCATAATCTCATGTAAGAAAAGTAAGTAAGCGTGTAATTTATTACCAAAATTGTACAGGATATCTCTAACAGGATTGTAAAATTAATTCAAATTTAGACTGTATATAATACTTAAATAATTTTAAGTACATACATACATAAACTACGCCTGTTAACCAGAGGGGTAGGCAGAGACCACTTCTTTCTACCTGCTACGATCCTGACAAATCTCTTTCGCTTCTTTCACTTTTCGTTTCTGGTACTTAAGATTCGGCCCTTTTCCAGTATTTCCCCGATTTGATTCAAAAAAGTACGCCTAGCGCGCCCCCTTCCAACACTTCCATTCACTTTCGCACTGTATATTTCTTTCGTCAATCGTTTTTCATCCATCCTTTCCAAATGACCGAACCATCGAAGCATGCCCTTAATCTATATAATGTATATTGTGTAATTTAGTTAAGTCGAACTTAGTTTTAGTTCTAAAGTAGTTCCTCAGTACTAACAGAATATGAAAAGATAATAATGCATTCCAACCAATATGGGTCATACTAAATATTACTCGAAATAAACGATTTGATTTTGAATAACCAAAATTACTTATAGCCTCACAATAAACCCGGCTTGTACCGTGGCTGCCAAAAACCATTAAAAACCGATGGATAGCAGTCTGAACCTAAGAATTACCTAGATGGGTCATACACACTCTTCAAAACAAAAGTTGTCTCTCCTGTGGTCAATAGTTAAAAGCTTGTGTGCATATAAGTTATGTTTTTATATGATACGTCTAAAGCAGTCCTGACGGCGTTTTTGCGGGAATGGGCTTAGCCAGAAAATTAGGCCTTAAGAACCTTTAACTATCGGTGTGTCCACAGGAAAGTCGGTAACCTAAATCTGTGTATGACGCAGATACCTAAAGTAATTTGAACACAATTGTGTAAAAAATAACTTGTTCCATTACTAAAATATTCAACTTTGCAATAATAGCATATAGCAAAATTGTACTAATGGGTGTGAGCGTATATGTCAAGGTTGATCCTGATTTTTGGTTAAACGGCACAATTGTCTATTCTATTGGCAATCTAAACCACTACCGTCTCGGTGACGAGAGGAGCAACATAGACATTATTCACGTAATAGGTCGATAGAGGAGATCGGGAGAGAGAACCGACAGAGAAGAACAAAAAATTGCTACTACTGTGATGACTCACGCTACTTTGATGTTGTTATAAAAAAAACGAACAATAAACGGTTTACTCACATATGCTAGTTTTTCTAGAACACTTTCGTTTCTGACTTTTTATGTACGAATTCTTCAAGTTAGTACAGTCGACCTATAAACTACTTTACCACTTTTGGATCTTGATTCGCTACAAATAGAGTCGAAAAGTGGCAAGGAGTTTCTTAGTCGACTATACATGAAACACGCCAAAAAAGACATATTTAATATGTAATATATAAGTGATGCTTGCTACAGTATGGAAAAGCTTTGAAAGTCAGAATTTAAACGAATTGCCACATATAATACAAAAACATTAACTTGCTTTTAAAATATCTGAATGCGTTTAGAATATTTTTGGAAAAAAACGAAAACGTACTGTTAGGCGATGGGCTTGCAACCTGTCACTAATATACTAGTAAACTTCTTGGCCTGATCGTGCAAAATGTGGTTACAGAATTATAAACAAGTATTTTTAGAGTAGTTGATATTTCTGTAGCTCTGCCTACCCCACTCTGGGAATGAAGGCGTGATGTTATGTTATATGTTATGTTATTACTAAGGCGGTTAGTGAATAAATCATGCTTATAGCGGTGTCCCCTTGTTTCACCGACTTGTTTTCACTTTGTAATAAATTAACCTAATTTCACTTCATCGAAACATATTTTCTGCTGAAACGATGTTGTTTCCAGAGGTACCTATTATTTTATCGAAACCTCTTTCAACGATCGTTTTATTACGCAGAAGGCATTTTCTCGTCGTATAAGTTATTTTTTATCCAGAAGACATCAACGTTGCAGCAGAAAATAGCGTTTAGAAATAAAATTCGTTGAAGTGGAATTCGATAAACATACATACATAACATCACGCCTTCATTCCCAGAGTGGGATAGGCAGAGCTACAGAAATACCAACAATTTCCCAATTTGATATATTGATGGGTTAACTGTTTCCAGGTTATCTTAAATAATAATTACATAGTTTAGGTTACACACACGTGTAACCTAAACGTAGTCACAAGACTATCACGAAATGTTAACCCCTGCGCATAGAAAAGCCGAAAATTCTGCGAAGTGATACATTCGGCATTCGCTTATAAACCTTCCGCGGCACCTCCGCTGCCTTAACCCGGTGGTTATATCAAATTTTCGATTGTGTCAATATGTGGGGAACCCTCTTAAAGTAAGGTCAGACCGCCCTAATGGTATTCCGCCACAGGGACCGCCTAACTACTCACTTGTGACCTACGCCGTGCACATTGTGGCTTTGATTTATAGAATACTTGAACAGAATGGCACGAATTTAGTTGGCTTTAATTCATCGTATTGGGAACAAAAAGTCAGCGGTAAAATTCAATTATTTTACACTACTTATCATGTCGTCCAAGCCGTATCCTTCTATAGGACGCTTTTATGAAAAAATGTGTCATCCCACAAGTATTTAGCAAAAAAAGGACAATCTATAATGATCATAGCGAGGGTTGACATTTTATTGCTAAATACAATACAATACAATACAAATACTCTTTATTGAACACCAAAAATAAAAAATAAAAACAGAACATGGAACAGTACATTTAAATCATAGGTATACAACAGGCGGTCTTACCGCTAAATAGCGATCTCTTCCAGACAACCTTGTAAGAGAAATAACTGAGGACACATATTCATGGCAGGGGGTGTAAACTAATTCGTTTAGAACTCAAACTAAATAACTACACGAAACAATTAAATTATTTCAATTTTGAAATTAGAACTATTTATAAGTATACTAAATATAAATACATAAAATAAATAATTGAATAAATACATACTAAATACATATAATTATACATCTATATAATATATACATACATACATCCTCCAAAAACACTTGTGGATTGACACATTATTGCGTAACATCGTCATGTTTATTTATGTCCATCACGGGTCGTTATTGTGGTGGGCTCTGATGTGGCTCGCGAAAACGAACTTCGACTTGAAGATGAGTGTGTAGTTGTAATTGGGCTTCGGTCGAGTCATCCGTATTTAGCACTTCGCGTCTAGAGCTACTTACTAGACCCTTTTCTTCATATAAATCCACACTTTAGTGGACGGTGTGGCGCCGCCATTCCGGTCTAAGACGAGCACGTTCCTCCCAACTAACAGTCGGTATGTCACAAGCCACAAAGTAGCGTTACACTACTATATGTTCATTTACACTACTATGATTATATTGACGATTGTATTAAGTATATAAAGACTTGCTTATAATTCTGGAACCACATTTTGCACAATCAGGCCAAGAAGTTTACCAGTGTATTAGTGACAGGTTGCAAGCCCGTCGCCTAACAATAAACAAGTCTTTTTAGAGGTGTTGATATTTCTGTAGCTCTGCCTACCTACTCTGGTAATGAAGGCGTGGTTATGTATGTATTAAGCACGTATTAATATTTTATTATAGAAATAAAAACGCTCGGATAGAAAAATCTACCAGGCTCTGGCCCGGCATCCCAGGTAATTACAAAATTGGATAATCAAGGCGACAAGTCATACGTTGTTTGCATTTTTTTATGGCAAAAGGCGAGAAGGCACACAAGCGTCACAGACCCATAGACATTTGCTCTCTAAAGACTACAAGACTGGAATCCTAAGACTGCCAATGCGTGGCCAACCCTGAGGAATAATATAAAATAGGTACCGTAATTTCACAGGTTGTCTTATTGCCACACCGAAACACAACAACACTTGGTGGTAGGTTAAAGGTAGATGGTGGTAGCCACCCGGACGGACCCTGCACAAGGTTCTATCACCACAAAGGCATGCTAGTAATCGCATAAATCATATCTTATCTTACAGATGGGTCCTTGGGAATCTTTTGAGCAATCACCCTCTTACACACTCAGCGGTTCGAATGTGCAGGTTTCCTCACGATGTTTTTCCTTCACCGTAAGAGCACCGGGTAACGTACTTAAGTTAGAAAACTCATTGGTACATGGCGACCGCAGCGGTTCGAACTCGGTGCTTTACGATCCCGAGTCAACCCCCTAAGCCACTAGGCCACCCACACTCTGCATAAATCATTATGCTCTTATGTCTAGTCTATCCTGAGCACAGAGTAATAATGTTAGGTTGGCACAGCGCTGATTTTCGTCAATTTCCTAGATTAAAGCCCATTTATATTATACAATTATCTTGTATGCAAATACTTCCTGCCAATACTTAGGGTAAGGTTTAGAATTTTTTGATTTCCTCAATTTTATTGTATTGAATGTGCAAGAAAGTTATGTAATGTAAATGGGCCTTTAACATTGATTAAGCAGTCGAACATCTGCCGACTCCCCAAGTCAACAGCGTCAGACAGCATCCTGCCGTAATACCAAAGAAGGCAGCTAACTGCATACCTTAGTAGAAGCATTTTCAGTTGAATGTGGTTATAAATAGAGTATAAAATGCTTCAGTTTCGAAATGCAGTTACCACCTTCTTTGGTATTACGGCCGCATGGCGAGCAAGCATCTAGTTAGTTGTAATCACTTAATTGCAAAGTCGAGCAATAATTATCTTAGCGGATATTCAGCTCAAAAATATCAAAGGTTCAAATTTTCTGATAACACGTTACACATCCACCAACATAAAAAATTAACATAAACAACAACATAATAAATTACTAGAATAGAGGCATTCCATCTTAGTCCCCAGGGTTGGCAACGCAATTGAGGTCTTAGGATTATAGTCTTGAGAATTCAAATGTCTATGGGTCTCAGATTCCACTTACCATCAGGTGGCCTGCTCGTGTGCCTCCTCATTAACATAAAAAAGAAAAAAAAGGATAAAAAGAACATTAACATAATAAGATAAAACTAAAAAACCGTCTTTCAAATGCAAGAAATAACTTCTTTTAATATGGTAGGTCATTCCAACTGAATTCGGCTTTTGGTTGGACTGACCTACCATTTTAAAAGAAGTAATCTCTTGCTTTTTATGACGGTTTTTTGTTAAAATAAATAAATATCACGGGACACTGTCACACAAATTGACCTAGTCCCAAACTAAGCTCTAGGCTTGTACTATGGGTACTAGACAACAATAAACATACTTAGATAGAGAAATAAACACTTAAATACATAGAAAACATCCAAGACTCAGGAACAAATACTCATGATCATCACACAAATATTTGCCCTTACCGGGATTTGAACCCGGGACCGCCGGCTTCGGAGGCAGGGTCACTCCCGACTAGGCCAACAACATTTATTTAATTTCACACCTTTTAGTGATCATAATATACTCTTGTCGTCCCACATCTCAACTAATAAGAAACAAGCAACGCCTCAGGAAAGACCTAGTCATAATTATCATATGTTTAAACCGTTTGAATGTAGTCGCTCAACTATCTTAATCGAGATATATTATCGCGACACTTGAAATAGGTAACGTTGAGGAGTTCCGGTGGCCACCTGTGGTCTTCATCATGTTCCACTTCACCAAATTTTAAATAATACTTTTTGAATGCAAGTGCTTGTTGCTAGCTAATCCGATTTCTCACTAAAAATTACAAAATCGATGTATGTGCTTTTATAATATTACCGAAGTTCCCTCAATTTTTCCAAGATCCTATCAGATCTTGACGTGCTGCAAATGGGACCAACTAGACAATATACCCAATCAAACAAAAGCAACATTTTCCAATTGGTCTTATGAGTAATCGGTACCATACATGAGAACAAATCCTGACGAATTGAGATTCCTCTTTAGTCGGTTAAAAATTACACCTTACATTGTGTCACTCAAGAGGTACTACAAGATAATTGTTTTAAATAAATCTCCCCGTTAGGTCGTGTTTTACAAGTTATCAGTAGTATCTTGTTTAAGGTTTTTTTCGACATAATTTATTTCAGTTAATTTTGGTTACCCTAGAACTTGGTTAAAAGTATACAATTTGAAACTATTGATTATCATAACTGATAAGATAATTTATGAATAAAAAGCGTTCTGACGGGTTGACGTTACTTGTCATTAACATAGGTATTAAGTAATCTCGATAATCTTAGACCGCAATCTACATTGGCAAGCAACAAAGATTGATTGATCTTAAGTGTTGCCATTTATTTTAAAGAATAAAGAAGTGTTAAGATCGTGTTAAGATAAAAATGCGTCACGCGTACACGCACATTCAGCGAATGGATTTCTTTGTTAAAAAAAAACTGTTTATTTCATTTTTTACATAACAATATTTCGATCTTAACCTCTAATCTTAAACATGAGACCCGGTGTGCTATATGGGGTACATAATCAAGGCAATTTAGTTTGAACTTTATGCTAGTAAGTATAAAGTTCTTTTTTGTTTGTTTCAAAGTTCAAAACGACATTTAAGAGCAAATGTAATTGAACTTTATTTCCATGCTGTTAGGTTCAAATTCCCACTTACAATAATCTCGCAGTTTGTAGTATGTTAGGCGTCAGAGGATATGGTTGCGTTTTATTTCACATCGCGTACGCTGCGGAGGCAGGCGTTGTTCTACGAACGATACCCGGACAGTCCAACCCCGACACGGAAATTACAATACAATACTCTTTTTTTTTTCCTTTTTTTTATGTTATGGAGAAGGCACTCGAGCACTCAGGCCACCTGATGGTAAGTGGAATCTGAGACCCATAGAAATTTGAATTCTCAAGACTATAATCCTAAGAGCTCAAATGCGTTGCCAACCCTGAAGACGACGATGGAATGCCTCTATGCTAGTAATTTCACCGGTTGTCTAATCCCCACACCGGAACAACACAACACCAAAGACAAACAGAACACGGAACAGTACATTTATTTAAATCATATGTAAACAACAGGCGGTCTCTGTATGGTTAAAAATTGAGTCTATACACGCCCAGAGTAGAGTCTGGATGGACCACGGTATTCTGAGATGTTCCAAACACGAGTACCTAGGTATTTTAGCCACCATCCAGAATCCACTACGAGAAAAGCTGCAGATCGATTTGGTACCACACAAATCTTTATTTGACTATTAAAGGAAGGATTTCACCCGTTTCATTTCCAACGAGTCCAGCACGGCTGGTTAAGAATCGTTTATGACTCGGCTGCCATTATTATTAATGATATAAGAGTTATCAAACCTTTGACAATACGGAAACACTTCAAAGGCGATATCGTTGCTTACCGTGTAGAATCTCAGCCCAGTGGAGCTAGATAAGTCGCATTCGACAATGGTTAGCCATAATTTTTGGTGATTTTAACCCAATAGAGGCCCTGTTGAAATACGTTTACTGATTTAACACTTACCCAATTGGATAATAAATTGATTTAAATAAATAGCGCTTAACGCTTATTTTACTTAACGTTTTAGGAGTATTTACTTGAGAATTTATTAGTATCATTTGTTTCGAAGAAATTATTAACTTGCAATTGATTACAGAGATAAAGTCGACTGATTAGATAACTTGACAAGTGTAACATGACAGCTGTCTCTTGTTGGATAACCACAATGCAAGATTATTATCTTTCTTAGAAAATTTGCAAAAATTAAACAAGACAAATTTTGACAGTTGAATTAGTGCTTCATATTATTTGCCATCGACCGACCCGGAAACACTATTTTTTTTATCACGAAAACGTCTTGATTATCACCCTCTATAAAAAATAACCTAACAATGATAATGGGTGAAATGTGACGCTAATAAGGGTCCCACTCAGCATGTGTTGCAGCACTTGGTTTCGGCCCTCTATATGACTTGTTCATAAAAATCGGGTACTTCGCAAAAAATACTTTTTGAATAGCAGAGTTGCCTTTCTAATGGATTTTGTGCATCACACTGACCTATTGCTATTTCTGTAGCTCTACCTACCCCACTCTGGGAAGGCGTGATATTATGTATGTTTAATGTGTATTTTGTTTTAATACCGAATCTCTTATGTTACGGGACTATGTCACACAAATAGACCTAATCCCAAACTAAGCTCTACCCTTGTACTATTAGTACCTACTAGACAATGATAAACATACATACATATATAGATAGAGAAATAAATACTTAAATACATAGAAACCATCCAAGACTCAGAAACAAATACTCGTGCTCATCACACAAATATCTGCCCTTATCGGGATTTGAACCCGGGACCCCCGGCTTCGGAGGCAGGGTCACTCCCAACTGAGGAAGCCGTTAAGTACCACAAACATAAAAATGAACAAGTAATAACTAATTTTCTATTTAAAGTCAATTGGTGCCATCTTAGATGATTTTAGTAGGTATTAAACACTTTAATCGTCTGTATCTCAAGAACCAATGTTGTGTACTTAGTAGTAATAGTTTTCTTTTAAAATTGGTTATATGCTCTTTCATTTAAGTTATTTTTCTGATTTTTAGTATTTGTATTTTTGGCTTTAGGGGGGGGGGACACTTGAGTCTAACAAAAATTAGTGCTTTAAAGCTTAATATTTTATAAACGGTTTGCTTAATCGAAAAACTGTTTTTAAAACCCCGTATTATTTTTAAAAGACCTATCCAACAATAACCCACACGGTGGAGTAGACGCTAAAAAAAATACATCCCCATGTTACGTGTAGGGGGGTACACCTCAAAAAAATGTTTTTTTACTCTTTATTGTACCACTTTGTTAACCTAACTAATATGCATATTCATGCCAATTTTCAGCTTTCTAGTACGAATACTCTTTGCGCAAGGCTGCGGACGGACGGACAGACGGACGGACATGGCGAAACTATAAGGGTTCCTAGTTTGACTACGGAACCCTAAAAAAACGGAAGTATTTGTAGTTACAGAAAAAAAGCAGGTTGCGAAACGATGCATTTGTCAAAGATTTCTCGGCTAAAACTCAGAGAACTGGGCCTTTATTAAGGTGCGTTCCAACGATATCGTGTTTGACACGTTTAAGAATCGTTTATGTCACAGTCGCCATTATTGTAAATGACATAAGAGTTATCAAAACGTTGACAATACGGAAACAGGTCAAAAACGATATCGTTATAACGCAGTTGAATAGAGGCCCTGGTCAAACCACATGAAAGAAAGCTAGAATTAATGATTGACGCTGTTATCATGGGTTCCATAGTGCCATGACATTTAAAGTCCTTGACCGTACCTAACGGCTGCGGACTAACCCTACACTTAGCATGATGATTTTGGCCGGTTCTTTAAAATGTTTATAGTACAAGATTAGTTTGGGACTAGGGCTGGAATTCTACAAGGTAATAACGATATCGTTTTTGACCTGTTTCCGTATTATCAACGTTTAGATAACTCTTATGCCATTTACAATAATGGCAACTGTGGCATAAACGATTCTTAAACGTGTCAAACACGATCGTTTTAACGCACCTGTGGGGCTAGACAAGGTGTATTTGACACTCGCTAGCGATTATGTTTCGATTGAAAAATATATGGAATTGACGTAAGTGTCACGTTACTATCTCGGTGGCTTACGTCAATTCCATACATTTATCAATCGAAACATAACCGCTAACGATTGTCGAATGCAACTTGTTTAGCACCACCGAATAGAGGCCTAGGTCAACTTGTGTGAGATTGTCCCACAGATAATTATTCATTTTATTTTATTATAAAGGTAAGAGCTTAGTTGACGGTCAACTATTGTGTGAAACTGTGACGTGATACCTACTTTTTTTAGTTAAGTGGCTAAGAATTGCAAGCGCCAAGGAATTTTAGTTACCGGTACCTTTTAGCTAAAGATTTTTTTTTCAAAAAGTTACTAATGATTACTTAAGTCAAAGAAGTCAATAGGACCCCTTTGGCACTATTTAGATACGGAACCCTATAAATGAACAAGTGGAATACTTCAATTCTAGCAGGGACAAGTGAACCTTGCGACAGGTTTTAAAATAGCTAAGCTCTAATTACCTTATGTCAAAAAAACGGGCAAGAGCATGTCGGACCATGCTCAGTATAGGGTTCCGAAGCCGTTAGGTACTTATGTACTTACTATAAACATAAAAATCTACAAGTATTAACTAATTTTCTATTTAAAGTCATTTGGTGCCGTCTTAGATGATTTTAGTAGGTATAAACACTTTCAACGCCTGTATCTCAAGAACCAATGATTTCTTAGTCGTGATAGTTTTCCTTATAAATTCGTTATAATGTGCTTTCATTTAAGATTTTTTTCAGATTTTTAATTTTGGCTGTAGGGACACTTGACTGTAACAAAAATTAAAGCTTAATATTTCATGAACGGATCCCTTGATCAAAAAATAGTTTCCACAAACCCACAATATTTTTAAAGACCTATCCAAGGACACCCTACACTATGGGGAAGACGAGAAAAAAAAACATCCCCACGTTACACGTAGGGGAGGTACGCCAAAAAAAAATTTTTTTTTACATTTTACTGTACCACTTTATTTGCGAGACTAATATGTATTTTCATGCCAAATTACAGATAGTACAAAGAGCCTCTGCGCTAGGCTGCGGACGGACGGACATGGCGAAACTATAAGGGTTCCTAGTTTGACTCCGGAGCCCTAAAAAAGGTTAAATTAAAATTTCAGTTTTAGATAGAGCACAGTCTACTTACCAA
Organism: Acleris holmiana; assembly: GCA_949316455.1. Taxonomy (NCBI): domain Eukaryota; kingdom Metazoa; phylum Arthropoda; class Insecta; order Lepidoptera; family Tortricidae; genus Acleris; species Acleris holmiana. The sequence goes on from OX438785.1 coordinate 6,538,650, forward strand.
ATTTTCTCGACACCCCTGCTATGGTTTTCCCGCTCGATTAAAAGCACTTGGTATTAAAAACAAAACCGTCCCATAAACTTTAAATATTGGCAATGGCACACAATGGCCTTTACTTATTAGTTATTAAATAACACTTGGCATGCTGGAGGCGCGTATTGTGACTGAGATAGTGATCATGTTTATTTTTCACTGATAAGTAAGATGTGTTATCAAATTATTGTTATGCATAAAAGGCTTTCGTAGATTAGATATAACAAGCAATTCAGAGCCGGAGCGCCGATCGGGTTTATAAATCTCACCTTTGCGACAAAACTGTGCTATCTCCAAAGTTGTGACAAAAGAAAATGTGTCACAATTTATGGGTATCCCAAAGACTGACAGATCAAGTCTAATGGCCGTATTAGTAAACTCGTCTCGGTTGAAATGCCCGGGCCTAATAAGCTCCGTATTAATAAACTGATCTCGGTTTCAATGCCCGTCTCAAGATACGTCTAAAATGACAGTTTTCTATGGTTTGCCGTTTACTTTGACATATCTTGAGATGGGCATTTAAACCGAGACGAGTTTATTAACACGGCCATTAGACCCGAATAGCGGGCAATATCGTATGTATAAATTATCCACGTAGCACTCGTTTATCGCTGCTACGACGGGAACAGTACAATTTTCCGAGATAAAAAGAAGCCCATAACCTATTCCTTTTTTTTTCTTTCATGTCACTTATACTTCGTTCGGATAGGCATTTAAAAAAATGTAAACAAAAAAACCACGTGACATTGACAGATGACAGTTTGTCAGCCAATAGGAGCACAACACTGATACGTCAAAGCTCGACCAAACAGCTTGGATTGGTTGATGAGCGGAGCCACGTGGTTTGGTTTGTTTACATTTTTTTAAATACCTATCCGAACGAAGTATAGGGGTATGAAAAATAGTTGTTGGCCGATTCTCAGACCTACCCGGTATGCACACAAAATTTCATAAGAATCGGTCGAGCCGTTTCGGAGGAGTATGGGAACGAACATTGTAACACGAGAATTTTATATATTAACTAGCGACCCGCCAGCGGCTTCGCCCGCTGCAATTTTTTTTATGTCACTTGGGGTATGAAAAATAGATGGTGGCCGATTCTCAGGCCTACCCGATATACACACCAAATTTCATAAGAATCGGTCGAGCCGTTACAGAAGAGTTCAATAACGTACACCGTGACACGAGAATTTTATATATAAGATATATTAGACTAGCGACCCGCCAGCGGCTTCGCCCGCTGCAATTTTTTTTTATGTCACTTTGGGGTATGAAAAATAGATGTTGGCCGATTCTCAGACCTACCCGATATGCACACCAAACTTCATAAGAACCGGTCGAGCCGTTACAGAGGAGTTCAATAACGTACACCGTGACACGAGAATTTTATATATAAGATATATTAGACTAGCGACCCGCCAGCGGCTTCGCCCGCTGCAATTTTTTTTTTATGTCACTTTGGGGTATGAAAAATAGATGTTGGCCGATTCTCAGACCGACCCGATATGCACACCAAATTTCATAAGAATCGGTCGAGCCGTTATAGAGGAGTTCAATAACATACACCGTGACACGAGAATGTTATAGATATATTAGAAGATATAAAAGGCATTTAAAAAACCAATATCCAAAGGTGCCGGCAGGAAGGTGCAAGGGGTCGGGCAAACATTTTAATTATTAGGTAATTTACTGTTTGAATAAAACATCAAGACGTGCAGACATCCCTGAAAATATCCTATACTACTTAATTTAAACGAAATGTGTACGTTTGTGCAGGCATTTCGAAATTTAGGTTTTTGAATGTTTGTTTGTGATTCGTTGTGGAGATAAGACAACCGGTGAAATTACTAGCATATCGCATTCCATCTTAGTCCTCAGGTAACGCAATTGCGATCTTGGGATTGCAGTCTTAAAGGTGCACTAGGAAGTTAAAAAACGAAATAAGAAAAATAATCACAACACATAGCTAAAAACTGCAAATACCCTAATTAAAAACTTAACCGTCAAATTACACAATAAAGGCAATAACAACCAGTTAACAAGCAAAACATCGGAATAAACGAGTAAAAACTAAAAAGCGCACGTAAATCACAACATCGCGTGTCAGAACCCATCAAAAACTAAATCTCACTAGCCTTGCATTTCCGTATATGTTTGCAAGCATGTAAAATAGATGACGGTCGCAACTGACGTTTAATTTTACACAAAAACCGTAACGTGTATGCGTGAATTATTGTTGTGTTGACTTTAAATCTACACATTAAGGCCGCTACCCTTAAGCGACTAACTTTTTACGAAGCTCCAACCAATAATGACGGTTATTTTTTAAATACTCTGCATGTGCTCTCAAGTAGTTGTAACAGATTATGGTAACGCTTTTGAGCTTGGCTCGCGTTACCGCGTTAATTATGTTTTCACATGTCATCTCCTTTTCAGAAAGTGTGGACTTCTAAGTACCTATCAATAGTAGAAAGAAAATGACATCTACGCCACTAATACATATAAAAAAACCGGGCAAGAGCATGTCGGACCACGCTCATAGGGTTCCGAAGCCGTTAAGTACTTACTACAAACATAAAAATCAACACGTAATAACTAATTTTCTATTTAAAGTCATTTGGTGCCGACTTAGATGATTTAAGTAGGTATAAACACTTAAATCGTCTGTTTCTCGAGAACCAATAAATGATGATGATGAACTTAGTCTTGATAGTTTTCCTTTTAAACTCGTTATATGCGCTTTCATACAGGAATATTCAAGCCAAATTACAGCTTTCTAGCACTAAGAGTCTCTGCGCTATGCTGCGGACGGACGGACAGGTCGGACATGGCAAAACTATAAGACTTCCTAGTTTGACTACGGAACCCTAAAAACGGAACATATGGATAGCGAAAGTGATTTGTTATTATGATGGTATCTGTAATGAAGTTACCTGGCACTTCACTTGGCGGTATTTGCTCAATATTCGTGCTGCATCTTTTTCCTTCCTGCAGCAAACCGCACTAATGGCCCCTAAAAAAAAATATGAATTTGCCACGAACACGTGTCCCGCTACTCATATTGTTGAAGTTCGGTAAATTAAGTAGGGTGCGCCATTGTCGGATTGAGGCGATTGAAGCTAATAATTAATCAAAATAAATTATTTACAACATTTAGTCTACTAGGCTAAAATAATTTTAATTTAGTTATTGCAGTACCTCGAACAGAGTCTGTTTCGTTGTATGGCAACAATAGAAGTAAACGTCAGCAAAAAGTGACACATATCTGTCGTTCCGGTTTTCAGTGCAGATGGTTTTGTTTCTCATAACATTAACTGATTAAATATAGAAATCGTATGTGTAATGTCTTTATTCGACAACGCTGTTTTTAATTCTACCCTTTACGAGGCTCTGTACCTTCAGATCGGGGATACTTTCGTAGTGGCAAAGGAGTTTTTTGAATCATGCGTGTCATCTCTGCCGATTGAAGATTTCTCTAAATCTCTTGTGAATTTCACTGAACTTTCATTCTACGAGGAGATCGCTGGCGTTTTCTACTTCAACGAATTTCAATTTCTACTTCTGAAGACTTTTATTCTCATTTTACTGTTCACTTTGTTATTGATTTTCATTTCGTGGCGCGTCTACGGAAAACGGATTTCTGAACGGTTCATGAAACCAGGTAAGTTGTTTTTGGGGTCGCGATGACCTTGAAATAAGTTAGACGTTCCTCTATTCGCGAGACTTGTATACCCACGATGTTGCTATATAAAAAGAGGCTTTAATCATTGTTGTTTAAATTCATGCTTTTGTAACAAGTATCGTTATGGCTATTATTCTTATCACCAAATCAAGTTGGATATTAAAATGTTGGCATATCTGTGGTTATAATTAGGCTCAGAATCATGAAGTACATAGACTATAGAAGGAATGAGAAGATCAAATATAATGCATGACCTTGGGAGAAAGTTGTTAAGGTAGGTAAGGCTTGTATCGCAAATTGAAGTCTAATTAACCTCTTTCTTAGCTTGTAATTAAGTGCTCATAATATTAGTACTCATAATATTAATTCACATGCAAATAAATATCTATTTTAATTATACATTTATTTGTTATTACACAAGTTAACCCATTAAGTTCCACTAACACACAATTACATACCTAGTAAACATTTAGGTAAGCACAGTGCAAGAGGTCTTAAAGGCTTTTGGGTTCAGTGGAAGTTTGTTAGACTAGCATGCTCAAGAGCATTTGAGTATGAGTAAGAGAGAAATACAAATCTGTGGCCCGTTTCATGAAGCTACAAGTTACAAATTACAAGCCGAACTCTCTTTCTAGCGAAACGAGTTAGAAAGAAGACACTCCCACTTGTAATTTGTGACTTTTAGCTTTGTGAAACGGGCCTCTGACGGTTGTTTTAAGTGTCATTCCTCTGTACAAAACCGGCACTCAGTGGTTTAACGTTAAGGTTAAACATGTAAAAAAAGAGTTTGACAACTTTAATAGCAAAACCTGTCTAGCAGACTAATTAACATAACAAGTATAATAACAAAACTGGTATATTTAAGGCAAGTTTCTAGATCTGTAGTAAACTATGGACTAATAATCTTACCTTGGTGCAGGCATCAGTTTATTTTATAGATGCCTGTAAATCATCAACAATTAACCCTTTGAAAGCCATGGTCGGCTTGGACACCAAAAACGGCTACATTCGACATAGATATAAATGAAATAGCATTCGCATATGATTCAAAATCGAGTTTGACATCAAGATGGCTTGGCATCTGAGTTGCACCTTTTGCATTTTGGCTCTGGTGTGACCACCAGGTTAATTGACTCGTAAAGAATGGATTTTGTCAAAGCCATTGGACTGTGGTATATTCAGGATGATCCTCTTTATTATTGCAACCTTCTAAATGTGAAGTTTGAGTTTGAGAGAAAATATTTTATTATCATAAAGTAAACATGCAAACTCTCACTAACAATCTGATAACATATCAACTTTATCTTTCAGAGACTTTAGACACCATTGAACAACTGAAAGAAAGTGTGTCCAAGTTAAAACTACCAAAGGAGCACACACCCAGAATCTAAAATGGCGGACAAAATAAAAAACTTCTTTAGACAGAAAAAGACTGATGCCAAGTTTAAAATGGCTGGCCGTGGGCAAAAACTAAGCGAGTCTGTGATTAGTAATCAAAGTGCAAACACTTCAAATTCTGAGAATAAGGTTAAACGCTCTGGGTTGACGGAGGAGAGCAAGGTTGCTGCAGAAGCTGCCATGGCTCGGATGCAACAGAAGAGCACTCGCGCATTCAACACGTCTTACGCTGCAATTCAGGTAAGGTAAATAATAAATATCAAAAGGACTACATAACATAATATTTAAGTAATAAAAAATCCATAGAAAACATTCAAAACTCGGAAACAAATATTTAAGCTTATCACAGAACTGTTAGTTCTGTAAGCAGTGTAACTTTCACTGTCAACTATTCCTTAGTAAATTTCTCGGCGTCTGTACATTTTACCAAAAGTAAGTTTGACAAATTTATCATGCTACAAACTTTCATTTTGCAAAAAATAATTTATGCTTAAACCATTACATATTATAAAGGTTATATGGGCTTATTAAATATTGTATTTAGTACATAAAGGAGCCTTAATTAAAACTCAAAGTAAATTTAAAATGTCAATATATTTTGCCAAAATACAGTGTTGCCGTAATGGCTGTCTCTTGTAGAATGAAAGAGGTTAAACCGTTAAAGTTGCGGTCGCGATGCCCGCGATATGAAAGCGCCTACGCTAATTAAGGAGCAAAGACACCGTTTTCTGGCGCCGCAACAATTATTGTCCCTTTACTTTCTCAACCTCGTATTGTTTCTACTTGATAAATAGAAGAAGCACTCATGTGTTTACAGAGATAAGACTACTTTTCAATCAAACTATTCGATCGGATACGAGGTTGAGAAAGTTAAGGGACGATATTATGTTAGGTTAGGTTAGATTTGAAATTACAAAAAATTAATAATAATGCAGCAGTTAGTAAAATGATATAGCTTGCCAAATGATGATTTGGTAAAGCATTAGGAAACCAAATTTCTAACTAACTCATTCAAACTCACTGGTGTTAAGCTACTACTATTATGTAACAGTTGTATTCATAAATTTGTTACTCTTTATTACCTTATCTATTTAATGTCTGTTAAACTGTCATATTATATTAAATTGTCACAGCAAATAAAGTGACAAGGTACCTACTAAAGCGTAAGCATATTTATGACTTCAACTGTACTTAAAAGTGGTTTAAATTTAATATTACAGTACATGTTACACAACCATGAAGTTTCTTAATATTAATAATTATGACATCAGTAAAACAATGATAAACTTATTTGTTGTGTGTGAAGGAATATTAATAGTAGCTTTGTTTTACCTCTGTCAACATTATCTGTATTAAAAAAACTTCATGGTTGTGCAATTTGTAAGGCTTAAGAATGACTTCGCATCTGCCTACTACTTATTAATGTTAATAATAATAAAATTATATTTATGCGCGCTTATACAATAAGCCCTCCTCTCCTAATGTTGCTGTGCCCTCTACGGTTCATAGTTTTACTGTAATTTCTTAGGATAGGCATGTGACAAAAACAATAAATTGAATTGAATTGTAGATCAGATTTTCTAAATAGGTACAGTTAATTACTTTTTTTTAAATATAAATCAAACTTTTTTATTGGTAAGGTAAGCAAGAAGATCTAGTCCTATTTAGGTGAGGTCCTAGTACATAATTATGTTATTTATAAATAGTAATTATGTCAAAAAGTTGGTTGATGAGTCCGTCATACTTCACTGGGTTGCAGTGAAATATCAGTATCACGTATGTTGCTGTGGCTCAATAACTGGTTATAATAGTAATGTTAAACTTATTCCAAGCCTTAATTCTCCTAGACTCGTAAGTAAACTTACGTTAATGACACATTTCTTTAATAGGTATTCATAAATACTGTTAGGCGATGGGCTTGCAACCTGTCACTAAAACACTGGTATACATCTTAGCCTGTTTGTGCAAAATGTCGTTACAGAATTATCAACAACCCTACCCATTTAGGGAATGAATTTGTGATGTGTATGTATGTCATAAACCCCCAACATAATAATTATGCCTTAATTAAACAACTATTATTATAATAATGTTCATAATTGTGTTAATTATGAGACTCAGAGAGATTTACCTTCTATAATTTAAGGCGCAAGTTAAAAAGGAAGTGGAAAATGAGAAGGCATCTACATCGAAAGCGATAATGGAGCCGGAACCGAAGCCTGACGAGCTGTTGGAGAAGAGAGGTGAAACTCACTTGCCCCACAACATGGCCGCCTCTGGGGTGTTCTTTAGGTAAGCACAAGTTTGAATATTTCTATCGCTGTCTACCTATAAATATGTGTGTAAGTGCAAACAGGGACCGGAACCGCTTACCCTTTAAAGAGTTTTCGATAAGGTATTTGATTGACTGTTTTTACACACCCTAACGATGCGGTAAGCATATCATCGAGTTACCCCAACGAAAAGCTATCCAACACGATACAATTAATTCGACTAAGCACTTACCGTATCCTTAAAACCCACGTTTGACTTTCCCTATCAAGTGTTGTTAAACGGCTTCAAGCTATTTCAATCCCTAAGCGCAATCTATACAACATATTTTACAATAGGTATTTCCCACCAACGCAACCTCAGTCAGGCCGTTTGAAACCAACCAATCACACGAATCTGCGTAACAGAGTCAACGGAGAGGGAGAATCGATAGGGTAACACTAACTTAATGCTAAGCGCTTAATCCGAAACCCTCACGAAACTGGTAACCTCAGTGGTTGTAGTTAAGTAGTTCGAAGCAGTTTCCATATTGTTAAGGTAAGCCTATCGATAGGGATACCCTAACGTAGGGAGAGCATATGATGTAGTTAGCCGATCCTTAGACTTAATCAAATAAAGGGGTTTTCCGGTCCCTGAGAGCAAATGATATTGACATCTTTGGTAACTCGTCGCAAGACTTTAGGAATAGTTATTGTTGCCTGGGTGAGGACCAAATAGTTGGACCATAGTTAAGCGCAGTTAACCATACAAACAGTAAAGGCGAAAAAGTTCCGTTGTGCCACGTTCCGGCTCGAAGGACCACTTTTGTAGCTGTTGAGGTCTGGTCACTTTATTAAAATAGGCAAAATCCACGACAGTGAATTTATTATTTTACGAGTGAAAGGTATACACATAAAAATACTAGCTAAAGAGACGTGCGGCGAGTGCAATGGCTAATGACGACTGGCTACTTTTTTTTAAAGACGGTAAACATTCGGGCGTAGGTTGTTAACAAAAAGTATACTTACTTATAATTGTATAGCTAATTGCTGTCACAGAAAGGAAATTTTTACAGTTTCGGAAACAAAGCAGAAGCAAAGGCTCTCCTGAAATAGCCATTGCAATACAAAAAAAGGATTTCTAAAATGGTTTATTTTTAAACGTGTTTAACTAAACAAAATCAAGTTATTCTTATAGTTGTATGTACCTATCTCAATTAATTACTTACATAACCTAATTTGTTTTTTTTTTAATCTCCAGATGTCCAATTATTGGCAGTGACGTATTAAGTAGAGATGAATGGAAGAAGAAGATAAAAACCTTCCTGTACGAACAGTTAGAGGAAGAGAGAGGCCTGTCCGCCTGTCTCATCATACAGTCTTGTAATAACAACAGGGAAAAGGTAAATCATTTATTTATTTTAGGCACAGTAACCGATCACAAACAAGTCGTAAGCTTGCAACTCGATGACGACTGTGCACAGCATTCTACTGTTACATTAATATTTACGGGATTGTATCATAATATATTTAGTTCAAAATGCATAATGGGTCATAATGCATAATGTTCATAAGATATAATGGTTTTATTTCTGAAACCGTAAACTTTTCAGGATTTTTTAAAAGGTCCTTTTTATTTGTAGGTTTTTTTAATAGTTTTTTTTAATTATTAATGAACGGATATACCTTAGTCCTTTCTCACGCTTCTTTACTTTTTCAGGTGGACACGTGTGTAGAAACTCTATGCAAGTATTTAGAGAACATTATAACCTATCCGGAGGAAGAGAAATATCAGAAGATAAGGATGTCTAACAGGTCAGTGACGACACGACTTTTAACTGTAAAGGTGCAGGTTTATCTGTGCTTTGCCTTAAACACACCGTCCAGTATTACGCGAAAGCAAAGACACGTGTACGCCTGCTTCCTGGGCCTGCCCAAGGCCTTTGACCTGGTTGACTATAATGTACTCTGGGATAAAATTAGACGCGAAACTGGGTTACCTGTTGAGCATCTATTTTTAAATGTTGGTACGGCCATCAGACCAATTATCAGAAGTGGTCAGGCCATGTTTCGAACATATACATGTTGGTGTGTTGGAAATCTCTTCAACTTGTATATGAATCGACTGATCGTAGAGCTCAGCAGTATCGGAGTCGGTTGTTCAATAGGCGGTAAGTTCATAAACAACATTAGCTACGCCGATGATATGAGACATCTGTGAGAAATACGCTGTGACACATGGGCTCAAGTATAACTCAGTAAATTGCTAGTGTTCAAAGCTGCCAGCTACTAGTGATGTAACGAATATTCGCTTTCGCATTCGTGGATATTCGCATATTTTTGCACATTCGTATTCGCATTCGCAAAACTACTGCGAATGCGTTTTTTTTTTTGACGGCAATAGTTGGTTAAGACAACAAAATCCATTCATTTCTTGTTTTTTTTTAATGAAACGGAAAGTAAATTAACCTAGTAATCACATTACCGGATTTATCTTTATCATTTGGTATAATTTATTTATTTAACTTTGGACAATGAAGCTTAACAATTAAACGGAACGCACTTCGTTCGAACGGGACTGCCACGAAGGTCACCGAGCCATAGACAAAATTAAATGGCGCCAAATTTTTACAGAAACGGAATATCCACATTAGCAATCGCATCCGCGAATGTCCAAAATATGACATTCGTTACATCAACTACCAGCTACATTCAACGGAATACAGATTGAACGAGTTACACAATTTAAATACTTGGGCTATTGGGTCACGGATTAATCTCACAGATGACCTTGATATGGAGAGGGAGCGAAGGGCCCTGGCCGTGCGAAGCAACATGCTGGCCCGCAGGCTTACACTGTGTGCTAGCGACGTGAAAATTACTTTGTTTAAAGCGTTCTGCCAATCAATGTACACATGCAACCTGTGGATTAAGTACACGCAAAAGTCATATAGGGCCCTTCGAGTCCAATACAATAATGCTTTTACGGTGCTATTGGGGTTGAGGAGACACTGTAGCGCATCGGGAATTCGCTAACGAGTTCCTTGATGACAAGAGTGTGGGGAAGTTCCAATAGCCTCCTGAAAGTAATAGCGGAGAGATGGGACAACCCTATGTAGTAATGTTGCGCACTTCATCATGCTAGTTCACAATAATAAAAAAAATGTACGGATTCTATGTTAATACTAGGGTTCGCTGATATATATCCGCCGACATATATATTTTTAAAATGTTTTAAAAAAAACTTTTTTTTTCTATCTGATAGTTATCGGATTTGACTTTTATAATAAAACTATAATGCATTGATATCATCAGATATATATAAAATATAAATAAGATGTGAAATAACCGGATATTTATAATGAATATCGGAATTTTTCGCACCCCGGCGTGATTTTTGTACTATATCCTTCCCACAGGGCCTTCGCGGAGCGCGTCCAGCCCATCGAGGGCTCGCTGGAGCTGCTGCTGGCGGCGGGGTTCACGCAGCAGGCGCTGCCCAGCGCCGAGGGCGTCGCCGAGGACTATCTCGTGTTCAACAAAGAGAATGTGCCCAGCGTTGAGAGTTTAGTGGTGAGGTTCCAAAAATACTTACTTTACCTATGTTATATTAACGACACGTTGGCCTAGTTGGAAGTGACCCTGCCTCCGAAACCAGCTGTCCTGGGTTCAAATCCCGGTAAGGGTAGATATTTTTGTGATAAGCGAGAATATTTGTTTCCGAGTCTTGGATGTTTTCTATGTATTTAAGTATTTGTTTCCCTATATAATTATGTTTATCGTTGTCTGGTACTAGGCCAATTTGTGTGAGAACGGTTTACTGATGTACGCAATATACAGGGTGTCTCATTTAAATTGGTCATGTCATCGATTTTAATAAGAAGAAAAACTGGATTCATACATTTAAAAAAACCTGTACTCAGTTCGGGAATCGAACCAGGTTGTTTTGAAAAAAAAAACTACACTATTTCTATTTAGATATCGATTGTGTACGTCTTAAGCAGTAAATGGTTGTAGGAAACATGATGTCTAAAATTAATAAAATGCATTGTCTTCACATACTTTAATTTATAAAAACCTGTTCCTGCGGCCCTACTTTGAAATCCGTAATTCGATTTGGCCTATTGCTATCCCTTTTGCTCTCGATGTGTAACTAATTTGCAAAAAGTGACATGGCGATCTGAAGTTCGAATTACGGATTTCAAAGTAGAGCCGCAGGAAGTAACAGGTTTTCTTTTAATTATGAATTTCAACGCTCCGAACAGTTTGCGTGCCAAAAGACGTTAAAGAAGTTGAATACGCCCCAATTGGCAGGGTCCAACATGCGTGCGTGTCAAAGTGGGTTATTGACAACGTCATCTAGAAATGAAAAAAAAAAACAAAACGGGGTACTAATGGATTTTCACATGAAATTCCATTCAATATTACTACCCAGATAATTGAGAAGGTTTAATGAACGGCTTTCACGCCTTTTATTAGGGTTGTATAAACTTCTATTATGTTCTTATAATAGTATAACATTGTCTAATAGAATCTAATCGAAGCGCTGCGCTCTGCCGAGCCGATCCAGCTGGAGCTGGACCGCAACCTGCAGGTGTTGCTGCCCTCGCAGGCCGCCTGCAAGATGCAGCTGCCTCCGGCGTTCTTCGCGCTCTCCCCGGAGGAGATCAAGAGGGAACACCAGCTTAGGTAACTCTAACTATCATAGCCTCCTAAGGCCTAACGAAAAATTCAGCATGTAGTCACCACGGCCCGTAGTCCTACCAGCAGTACTATTGTTTTATACTCATTCAGACCCAAGTACTTAGAAGACTTTTTTATGTTATTGTACTTGTGTAATCATAGCGTACCACGGGTCTACCAGTAGGATTACTATAAGTCCTACTGGTAGGACCGTGGTACGCTATGACTACACAACTGTCGAAGGGGCTGGGTCTGAATGACAAAGTTAATAAGCACTATGGGCAGGATCTTGGGCCATAGGAAGATAATCAGCAATCGGAATTTGGGTAAAGACCAAATAGTTGGACCATAGTTATGCATAGTTAACCAATAAAATTGAAAATAGTTCCGTTGTGACACAAAAATTATCCCTAAAAATGTATGGTTAATTTTCGTGTCACTACGGAAAAGTTTCATAGACAATTTAATTGATTGAGTTACCGTGGCCAACTTTTTGGTCCTTACCCATTTAGAGAGCGAAATTAAATGACAGGAAGGGAGTTCTTATATCACTGAAACTCATTTAACCCGTGTGGTTGACGGGTTAGAATTTCTGGTGGATGTCGTAAATGACTAGGGGATTTAGGGCTTGTAGTACTGTTAGGCGATGGGCTTGCAACCTGTCACTAATACACTGGTAAACTTCTTGGCCTGATTGTACAAAATGCGGTACATGTCTTTTAAGACTTGTTGGTATTTTTGTCTGCTCTGCCTACCCCACTCTGGGAATGAAGGCGTGATGTTATGTATGTATGTTATTTAACAATCCTTTTCCCCTATACTAGTGATCGCTCCCAGCTTCGTTGCAAGTGTGTATTTTTTTGGAGACGATGATAAAGAAGATAACACAGCACAAGAACAGTAATCCTGAAATACACGCTAAAGAAAAACACTATGATGAAGTTTCTAAAATCCTTTTAAAATAAAAAAGAGAATTGAGTTATTATTTTGTTCGAACAGCATTAAACTTGGAGCGATCACTAAAATAAAGGACGAGCAACGATAGGGGAGTTTATCGATGTAGGCCAAGCTGTTGCTTGTTCGCATTGTTGTGTTCCGGTGTGGGGATCAGACAACCGGTGATATTACTAGCATAGAGGCATTCCATCTTAGTCCTCAGGGTTGGCAACGCATTTGAGGTCTTAGGATTATAGTCTAGAGAATTCAAATGTCTATGGTAGGGCATCCAATCTCGGTATACCGAGATCTCGAAATACCGAGATCCCGCGTCATTTTCCAGTCCCGCAAGGAGCGACATTACCAGCGCGGGATCCGCGGGATTTGCGGGACTGAAAAGTACATTCGAAGCAGTCTGGCAGACGAGACTTAGACACTTTATGTTTCCGTCGTAAACATTTCCAACGACAAGTACAGAAATAGAAGTCTTAAATAATTAAAAGTGGTAAATGAATAATTCAGAGTTTTATTTACACATATAAATACCTCTTTACACAACACTTAATAGGCAGCTCATCTAACACCTGCGGGATTCCGCAAATACCGAGATCCCGCGGGATCGTAAATGATCGGTCCCGCAAATACCGAGATCACAAATAACATGCGGGATTGGATGCCCTAGTCTGTGGGTCTCAGATTTCACTTACCATCAGGTGGCCTGAGTGCTAGTGTGCCTTCTCTTTAACATTTTTTGAACTGTAACTATATTTTAAGTGTCATTAAATTTACTTCCAATATTCCGATGTCTGATCATCATCAAAATTACCAATAACATCCCTATGGAGGAAAGACTGAAGGAACTTGTGCTGAGTCCGTCCGTCCGGATCGCTACCACCATCTTACCCTCTGTCACCAGACTGTTGGCATTGTTCTGTTTTCGGGCGGGGGTAAGACAACTGGGCCTCTATTTAACTGCGTTATAACGATATCGTGTTTGACGATGCCATTTACAATAATGGCGACTGTGACATAAACGATTGAAAAACATGTCAAATCTTTATAACGCTGTAGAATAGAGGCCCTGGTGAAATGACTAGCACATTTGCAGTCGTGAAATTATTATCGCAACGTTAGATGGTGGTGTTTTAATAAATCAATCGCTGATTGGCTTAGCGGTGTACGTCGATCAGACATAGCCGTATCAATTCATTATCCATATCGATGTTTTTTTTTTATGACATTGAGAAGGCAAACGAGCACACAGGCCACCTGATGGTAAGTGGAGACTAACCCATATTCGCATTCACAAGACTGCAAATGCGTTGCCAACCCTGAGGACTAAGATGGAATGCCTCTATGCTAGTTATTTCACCGGCTGTCTTATCCCCAAACCGGAACACAACAATGCGAACACTACTGTTTGGCGTTAGGTTAATGGATAAGATGGTGGTAGCGATCCGGACGGGCCCTGCACAAGGTCCTACCACCCGCAAATTTTGATCGATCATCATCGTCCTGCCATTATGTAACGCTAAATGAGGTCGGCACATCTTGTTTTCTTCTCCCACTCTCCTCTATCTGCTTTAACTCTGCACTCACACCTTTCATACACATGTCACGCTTTGCACAATCCATCCAAACTTAATTCTGTCAAATCGATAGGATGCTAAAATCGTCTGTTTGTATTGTCGTGTTCTCGTGTGCCTCAATAACTTCTGGCTAGTTATTAATGTTTTTTTTTAAGAACTTACTAGGATAGAACCACCGTTTAGACTGAGTTAAGGAAGGTATAGACATAATTACACTGTTAAGTAAGTAAGGACTAAGTCCAAAATAAAAGTAATCGTAACTTTGACCTATGTTTTATTTTTAGGACCGAAGCGATGCAAAAGTCTCAAATGCTTCGCACAAAAGCGATGCGCGACAAGGAGGAGCTCCGCGAGATGCGCAAATACAAGTTCGCCATCATCCGGGTTCGGTTCCCGGACGGGATCCTGCTGCAGGTAAATTATCATCAGCTTGAATAGATTTCGGCGACGTGTAAAACGACATAACATGTTTCGATGATATAATAGGTACTAGGAGTCTAGGCCTTACAAAAGTCAGAAGGGCCACGGTTTCACATACTCTTTGTGCAGCTTCTTTGTAATCATTACAAAATATAACACAATTTCACGCAGATATAGGTGATCGAACCAGTAATGGACAAGGTCCAATGATGGACACTTGACTCTTATTTTACAGACTGTAAAGGTTATTCATTTGTTTTGCATCAATCAATTTATAACCTTATGATCTTTGAATTAAGTTTAGTGTCCATTGTTGGTGCCTGTCAGCTTAAAGTGTCCAACACTGGTACGATCACCTATTTATTTTTCGGTAAATTAGTGCGTCCACATAATTTTATAGGATTTTTACTAGAAATAAAATAACATTAAAATCTAAAATTCACGTAGACGCATCAATTAAAGAGATATGAAATACTAGCTTCCGCCCGCGACTTCGTACGCGTATAAATCAGTTCCCGAGGGAATAGCGATATGAAAGGTAGCCTATGTGTTATGCCAAGGTATAAGCTGTTTTCATTCCAAATTTCACCAAAATCCGTCCAGTAGTTTTTGCGTGAAAGAGTAACAAACTTTTTTTTTTATGTTAAGGAGAAGGCACACGAGCACTCAGGCCACCTGATGGTAAGTGGAATCTAAGACCCATAGACATTTGAATTCTCAAGACTATAATCCCAAGACCTCAAATGCGTTGCCAACCCTGAGGACTAAGATGGAATGCCTCTATGCTAGTAATTTCACCGGTTGTCTTATCCCCACACCGGAACACATTGTTGCTTGGCAGGTGGTTAATGGATACGATGGTGGTAGCGATCCGGACGGACCCTGCACAGGGTCCTACCACCACTAAAACATCCATCCATTCTTACAAACTTTCCCGTTTATAATATTAGTAGGATATCTGTGATGGTGGGTAGATCTACTTTTTGTTGATGTTATTGTGTCACATAACTGGGGAGACAATAGTGATAGTTTCGTAGGGGAATGGTTTAATATTTACTACTAAATATGCTCGAAAGAAACCCCATAAAAATGGTCTTGCTTATTGCAACAACAACCCAAGAGACGTCACCATGGCGACGACGTACAAAGAAAAGTTGGTTGACCCTGGTAATATCGATCTCAACAGGTTTCCTTGTCCCGTGAGGCACGCGTGGTCTTACTTATACATCCATGAGGCACATATATGTGCGAAGATTTCTTTATCTTTAAATATATATATATGTATATATCATAATACTTGAAGGCAATGACGGTTTATTACGAAAATATACTTAATTAAATTTTATTATTACTAAGGGGATGTGTGGAAAGAACGCTGCACATTGCTTCGGGACAGGGAACCTGTTAACCCCTTTCCAGGCAGAGGCTCTATATTGACCACATGGGTTTAGTTATAATTTGGACCTTAGTACCTTAAGTTAGGGTTCAAATCTAATTGAATTTACGTGAAATGTCCCTTGCTTTGAAATTAATTCCCATGTTAAACCGGTGATTGGTGCGGCCTGGAAAAGGGTTAAACCACCACAAAAAAATGAAAACTTGCACAAAGTTAGTGTGGAAAGAGGATTGCCTACCCGTCGCCTTGAAAAAAAGGTTAGAAGGCAACTCACCATGAAAAATACGCATTTCTATTTCAGGGAACATTTTCCTTGTACGAGCGCTACAACGATATACACGAATTCGTCCGCGAAAACCTCGAATACGACCTGCCTTTTGTCCTGCACACTCCCACGGGGCATAACTTGGTGCTCGAGGAGGATGCCAATAAGACGCTTGTCGACCTTAAGCTAGTACCGGCAACTGTGCTCTATTTCGCTTGGCACGCCACCGTTATAGAAGAGATCAGCGAGAGCCCGAATAAGGATGTCTACTTGAAACCGGATGTCATGGTTTTGGTTAAAGAGCTATAGTAGTATTTGTTGATGACGATTAGAAAAGCCTTGTTTATGTGTTAGTGTGGAATAACGCGATATTTACGAAGTGTAGCTGTGTCTCAAAGATGTAGTATAACAATCCAATGGACGTTTCAGTAGATCTGTCAAATTTAAGTACAGTCACGTACATTAATTTAGGACCCATCTTAGGTCCAAAGTCAATCTGACGTTCTACATCAATAAGCATGAGTTTGTTGCAAGTTACAAATGGCTTTGAATCCCTATGACATTAACGACGACAAGCTATTTTAAAAAAAATGGGTCATAAATTAACGTTTGCGACTGTACACACGTGTTGCGTTTTGAATCCGAAGTTAGAGGACTCGATAGAAACGCGTGGACCCCCATGTGCTTCTGTTACTACTAAGTCCACAAGAGTAAATACTCTTTTACTTTTATTTATTCGCCATCAAACTTTTACAGTAGTTTGACGGAGATTTTGAAAAAAATGTGTACTTAATTAAGGAAATAAATGAAAAAAAAATCGCTGATAAGTTCAGGGTCCATAGCATGGTCGCCTTTATCGATGTGGATAGCGGTGGATAAAGCATCCGTCACTTTCTGACCAGTACTCAAGTGCGAGAGTGACGAATGTTTTATCCGCCGTTATCCACATCGATAAAGGCGACCATGCTACGGGCCCAGGTGAGGATAAATAACTCGACAGGCGAATTACACCAGGGCCTCTATTCTACTCTGCTAATACGATATCGCGTTTGACGTGTTTCAGCATCGTTTGTCACAGTCGCCATTATTGTAAATGACATGAGAGTTATCAAAACGTTGACAATACGGAAACACGTCAAATACGATATCGTTATTATTACCGTGTAGAATCCCAGCCCAGGAGTGAAGACCATTATTAAATTTCGATCCAAAGTTAACTCTACCAATAGTTTGAATTCGATAAGCGAGATAAATCGAGAATGTTTTATTATTAGTTGAATTTACTGCGTGTCAACTATTCGTCGTTAGTTAAATCTTCATGGTAAAACATTATCTAGCAAGATTTGTTACATATTTTGTTTCTAGCAACGTTAATTTGCTAAAAACTGTTCATTGTTCGCCAGAAACAGCAGAAAAATGATAAATTCGTTTATTAGTAATCGTTTGGTATTAACAGAAAACAATGAAATTGTATCAGATCATGTTCATTAGATAATAAAAGATAAATCAAGAAACACACTATACACACTATGTGCTTAACAATTTTTTTACTTTTGATTCATAAATGAGTTTGCAACATAAACAATGGTTTTTCTGATCGAGACAGCTATATCGTAATATGGAATGTGTAAAACTAGCAAAACTTGATTTTGCACTTGTCGGTCAGTGCGTCTCTTTCGCTTTGGTATAATCAGAGGAAGACGCCCTGCGTGACAAGTGGCAGTTGCGAACAAGTTATACTAGTCCCCTGATGTGATAGAAACATTGATGTCCAAATGTATTGTTGGAAAAACTTTTAACAGTAATCAACCAATTAATCTTCGAAACGAAGTTGATTTTTATTGTTTTTTTTTTTTTAATTATGTTTTGCTTGTTACTGTCTAGGTAAAGAGCAGAAGAATATAACGGATATCAAATTTGTTCCAAAAGCGGTGGAGACGCTTTTGTATTATTATTTTATACTTGTACACAATACTCTCTAGCATAGCACTGAGTTACAATTTGTAATTTATTGCATCGTCAAAACTTTACAAAGCGATAATGCATTTTTTACACTGTTTTTTTCTCTATGAATACTATAATACCAATAAGTCCTCGATAACCTTGAAACATAATTGTCATATCGGGTTTTTGTCCTGACCCTGGTCATAAGAATAATAATTACTATCGGAAGATATTTATCTACAGGTTCCTGTTTGAATTTTATTTTCCTAGTACAGTCGTTGGGAACTGATGCGGATATATGTTATAGACATTAAATAACTCTCGCATCCCCATAGCTTTATTATTCTTATTATTAAAACGTATTCTTTAACCTTTTCAACGCTATGTGTGTGACGACTTTGAGTCGTCACTCGCACGCCAGCACGACAGCTTAACACCAGCCCCCTATTTCACCATTTTGACAATGGTGAGTGACAGCTGACAGTTCGGTTTACATAGCAAAGTTAACACGCTCATACATCGCTGGATTTCATATAAGCTGCGCCATGTACACTGAAATGTCACCTGTCACCTGTCATTGTCGGTATGGTGAAATTGGGGGCTGACCTAATGTCAACCTTACCTCATAGACACTCAGGCCTATTTTGCGCTGTCAACCGTTGGCGTTGAACCAGTGGTGCGAATAAACCCTTCAATGGCGTTGAAAGTTTAAAGAATATTGTTTCAGGAAGTTATTGGTGATCCGTGATAAAGACGAAAATGATCTAACTTATGTTATGAACAAGTAATTACTGTAACGTAGTCCTTCCATTAATTTAATGTGTTTTTAGTATTATTATCTCGATGCACTATTATTTCTTATAGTAATTACAATTAGCCAGTAATTTTACTAACTGCTTCTGTAAATCAAGCCTTTATTCCCTTAGTCGCCTCTTACGACATCCACGAGAAGACATCGAGTGGCACTATTCTAATCAGGCAACCACACGGAAACCTGACACTAATACACTGGTATCTTAGCCTGTACAATGTGGTTACAGAATTATTTATTTATTTATTTATTTATTTATTTATCCAAAATTCTTTTTAGAGTGGTTGGTATTTTGGCAGCTCTGCCAACCCCACTCCGGGAATGAAGGCGTGATGTTATGTATGCTCCTGTAAATTTATCAACCTTTATACTATGTTAGATCTTATTAGGACCTTTGATGTTTAAAGTCCTCGCTTTGCTCGCTCTCAGCGTGAGTTAACACTAAATGCGTTTGAACATAACGTCGCCACCGCTGAGTCTTGTCAGTGCTTACGGATTGTAGTAACAGACCTACCAGCAAAATGTTCAAAGGTTCTTATAACGGTCGAGCTATCGACATGAAATTAACATAGTTCCCTCCCGAAAACCATTTATATCAGAAATGGGTAAAGAGCAAGAAGTTGGACCATAATCAAGAGTACACACAACGAAAGCGAAAAATAATCCCTTAAAAAAGTTTCGTAAAAAATATTGCGTGTTAGCTTGCCCTTTTTGGACCTTACCCTAATATCAAAATGGTTCAGCTGCTTCATGACGTGGAGTATAAAGTAGATAACGGCACCAGTACTCGACGAAGGACCAATGTTCGACACTGACTCATTAAAAAAAGATAAGAGTTATTCATTTTGTTTTGCAACAATCAATTTATAACCCTATGATCTTTGAATTAAAAGCTTCTGTCGATGGTTGATGCATGACAGCTAAAAGTGTCGAACTCTGGTGCCGTTTATTTTGGTGGCCACGGTTAAACAATGATTGCATTTAACTAATGATTACACTTGCGATTGAAAGATAATTAGTACGATCGACCTGCCAAACAGAATCGTGAGACTTAAATAGAATCCTCATTCCATATGATTTTATATAATCATTCAAAAGGACAATGGGCAAAAAGTCTAAAAAGCAAGTTTTAACCCGACTGCGTGTTCTGATTATGTCGTCTGTATGTTAGTTACCTATACATTTTTTCGCCATATTGTTGTTTGTATTCATTTAAAGTGACAGTGACACTCGCGACGTTAAGACAAATTTAACGACACCTCGCTTGTTGAAATTGGTTCATCCATCCAGCCTCTACGAGGGAACAAAGAACGATCACACATGGGCTCCTATCTCTGGCCGATCTTCCCTTCGGGCATCTAAAGATACCTAACAAACGTAACCTACCTACTTTTGCGGAATAAAAATTATTTCCGACGAAGGTGACAACAAGTGGTGCGACAACCTGGGCCCTGATTTATAAAGCTATAAGTTACAAATTACAAACGGAACTTTCTTTCTAGGAAAAGGAGTTAGAAAGAAACTTCCGCTTGTAATTTTTAATTTGTAGCTATATAAAACAGAGCCCTGGTGTGACCACGAGTTAGACCCTAGAAAACCTTACCTTCCTCCAACGGCAGTCGAGCAAAAAATTATCGAACATGGTTCCTGCCCCAATGTACATAATTTATATATCAATGGAAATGTATTTTTATATAAAGCAAATCAGGGCGCTTATTTCCATTTTCTGATCGTATTATTATATTCAAAGACCATGATTTCTATCGGTTACTAAAATGCCCATTGTCCTTGATACTGCAGTCGTACATAGCTTCATGGGATGCGATGCGTATGAAATAAACTCTAGCCTTTTACCTCACTTAGCTTTCTACTGGTTTCAAATCTAGTCCATTCGCTTAGATACGTGTCGCTACAACCCGCACGCACTTGTGATTATTGCAATAAAGTACGAATTTAATTCGATCTAAAGTGCCAAATTCACTCGCGGCATCCTTTGACAAAAGGCAGCACGTGCCAAAGCGGCGCGATACAACTATCTAAGCGAATGGACTAGGTATACTAGAATCGTTGCCTTAGTGATATATGAAAGTTATTCATTATTAATTGATTATTGATGATAATAAAATAACCATCAGTATAATCACTTTTACTCTTGTATGTTACGTCATATTAAAAGTTTAATACGACTTATGGAGTTTAATATGTTATTACATAAATTGTCACGACTTATTTATTTATATTATTTAAGGTACTTACCGATTTGTATATCGAGTTTTATAATATGGTCGAATAAATAATTAAACGACGTTATTTCTTTGTATCATTCATTTAATAATAACGCTTAGTCTATCAAAAATAATCCACGTGGTTAATGTGGATTCTTACAAAATGCAAAATTGATACTGAATTATGATGTTTAATTTGGTATCCATCATTTTATCGAATTTTACCTTATCGATTGTATCATTTCATCGAATGTTTTTTTTTGCTGAAACCGTGATGACGATACCTTAACACGCCCACTGTCTCCATACAAACGATCTGACATTGTCACAAGTCCAACTGACAGATTTATGACCATTCAGTATGTGGATGTGACCCCATAGTGGAACTACGGGCTCCTGGAAAAAGTTCATGACCCCACATAGGACAGTGCACGTGTTAAACATTAATTACATAGGACTTGTAACTAAATTAAAAAAAAAACTCATGCGGCGAGAAATGCCTTTAGATGAAATGTAAGTAAATTCTGCGTAACGATACGTTCGTTGAAAGATGTTTCGATAAAATAGGTACACATTTATTTTTGCTCAACATTATACAAACAATTGCAGATAAGGGCGTTATCCAAAAAAAGTACCAATATGTAAGGACTAAAACTAACAACGGTAAATTCTTATTCTTAAATTACGTCACGAATATTAACTATTACTGCTTTAACCCATCGGAGGCCTAAGCACAGATCCGTGCTCAAAATTTTTGGATATCATTTTGTATTTTTTTAAGCTTAGTGTTATGGACTATATCGTAATCAGAAGAGACTAGAATTTGGTACTTTTTGACCTCTCGCATAACGAGGGGTTCAGAGAAATATTGGCATCTCAGACCGAACTCCTGTAGCAAGTTCGACCTTATTACTAACAGGTTACGTTTGAAGCTGCCATGATTATTTAATTTGAAATACCGCCTGTTGGCTTATGAGGGCAGTATATGTATATGACTAATTTTCGTGACGTAATGGAAAAATTACCGTTGTTAATTTTTGTCCTTAACTATAGGTAGGTACTTTTTTTGTAAAATGCCCATAAATGCATTACATTTAATTAACTTCGACCCGTATCTTGCCTATTCAATAATTCTAATACCCATTATTAAATACCGATATGAACATGTTAGAAACATGTACGACGCTCACGTTTCCGAACCCTGGCAGGCCGGTTTTCATAGTTTAGTTTAACGCGTCTTGTTTGTCGCTCGGATCTCCCTTTCTATCTAGCCTGTAACTATAGAGACGCACTGAACGACAACTGAGAAAATAAAACTTGTGCTAGCCGTAAACATTGTCAACGCTAAGTCAAATACAAAAGACGTCACTCGCATGCCAATGACATCTTAAAACCAAAGCTAATGTCAACCTTACCTCATAGATACTCCGGTCTATTTTGCGCTGTCACCCATGACGGATATGAGTCGTTTTCAAAAAAAAATCATATGTAAAGGTAAAGGCTTAATGAAAACAAAATCACGATCGCGTTCTTTGTGTAACGAAAGTTAGTCATAAAAAATATATGGGTAACTCTCGTTACATAAAGGAATCGATTAAGTTTTGTTTTAATTATAGCCCTTAACTAAGTGATTTATTTTTGATAACGTCCCTTATATCCTTCGTTTGCGTTGAACCAGTGGTGCGAAAATATCCGTCATTGGCTTTGAAAAGGTTAAAATGTGATATTAAGTAAAAACTAGTCAAAATATTACAAACTGTAAATCCGAGGCACGCTACGCACGCGCACGTGGGCTGTCATTCGTATTAAATCGTATGACGATACTCCTGCAGCGGCACGAGCACGATAATGTAATGACGTTAGCGACACACGCCTAGCACAATCGAGACACTGTTGACTGTACATTTACAATGGAACATAAACTTTATCCCAACGTATTAAAGGCTATGGGACCACATATCGTCGTCTTACTTACTCAAACTCGTATCTGCATATTTTTTTTGCTGTTGGTAAACTTATTGCCTGTAAGTAATACTGAATGAAAATGTAATTACCAACAGCAAAAAAATATGCAGATACGAGTTTGAGTAAGTAAGACGACAATATATGGGTATGGGGATAACGGTGTCATCGTTTGTACAATTGGTCCACGTGGTTTACGAATAGCGTGTGTGAGTAGCGTGCTCCGTAATTGTTTAAATGGATTGTGAAGCTAAAAACTTCCATACAGAATGAGATTAAGTTTCTCTTCCAATCAAACAAGTCCAATTTTTACGATTTATATGTTTTAGATATTATGAAAAACCAGGTCTGGGCCTCCATTCAGGTGCGTTAAAACGATATCGTGTTTGACACGTTTAAGAATCGTTTATCTCACAGTCGTCATTATTGTAAATGACATAAGAGTTATCAAAACGTTGACAATACGGAAACACGTCAAAAACGATGTCGTTAATTACCTTGTAGAATTCCAGCCCTGTATGTTTTCCTCTCCAAGAATATATTTTATAACAACAACAAATAAAATTCAAGAAACAGAAACAATCAAATCGAGTTTTTCTTATAATAACTAACTATAACATATAAAAGAATCGTAGCAAACGGACTCTGTTTAGGGGTAAAAAAAATTTTATACATTCATTTTGATAGCTTTTCGATACAGCCACGCTTTATAACCCTTGTATGCGCTTTGTAACCCTTAATCTTCGGCGCTGATAGGTTAATATGTTTACTAGATCATTAGCGTAAGACGAAGCTCCTTGAAACAGGCCCCGAAAATACCGTAACGTACTATATTCTATTTGTTACATATCACACATTCACACACAAATATTACCCACCCCCTGCACGAGTGGCACTAGTTGTATTTTCTCGCTTATCGGTCAGTGCGTCTTTATCGTTTTAAACTAGATAGAAAGGTCAGAGCGACAAACAAGTCTCGAACCACTTGTGCTAGCCCTCCTGGTAACAGCTTGATAGAATTGCAGTAGAAAAAGGCGATGGTCCCTGACAGTAGAATGTCACCATGACTTTAACCCATTATTTATTCGAATTCCACTTCATAGATTGTATAGTAGTTCATTACATCGAATGCCTATTTTCTCCTGAAACCATAATGTTTTCAGGATATCTAACATTAATTACGTATGCTAGGTTATACTTGTAACTACCAAAAGAAACAAATACGGCGCAAAATGCCTTTCGACGAAATGAAAATTCTGCGTTATGATAACGTCCGTTTAGAGGTGTTTCAGTAAGAAACTCGCGGTCAAATAATAGGAACCAAGGTTTCGAAATAGCCTCGTTTGTATGAAAAACGCACTCTGACCCGTATTATTTCACTACGAGAGTATTAGGTTTTCCACCATGACATTTAGGCGACAGGGATTTCTTCAGCCGGTTCCTCAGGAAGCTTGTTCTCGATGGTAAGTGATTTGGTGCAATCCTCAGTCTTGTAGATTCCGACGAGACGGTTCGACACCTCGAACATGTTGTATCGCAGCGAGATTATAATGAACTGGGCGTTTTTCGTGCGTTCCTGGATTGAGAGAAATACTTGTGTTACGCCGCAATTTCACTTGCAAGTTTTGAAACAAAGCTATGTGCACGACAGAGATGCAGATTGCCACTCACTCTTACCCATAGTTGCGTTTCACTAATCTGTCGAAGGCCTTAAATTGACAAGGTACAAAACTGTGCAGATACTTATAACGCCGACATAACAATAAAACCGGAATATTGGTAGCACTCAGCTATCTATTGCTTTCACACTTTGGAATCTCAAATATACTGACAGATGCCAAAGAGTGTGACAGCGACACTAATAATATTCTGGTTTCACTAT
The DNA here is from genome assembly GCA_949316455.1 of Acleris holmiana. Lineage (NCBI taxonomy): Eukaryota > Metazoa > Arthropoda > Insecta > Lepidoptera > Tortricidae > Acleris > Acleris holmiana. The sequence goes on from OX438785.1 coordinate 6,564,122, forward strand.
AAGTGTGTGGTAAAAAGACTCGTCTAATTCTTATTAACTTGATTTGAAAGCATACAGATTTGAAAACGTCAAATGTATAACCTCTCTTTTCACTTCAGGGGTAAAATCGGACGTCTCGTTATATCACATGTCAAGGACGTCTAGGTGTCACAGGATAAATAAAAATTGGACGTAGTTCCGCAAACGGGAACCAACTAACAATGATTCGACCAACGACCAATTAGTATGTTAAATAGCATATTCGCAAAACACAATATACGCAAAACATTATATTCGCAAAAGACGATATTCGGAAAACACCATATTCGCAAAACATGACATTCTCAAAACATCAATATTAACAAGACAACCACTAGACAGTGTTGAGCTCCTATTTATGGGTGGTTTGGCCCTCCGTCCATATCATGTTTTGCGAATATCGTGTTTTGCGAATATCATGTTATACTAATACCATGTTTTGCGAATACCATGTTTTGCGGATATTATATTCTGCGAAGTAAGGGATATGACAATAAATTGTATGTCAACTGTAATGCTGAATACTGAGGGTTGACATTTTATTGCTAAATAATTGTGGGTTGGTTCAGAACAAAGTCCAATTATAAGGGTGCGTGATTCTTGCTACCAGTCGGGTTTTCCATACCAGTGTATTAAAAAAAAATGTGCGTTTGTTTGTTTCTGTTTTGGGAGTAATCTCTGAAAAAACTACCGATTTTTAAAATTAATTTACCAATAGGAAGCTGCACTATCTCTGACTAATAGAGACTAGTACAATATTATTTGATTCTGTTAAACCGAAGCGAAGCAAGGGCAGGTCGCTAGTCTATAACTTCGGATCTCTCACACTGATTCAATAAAAATCCAAATCCTAAAAGTAGCTTGACTGATACAGCTAAACAAACAGACAAAGTTAAATAAAATGTAATTACTTACTTTGATATAGTTAGCGACGATGGACACATTTTTAAAGTCCAATGCGGCGTCTATTTCGTCCATAACGTAGAGCGGAGTCGGTTTGTAGTAATGTAAAGCAAACACTAACGCCAGAGACGATAACGTTTTCTCGCCGCCGGATAAATTTGAGATGTTCTTCCATGACTTGTTTGGGGGGCGAACACTGGAAAAATAGATTGAATACTGAGTTTTTTGCCAACGGGGCTGAAATGGCCGTCGAAATAAAATACATAAATGAAAAAAATGCATTCAGAGTCTATTTTCATTCTATACTGTGGTGAAAAAGTAGCAGATAATACTCTCCGAAGTTTTCAAAGCGAAAATTAACAATGATTACGCTACAGTTCATTAAAGAACTGTGACTATTACAGCAAAAACAAAAATATGCGTCTTAGATGGAAGCAGTTTTTAAAATCTTTGAAAGGGTTCGAGGCGACATAGGTGGGTAAATCCACTTTTAAAGTACTCTCCATTTTTTGACATGTTTCACAAATGGTATGTTTTTAGAAAACTATATATTTGCTAACAACGTGGTTTATATGTTTATTCAATCAGACGAATAGGCTAACATTTGAAATTATTTGATTCAAAAGAGTAGTTTAAATATTAATGAATGTAGTTGGTAAAGTAGGGGACGATGTTGTCCCTAGGTTTTTTTATGACAAATGTGCATTTTCCCCTAAGTTACCAGATTTTTTCGAAGATAAAATAATTGAGGTGTTAAACGAGGAAGATCTATAATTTTGGCTGTCTGATTTTAATATTCATACATTATTATTAACCATAAGTCACCTGAAAAGTTTTAAAACCACAAAAGAAAAGGAGTACCTTAAAAGTTGATTCACCCAGGTACATAAATTGCAAAAATAAAGATTTGGACTAGAGTATTATTTATAACCTGCATGTAAACCGCTGCTATTATATTGCTGAATATTGCCAGTGTTTTTATTATTAAAGTAACTTTGTAAGTTACGTTTGATTATTAGGTACCTAGTTAACTTTTTTTTTATTTCCTTCTAATTGGATAATTACATTGTTTTAAAATAGATAGATATTAGCATAAGTAGATGTATTATCAATTCAATAAACTAATAGAGGTGAGACGTACAAGGCAAAATGCGTACTGAGTCTTCCAAGTACGCGTCCACAAAAATACTAGTGCCAAAGAAATTGTTTGTGTATCAAAAAGTAGTCATAAGGTGGGTACGAATTAGAGCAGCCTCGGGTTGAGGCACGCACGGCTCACCTATTTTGCTCAAATCCGTACGCGCTCACGCTTCTTTTTGTTAATAATTCGGTATGATAAACACAGCCGCGACTGTCAGCTGTCATCGTGTCCGACGCCATTTTGAAATGTCACCCGCGTATGTTTTTGTTCTACATTTTGGCTCGCGGGCAGCTCGCCGCGCGGGGTGAGCATGCCTCAGGCTGAGCCGCTCAGATTCGTACCCAGCTATACAATCGTATGGTTAATCTTCGTTACACAAAGGAAATATAATTTGATTCAATTAAACTTTGACATCAATTAGGTCCTTAATTATGAACAATAATATTTTTGCAATTCACCCTTATGACACATTTGATACTCGTATATACAAATTTTCCTCGACCATACCTGAACGTGATACCCTCAGTGAAAGGGTCGAGCGTGTCCACCAGTTCCAGCTCGGCGTCGCCGCCCAGCGTGATCATCTGGTACATCTCCTTCAGCTTCCCAGTTATCGTGTTGAAACCTGAACCAAACGACCAAGCTCATGCTAAATAAGATTTTCAAACAAACAATCATAAAACCCCCGACACAAAAAAACTTATAAAAACGCGATCGCTAAATAAATCTATAGTAATATTATGCGCTCGTGTGGTTGCCGGGTTAGAATAGTGCCACTCCATGTCTTCCCGGGGATGTCGTAAGAGGCAACCAAGGGAATGAGGGCTTCTAGTACTGTTAGGCGATGGGCTTGCAACCTGTCACTAATACACTGGTAAACATCTTAGCATCTTTTGTTTGTGCAAAATGTAGTTATAGAATTACCAACAACTCTTTTTGTAGTTGTTGGTATTTCTGTAGCTCTGTCTACCCCACTCTGGGAATGAAGGCGTGATGTTATGTATGTATTATTATAAATCTGAATGTAACTATGTCTGTCTGTCTGATTGTTACGCTTTCACTGTTAAACCGCTGAACCGATTTAGATGAAATCTGGGGTGGAGATAATTTGAGTCTCGGGGAAGGACATATAGGGTCCTTTTTATTCCGTAACGACTTCAATGCGGACGGAGTCATAGGAAACAGCTAGTGTTGGGAACCGGCTTCTATGCGTCCGGGACGACGACACGGCACGTGACATCATCGCGAGCAAGCGCGGCGCGGCGCGGCCACTCGCCTTAGCAACAGTTACGAAGACGGACGAGCTTTCGATTAAGTTTTAAATTGTTTGACCGGGACATAATATGTTACATTTAGACGGGATTATACCAGCCCCTATTTTTATACAGTCCGCTTGTTTTATTTTTACGTCCAGTAGGACCCTAACAGCTAGTAAAATATAAAGCTAGATTAATCCTTATGGCTCTTAGCAAGGTTTCATGAAAATATATAAATAATATAATGTAGATATCAGCTCTGAAAATAGGAGCACCATTGTATCGGGAGCTCTAAACCCCCTAAAAGTTAAAAACTGCTGAACTGATTTTAATAAAACATGTTTAAGAACCATCGCTAGAAAACCTGCTTTAAAATTTAAAAAACCGAGTTAAATTGGTTCATCCGTTGAAGAGCTACGGTGCAACACACACACACACACACATAGCGGTCAAATTTATAACACCCCTCTCGCCACAAACGGAGCGGCATCGCACAATAAACAGTATAGCATATCCTTAGGTCTTAAGGCTCAATTTCACTTAGCAATAACAATATGCTTGTAGCAATCCATTGACGAGTTGTTACGTAACATTATTGAACCAGGAGCATTATTGCAGCGACGCAATGTATCACGAAAGGCATGCGGGCTATCGACCAATAATACTGAGTCTTTAAGCTATATTTATAGCAATTTTTATTTTGTGTTTTTATGACTCATGTCTTTAAGACGCAAAAGGGGACAATTCGGTGGTTCTAGACCTCTACTTACCTGACAAAAAGTCTGTTGTGCGTCTCTTCTTTAGCTGGTCATAGACGGCGCGCATTTCGTTCCGCTGTGCGGTGATCTCATCTAGTTCGGCCGCTCGTCTGAGGTATAACTCCTCTTTGGTTTTATAGTCCTGGTAGAAAGTAAAAAAATATGTATTTCCCTGGAGCTCGTATCTCATAATATTTATTTGGTCAATTGTTTTTGTTGACATACATTATCGAGTCATATTTTTTATATCGCTGATCCGTGAACTTAAGCTAGGTTAGGTTAGATTTGACTTATAAAAATCGTGAAAAAGTAAATAACAGTTTTTTTTTAAAGTATCTACGTTGTGACTTGCGATAAATATGACCTAAAATTTCGACAAATATGACTCGCGAAAAGCGAAACTGCTTTATGATTTTTAACATTATGGCTCACACTTATTATGATAAAAAACGTAATGCCAGGTATAAAACTGAACTTTAATTTTATGGCAGACAATAAAGACCCTATCAAATACCTAATAAAACAAAAAAATACAGGGCAGACTCGTGGTCACACCACTTGTTGTCGCTTTCGTCGGAAATTCGTCAGAAATCATTTTTATTCCGCAAAACAGGTATATGTTAGGTTCGTTAGGTATCTTTAGATGCCAGAATCGGGCAGAAATAAGAGCCCTGGCAAGGCTCCGTCGAACAGCAGTAGTGTGACCACGAATGTGACCCCAAAAATACAAAGAGAAAAAAACAAACAACAATGACAGACCTTAAAGTGTCACCATAAAAGTAATATTTCCACCCTGGAAAAGACGCAATCAATTCTAACCTGTATGGCCTGCAGATTGGGCTTACTATCGCCCAACCGGGCCTGCTGCGCCGTCAGCCTATTCCTCAGCTCGTCCACTTGCAACTCTTCTAACTCCTCTGGAGTATGAGTGGCCAGCGGCTCTGGTCTCTCGATGCCTTCGATTCCTTCTATGCCAGGGTCCTCCAGTCTTAAGTTGTTTAGCTGTGGATCAAACAATAAAACTTACACACTAATACGTACTTTTTACTAAACAAACATAAATAGAAAACATGCATGAATGAATTGAGTTTCATTGATTCCATTTAGGAGAAAATGTAAATAAAAACATGTACGAGTAAAACGCATTACACAAGTTTGGACCAGTTTATAGAATCAAAACACCTTCTTTCAATGTTTAGATTGTTTTTTTAGGCATCCTCACTTTATTTACGTAATATTTTAATTCAACTATATTGGCTTAAACATAGTAATTTACGAAATAAATGCAAATTGCAAATGCAGTGACGTCATTCCTGTAGTCGATTTTGTATTAGAATGTATTTGCAAGGGATCTGTACTATGACTTTTTAAAACTTCATATCTTATGAAAAATTACACGATTTTTATTTCGCGTATACAGCTATTCCTTTCTTTCATAGCACTTTGCAGAGAGCCTAAAGAAGAAAAAATATAATTATGCATGTTCCCTTATTTAAAAAAAAACAGCATGAAATGTAAATACAAATGAAATTTATTTGTGATTGTAAAAAAAAAAAAAAAATAGAAAGTGAGTCACCAGGCGGTTTTATCGCTAAACGGTAAAGCGCAATCTCTTCCAGACAACCTTAAAAAGAAGCTAGAAGTTAAAAGATTTAAATTGGCAGGCAGTGCAGACTTGCATAATAAACGGAAACTTAGCTCAACTATCTTAATCGAGATATCTTATCGCTACCCTTAAAATAGGTACCGTTGAGGAGTTACGTCAGCGCCACTTCACAAAATAATACTTTTTGAATGCAAATGCTGGACTTGTTACTGACAATACTAAAATCACTGTATGTATTATACTATTTGAAGAGTTCCCTGGATTTATCCAAGATCACATCATTAGAAGTCTTGGTGACAGTGGGACCACCTCAGGAGTATACTCTTTGGAATAAAAAAATAGTTTTGAAAGTCGCATAAATGGCGTCAGGACTCACAGGACTGCTTTATAAAAACAAAACTTATGCACACAAGCTTTTAACTATTGACCACAGGAAAGACAACTTTTATTTTTCAGAGTGTGTATGTCCCTTAAAGGGTTAAAATATCTGACACGTCTCTATAACTAATATCAAAAGATAATGAGTGTGTCAGAAATTTTCGATCGCCTTTGATCACGACCTTAGCACTGTTGCGGCTCAGCGGTGGTAGGACCTTGTGCAGGGTCCGTCCGGATCGCTACCACCATCGTATCCATTAACCATCCGCCAAGCAGCAGTGTTCGCATTGCTGTGTTCCGGTGTGGTGATAAGGCAACCGGTGAAATTACTAGCATAGAGGCACTTCATCTTGGTCCTCAGGGTTGGCAATGCATTTGAGGTCTTGGATTGCAGTCTTAAGATTATAGTCTTGAGAATTCAAATGTCTATGGGTCTCAGATCCATTTACCGTCAGGTGGCCTGAGTGCTCGTGTGCCTTCTTCTTGACATTAAAAAATAAACTGCTGACATTTACGTTGGCATTACAGTCTCGAAGCTACTTACATCTCTCTCCAACTGCGGCGTCTTCCCCCTCATGTCGCCGATCAGTTTGTCCATCTTGCTCACGTTGTTGCTGGCCTCCACCCTCTCGCTCTTCAACTTGTTCAGGTCGGTTTGTAGCGCGGCTATTTCTTGCTTGAGCTCGGAGAATTCGTCGGCGCCTTCGTTTAATTGCTCGTCCAGCTGTTAATTTAGAATCGAGTTTAACTAAAACGAAAATAAATGTTATAAAAGACCAAATACCGTCTTCAAAGAGCAAGAAATATCTTTTTTTATAAAATGATACTTAATAAGGTCTAATTGAATTCGGCGATTTTCTATCACTTTATAAAAGAAGTTAAAACATTTATACCTTTTATGTATGTATGTATGTATGTATGTAAACACTTTATTGTACAAAAGAAAAACCAAAACAATACAATGAATAAAAATAAGAAGATGTACATAGGCGAACTTATCCCTTTAAGGGATCTCTTCCAGCTAACCCTTGAACCCTTCCAGATTGAGAGAAGGTGTTAAACAGGTGTACAAATTTATTTAGAGCACCCAAAAAACAAAAACTAACCAAAAAGATAATAAAAACAAAAAAAAAGAACCATAGTGGAAATGGGACCAACTGGAAAATATACCCAATCAAACAAAAAAAAAAATCGGTCCAGCGGTCTTTGTAATCGGGGAACATACAATAAAAAAAACCCGACAAATTGAGAACCTTTTTTTTTTGAAGTCGGTTAAATATGTACGACAACCTTTGTTGCAGACTGTCCTTTTGCCATGAACAAAGTGTCTTCAAATCCACCGTTATAATGTTTCTGATGGACTTGAGCACAATCGATAGAATGCTCGCCGAAATAAGCGTTCCGATTGGTTAGTTCCGTTATACCAAGGAAGGCAGCTAACTACAATGTAGTTGGCAAAGCATTCTATACTCTATTAGTACCTAACCAGAGTAACATTAAAATGCTTGTACTGTTACGATGCAGTTAGCCGCCCTTTTTGTTATTACGGCAGAATTTTGTATGTATTTTGTCAATCTTAAATGAAAATCATCGAACGCTATTTTCTGCAGAAACTCTGATGTTTTTAGGATATCTTAAACATTAATTACGTAGGATAGGTTAGACTTCAGACTACCAAAAAAAACAAGCGGCAAGAAATGCCTTTCGCTGAAATGAAAATTCTGCATAATGATTCGTTCGTTGAAAGATGTTTCGATAAAATAACAGGCACCTCTCTATTCCACTTGTTTTAGCCGTTTAAACAGCTCTTATTCAACAGTTAAAGCTACAAAATCGTCAGCGAAATTATTTGGTAACAATAAGAAAATTAGATAAGCTAAAACAAATTGGAACAAAGCCCCAAGGCTTACAAAAAACCTACGGACATCCCATAGATCCGTTTATTAATAGCCTTAAACATAAAATATAACATGGTTAAATAATTACCTCTTCTATAAACCTCTGCAACTCCGCGCTGTCTAAAGTCATTTGTCTCTTTTGGTTGTTAAGCGTTTCTAAGTTTCTATCGGTCTCTGTCAAATCCGTTTCCATTTGTGTTATCTTGTCTTTGGACTTATTAGCATTCCTGTAATAACATCATGCATGATAGTTTAGTAGGAACATTATAGTAGTTTATTTTTTATAAATAAAAATGTGTATCGACATCTTATTTATCCATATCAAATCCCTAGGACGTGCCCAGAGTCAGCACACATATTTTTATGATCTATTGACATTTTTTAAGAGTAAATACTGAGCATCCAATCTTTATATTTATCCTTAAGGAAGCCCGTACGGTTGCCGGGTTAGAATAGTGCCACTCCATGTCTTCCCGTGGATGTCGTAAGAGGCAACTAAGGACTTGTAGTACTGTTAGACGATGGGCTTGCACCCTGTCACTAAAACACTAATAAACTTCAAGGCTCGATTGTTGAAAATGTGATTACAGAATTATAAACCAGTCTTTTTCGAGTTGTTGGTATTTCTGTAGCTCTGCCACTCTGGGAATAAAGGCGTGATGTTATGTACCTATGTATGTATCCTTAAATAACTGACCTTCTGCTAGTATTAATGGCGACCTTAAGCTTGGTGATCTCGGTGGACACTTTGTCGATTTTCTTGCCGAGTTCATCGACGTTTTTCTGCAGGTCCTTAACACGACCACCGGCGATCGCCGCGATCTGGGCGTCCACGCCTTGGACTTCTTTCTCCACCTAAGGAAACGCCAATTGGGATGCACCATTTTATACAATGCAGATATTTAAACCAATTCGGGACGAATAAGAATATTGAATTCCTTTTTTAGTTACACATATATCCAGTAAATAGTGTACACATTTTTCATCAGTGACGAAATCTATTTAGAGGAATAAGCGTTCCGTACATGTCCCTTTATTTATTTTTTACCAAAGCCTTAATTAAAAATAACCTATAACCATCGCACAAAAAAGACAAAAAGATAGACACCTCATTTAATTTTGTCAAAATCGGTTTATTAGGAACGACGCTAGAGTTGAACATACATACATACATAAAACATACATAGGGTGTCAAAATCATTGCCCATCCTTTGCTTCACGTAGTCGGGTAAAAAGTTATCGTCTTTAGTAGCTATACACATTAATTAGACTACGTATTGACAACTAGAATTGGCACACGGTAAGTTGAAAACAAAATGGAGGAATAAACCTTAATAGCCTTTTCATCTTGAGTTTATTACAATATTATAAATATATAATGTTCATTACATATATTTGTGGACGTCCTTCGGCTGATATGATTATAATGATTTAGTTATTAGCTAACAACATTAAGGAATATACGGTCATCCATACAATAATACACGACAAACAAAATCAAATTATCTCATTATTCTCATTAATATACTGAGACAAACACAAAATTACCGAATTTTGTCTCCAGAAAAGTGGGAAAAGGGTGATTATTTTTATGGATATAACCAATAAACAATAAACCTTATGCTTACCTCTCCAGCGTTGAATTTAGCTCCATCCAGCTGCTCTTTCGCCTCTTGGACGGCCGCTTCCAGCCTCGACTTCTGCCCCTCGTCCACTCGCAACGAAGCCGCTTTAGTTTCTTGTTGACGCACTTGATTCTATATAAAAAAAAAACTATATGTACAAACCTATTCCGTGGCTGGCAGACAACTCGCACACTAAACTACTAAACCTAGGAACTTGAAATTTGGAGGAAATATTCCTTGGGTACATCGTTATCGCGGGTGCAAAAACAGATCTGTTACAGAACACATATAACTGAATCTCCGTTTAGTAAAAAAGGAATATTATGCCTACGCATTCTAAACCTATCAGAACTTCTCCATATCGTCCCCTTACTATCTCAACCTCGTATCGTATCCAGGGCTCGGATATTAATTTTGGTTTTGCTCCGAACTTTTCTAGGGAACGCGTATGTATTGAGAACTTCATTTTGAACGGTTAAAAAACCGTTTAATGCGAATGAAACCGAAATGAAAAGGCTTTGCGACAAGTACAAAATAAAGGTTTGGAAATTTAACCGGTATCCGAGCCCTGATCTTATCTGATTGATTAATAGGAAAAGCACTCGTATTGCAAGAAGAATAAAGACTACTTTTCTATCAAACTATTCGATCAGATAAGAGGTTGAGAAAGTAAAGGGACGATATCTTGCACGAATTTGTTAATACAGGAACTATGTATCATTAAATTTCGCTCGCGTATTCCTACATCTGCTCATGTGTAGCCTTGTGCGTGCGTAGCAGTGGAAGCACGGCTTAATTGGCCCACCGGCTGAAACTCATCGATTTAACCCTTAATTGGCCCCGTAAAAGTAAAAATTCTAGACTAAATTGAAATATAGTCATGGAATCGCAACTCTCTAAAGAGTAATAAATAATAGATGATGTAATATTTCAGGAAAATGCAATTAAAATTACATCATAAAAAGTAGGTTTTAAAGTTAAATTTCAGCTTATTGTAATGAGGTAAATATATGGCCTTGGCCTTATTAAGGGATAAATCAAACGCCGTACCTCCAAAAGCGGAACTTGCTCGGTGAGACTCCTCAACTCGAAGTTGAGTTTGTTGAGCGTCGATTTTCCATCGCGCGTAGTCCGCTGGAGGGAAACGACGTTCTCTTCTATGACGCTGTGCTCGCCTCGGAGAGAAGTCAGTCTGGAACGAATACGAAAAGGTTTCAGTCCATCGTATCTATAAAATCAAAATGGTTCCGTGTTCATCAAATGTTTATTGGTGGTGGTTTTAGTGGTGTTAGGACCCTGCGCAGGGTCCGTCTGGATCGCTACCACCATCTTATCCACTATCCGCCAAGCAACAGTGTTCGCATTGTTGTGTTCCGGTGTGGGGATAAGACAACCGGTGAAATTACTAGCATAGAGGCATTCCATCTTAGTCCTCAGGGTTGGCAACGCATTTGAGGTCTTAGGATTATAGTCGTGAGGATTCAAATGTCTATGGGTCTCAGATTCCACTTACCATCAGGTGGTCGGAGAGCTCGTGTGCCTTCTCCTTAAAAAAAAAAAACTGCGGTAGATAGAAACCTCGTTCATTTTGTGTAGGTACTTTGACGTCACGCGAGTGTGTTGGTGATGTGCATAACAAAAACAGAATCGTTTCCAATCGTGTCATTGAGCCAACTAACACACAGAACTACATCGAGATAGAAGGAAAGAGTGTATGTACCTCGCATGCCGAAACGGCGATTTGAAAACGTCATTGCTCGCCACGATGGATATCTGTTATTATTTATAAAACAATTTATTTTGTTGCTCAGTATTAATTTCATATAAACAGCAGCAGGCAACATAACGCACGCACGCACGCACACACACTTATATTTCAGTTTGACTACTATACCATGGCACGGCTACAAAATAGTAGGTTTAAAAAATAATATTTTTTCTGTTTTCAAAATCGATTTTAATCGACTAAGAAATCGGCACTGAAAATCGCAGGGTACACTATATCTTACTACTGACAGTTGAATGTGAAATCAATCTTGAACGCTTCTCGACAAGTGCTCGTCAGTCTGGATTGTTTTATTTTCGTTACTGGTTTTCAATGCATGCCAAGTCTGGCGCGTCATATTAAAGCCGCAGTGGAAAAGTAGCATTAAACACAGAGTCGCCCGCTACTGTTTATATGGGCCATTTTGTTTTTACACTTGAACGTCACACGCGGTATGCGGTCGAGAGCGGACTGAGCATCGCGGCGAGCAACGACGATATTTTAATCGTCGTTTCGGCACGCGAGGTACACACACTCTATCCTTCTACCTCAATATAGTTCTGTGTGGTAAACCCGGACACGTAAATACGAAACCGGATGCAATACATACACTTATATTCTAGGCTGCATTATGGGTGAGGACCAAAAAGTTGGACTATAGTAAAGAGCAGCCATATAAACAACGAAGGCGACAAAAGTTCCGTTATGTAACGAAAAGTACCTTTACAATTATATGGCTAATTTTCTTCGCACAGCGGAAGTTTCATAGAAAATGTAATCGCGTGAGTGAGCATGCCCCACTTTGACTTGACGCATTATTAGTTCGTTCGAACCCTTGTCTACCCTGCTAAGACAAATTGTAGTATCTCAGAGAAAACTCCTGTAGCAAATGCAACCTTATTACTAAGGCGATAGGATTGAATAGGCCTATTGGCTTATGAGAGCAGATCTGCAACACAGCGGTCTGTATAAAACATTCGCGCGACGTTGCCACGCCGAAAGCGATCTTGATCACATCACGCAACCTGAGCAAACCTTAAGTGGCAGTGGGCGGGGCACATTGCTCGTAGAACCGATGGCCGTTGGAGCGGAAAGGTTTTAGAGTGCCGACCGCGAACCGGAAGACAGTGTCGGCAGGCCTTCCACAAGGTGGACCGACGATCTGATAAAGGTCGCGGGAAACCGCTGGATGACAGCAGCAGGGGACCGATCGTTGTGGAAAACCTTGGGGAAGGCCTTTGTCCAGCAGTGGACGTCTTCCGGCTGATAGTGATGATGATGAACCCGAGCAGTTTTCTATAGCACTCCTGTCACCTCTGCTCCAGCTCGGCCAGCCTCTGCTCGTTGGCCTGTATCTCCCGCGGGTCCTGCTCGCTCGTCTCCTGCTGCACGGAGCTGCCCATGCGGCCGCGAGTTGTGGTGCGGCCGCCGCCAGACATAGTACCTGTTATCATTAACATTTATAGTCCATTTTATGTTCCGAATCCATTTTGAGACCTTATAAACACACATTAAGATCTCCTAAAACCAATTTAAAATAAAACTTTTTTGACACCTGTTAAGTTTATTTTTATTTTTATGTTAGTGAGAAGGCACACGAGCACTCAGGCCACCTGATGGTAAGTGGAATCTGAGACCCGTAGATAGTTGAATTCTCAAGACTATAATCTTAAGACCTCCAAATGCGTTGCCAACCCTGAGGACTACGATGGAATTGCTAGTAATTTCACCGGTTTTCTTATCCCCACACCGGAACACAACAATGTGAACACTGTTGCCTGGCGGGTGGTTAATGGATAAGATGGTGGTAGCGATCTAAAAAGTCCATGAGCAAACCCATTTTTAAAACTCTCTGTTGGGCAATGGGTTTGCAACCTGTCACTAATACACTGGTACACATCTTGTGCAAAATATGGTAACATAATTATCAACAAGTCTTTTTAGAGTTGTTGGTATTTCTGTAGCTCTGCCTACCCCACTCTGAATCTCTCTGATGAAGGCGTGATGTTATGTATGTATGTAAACTCATAGTAAGATTTTATAAACACAATTTCAGAGATTTTGAGATCTCATTACCCATTTGAGATCACATATTAATGAACCATTCTCGATGTCATAAAATTCTCGTCTCTTTTGTTTAGTTACTTGTTTCATCTTGCTGTTAGATGTCTGAATAAACATTTTTTCTTTCTTTCTTTCATAAACCCAATTATAGATCTGATAAGCTTTAAGATACGTCATGCATGTCTCCATTTTGTAATATCAAAATAGTAGTTTATTCACCAAGGGGAGTAAGGCACGGATTACTAATCGAGTGTGCATTTGCGACCCGACGCAAAGCGGAGGGCCGTAAACCACACGAGTTTAGTAATCTGTACTTACCCTCGAGTGATATATACTGCTTTATACTACACTTAAAAATAAATAAAATACAAAAGTAACAAATGAATTCTTTCGAGGAAGAACGAGCGCGCCATCTGACAGGGGCTCTACTTTGAAATCCGTTATTCGAACTTCGTCTATTGCTTTCCCTTTTCCTTTCGATGCGTAACTAATTGCCAAAAGTGACAGAGCGCTCTTAAGTTCGAATTACAGATTTCAAAGTAAAGCCGCAGTAACAAAAGTATTACTTTTTAATCGTAAATTTTAATGCTCCGTATAGTTTGCGTGCCAGAACACGTTAAAGAAGGTGAATACGCTCCGATTTGCAGGGTCCAACTAGCGTGCGTGTCAAAGTGGGTCGATAGACAACGTCATTTAGTTATCTATGGATATCTTTAATTTGGATATCTTTTTGTATTTTATTTAAGCTTAATTTTATGGACTATATCGTAATCAGAAGACTAGAACTTGGTACTTTTTTGATCTCCCGCATACGAGGGATTAATGGATTTTTATACGACATTACTGCCTTGATAACAGCGCAGTTATGAAATTCCATTCAATATTACTGCCCTGATTTTTGAGAACGTTTAATGAACGGCTTTCACGCCTTTTATTAGGGTAGTAATTATGCACTTACTAACAAAGTGTAGTATAAACCAGGGACCGGCCCGCTATCCCATTCAAGGGGTTTCGAATGGGTTTTATAAGCCTTTTACTTACAAAAGCCGTTCGAAATGCTTTTAAAAGCGCTATTTATAAGGGTTATCTGTGCTCTAGCTGTTAAGGTTTAACTTATAGTAAACTTCGTACCAAGAGGTTATTCTTTTCGCGGGGTGTACTATTGAGAGGTTAGTATTCCAAAGGCTTTAATCGGGGAAAGGGTGGGCGGGTCTCAAACCTAAACCCACCGGATATCTCGATGACCTCCCCGCCCAGCGTGACGACCCTGTAGCGCGTGCGGCCGTACGCGATCCGCCGCGCCTGCTCCAGGTCGTCGGCCACGAGCGTGTCGCGCAGCGCGAAGTAGAACGCCGGCAGCATGCGCTCGTCTCGCACATTTATCAGGTCGAAGAGGCGGGGGACGTTTTCTGGGCTAAAAAAATATGATCAAGATCCAACTTTTTTTTTTTTATGTTAAGGAGAAGACACACGAGCACTCAGGCCACCTGATGGTAAGTGGAATCTGAGACCCATAGACATTTGAATTCTCAAGACTATAATCCCAAGACCTCAAATGCGTTGCCAACCCTGAGGACTAAGATGGAATGCCTCTAATGTAAATGTCTGTAATGTCACTCGTCACTGTGTAAGTGTTACCATCTAATATTTTGTATAACTGGAACTTTCTCGTTAATCAAGAACAAAGTAAAATTACATTTAATCTGCACGTTATTAGAACTAAGCAGGTAAAATATATTACAGTAAATAAAATATTTTTTTGTTAGTGTACCTCCTCTAGATCTGACGTGGTTATGTATATTTTTTTCATCTACCCCATATTGTGGGGTGTCGTTGGATAGTTCTTTAAAAAAAATGCGGGTTTGTGAAAACAATTTTTCGATGGAGGGATCCGTTTATGAAATATTAAGCTTTAAAGTGCTAATTTTTGTTAAGCCAAAACTACAACTGGGTCATTCTACTTTTTTACCGATAATACATCGTCATTTTTCTATATTTTACGTTTTTCAACTATTGATAATTATGGTTTTAATTTTTGATTTTAAAATACGTTGCGTAAATTTTTGTTTGGACTAAATAATGATTATTTCGGTGGCGATAATGCTTTTTCCTTTATGGTGGTTTTTCAGAATATACTGTGACAGAGTGGCCGTTTTCAGAGGAGACTAAATTTTGTATTACCACTCTGTCACGCAATTCTATGAAAAACCAACTTAGAGACAGTGTATGCGTGTGCGTGCGCGCTTATAAGAAGCAGTAGTGTTACTTGTCGTCTCATAAAATAAATTGGAAAATAGCGTAAAAAGTGGACAAATGTGTTATTTTATTACAAAGTTACGTGAAAGTGTTTGTGAACATTCATCTGTGCATAAATAAAATCAAAAAGTGTGTCGAAATAGACAAAAAAATAACAAAACACCTCTAATAGCAGTCGTTACGCTGCTCAAATCTCACGCACACATAGACGATTCAAGAGAAAGCTTAGTGATATTTACCAATCAGCGCTAAGATCGTTATCGGTTAGGGTTGACCTCGACCACGACGACGAGCAAAGTCCATTGCATCAGTAATACAGAGAACTTTCGCTCATAACGTTATCGCTTTGATAGCTCTGCGTACAGAGCGGCGACTACCGTTCCAGAGGTCGTGGGTTCGAATCCGACTTATGGTGACTCGCTTTGAAATTAACTTTTTGTATCTTAAGTTCTAACGAACGCAGTGTTTTTGTTGTCTATAGTTACCCAGTATCAGATACAAAAAAATATAATGTCCACAAACAAAAACTCCTCGCAAAAAATGAACAAAAAAGCAAATAAGTGCGCAAAATGGGTAACCTATCGCAACCTCGAAAAGTTTTTGACCGAATTTCATTTGACCGAAAACATTTCGTTTTTTATCGTTTCTCCGATGGCACGATTCGTCATTTTTTTATTTCACCATTTGACTTTAAGTAAATGGTTCGTTAGTCCAAGCAACTTTTCTCCTTGTAGTCACGTACCCTATGTATTGTTACGTATTTTATTTCAAAGCCCATTTTTCATTACACCAATGCTACAACTAGCCTGTGGATCGTTTTGTATTTTGTTTCTTAACCCATTTTTCACTTCATCAATGTTACATATAGATTTTGCTACGTTACGTCAAATATTCATTTCGGCCAAAAAATCTTGCTTGTAATTAGTTTCAACTATCTACAAAATGCAACGAGCAAGACGAGTCAGGGCAGAACCGACTCAGATAGGTTAGGTTAGAAGGCCAAGGCGGGAGCTTTGCTCCCGCCTTGGCTTTCGAGGTTATTTTTTTTCTGCCCCGAAAAACTTGCTTAAGTATAATTTATCCAGACAATGCAAAGATCGAGCCGTAATATTGGGCAAAGGATACTAAGGTAAAATCAGAAATAGGAAAAAGACAAATAGACAAAGCATTACATTGGACAACTGTTGATACGCCGAAACCAGTAATGAGGTATAGATAATTTGTCAAATCGTTAAAAAACCAAAACAAGTAATGAATAAATAAAACTATTCGAAATGATCATTCGGCCAAACGTAAAAAAACCCAAACCATAATTGACGAAAAGTATTTGTCGAACCAAAATTCGGTCAAACATTTTTCGAAGTTGTGATAGGTAACCCGCAAAATGCGCTCAGAACATTGAAAACAAAGAATCCATGAAATGTTCAAATTGTGACTCTGTGTTCCATTTAGACTGTACTAATGTGACAGTAAAAAGATTCTATCTCATGACGAAACATTCAAAGGAAATCTGGAAGTGCATCCGATGTTTAGTGACTGCATCGATGGATCGCGAAACACCATCAAGATCCAAAATTGAAGGTAAAATTCATATTTTGGAAAGAACCGGAACATTTGGAGAGGAATGCACGCCGAACAAAAGTATTGATAATGTGACCCTACGCAAAAAAAAACCGAACAATCTTAGTATCTCATCGTTACATACACCCAATAGTTCTTTGGACAGATCAATAGAAACATCTCTGAGCACCAGTGTACAAAGCATGCCTAATACTACCGAACAGTCGCAAATTTCTGATCTTAAAGACACTATTGAGTTACTTCAGACCCAACTCATTAGTGCACATGAGGAGATTTCAAATTTAAATGCTGACATTACACGCTTAACAAAAAACCAGACTGATTTAGAAAGGCAAATCTCAACATTAAAAAGTTTACTTGGAGATCAAACCCCTTTACGAAGGTCTACTCCGAAACACAGGAAAAAGAAATCTAACTTACAAGAGAAGAAGACATTGGAGAAACTCCCGACCCCTGTCCAGGACGAGCCACTACCCCGGACCGAATCCGGACCAAACCCGGAGCCCAAACTAGCAAATGAAACTAATGTAAAAACTGACACTTTAAATAAAATTCCAGATTTTACTGACTATACCAGTTTTCCTAGGTTCTGCACACGTGGAAAGATTTGTATAGTTAGTAGCAATAAAAGAAATAAAGTACTAATTGCTGCACAAGATACACTCGCAAGCCAGTTTCAGATGTGTCACTTCTTATCGCCAAATTCTGGTATCAGTGAATTATTCTACAACATCCACACTAAGGTACAAGACTACACGTTAAATGATTATTGTATAATTCTTATAGGGGAAGAAGATTTTAAAGAAACTAAAGACTATTCTACCTTGGTCACAATGATTAGGAAAATATTGCTGAACTCAAACCATACAAATTTTATTATATGCTTGCCAACGTATAGGTGTAATGTAGGTACGATGTATAACTGGAGGATTGAAAGGTTTAACAAGCTGCTTTATCTCGATAACCTAAAGTACGAATATTCCTTCTTACTAGATTCAAACCTTAACTTGTCTTATGATTACGATATGTTTCACAGATCATCCGGCGTAATAAATAACCATGGTATTAGAACTATATTTCAGGGCATTGCTAAGACCATCGCATGCATAAGCGATGATAACGATATGCACTATTATACGGAACAAGCTACTCGAACCGATGAGCAGCCCAGGGAGGATCACATGCTAAACAATTATTCCTTTCGTGAATAATGTCACATTGCTGCACCAAAATATTGCTGGGCTTTTGAATAAAAGGGATATTTTAGAAGTATGTCTGCTAGAATTTAGTAATAGAAATGTTGATATCGATGTACTTTGCTTATCAGAAACTTTTATTAAATCGGGACACGAAAATAACATATTCATTAAAGGTTTCGAACTAGCTTCATATTACTCACGGAAGTCTCAAAAGCGTGGAGGGGTTGCAATTCTTTGCAAGACGCATATTGAGTATAAGCGGCTATTATGCCTTGAAAAAGTAGCGACTGAACAAAGTTTTGAATGTTGTGGTATTGAAATACCAGAATACAAAACAATAATAATTTGTCTTTATAGAATACCTAAACCTAATACATCAAGTATATTCTTAGAAAACTTGGAAAATGTGATTCACAAACTGCATAAGCGTAAATCTTTTAAAATCATTCTCACAGGAGATTTTAATATAAACACAATGGAAGATTCACGAGATAGCCGAGAATTACAAAGAATTGTACAAAATTATAACTTTCACTTTCATATAGACAAACCAACCCGATTAAACTCTTGTATCGACCACATAATTAGTAACGGACCACATGGTACCGCTACCATACACGATTTAGGCCTCTCCGATCACACAGGGCAAACACTAAATTTCTATACTGAACATAAAAAGCCTTCAATTGAAAATTGGTATATATCAAAAAGGGATTTGGGTCAGGATAATGTTCAAAAATTTTGTGAGTGTTTGAAAAGCCTTACTTGGAGTAATGTTTTTAAACAATCGTACTTGAATACCGCTTTTGACGAATTCCATGACACATTTGTACTATTTTTTAAATTGTGCTTTCCGAAGAATGTCATCAAATTGTCTAATAAAGAAAAGAAAACTAGATGGATTACTAAAGGGATAAAAAAATCATGTTCTACTAAAAGAAAGCTACGGTTTAATTACTACACAGTCAAATCCACGGCAGCGAAAATGGAATACTATAACTACACGAAAATACTCAAACAATGTATTCGCAACTCGCAGAAAAAGGAAAATACCACTTATATTAACATATCCAAAAATAAATGCAAGGCTTCATGGGACCTTATTCAAAATAAAGTGTACAAAAATAATAAACCCCGACATTTACAAAAGATTAAAACGGGCGACAAAATACTTACAAACCCAAAAGAAATCGCCACCGTTATTAATGAATATTATGTAAATCTAACTAAAAATAAGTATAATCACAGGGATCACCCATTAATACATATGAATACTTGTTATTCAACAATGTTTTTATATCCATGTGATGAACTTGAAATTAATAAAATAATAAAATCTCTGAAAAATACTAACGCCGTGGGATATGACGAATTACCAACATCAATCGTAAAGTCATGTGCCTCTCTAATAGCACCTGTGATGAGGTTTTTAGTAAATTTATCATTCAAACAAGGCACATTTCCCGAAAAATTAAAGTTTTCCGTCATAAAGCCGGTGCATAAAAAAGGAAGTAAGGAGGATTTAGACAATTATCGTCCAATAACCTTGATACCTATTATGTCTAAAATTTTCGAGAGAGCAATGCACGCTAGGATTACAGGATTTTGTAATAAATACAATTTAATTAAAAATGAGCAAAACGGATTCCAGAAAGGTAAATCTACCTCATTAGCGACTTTTATGTTGGTTGGTAATATAATTGAGCACGTCGATAAGAATAACCCTGTGTCAGCCATATTTTTCGACATGAGTAAAGCATTTGATTTTGTTTCACATGAACGCCTTCTTCTTAAGTGTGAAATGTATGGTATAAGAGGTGTAGCTCTAAATTGGCTGAGGAGCTACTTGAGTAATAGATCTCAGTGTGTTCAAATTGATAGCTTTGAGGATAAACTATCTAGCTTAAATAGGTCTAACTACGAACAAAACAACGTTGGAGTGCCACGGGGGAGTGTTTTGGGCCCGTTGCTGTTTTTGTTGTACATCAATGACCTACCTAATGTAACTGAATATAAATGTGTTTTATTTGCTGACGACATTGCAATAGTAATCCCATGTAAAAAATTAAATACCTACAACAATGACATTAATAATTTAATAAAAAATGTAATAATATGGTTAAAATCGAATAATTTAAATGTTAATTTGGATAAAACAAAATATATACAATTTTATAATAGAAAAGGAGGTGTTGACATTCATGCCAAATATGAGAATACTATTATATCCGAAACTGACGTGCACAAATTCTTAGGTATTATACTAGATAGTAAATTTTCTTGGAAGCCTCAAATAGACCAGAAATGTAAAGCAATTAATAGTTTTGTCTATCCAATTCGAAGGCTTGCAGCAGTAGCAAATAAAGAAACGGCTCTCCAAGCATACCACGGTTACGTGGTGTCAGTGCTCAGGTACGGACTGCTGCTGTGGGGAAACTCCTATGATATTAGCAGGCTATTCATCAGTCAGAAAAAGTGCATTAGGGCCCTCTGTAATAAGCCACCACTAACCTCTTGCAAACCGTTATTTGATGAGTTGAAGCTACTCACTCTTCCATCACTTTATATATTGGAAATGAGCAAATTTGTAAAATTTAATTTAAATCTATTCACTCAACTCAAAAATGTTTGTAGCTTCAACACCAGGTATCCCAGAAAACTAGTACAGCAGAAAACAGTATCAATATTACGGAAAAGAAATTGTTACTGCATGGCTGTAAACATCTTTAATAACATTCCGAAAGACATAATAAATTTGCCATACAATAGATTTGTTAGTACGCTATGTAAATGGTTACTAGAATAAAAAAAGCGGCCAAGTGCGAGTCGGACTCGCCCATGAAGGGTTCCGTAGCAGCAAGTAACATAATATAAAAGTTCGTTGTAGCTTTGATCAATGTTTTTATGACGTATTAAAAAAAAACTACTTACTAGATCTCGTTCAAACCAATTTTCGGTGGAAGTTTGCATGGTAATGTACATCATATATTATTTTTACATTTATCATTCCCTTATTTTAGAAGTTACGGGGGGGGGGACACACATTTTTCCACTTTGGAAGCGTCTCTCGCGCAAACTATTCAGTTTAGAAAAAAATTATAATAGAAACCTCAATATCATTTTTGAATACCTATCCATAGATACCCCACACGTATGAGTTTGATGAAAAAAAAATTTTTGAGTTTCAGTTCTAAGTATGGGGAACCCCAAAAATTTATTGTTTTTTTTCTATTTTTGTATGAAAATCTTAATGCGGTTCACCGAATACATCTACTTACCAAGTTTCCACAGTATAGCTCTTATAGTTACGGAATAAAGTGGCTGTGACATACGGACGGACAGACGGACAGACATGACGAATCTATAAGGGTTCCGTTTTTTGCCATTTGGCTACGGAACCCTAAAAAAGATTTTACTCTGTCAGGGATTTTTTTATCTGTAAGAAATAATTAATGGAATGGAATGTCATGTAATATTAATAATTAAGGGTATATAATTTAAGTTCACAATCACATTTGCATGCTGGTGTCGCCGGCGAGAGCGCTGACCTTATGTATATTACTTATCAACCACTGTAACCGCATCTCAAGTGAATAAATTTTGATTTTGATTTTTTTTTGATTTTGATAAAAAAAACACTGGATAGAGAAAGTGAAAGATTATTTAGAACTAATAGATGAATAAATGTTTAGACGTATATTCAAACTCTAAAACATTAATAATCAATACTCTAACTGATAACGTATGGTAAAATGAGGACAGGCAATTGTCGGTAAAAAAGAAGAATGACCCAACTACACCTTTTTTTCTATAAGATTTACTATTTAAAGTCATGTGCTAGAATTTTAATAGAAAATTAGTTATTTAACCTTTTCAACGCTATGTCAAATAAAAAACCAGGGCGACTGTCAACTTTGCCTCATAAATACTAAGGTCTATTTTGCGCTGTCAACCATGACGGAAATATCCGTCAATGGCGTTGAACAGTTTAGGCTTCGGAACCCTACACTGAGCGTGGTCCGACATGCTCTTACCCGGTTTTTATTTCAATCACCAGTGATCGGGGAAAACAGTGCAAATTTTTTAACAAAACTTGTAAATCCGACATAAAGGATTAGTGTCCAATCCAACTAAATATCTTGGTCTCGGATTTGGTCTCAGGACATTAATATTTTCATGGCTGTAATGTAAGTTTGTTAAAGTTTTGCACCGTTTTCCCCGATCGCTGTAAATCACACTCACAAGCTCCTCCTGGTCTGATAGTCCAAGTTCTGTATCTTCTCGAGCGTGATGCAAGTGGTCCGGCCCACGTCGTGCCGCCTCAGATGGTCGAGCGCGGCCTGCGCCGTGGACACCGTGTCCACCACCATGTGGTCGAGGGAGCCGCAGCAGGTGGATATGGCCACGTCGTATCTGGGGTCTATGCCGCCAAGGTCGCCCTGAGAGAAACAACAAAAACCTACTAGTATTTTAAATGGTAACTCATCACTTCATCGAATTTAATTCCATCGAATGTACGATTTCATCTTATTTTATTTCATAGAACGCTATTTTCTGCTAAAACCAAAAAGTTTTGACGGGAATTCGATGAAATGATACATTGCATTCGATGAAGGGTGATCCAATAAAATGACAGACACACATTTTAATTACGAAAGTGATTGCTTGCTCGTTCAACTCGAGTGGTTCAGAATTGTTTGCATGAAACTCCATTCTGTAACGCACACTCATTGTCACCGTAACGGTATCGCCGCGCCTAGTATAAATGAGGCGAGGTGGTGCCGGTTCCTTGATGGACATTTCGGACACGATTTTTAAACAGCTATTTAATCAGGGTGGGCATGACAATCCGCTCTGGAAGCAGAGATCATCGTTATAAAGAGGATCGTTATTTATTTATTAGTTCTTTTGTCAGCGGTTTAAACTCACCAATCGTCCAAAGATTCCTGGCAAGTTTCCCTTTCTTTTTTCAGCCATTAGCGAATCTAAAACTCTGCCCCTTGACCTGTTCGCATTCATCGCTTGTCTCGACTCTTCCAATTGCGCCCTGAAAAATCACGACCAAGTTACAATGCAAAATAGTATAGGCACAGACGTTCCACTCCCTAAGAAACAATAGAAAATCACACAGATATTTACCTATTACGTATGACGTGATCAGGGTCGACACAATTTAGGTGATGGGGTTGTAACGATTATTTCGAGGCGATACATTAATGATTTGTTTTTTTATGAATTTTGACACTTTGTTTATTATACTTAGACTAACGGCCGGTACTTTACATAAACCAGGATTTATTATAAATAAAACCTACCGTGAAAAATTATGGTGGTGAAAACTACATCAAAATCCGTGGCGTGGTTTAAGGGGAGTTAATGTATTTACAGATGATGAAGGAATAGAAACAACATATGTTTTTTTTACACTTATTAAAGAAGATCTCGATTTAATCAGAAAAGACGGTTAAAAACCAGGAACAATATTACAAAAAATAATTAGGTCCCAAACTTATAGCAGGTAGGTATTGGACTGCGATGTACTCTCATACAAATAAATTATTTCTTTGGTTGTTTCCCAGATTTTTTTGGTCATAAATGTCATAATGTCGTTGTTAACATAATTATTGATAGCCACAATATTTAAAATAGCTGAAACCTTTCAATTTTTAGAATTTTTTAAATGTCTAAAGTGTAGACAAGGTTGGGTAAGGTTAGTTTGATTAATAAAAAAAAAGTAACAACGTCTTTAAAAGTATGTCATAACTTGTGATAATAAGTCTTAACACACATTATGACTGAAAATAATCATGGCAGACAATATAAACCCAGGTAGAAAACCTCAAAGATCCAGGAATATATAAAGAAAACCGGAAATCGAACCCGTAACCGCTAGGCACTGCTAAAAGACCATGCAAAACTATATTGCATTTTTACCTCAAGGTCCTTGCTTCAGTCAACACGGTAGTTTCCTCTTGTTTCATGTTTCGTAGCCTTGATTGTAAATCAGTGAGTTGTCTCTCACTTGTAGGCACTGTCGAGGCTAATTCTTGTTGTTGACTGAAAACAATTATTATTTAATTAATTTTGCGTATTAACTCACTTTTTAACATATTTTATTTGTACTTTACTTTTCATGTTGTTATTGTTTTTGGTGTTCAATAAAGACTATTTTTACTGTATTGTATTATCCACCTAATATAACACTTTTCTAGTTTAACCTAAAAAAGAGCTAGAAAATGAGGAAGCCACACCAAATTCATTAATATAAATAATTAAGTACAGATTACGTGGCGTATTAAAATACTCGAGTTCAATAAAAAAATGAAATCTGTTTAAATTGGCGTTGTATAGTCAGCATTATAAGAAGCTAAGCAAAATAACATGTTCAAAATGATCTAGACACGACAACTCCCTTGACGATAGAGTCGAGTTCAGATCATTTTGAGCTCTTCGGTTGCGTAGCTACTTCTGCTGCTGACTGTACTGACACCACAGTATACAAAGCATAACGATAACGTTTTTATATTAAGTGTGCTCTTTCAAAATAAAAAAAATAATTGATATCTTGACACTTTATTTTTAGCTTGCCGGAATTTGCCTCATTTTCGAACACAAAGTGTTACTTTTTTTGTGTGCATACTATAAAACCCATACTCACGTTTTCTTCTCCGTAAGATCTCTAGCAGCCTTCTCGTAGCTTTCTTTCATCTTGTCTAACTTCTCTCTCTCCTTTACTTCCGTACTGAGATATATCTTGAGTTCGGACTCTCTCAGTTTAAAGTTCTTATTCGCTTCACCGACGACTCGTTTCAACTCCATGAGTCTTGCTTGTAGCCTGTCCTTTGTTTCTTGGAAGCCTTGAGTTTGGGATCTGGGAGGAATATTATATTTATCATCATTGGAGCACGACACTTTCTGGGAATGTTAACACCCTTTCCTATCTTTTAATACATATAGACAAACAACTACTGATTTAGTGAAAACTCATACGACGTCGCATTCTGTCCCATGAGTTTGTATAAATACATCATGACTTCGAAAGAGTAGACTGAGAAAGTAGAAGAAGAAGAAGAAGAAATACATTTATTCAATGCCATACGTATAAATAAAACATTATACATTAAAGAATATTAACGCAACCGGAAAAGTGTGTCGTCACGGCAGTGAAACGGACTCTGGCTCAGCAAAATGCTGAGGTGTCAGACACCTGCAGCGCTGATTTTCAGCCAGAACCGACAGTGACTGACGGAACGCTGTACAAACATACAATAATTTTTAAAATTCATGTAAACTACTTATATAATTTAAGCGGTAAAAATATATTAACAAATAAAATAATAAAACGCATACATACTGATATACAGCCTTGATAAAAAAGGGTAATTTTAAAAGCAACAGGTTGATAAATTAACGTGTGTAAGTGCTGGATGAGGGTTAGGATGTCTGGAGCGTTAACAAATAGCCTTTAAGCTTGCGCTTAAAGGTGTACCTGCTAGACACATAAAGTAACATAAATACAAGCTTTTCCGACCAAATAAGATATCGTATATTTTAATCACCACTCCTAAAACTTATATACTTAAATTTAAGTCCAGTAACTCTCCAGGTACTTGATTCTAGTTTGGATAAGTGATCGAGAAGCGATAAATATATTTATTTTTAATCTAATACAGCTTTGGTATTAAGTGTCAATTTACTGTACTTTTGCAAAAATAAAACTTGAAATCGTCCTTTATTAATGAAACGTCAGCTAACAGTTCTTACATCTCTTTGATTGTTCAATAACAAAGAGGCTCTTTTTTTATATTAAGGAGAATGCACACGAGCACTCAGGCCACCTGATGGTAAGTGGAATCTGAGACCCATAGACATTTGAATTCTCAAGACCGTAATCATAACTCCTCAAATGCGTTGCCAACCCTGAGGACTAAGATGGAATGCCTCTATGCTAGTAATTTCACCAGTTGTCTTATCCACACACCGGAACACAACAATGCGAACACTGTTGCTTGGCGGTTGGTTAATGGATAAGATGGTGGTAGCGATCCGGACGGACCCTGCACAGGGTCCTACCACCACTAAAAACACTATATTGTTTACATGCACACTTGTATAATATTTACCTGACACTGGCCATTACGGTTTGCAATTCCTCCTCGGCCTGCGCTTTGGCTTCTTGATGCCTCTGCAACAGTCTCTCGCAATCTTCTATCTCCCTGGTATTTTTTTCGGGTACCTATAATAAACGTTTTACCATTACATTTTATCTTTTCATATCTTACAGGTGGGCCCTTTCGGATACACTGCAATTGCCCACTGAACGATGTTTTTCTTTCATCGTAAGAGCAAAGGTCATGCGCTTATGTACCAACATGTACATGGTGAACAGTTGAGGTCATAAATATGTTTACATTTATTTATAGTATACTAGCGACCCGCCCTCGCTTCGCTCCGGATTATAGTATTATACATATAAACCTTCCTCTTCAATCACTCTATCTATTAAAAAAACCGCATCAAAATCCGTTGCGTAGTTTTAAAGATTTAAGCATACATAGGGATATAGGGGCAGAAAAAGCGACTTTGTTTTATACTATGTAGTGATGAAATTGTCTCATTGAATAAAAGTGACAAGGTACTAAAGTGTATACATATTTATGACTTTAACTGAGCATGGCAAACTCATTGGTACGTAGTGACCGCGGGGTTCGAACTCGGTACCTTACGATCACGAGCCGACTCCCTAAACCACTAGGCCACGGACTCTACTCTGATACTATTAATGTGAAAGATATGTACGGTCGTAATATACTGTACATTTTTCTGTCTACGCTGCGACTAACTTTAGGCCGTAAGCAATATTGAAAAAAATAGTCCATGTGGTTGCCGGATTAGAATAGTGCCACTCCATGTCGTTACATGTGGTCGTAAGAGGCGACTAAGGGAATAAAGGCTTGTAGTACTATTAGGCGATGGCCTTACAACCCGTCACACTGGTAAACAGCTTAGCCTGATTGTGCAAAATGTGGTAACAGAATTATCAACAAGTTTTTTAGAGTTGTTGGTTATAGTGTAGCTCTGCCTACCCCGCTCTGGGAATGAAGGCGTGATGTTATATATGTATATAAGTAGTACAATGCCTAACGCTCAGCTGATAAACATCAAGAGAAGAAATAACTTCAATATTCTTCAAATATTACTTAACTTGGATCTTTAATAAAACGACATAAAAAGGTAATTCTTTCCATTGTACTCACAGCATCTATCATCATCTATCTCTTTGTATAGTGTACAGATCTAACTGGACTGCACAGTATCATACCTTTACACTGAATTAACACATCGGCTAATATTTATACCGAAAAAAATCAATTTTCCATGGGAAGTAGCTAATTACTACGGCTACTAGGAGAAAGTCGCGAGCAAAAGCTAGTAATTAATAAAAATCATTCTAGTCCGTCTCCAATATATATTTATCAGGGAAATATTCGCTTGAGCGGTTTCCGCATCCCAATGTTCATGTTGCACGATTCTGGTATAACTCTTCTTTCTTCTTAGAAAGAAAACAAGGTAAGTAAAATGTTTATGGGTGGATCAACTTTTCGTTGTTGTTATTCTGTCCCGTAAGCCAGGAGACAACAGTGATAGAGTTCCTTAGAAAAAAGGTTATAATATACACTACTAATACGCTTGGAAGAAAACCCATAAAAGAATGGGCTTGTAATTGCCACAAAAGCTGATGTTTGCTGGATTTATATACTTTAAAATCGTGGTTTTAAAGAGTGACCCAGGAGACGTCACCATGGCAACGAGCTACAAAGAAAAGTTGATTGACCCTTATTCACAAAACTCACAACCACAACTCAGCATGCTGCTGGTTGTTAAGCCAGCACTGTTCTTCCGCTGGTCTTCTTGAAGAGATCATCGTATATTCTTGAAAATATACAAATAAATACTCACAAGTTCCAATTCAATGAGTTTTCCTTTCTCCTGTTCTATGAGTTGTTCTAGGTTTTTCTTTTTCTTGTTGCCCTGAGTGATGTCGGCCTGAGCGGTCACGGTCTTCCTCTTACATACTTGCATTTTGTGGGTAAATTCTTCTTTCTTCTTTGATAAGTCGTCATATTTTCTAGGAGGAATAAAATGCATAATATATTAGCTGCTTACACTCTCATCAGATGCGAGGGGACGATGAGTTTTAACATAAAGCATCTTTTGAACCTTTGGTCTGCTGGAGGGTAAAAATACCAAGTGTCAGTCTTTTCAGATTAAAATTCTATACGATAAAATCAACAAAAGATGATTTGATGAGATTTTTTACAAAAGATGTATGAAAGTTGTGCACTGATCAGTGCCCCAGCATACCAAAGGTTAACCGACTTCAAAAAGGGGGTTCTCAATTCGAGTGTGTTTTTTTTTAGACATAGTAAATCGTATATAATCAAACGTGCGTATTTATCTTACTCTCCCAATCACAGAATATATAACTTTTGAATGGATAAAACCCCTTCGATATGATGGTGATCCCTTCTCCCAGAGCTGATAACTCCATTTTTTTTATAATAAGGAGAAGGTACCTCAGCCGAGATGAGTTTATAAATACGACCCACACGTTCAACTTATGACCCCTCTTTTTATCGGGGGTTAAAGTACTAGTAGAGTCGAACTCATAAGTAGCTTTACATTTGAGTACCTAGTTGCAGCTACTGAAATACTAAATTCAAACCAATGTCGCTTATACGTTATTGCGAAAAGTTCAGCTCCGCTTCAGTAACCAACGATAAGCTAATTGAGAAAGATAGAAATATTCACGAAAAACAAAGTATTAAATATAATGTAAAAGCGTAGCTTGAATCATCCCCCAATAAAAGACTAGTAACGGTTTCTTAAAATGTGGGACCGTTGAGGCTATGTTCTAAATAAGTATAGGTGAAAAACTTAACTAAAGGACCTGTTGTATGTAGTAGTAACACATCTGTATAGACCGTTCGACATTCTATATTTAAAATTTGATGTAAATTCCATATTAGTTTTGTACACAACCACATACAACAAGTACTTACAGCTTAACTTGTTTTTTACAATATGGAGACGCCAAACGAGCACACAGGCCAACTGATGGTAAGTGGGATATAAGACCTGAGACCCATTGTCATTTGAGACTACTATCATAACACTGCAACCATAATACTACAACCCTGACAACTAAGATGAAACCTATGCTAATAATTTCACTGGTTGTCTTATCGCCACACCGGAAAAACAATGCAAACCCACACGGGCGGGCATATTGCCGTATACGTATATTGTGAGAAGGCCTTTCTGAGAATGCGTTACGTTACGAACATTGTAACGGCAATACGCCCGCTCCTGCGCCGCTTCCGCCTTGGTGTGTGGACAACTTTAAGGATAAGGTGGTGCTAGCGATCCGGGGCCCTGCGCTGTACGTGCTAAATAAATAAATAAATATCAGGGGACAATCTCACACAAATTGACCTAGTCCCAAACTAAGCTCTAGGCTTGTACTATGGGTACTAGACAACGGTAAACATACTTATATAGAGAAATAAATACTTAAATACATAGAAAACATCCAAGGCTCAGAAACCAATATTCGCGCTCATCACACAAATATCTGCCCTTACCGGGATTTGAACTCAGGACCGCTGGCTTCGGAGGCAGGGTCACTCCCAACTAGGCCACCGTGTCCTAAAGATAATTGATTTTTGGAGGTTAGTGGCTCCTGCTTGTGAACTCACCTAGTTCCTGCGCTTAGGACGGCAGTCTTCTCGGCCGACGTCGCTTGTGCTTGTCTGAGTTTCTCATCAATATCGGCCAAAATAGCTTTCAGCGCGTTCAAGGACTCGGTTTTGGTGGCGATAATTTTACTCGTTTCATGGCTAAAAATATTATATTTGAACAGTAATAATGATTAAAAAAACACAACACACAACAAGAGAATAAATTAAATAACACACTAGCTTTTGCGCGCGGGTAAAAAGTAGGTTACCCTATGTCCATAGTCAGGGTTAAGCCATACCAAATTTCATGGAAATCGGATCAGTGATTGAGCCGTGAAAGAGTAACAGACAGACGGAGTTACTTCATGGATTTACATGGGTAACAACATTTTAACATTTTTAACAATGGAATATTTCAAATATTTTAATTTTCTAATAATGCTTTTGAGGCCAGGCAGTTTTGAGAAAAATACATTGATTGTAGAAAAACGAATACTTTTTCAAAATCTTTTTGGTGCGTAATCGGCAAATAGATAAGTTTCTGAGATATAATAAAATTGCAATCATTTGAACAACAACCGTTTGCCAGCCCTCGGTTGGAAAATGTCAAACAAGTATAAGCCAAATACGGAGCTATAGAAAAAACAGGTTTCCCCATATACCTTATATATTGGTAAAGTTTATTGCATATGTTAGTACCTACAATACATTTACCTATCAACTTTAATCTAGGATCTGTGTATCTTTTATCACGTGATAAAACGAGTTTTTTTATGTAAAGTACCTAATGTAACGAGTAAATTTCGCGACAATACGTACATATACTTCTGCAGCAGAGTATTCCTCGTCCTCACAGCGACATTGGTCAGGTTCATATGCTCCACAGCCTCTCTCATTGGCTGTTCAAGCCGAACCTTCTCCTGCTCGACCAATCGCACGCGATTCAGCTTCTCTTTTCGCATATCGCTTAACTCTTCCACTTTTAAAAATAGTTGATCTATTGGAGCCTGTTGGATTTGGTAGATCGTTAGGGTTCGACTTGAGGGCCTTATTAGGCAGAATTATCAAAGCAAAAATTAAAGTGTCATAGGGATAGAACTTTGGATTGTATCGACTATCGACAAGTAATTCTCACGTAGCGCGTAGCGCGAAATCTTTTACTACATGTAACTATACCTCTATCGATACATTATACTTAAGCAAAATAAATACCAATTTTTAAAGTTTTACGAAAAAACACAACACAAAAAAAAAAACTAAGTTTCACCTATTATTGAAAATATTTACTAAGTGTAAAGTCCAAACTAAAATAAAAAAATCGATTACTGATTACAAAATATCGATAAATGGAAAAGTCGATAAAACATCCCTATGGAATTTAAATTTACGCCATCACAATTCCGCTCACTGCACAGAATCTTTTGCAAACGAGACAGCAGAAGAGCAACACCAAAAGAAGAACCTCAGATGAGTCACCGGAGTTTGAAAAATAAATATTGCCATCTATTGATATTAACGACGATGGCCTAGTTGGTAGTGACTCTGCCTACGAAGCTAGCAGTCCTGGGATTAAACCCCGGTAACGGCAGATATTTGTGTGTTTGAACGCGTTTTTCTCTATTTATATCGTTGTCTGGTACCCATAGTCTATAGCGAAGTTCGAGACTAGGTCAATTGGTACAGTCACGGACTTTAATTGTAATTTAACCGTGTAATGCAAATCGGGTTCAGTCGGTTTTGCTCGTATATCGAGATAAGAAAATTCATACGTCTTCGTATAATAGAAGAACAAAATGACATGCAATATTAACGGTTGGCTAACCTGAGACCCAGATCTACCAACCAGACAACAGAGTGACATCACTCAAAGGCAACCAATTGCAAGTCGACGCAAGACGCCCCCCCGCTTTCTCACACACCTACATGTATAAGGCTGTCAATAAGGTCTGCGATATTCAAAATTTGTCTATTTTTAAGCTTAAAACTGTACTGAAACTATGGCTCAAAACGCTATCTTATGAAGAAACGGAACAGCTTTTAGTATAAACGTCATCGTCCCATTTCCACACTAACCCAAAACAAACACAACATACACGCACACACACATACATAAACACACACACACACACACACACACACACACACACACACACACACACACACACACACACACACACACACACACACACACACACACACACACATACACACACACTTAAACCCACAGATACAGTGAGAATAAGATCTTGCATGCTTAATTTTATTGGAATTTTATTGTATTTTTATGGTACTCGTGTGTACGTAGCGCTGATACAATGAGCCTACCTTGTTTCGATGTGTCCAATCCTTCAATCTAAATTTGATCATGCGCATAACCTCACTCACCGGGCGCCCAAGATACAGGCCCAGCCTAGTTTGGGGTCCGCCGGATACTACTTTTAAGAATACTGTACCTTTTGTTAATAAATCAATTATTATTATTATTATTATTATTATTATTAAGTAAATAAAAATAAAGTCTGTCTAGTTGCTATGGCTATACGTAAACAACAGCTACTATTGGTGATATAACGCCCAATCAGCTATTCTACTGAACACAGTTGTTATTGGTCGTTTAATAGGGTTGCTATGACCACGTTTAAACAACAGTAACTATTGGTCCAAACTGAACTCAGTTTTTATTGGTCGTTACCAAAGGATTGCTATGGTAACGTTTCAATAACCCGATTGCATTACACGGCTAAAATATGAGCAGTGGCAAGTGGCTGATCAATTAAAGTCCGTGACTGTACATTGTCCCCTGATTTTATTTATTTAAATAAATAGCAAACCTTGTATCTCGAAGTGCCAATGATATCCTCTAAATACTCCAGCATTCCTGACTCATGCTCGGTCACAGCTTTCGGCTTCATCATGGCAATCTGTTCTACTTCTCCCTGAAATTATGCAATACAACATAATCATCCATGCAATGGCTGGGCGTTGGTATCTCTTAGGAGCACAGAACCTGCAAAAGGATCAGCTCCAAACTGGCATTACGGTCAAACAGAAGTTAATTGAAATTATCTATGCCTTCAAACATTTCTAGGAATGATAAATATCCTTACTTCTTTATATTTTGCATGTACTGCGTTGCGGTACATTGTGAAATATCAATATAATGCAAGGCTGGTTTTATCCCTGGCCCTTTCGGATACACTTCGACCCTGTAGGATCTTGTTTCACCCTTGTTACAACCGGGAAAAGCTCTGCCTGCGTGACGTTATGTATGTATGTATGATTCGTTATCGTTATTTTACTTTTATAAACGACCAGGAATCTTTCCGGGTTTATTTTAACATATCTTGGAATGCAGCTTGCCTAATTCTATTTTTTTCTTAACTCTCATACTTTCGAACTTGACCATACTAACCTATAACCCATTTAGAAACCCATTTAGATTGCTTAACTTGTATAGAAAATAGTGTAATATCTCTATGGAAACATTTAAAGTTGAAATTGGAGTTACTTTTCAAATTGCGCCATGGTTGCCTTCTAATACATTACTTCAGTAATAAAATAAAATTCGCGTCAAACGCCACTTTAACAATACAAATATTTTATTATTTTTATACCTTATAAAATAATCAAATTAACTCGATTAAGACAGATCTAATTTAATTTCAAACTTTGTTAACGCATATAAAACTCCAAACTGTAACGAAACGACTAGTTTCTTCGCAGTTTTAAAAGTGGATTCGCTTAATTTTTTCACCTTTTAAAATCATAAGTGTTGCAGAGTATTTAATATAGGAAGACATACCACAAAATTTTGTCGTTGTACGGTTGTTACATTGAAAATCCTTTCATACCAACCCTTTCATGTCGCCAACAAACTGGGTAACAGTTTGGCGAGCTTGTAATTATTTAATAACGCATGTACCTTTTTGAAAAAAAATATATACATATATATATTATTATATATATACGAGTACATTGGCGTGTTTTTGACCCCCGACGAAGATAGGTAAATATCACCGTCTTGAGACCCGGTGTTCTATAGGAAGTACATAACCACAGCAATGTAGTTTAAACTGTATTTTAACGAATATAAAGTTCATTTTAAATTGTTTCAAAATTGAAAAAGGCATTTAAGAGTAAAGATGATTGAACTTTATTTCCTTACAGGTACATTTAAAGTCCCATTAACGAGGTTAAAGTGTATCTGCAGCGTATCTGTTTATGGCATCTTAGCTCCCAAAAAGATGTCTGATTCAAATATGGTTTTTACAAATAGAAATCTAGTTTAACTGGGGTGGTTTTTAAGATTTGATAAAAATCGATCGGCCCGTTTAAGAGTTATTAGCTCTGAAGAATAGTTAAAACAGCCTATTTTTCCGAATTTACTGAATAGAAAACAAATGAACCAATTATACATGTATTATTATATCACCCAGCTAAGCCAACATCCGTATCTCAAATAAAACTCCTGTAGCAATCACAATCTTATTACTAACAAGAGAGCATTGAATTTATTTTGGCAATTGAATCTGACGTAGTGTAGATACATTTGGTTACTTCAGGTCAGGGTAATTTTTGACACAATTTGGACCCGAGATTTCAATATTAAAAACGAATACAAGAAAATACCTAAACTTACCTGAAGGATAAGGAATCGATTGTGGTCCAAATCGATGCCATGTGAATTAAGCATTCTACCAACTTCCTTAAACTGTACTTTTCTGCCATCTAGTGTGTAATAGGAGGAGTTATTTGCAAACGCCGTACGGGACACGACGATTTCACTGTTAGGGACAACAGTGAAATCTTCGCCTTCCTGTGAACAAAGATCCTATTAAAAAAGCCGGGCAAGAGAATGTCAGACCATTCGCAGTTGCAGGGTTACGAAGCCGTTAAGAACTACAAACAAAAAACAACAAGTCATAACTATTTTTCTATTTAAAGTCATTTCGTGCCGTCTCGGATGATTTTAGTACGTATAAACAATTAAATCGCCTAGGTATCTCAAAAACCAGTGATGTCTACTTAGTTGTGATAGTTTTCCTTTTAAATTCGTTATAAGAATGTGGTTTTATTTAAAAAAAAAAAGGTTTTTTGTATTTGTAGTTTTGGCTGTTTGAACCTTATTTTTTTTCGAACGAATCTCTTATTCGAAAAATTGTTACCCGCAATATTTTTGAAAGACCTATCCAACGACACCCATGGGAAACACGATAAAGAGCATCCCCACATTACGTGTAGGTAAGCGAGGAACCGTAAAAAAATGTTTTTTACAAGGTTTTAATTTATCACTTTGTCGGCGTGACTCATATGTATATTCATGCTAAATAACAGCTTTCTAATACGATTTTCTGAGCTAAGCTGCGGACGGACGGACGGAGGGACGGACGGAGGGAGGGACGGACATGGCGAATCAATAAGGACTAATGCTAAAACAGTGTTAAGAACCTTTAAAAAACCGGAATTCCACTGCGGCGCATGCTACGCACGCACCAGTACACACACGTGAGTGATTCAATCAATTCAATTGTTTCTCACTGATTTCATTTCGTGCATTACTGCTGTAGAAGTACCTATCTATCTATACTCAATAGCAATGAAAACGGGTCACTTAGTACAGAATTTCCATAGAAAGTGACCCGTTTTCAATGCTCTATATACATTTTGATACGTACCTACGTAGCGGATTGATACCCACGTTTGCGTTCGTAGAGTGCGCAGCAGTGGAATTCTGGCTGAACTCGTAACCCATGTGGACAACACACTTACAATTTCAACTGTCACGTTTACGTATGTATGTACATAAGTACATTTACGCATGTACATTTTTAGGTAAATATTGATATTTTTTTTAGTGTTGGTAGGAGCCTGTGCAGGGTCCCTCCCGGATCGCTACCACTATCTTATCCATTAACCTACCGCCAAGCAGCAGTGTTCACAATGCTGTGTTTCGGTGAGGGGATAAGACAACCAGTGAAATTACTAGCATAGAAACATTCCATCGTAGTCCTCAGTGTTGGCAACGCATTTGAGGTCTTAGGAGTGCAGTCTTCTGATTATAGACTTGAGAATTC
Organism: Acleris holmiana; assembly: GCA_949316455.1. Lineage (NCBI taxonomy): Eukaryota > Metazoa > Arthropoda > Insecta > Lepidoptera > Tortricidae > Acleris > Acleris holmiana. The sequence goes on from OX438785.1 coordinate 6,600,385, forward strand.
AAATGTCAATGGGTCTCAGATTCCACTTACCATCGAGTGGCCTGAGTGCTCGAGTGCCTTCTCATTGCCATAAAAAAGAAAAATAAATAATTAAATTGGTTTTACTATGCATGAGATTAAATTTACGAGCTGATGATTAAATTAGATACGCAGAATATTAAAAAGTCAACGTCCGAGCAAGAAAAAGTATAAAGCATGGATATTGTGTAGGTATAAATTAAACTAAAAGCAGTACATCGAATTTTGTGGGATAAGTTAAAGTTTATCTTGCTTTCTCAGTTAGCTTTAATACTCATCGATAATCTATCTGAGAGAGTAAGATTAACCCTTAATTTGGCAGTGTGCCTTGTAGGGCACATACCATAATGTTCACTTTTTGCTTTTTTTGGATTGATATTTTTTTATGCTGGTTCGAAATCAAATAGGGTTTGAATTCACGACTTTTTTAATTTTTGCCAATTTAAGGGTTAAAACAATTTTACCCGATAAAATACGATATAATTAGATTATTCACTACATCTGTATCATTATTTTTATCTTCCTGCACCTATCTATCAAACACCTCATAATCTTGCAGCTCGCCCCGAACTTGCGTTAAAAAAATTAAAAAAAAATGCCTCATCTAAGTTTAAAATAAAAATGTGTTTTGTGTGACTTGAGTCCGTTTATTACTAAGCAACTTTATCCCCGGGTGGCTGTCGTTTTAATAATTTCATAATAATATTTGACACTAGTTCCCGTTTGACGTCATTAGACGCTAAGTCCCGTGGCAGTGTGCTCGGCCCACTGGCGGAATAGTTAAACATATAATTGAATGATTACTTTTACTAGACCACGAAGTGCACCGTTTCTTTCAATAATAAGCGTGTCCAATGATATGATATATAAAGTCAACGAGTGTTAACGCACCACCAAGTGTTGACAACGCACTCATTATGAGGCTAACGTTAATCTTAGGTGAGTGTCTAAACTTTTTTTAAATGGGATTAAAGCACATTGAGAAATGTTATTAAGACTGCATTGAGCTTTATAGCCTTTCGGACCTTTATACTATTGTGTTTTATAGCCTTTCGGACCTTTATATCCGTTCCCGTCGCTACCGTAATCTTAATAATCCGTTTACCGGTATAAGTGTTTCCTGAAATATGCTTCTTTCAATAGATGATAGTGGGCGTTTTCCAAAAAAAGTTTACATCGTTAAGGACCAAGTTCTTAATTTTGTCTTTAACGATGTTACACTTTTTTGCAAAACTCCCTAGTACGTTTGACTTGATATCCATTTCCCAAAAATACCTAATCCCAATAGTTCCCAAACGTATGGCACCGCTTCCGTTCTGTTCCGAGCCGCGCGCGTCACTCACTGTCAACCTTAACAAGTATAGAGACGAACATAAATCAGGGCTGGATATTCATATTCATATTCATATTCTTTATTGGTAATAAATACATTACATGTCAATTTATAATTATTACAGTTATTATATTAATAACTAAAAAAATACATTAGGTTGTTCCCTTACGACTATACATTTCATTATGGTTGTAGAACGCCCGCTCGACAAGACATTTTTTAAGCCTACTTTTAAATAGTGGAGCGCTTTGCGCATTGGTAATGTCGTCCGGGAGGTGGTTGTACACTTTAGGACCCATGGTGTCGATAAGCCTCTGGGATTTAGCCAGTTTGTGTGGAACGCGCGGCAGCTTTCCGGCGCGCACGCTGCGAGTCATGTGCCTGCGCGGGGCCTCGATCCTACGATTTGTGTCTAGGTTTTCTCGTGTATTCACTGCCACGTGAAAAATTAACAATGAAGGTAGCGTCAAGATGCGCAGTGACTGAAAGTGAGGTTTGGCGGATTCAGTTAGTGGCACACGCGCTATAGCACGTACCGCGCGTTTTTGTACGAGGGCTGCACTGAAAGTTTCGGGAATCTAATACTTAGAAACATATTTTTGACACATATCATACCTTTTTATAATCTCTAAAGTTTCATTATTTTAACACACTGGCCACATAGAAAAAAAAAGCGATGGTTCGGTTTCAATTGTTTTTTGAAGTCGTCGAGTCGCTGCTGAAAATGGAATTGTCCCGTGAAAATTTAAGAGCTATGATTTATTACGACTTTAAAAGTGGATTATCACAAAAACAATGTGGAGACCGGATGATTGTTGCTTTTAGTAATGAAGCACCTTCAAAGACGACAATATACAGGTGGTATGCAGAATTTCAACGTGGCCGTCTATCCCTCACGGACGACGTGCGTGAAGGTCGACCAAAATCGGCAGTCACGCAAGAAAACGTCGATGCTGTGCGTCAGCTGATAAAGGAAGACCGACATGTGTCATATCGGGAAATTCAAGAGTGTTTGGGCAATGGAATGAGTCAGATACAAATCATTTTACAGGAACAATTAGGCGTGCGAAAGTTGTTTTCCCGTTGGATCCCTAGCTTATTGTCTGAGGAGCAGAAAACGACTCGTGTCAATTGGAGCCTCAGAACTTTGAATAAATTCAACGGAGGAAGCTCAAATGCAGTTTTTAGCATTGTATCCGGTGACGAGTGTTGGATATATGCATATGAGCCTGAAAATAAAAACCAATCTCGAGTATGGGTCTACGAAGATGAGCTCAAGCCGACAAAAGTTATTCGTTCTCGCAGCACGGCCAAAAAGATGGTGGCTACGTTTGTGTCCAAATCGGGTCACGTGGCTACTATTCCTCTTGAAGATCGTAGAATGGTCAATGCCGATTGGTACACCACTATTTGTTTGCCGAGTATCTTTGCTGAACTCCGAAAAAAAAACCCTAGTCGCCGCATTATCCTTCACCACGACAATGCCAGCCCTCACACCGCTCGGGAAACAACTGAGTACCTGGACGGTGAAAATGTCGAATTACTGGACCATCCTCCATACAGCCCCGACTTAAGCCCCAATGACTTTTTCACATTCCCCAAAATTAAGGATAAGTTGCGTGGTCAGTGGTTTCAGACGCCGGAAGCAGCAGTAGAGAGTTTTAAAATGGCCATTTTGTCGACCCCTACTTCAGACTTCAATAAGTGCTTTAATGACTGGTTTGATCGCATGGAAAAGTGCATAAAATATAAAGGAGAATACTTTGAAAAACAATAAAAATACTTTTATTCAATTTAACTGCATATTTTTTTCTATTCCCGAAACTTTCAGTTTGACCCTCGTAGACGAAAGGCTCTTGCCCAGTCTGCAGCTCCCGCCCACAATTCGATCCAGTACTGCAGGTGCGCATGTACTGTTGCGAAGTAGCACGCACGGACCATATTTATATGGTCCGTGCGTGCTACTTCGCGTGCTACTTTATGATATTAAATTTAATTATTCCTTCGCCTATAGTTTTGCTCCCTTAACAATCTAGTAATACTATCTTTGTTTCAGTGTCGGTGTTAGGCCTGGCGGTGGGGGCCATGAGGCGAGACTCTGGTCCTTGCAACTGCGATCAATCGCCGAACCTCTGTAGGTTCTGTGAGCCACCTTACTACCCCGACTTTTACCCAGATCGGGACAACGGGCTTTATTACCAAAATTGGAATAAGACACCTCTTCCGCCCTATCCTATAAACCCCAGACCCGGTCCACCCGTTCCTATAGATAACGGACCTCTCCCACCTTATCCTATAAATGACAATCCTCTCCCACCCTATCCTATAAATGACAATCCTCTACCACCCTATCCAATAAATGACAATCCTCTCCCACCCTATCCAATTAATGACAATCCTCTCCCACCCTATCCCATTAATGACAATCCTCTCCCACCCTATCCTATAAATAACAATCCTCTCCCACCGTATTTTCTGAATAACGGAGGTAGTGGTACTAATGGTCCCTTTATAATGAGCAACCCTAATGCCTAATGCAGCAGATTCTGTACCTAACCTAAAACCTAATTTAGCCTAATAAGCTAGGTAACCTAAACACAAGCGCTAGCAAGTGTAATACTTTTATTACCTTCAATAGTATGTTGTGGTCACAGTTTATATTTAATTGGGTAATAAAAGTAAAACATGTATTCAATGCGTTGATTTTTATGACAATTAAAAGGCATCACTTTGGTTAGTCTTTTTTTCAAAAGCAAGTGAAACTTTTAGTCTTTGTCTGTACCATAACCGCCATTTCCTGGTTCAATTGTTTTAAACATCAGGCGTATAATTGGCCTTGAATTCGTTGTAACATATTTGGTGAAATAAATTATTTGATGCAACATAATTTGTAAAAATAAATTACTAACTCAAGACAATGCAGTTTTATTACAACTTTACATACGGGTCTCACTCAAGTCTCAAAGAAAAGTTGCCAAATTTTAATAGCCTAGTATTTTTATGTTTAACCGAATGCCGAAGAGATTTTTTTTACTTGTATGTATGTACAATATGGTACTTTGTTTCCTCGTAGAGGCTGGATGGATGAACCGAATTCAACAAGCGAGGTGACGTTAGATTCTGAAAGTCGCGAGTGTCACTGAGTAATTAATTTAAAAAAAAAACAATATAGCAAAATAAAAAAATAAAAATGACAGGTAACATATATAGACGACATAATCAAAACATGCAGTTTAGTTCTCAAAACATGTTTTTTAGGCTTGATATTTTTCTGATGGGGCTACCGTAACTGCTTCACGCGGACTGTAGGGGGATGCTAGCAGGGAGCGTCCCGCTATCCCATTCAAAGGGTTTCGAATGAGTTTTTATAAGGTTTACTTAGAAAAGCCGTATCGCTTAAAAGCCTTTCGATTTGCTATTAAAACCCGCTTTCCTATTCAAGGGGTTTTGAATGGGTTTTATAAATCTTTTACTTAGAAAAGCCGTTCGATATGCTTTTTAAAGCGCTATTTATAAGGGTTATCGGTGCTTTAGCTGTTAAGGTTTCCCTTATAGTGAAGGGTTAGTTTAACTAATAACTTTTTTTTTTATGACAAGGAGAAGGCACACGAGCACTTAGGCCACCTGATGGTTAGTGGAATCTGAGACCCATAGACATTTGATTTCTCAAGACTATAATCCTAAGACCTCAAACGCGTTGCCAACCCTGGGGACTAAGATGGAATGCCTCTATGCTAGTAATTTCACCGGTTGTCTTATCCCCACACCGGAACACAACAATGCGAACACTATTGCTTGGAGGTTAATGGATAAGATGGTGGTAGCGATCCAGACGGACCCTGCACAGGGTCCTACCACCACGACAACTAACTAACAACTAACTACATATATTTCGTTGCAAGAGGTTATTCTTTTAGTGGGGTATTCTATTGAGAGGTTATATAGTCTTTCAAAGGCTTTTATCGGTGAATGGGGAGGGCGGGTCCCTGGATGCTAGTACTGCCGCTGCAGTAGTAGCGTTGGTGTTAGCGAGAGCAGGCCGGCCAAGAGAAGCGAGATCCCAAGATTGTAGATCCCAAACAGCAGTAAGGCTTACCTCTCTGATATAGGAATAGGGAGTCCATATTGGCTCATATAAAATTGGTCTTTTGAATTTTCATACAAATAACGATTTGTGACTCGTCAATTCTCCGAAAAATGTGCTCATAATTTTTATTCATAATCATCGGAACTCCTAAAGTGAATTTTACTGAAACCGTTCTGATTTTAGGACGTTTATAAAACAAACGTAACCTAACCTTATTTATCAGTTAGATATTTTTTAAATCCTGAAAATAAACAGGTGTATGATTAATAATGATTGTGAATAGTCATCATTATGATGTAAAATGGTATGAGAAATATTTTAACCCTTTTCTTGACGATGCATACATAACATTCACTTTTTAATATTTTTTTGTTTACAATTTTTTATGCCGTTTCAAGTTCTGAAGAGGTTTGAATTCACGACTTTTTTTTATTTTGTCTAGAAAAGGGTTAATATTAGAATACCCGAATGGAAACCTCAGTAATGATGCATCAATCATTTGAGGACATTACATTGATTAAAACGTTTTTATTGATCTTCACTTGTATGTTAGTAATGTAAGAATATTTTGGTCATATAGCAAGTAAGTTTTGCAAGACATAAAATAAAATATTTACCTAAAGGAAACCAACAAAGTAACGTTAACTGGGTCGTTCTACTTTTTTACCGACAATACCTACATCGTAATTTTTCTATATTTTGCGTTTTTCAACTATTGATAATTATGGTTTTCATTTTTGATTTTAAAATACGTTGCGTGAATTTTTATTTGGACTATTTAATGATTATTTCGGAGACTAAATTTTGTATAACCACTCTGTCACGCGATTCTATGAAAAACAAATTTATAAAAAAAGCACTGGATAGAGAAAGTGAAAGATTATTTAGTACTAATAGATGAATAAATGTTTGGACTTATATTCAAACACTAAAACATTAATAATCAATACTCTAACTGATAACGTATGGTAAAATGAGGACAGGCAATTGTCGGTAAAAAAGAAGAATGACTCAGATAAAATATGTTACAGGCATCAACGGATTAGAAACACAATAACATACTAAAAAACCTACATCCGAGCAAAAAAAGTCACAAAATTAATATTTTAAATAATAACACTACAAATCGTCAGCCTCGCAAGGAACTAAAACTCCTGTGGTGTTCCACCGTTCGCTTTTAGACAGGTTTACGGAACCGCTTTCGCAGGCATCAGCTTTCACGTGAACACCGCCTTCGCGGACTCGTCTCTACGGAAAAGGTCATAAATACCCCAGACCCACTCCACTGTAGGCGCCCCAAAACATTTGGGGAGCCTTCCAGCATAGGACATGTTAACGCAGGCGGTGTAACTGCCATCGCCCGCAGGTGTAGGTGTACACAGGCGCGCCGTGCTCAAGGATGTTGGAATATCGATTCGAAAATCGTAAGCTGGACTAAATCACGGAGGGTAGGAAGAGTGGCGGACCTCAATACCAATACCGCGATCCCAGCCCTAGAGGTAAGGGAAAACGACCCCGATACCTCTTCGCTTCCATACGATACGGCAGGTGGGTTGGGTAGGTAGGGACAAGTGGAAAACCAGTACACGATTACTAGAAACAGTAGAAACCCCCTAGCCACGACAGGGCGGGTAACCGTTGGAATTTTAATATAACATAACCTACGCAAAAAAAAACAGCAAAACATATAGCTTTGGAGAAAAAATTATATCGAATTTATAGTTTAGTGTATATTATACTAAACCGATTACTTTTTAACGACCGATAGAGCATTGTTTTTATTAATATAAAGCATGTCTAATGGGGTATAAAATATTACCGCGAACGGTGTTTTGACTCACTAGGTATCGAAATACCTCAAGATGGGCCTTTTGTTGGTTTTAGGTAAGTTTTATAAGCGGAAGTTAATTTAATTTTAACCTGGTCGCGGCACCGATTCTGTTTATAAAAAAACGACACATTCGATAAAATGGGTTTCGACATTTTAAGGGGATCCCCTCTTTATGCTATGCCACGGCAATAAGAAGCAGAAAGACCTAAAGAGCCGGAGACGAACTACCAATCTTTTTATGCCATGCCAAACTGCCGTAATACCAAAGAAGGCGGCTAACTGCATAGTAATAGTACATTTTAAATTTAATACGGATACTAATAGAGTATAGAATGCTTCGACTACTAATTTGCAGTTAGCCGCCTTTTTTGGCATTACGTCTCCCCGCAGGACCACGGCGCATAAAAATATCAGTCTTAGAGCTTATACAAATAGCCACGTCATTTTAAATGGAATCTTAGTGCACAAGGTAGGCAACGTATTTGCAGTCTTAGAATTGCAGTTTTTAAATTTCAATCTTGAAATTTTAAACATTTTTGGCTTAGAAGCGGGTTGTCTTGCGATGCTCTAATCCATACAAAAGTTAAGAAATGAAACTTTTTTATTTGCCCGTGGTCACCCTGTTTTTTTTGTGCGCAGCCGCAGAACGACTGATTGAGTGATATGACGGTAAGCACCACTACCCATGAATACCTGGATTAGAAGGATCAAAGGTATAAATATTATAATCAATTACAGTTCTTGGATTAATGGATAAACCACAACGGACGTAAAGCGCCCTCCTAAAAAATAATAAAACAAATGGTATCGTAAATTTGAACCATAATACTATGACGATACCGTTTGTTTTTCAATATGAATGTTGTAGTGGCACGTGCTAACTCGGTAGCGAGCGGCTTTGCGATAATAGAGACAATGGCCTGAGTTAGAAAGATTAGGGCTCGAAGCGAAAAATTCACCTGGGAAGATTCATACTATAGTTAAATTTTGTCTGGAACAATATGCAGAAACAATAATGACCCACCCCCGAAAAACATTACCCTGATTCTTGTATAGTAATTAGGAGTAAGAGTCAAAAAGAGAACAGGTTATTTTATGGAAAGGAGAAGGCACACGTGTACTCAGGCCACCTGACGGTAAGTGGCATCTGAGAACACAACGCAAACACAGCTGCTTGATGGTAGGTTAATGGATACGATGCTGGTAGCGATCCGGACGGACCCGGCACAGGGTCCTACCACGACTAAAAATTATTCATACTTCCGGCACTTTCAATGAACATATTATGTATATCAAGTGCTTGTTTCTTTCACGCCAATCGTCTGAGATTTCGATTCAGGATGCATACGTTCAGCGACAAATCGTAAAGTATAAATAGAAATTTCATAGTTCTTAATGAACACTTTGCAATCAAGAGATAAGCGGCAATTATTTTCTTTTAACACTGTCAATGTACAATCGGTCAAATGGAACCCAGGCTTACCATAGAACAGTCGCTTGGACTATCACGTAACTGTGACACAGTTCTATGCTGGGTCAGGGTTTCATGTTTCAGATTGTACCATGAGCTATCATATTTATTTTTATGTTAAGGAGAAAGCACACAAGTACTTAGGCCACCTAATAATAATCTTTATCTTAATCATATAATGGTCTTAATTTGGTAACGTCTCGTGATAAAAAATTCTTGCTCCGAAATTTCATAATTGACAATAACTAACAGTCTACTTAACAACACTTCCATCAAAGAAAGGATATACAAAAAAAACACATAACTAGTGAGTCAACAGAAGGTCTTATCGCTAAAAGCTAATATCTCTTACAGACAACCTTACAAATAATACAAATAATACAAATAGGCAGGCGGTGCAAACCAAATTAAGCAAAATACAAATAAATATTATTTCGATAAATACATATTAGCACGTAAATAAGAAATAAGATACACATACATGGGTACATAGACATAAATAATATTTAAAAACACATATATCAAATGAAATTTATGGAAAACAACTACATACATACATACATAACGTCACGCCTTCATTCAGAGTGGAGTAGGCAGAGCTACAGAAATACCATCAACTTTAAACTTGTTGATAATTCTGTAAACACATTTTGCACAGTCAGGCTAAGATGTTTACCAGTGTATTAGTGACAGGTTGCAAGCCCATCGCCTAACCGTACTACAACCCCTTATTCCCTTAGTCGCCTCTCACGACATCCACGGGAAGACATGGAGTGGCACTATTCTAACCCGGCAACCACACGGGGGAAAACAACTAAGGAAGTGATAAAAGGTGTTCTCTCAAGATTCTTAAAAATAGGAAGTGATTAGGTTTTATGCCGGCTCAACAATTTGTATGAGAATAATTTGATCTAAGTAAAGTCCATTCGCTTAGATAGTGTCGTCGCTTTTGTATCGCGCCGCCTTGGCACGTGCCGACTTTTGTCAATGGATGCCGCCGCGTAAACAGAGAACGCGAGCGGTGTACTCGCCAGTGAATTTGGCAGTTTACATCGAATTAAATTCGTATTTTATCACAATAACCACAAAAGCGTGCGGGTGTAGCGACACTTTCTAAGCGAAGGGACTATAATTTTACTGAATACTGCATATTGATTTATCAAATTTGATTTACGTAAGTATAAAAAATTATACGAAACTTACCCAAACGAAATATATATCAGGAGGCAAAAGTGTTAAGCAGTAAAACTAACTCGGCGACGTATATAAGCTCCAAGCGTTAATTAAGTCACAATCTCAAGATTCAATATGAAATTTCAAGTTACTTTGGGTATGTTTAATTTAAGAACCATAATCTCATTTCACGATATTACTACTGCGTATAATGTATGATCACTAAAAATAAAATAAAGCCTTCAAAATCCCATAAAAATACTTTTTTTCAAATGCGAATAAGTCAAACAAACTGAAGTGGGTTACTGGGTAAAAAAAATGTGGAACGCCGACTTCAGTTTGACTGAACTATTTGCATTTGAAAAGAATTTATATTTTGGGTTTTTAGAAGCCGTTTTTTGTGTTTTGTTAAAACATTTTATTTTATTTTATACTTTTTAGTGATCATAATCCTACTGATTTCTTCTCAATTAATAAGAACCACAGGATATTTGACGCTCAACGCAAGCAACGCCGCGGGAAAGTCATTGTGCATAATTATATTTAAACCATTAAAATGTGCTATGACGAATCATAGCTCAACTATCTAAATCGAGATATCATATCGCCATCCTTGAAATAGGTACCATTGAGGAGTTCCGGTGGCCATCAGTGGTCTTCATCATCAGTTCTACTTCACCAAATGATACTAATGCATTCAAATTCTACCAAATGTCCGGTGAAGAATGACTAAAGTTGGTCTTTTTTTACCCAAATTTTTACCCCACTATCTACCCGACAAGCAACAGTGTTCGCATTGTTGTGTTCCGGTGTGGGGATAACACAACCGGTGAAATTACTAGCATAGAGGCATTCCATCTTAGTCCTCAGGGTTGGCAACGAATTTGAGGTGTTAGGATTATGGTCTTGAGAATTCAAATGTCTATGGGTCTCAGATTCCACTTACCATCAGGTGGCCTGAGTGCTCGCGTAAAAAAAAAAAGTCCGGCTTTATATTATGAAACAAGTGAGGCTGAACTACCCGTTACATAAAAACATTACTAGTCCCTTTACAGAGCCGACACTGTACTAGATTTTCATTTGTTTGCTCGCTGTCTTAATTAACGTCGGAAATAAAGATGATGTCATATTAAGTTAATATTAATTTTATTTATTTATTAACTACCTACCTATCGCACCGGGAACGTATCATAATTTATAAACTTCAAAAAGTATAATGGGTTATTATAATACATAATGTTCATAATAATGTTCATAGCCGTTGTATAGAACCGCTTAGGTTAAGTTTGTTTTATAACAATCCTGAGGGGTTTACCGTTTTAGAAAAGAAAACCATTATACATTATCACCATTATGTATCATGACCCATTATGTATTTTGAACTTTATAAATTATGACACGTACCACTACCTACCTACTAGTTGATACTACACTTGGGAGCAAAGAAATCGAGCCACCCTTGCAATTTTTACTTCGATGCTAATTGTATAAAGATCGTAAGTGTTATCATGTAATTTAGTCTTCTATCGAATGACATAATTTTTAGAGGTGGGGATGGATATTTCTCGTCATTGTGGGCCATAACAATACCCCCCCTCTAATTAGCTCGTTAGTGCACGTACTGATTGTGCCTCATCATTAGGTATAAAACCATTTTGTTTAATTGTTTTTACATCATTTGTTTATGATACGTCATCCTGAACACATCTCTGCTCGATTCTACTGGAAAACCTTGAAGAAACATGGATACTACCACGTCTGAAGCCGCCCAAGCAGTTGCTCTGTTGCAAGCAGGGTTGGGTCAACGTGAAGTGGCCCGACAACTGAACCTGACGCGATCGTCAGTCCAACAAGTATTCCAGAGGTTCCAAGCGACTGGTGCTTTCTCCAGAAGACCTGGTACTGGCCGGGTACGCTCTACCTCTGAACAAGATGACCGCTTCATTGTTGTCAACTCGCTACGAAATCGAAGACTGAATGCTGTTCACCTTTAGCAGAAGCTACGAGAGGCCCGAAATGTGTCCATCAGCCGATGGACTGTTAGAAGGAGACTTGCAGAGAAGAATTTAACTTCACACAAGGCTGCGAATGGCCCTAAACTCACCCCGAGTCACCGTCAAGTACGTCTTCGCTTTGCTCAGGAACATGAAAACTGAAGCCTTGAGCAATGGAGGACAGTACTCTTCTCTGACGAGTGCAGGATTTGTCTTTTTGGCAATGACGGCAGGGAGAGGGTCTACCGAAGGCCTGGAGAGTGATTTTCGCAATGCTGCATCGAGGAACGAGTCGCATATGGAGGCGGTTCATGCATGGTCTGGGCCGGCATTTCTTTGGAAGCGAAGACAGACATTGTGTTCGTCACTGAGCCTGGTGTCGGGCCAAATTCAAGAGGATTGAATGCTCATCGGTATATTAAAGAGGTCCTCGCTGAACATGTGGTCCCATTTGCTGGCTACATCGGTGACAACTTCATGCTGATGCAAGATAACGCCAGA